>CM067487.1:12281613-12470786 GCA_034552555.1 Semaprochilodus insignis | reverse complement strand
AACATTGATGTGGTCTACATCCAGAAACTTGTTCAGTACATGCCACATCCAGTCACAGCTGTTATTGGTGCTCGTGGAGGTATTACCCACTATTAGATGACCAATGTTTGGTCTGGTATGCTTACAGTATTTTAGCATTGTTTCACTGTTTCTGATGATGCCCCAGGCTTGAAACAGCTACAAAGTTGGGTAAGCGAGGAAATTGCTTTGCCCTGTTTAACCATCGATTGTTAAAATTGATGGAGAATGGATTTCAGTGCTGCAGTATAACTCTCTGGGGAGAACATCAGGCAGGATCTCGTAGCAGGGTTTCAAAAAAGACTTCTTTTCTATAGTGCATTGCTACACTCTCATTCCATCCTTTTAAACGGTTTCCCAGGGCTTGTTATTTCTTTTTTCACTTTTCTAATAACGGCTTGGCTGGTTTCTCACTGTTTTACTTCAGTGGCACAAATAAACTTTTCTCAGTTGTTGGTTGTACTGCCGATGCTTAATATCGAGCTGTAAGCCAAGGTCGCTGAAGACCTCTAATAACAAATCCGATTTCCCCGAGCTCACGTTTCTAGGAACCGTAAACACGAGTGAGCGAGGAAGGCAATAAACACTCCGGTTCCTCGGTGAGAGGCCCTGGAAATGTGAAGTCTAGCAGGTGTGTTTTTTGATTTCGTCCTAATTTCCTCGGGAAACAACTTCCTGTGGTGCCGGGCTAAATTGAAACTCAAATTGTAGCTCCTGCGTCAGACCCATTCCAGTTCCATTTTCCTAAGCTGTCATTTTTTATATCCGAGCTTTATTGCGGATATGAGCGGAGACTGATACGGTGGCGCTTTTCTGATCTGATGAAGCAGTACTTATCTTGAAAGAGTTGCAAAACACTGTAATCAAGTGTCTCCAGCTGGGGATGATTCTGTTGCGAGTTGAGAGGAGAGGCATAAATATAAGTAGAAAACGGAATATTTCAGTGCTTGGTTTGCTTGTGGTCTGTATATCTGCAGTGTCGGTGCGGTAATGCAAACGCATGGCATTAGATACAAATGCATGATACAAGCTGCTCATTCACACTACTGATTAACTGATAACAGAAGTACAGGCCAAAAGATAATGACTGTTTCAACTATGAAATTGCATTTCCCAAAGAACATGCAGCAACTGCAGCTTACGCTTGTTGCTAGCCAGTTGCTAAGGTGTTGCTAAAAGTGAATGGGAGTCTATGGGCTGTTTGGTGGCTGTTGGGTAAAGGAAACAATAGGATTTGAATGGGGGTAAAATTAAATGGGTATCTATGGAGGATCAAGAGATGACTAAGCGACACATAGAGGAGTGTAAGTCAGTATGCCTGTGGATTAGAGTTTGGGGATCTACCCTGAGTGAGTACATGCAGTTTGTTGGCTGTAGGTTAAAGGAAACAACAGAGTTTGAATGGGGGGAAAAAGGAATGGGAGTCTTCTCTACAAGCACATCATTCCACAAACAGTTGGAACAGTGTTAATATCTCAAACTGAAGAAGAAGAAGAAAAGTAATATACCTATAATATACCTCTATATATATGTGTGTGTGTGTGCCATAGTAAATAGGCACCTACAAATCAACAATAAACAATGCAGAGCTCTCAGACTTTTCCAATGTATTGATTCCTAATTCATAAATGATCTGTAAGGTTGAAGAGGAAAAAAAACAGACTGATCAGTGAATGGACACATCTAATTTATGATCTGAAACCACAACTTTCCGTTGTGTCACTGTGTTTAAAGCAAATCAAAAGCGTCTGTAAAGGTGCTTTATGTTGCACCTAAATAAGAACACTGAAACTGTTAAACTTGATGCTTTGGTTTTCAGCTAAACACCAAGTTCAACAATTTCAATATTCTTATTTAGGTGCAACATAAAGCACCTTTACACAGGCTTATAAAAGTGCCGGTGCTTTGTAGTGCATCTGGTGGAAAGCATCAAAACACAGAAACACCCTGGTCGAACACTGTGCTTAGAAGCTTTCAGTGGAGAGCCAGACTTTGATGCTTGCTCTATAATAGACGTAAAGTAGTCTTCTGCTATGTTGCTATAAGAAGGACAATGGTCAATGCCAGTATACATCTGAGATGATAGCAGCCTACCCAGCAAAGGCCCAGGGTGAAGCAGATAGTGTGCGTGACTTTGTGTGTGTGTTTGTGTGTGTGATATGCTATTGGAGTATTTAGCAACAGCCTGAGAAGCAAGATCCTTTCCCTTGCCAAAAGGGTCAAAACGATGCCCCGCCGAGATAAGCGTCTCAGAGCTAAGCTCTTAAATCAGCCAGAAAATGCCTTTCGATGTTTTGCAGCTTTAGACTGAGTTTGTTGATGCTCGCTCAGTGAACTCAGAAAGTGAGTTCTGAAACAAATAAATTATGAGCCAGAAGTACTTCTGCCAAGCTTTCTGGCCAAAGAACTTCTGGTAGGAACAACTATATAAGAGTTTCATTAAGTAGATTAAATAAATTATTGCCTGACAGTGAAACATACGCCACGAGGAACCATCACTAATCACAAATGACCCGTATTAGCATTATACATTCATCATCAAAAGTATAGCTGCACCCAGAAGGAATTAGCCAACAGGAATGAAACTTGGTTGGTAGGCTTGACATTGTGTGACATGTGAATGATTGAAGTTCGGCTGTGCATGTGACGTATGCAAAGACGGGCCTTATCGCTATATCTGACTAATCCATCAGCCACCATTGTGGACATTTAGCGAGCAGTGATGCCCTCCATGAGTCATCCATTGGCAGACGGCTGGGGGGTCCTGACCATTGAAGAACAGGGTAATAAAGTATACAGAGAAACAGATGGACTACAATCTGTAACTGTAGAACTACAAAGTGCTCCTATATGGTCAGTGGAGCTGATGCCATGGACAATGAGTGTAGATACAAGGAGGTATACCTAATGAAGTAGCCAGTGAGTATAGAAGTAAACAAAGAGCAGTTGTAGATACACCTTCAAGATGCATAATCAGAAGAGGGTTTTCCTGTTCTTGGAAAATCTTACTCTAGAATCGATTATGGTCACTGTAGGATGTGAGCGAGCATGTTTACGACAGATATAGTGGCGGTCAAATTATTCGTTGGAAAGGCCCCCCTTAAATCCACAGCCATGAAGGGTGTTGCACCAGACACGCGACTTATGTAAGCAATGTACCAGGAGTCAGAATGTTTATATGAAGATCCATCAGACTGAAAAAATAGCCATTTAATTATTTATTCAAATCCACCCTCAAACCTCTTTACATGTTGGTGAGATTGATGGGTCTTTTAATTGCATTTGGCCCTGTGCCAGCTTACTCTACATATTCAGTATGGTCTGAGGTTATTAGAGGCTGTGCGTGTTTACCTCACCTGACCCATCACATTTCAATCTGCACCCCAGACACACACTTATTGTCAAAAGAATAGTTGCACAAATAGCTGCACCCAGAAGGAATCAACCAACAGGAGTGAAACTTGGTGGGTAGGTTTGACATTGTGAGACATGCGAATGATTCAAGTTTCATGCTCTGCTGCACATATGGCGTAAGCAAGGATGGGCCTCATCGCTGTACCTGACTGACCCAACAGCCACAATTGTGGACGTTGAGCAAGCAGTGATGCCCTTCATGAGTCATCCTGTTAGTGCCAGCATCCTTGGCAGACGGCTACACGTTGCAGGACTCAGGGACGAGTCCCGCTTTTGCCTTGGGGGGGATGGCCAACAAATCCATGTGTGGAGGCACCGTGTTCAGAGCCAAGATGAACAGTTTGTTGTCACACATCACATGTCCAGAATCCCTGGTGTCACTCCACCTCCACCCCTACTGCACCATATGCAGGAACTGTGTAAGAATATTCAAGTTGCATGGGATGGATCATCACAGGACACCATTAGGAACCTCTACAACTCCATGCCGAGATGTCTGGTATGTTGCCCGACACCATACTGATAGACACTTCTTCTGTATGTGTAGCTCAATAAATATTACGCATACCAGTCTAAATGTATAATCATTTATTGTTCCTGATAACCTTTATCTTCCTTCCCAATAGCATTGTAATCCCACACTTCCTTCTGGGTACAACTATTCCTTTGACGATGAGTGTATTTGCTAAGGTAAGAATGACCCTTGCATCCGACTCCTACTCACACCTCCAATTCAACCAGGTTGCTAATAGCATTATAGTAACATTCGTCCAGCAATCTGGAATCCACATCCACTTTGGCCTGTGTGGTTGAACGGAATTGCCTTGGTACAAACTCACAAAAGCATACTACTGATGAACCCAGGGAGCAGCGCAGACTTCTAAGCATCTTAGGAGCTGCTCCAGCCCATCGGTAAGCCAGAGTGAATGTAAGGTAATGAACTGTGGCTTACAGAAAATCATCAGGGGAAGGGGAAAAAAAAAAAGAATGGACGTAGACCGGGCCCGAGTAATCTTTTTAAAGGAAGTTGAGTGCTACCCTCGAGAGTAGCATTGTGCCATGATCAAATGCTACACAAAACAACCTTGAAAAGTCAGGGCTTTTTATTTCCTAAAATAAATGGCTGGGAAAAAAGCCCATATAAATACTCCGAACATGGGGGATTTTAAACTAATGGAGCTGGAAGCCTTTGCTTCTTGTTGCATGAAATACACTTTCCTCTCTCGGGCCAAATGTGACAAATAAAAAAAAAAAGAAAAGAAGGTCCTTTACTCAAGTGGCTGTGCCAGTATTCTTCCTATGAATAAACCACTCATAGCATTTATCAGACACAATAGAGGCATTAGTTACAAGTAAATGTCGTGGAAGAGTGGAAGAAGGAAAATACAGTTAGCATGGTGTGCTTTTTTGTTTCTTTGGGGGCTCATGATGAGTCAGCAGTGTCGGTGTGCCTATATACATTCTGAATGGCATCTAGTTAAATGAGAATTTTACGGATTTCTCCAAACGTCTGCTTAATGAAAGGGCTAATATGTAAGCAAAGGCATTCAGAGTTCAATGTGAGCCGTTCCGTTCCAGAGGGGCTCGTAGTCATTGAACTGTTCACAGTGGTGCTGATAGGAACCAGACGGCTTTCAGTGCCTACAGAGAGCTGTATCCTAATCAGTGTTGAACAAAGTACACAAAGCATGTAGTTGAGTTAAAGTAGAGTCCCCAAAGTAAAATATTCCTCCATTAAAAGTAGCAGTTCCTCCCTTTAGACCTCCACTTGAGTAAAAGTACTAAAGTTTTTACCTTCAAATGTACTTAAGTATGGAGAGTAACAGTAGCATGATTTATTATGGCTCTAATGTCCTATTATCATGTCTAATTTATTATTAGTTCTTATTATATAATAATATTATATTTATTATATAGTTATTTTGAAACTGTTAGATTTGATTCCTGTTGCATCGTCCTTACTCATAAAGGGGTAGACCTCTCCTGAAAACTCTTTTTATATCCGAGTATGATTTCATCATCTGTTTAAGATGGATTTTTTTTATCATTTCACAGTGTTTCTAGTCTTAAACAGCTCCTGTCCCAACTTTTTTGGAATGTGTCACAGGCACCAATTTACCACACACACACACACACACACACACACACACACATATATATATATATACATATATGTATGTGTATGTGTGTGTGTGTGTGTGGTAAATATATATATATATATATATATGTTAGAATGTTCTATATATATGATAGTTTTAGACTGATATGGGCAATATTTATTGAGCTACACATACAGAAGTCTCTCAGTATGGCGTCGGGCCACCATGTTTGCTAACACAACATGCCAGCATGGAGTTGTAGAGGTTCCTAATGGTGTCCTTTGATAATCCATCCCATGCAGCTTAAATATTCGCACACAGTTCCTGCAGATTTTGCGGTAGGGGTGGAGTGTTGATAGCGCGTCCAATAGCATCTCACACATTTCCAATGCTGGATACGTCTGGTGATGCAGCTGGCCATGGCATAGTATTTGTGTGTTCAAGTCAAGCTCTTGAGATACACATACTCATACACACACAGACAACTCAAAGCTTCGAACATTCCCACCCATACAGTTCACACATGCACCATTACTTATGTATGCATTCTTTGAGGGTGTGTCACAGATCCAAAAATGGTTAAAGCAGATTTATAAATTACTGCTTTCTGTTTTTCATTCCACCCACTTTTTATTTGCACTCAATTTGGAATTGAGTTTGTACACGGTTTTGGTCTAAAATGGATGAGAGGTAGGTGTAGAACTTTGTAAGGCAAAATACAGTCTAAAGAAAATTTAATATTTACCACGTGTGTAGGTTCATGAACACGTGTGTAGGTTCAGTAAGCCATTCTGAATGATCATTATGAATGGATGATCCCTGTGACCCCTTGAGTCCTTAAGGTTTCTCTGCATCTGAATGACTTTGTTTACAATGACTGAATTACACAGGAAACATTCTGATTCCTCTTTAAGCTCTTGTCCATTAACTTTAACTAAGCCTGAATGCTGTCTGTTGACTACAAGTTATGAAACTTGCGTCTAACTAATAGGCGGATACCCTGTTCATCAAGCACTTTCAATCATGCTATTTGATTGTACATGATTTTGAAAGATAACAGTGGACAGTTACAATAGGGGTTATTAACATCCTTGCTAACGTCACTTATAAACAATACAATGTCCTCCAGAGGACTTTACGGGCATGTGCCCCAGAGTCTACACGACCACCAGGGGGCCTACATAGACAAAAAAGAGGCAGAAACAATGCCCTTGAAGTGTAGCGTACAGAGCCTTGAAATTTCAGTTCCATCCATCAGCCAATTTGAAAATGCCTATTTAATCTAGTTATCCAATTCATTATACTGGTACAGGATCCCATGATCAATCATACCGGAGGATAGATTAAAGTAGTATCATTATTGGGTGTAAACGGATAATGGAGAAGACCTTTATAGTGGCATTTAGAGTAATTTGCATCATGCCTGTTCATATCAGAATGCAAATGTATATTTGATTATAATATACATGATTGGAATGACTGTAGTCACAGTCTACAGTTCAGGGATGAGTTGGCATCACTGGGTTTTGTTTCAGGTTTGGGAAAAAACACCATAGCTGTAAAATCATCATAAACTCATTGGACTGTTATAAGTGCAATGCAATTATGACTGTAATACTTTCAGGGAGCCCACTCCAATGCCTAGGAGATAGTTTCAGACATGACCTTGTAATGTGAATTCATGTCTGGGGACTACTTGTTCAGCTTTTGGTGCTGTGTCGTGGTGGAAATCCACCACAAACAAGGGTATGTCCTTCTAAAACCCTGTGCTCATTTAACCTCTAGAGTAAATGCACTAACATGACTAGTGATACTCTACTAACTAGTGATAACTGTAGTAATAAGTTTTATGCAGGTTTGACACACATTTACGTGCTTTATGCTGAGGGGTACTGTCAGCCATGCTAACGCCACATGCATGGATGCAATGCAGAGTTGTTTCACACCAGACAATGCTGATGAGCACACCATCACCCCCTACATTGAGCTTTGGCTTCACAAGGTGCTGGATTTCAGTTAGTTCCCACCCAAAATTTTTAGTCTAGTAGCTTTTGGTACATTTTGGTAGAGTGAGTTAGTTGGCACACACGTTTTCGTTTTAGTTCGTGAACCAGCTTTGGCCAAAAGAGTACACATTTCTAAGAGTACCAGAGAAGGATTGCATTGTGTCTTAATACTGTATAATAAGCATGTTTAAGGTGGTAGATGGTGTTACACGAGGATGATGGGGCTATAAATACCTGCAGGGTGTGAGTGACAGGATTCATAGATTGGGAAGAGGTGATACAGTGCAGTGAATGTCTCGTTCCATGTGTGGAAAATGGCTCCAAAGCAGATGTTAACGATTGGCACTGGGGTATCTTCAGTGACTAGTTCTGCTTTTGTCTTCGTGGAGACGATCAACAAATCCATGTGTGGAGGCATTGTGGTCAGCACCAAGATGAACAGGAACTGCATGAGAATATTCAAGCTGCATGGGATGGATTATCATGCAGTTCCTGCATGCCAAGATGTCTGGCATGTTGTATTAGTACGACCTGATGCCATACTGAGACACACTACTTCTGTATGTGTAGCTCAATAAATATTACCCATATCAGTCTAAATTTGTCATTGTTTATTGTTCCTAATAACCTTTATCTTTCTTCCCTATAGCACTGTAATCCCACACTTCCTTCTGGGTGCAACTGTTCGTTTAATAATTACACTGCTTGTACTTTGTCCTTAGCGTGCATCCTTGTATAGTGCTTTCTAGGAATTCTCTGTTTGGGTTCTTTTATTAATCTTTTAAATAAAGATATCACTGGGTGTTACAGTAAGTCTCTCTGAAAGAGAGAGAGAGACTAGATTAGTGTGTGCTCTGATTGGCTTTTCTGCTTTCTCCTTGTAGTCTAGCACAGCTAGGCTTAATTTCATCCCTGGGGAGATCCCTGCACTGCAAAGTTCATAGTTTTTGCTGTTCTAACACATCTTCGACTCAGAAAGGGTTCAGTAATTAGTTTATGAGTGGAATTGAGTGTGGTAGAGCAGGGCCAATGCTGCTTTGGCAGCGCTGGGGCTTTTGTAAAGTGGCAATAAACAGCAGTTTGGAGGTTCTTGCGCTCAGTAACACTAATAAGTGAGAACAAGAGCGACGACTGACCAGAGGCTACTGGAAAGCTGGGCTCTCCAGAAACATGTTTAAGGTCCTACACTCCTAGAATTACACATGTGGCAATAAGGGTCTGTAGACAGTTCCACTTGAAATCGTCACATAAGACACAGTAGGTCATTCTTCAAGGGAAAAAAGTGACACCCGCCATGTTGAACAGCTGGTGAGAGTAGCATGGGTCGCGGGTTTCCTTTGCGTTCTCCAGCATTAAAAAAAAAAAAAAAAGACAACCTGTCCCAGCATATTACTTTTCTCCGTTGCTCTAAGGTTGTTATACCAGATTATGCATTAATGACATGGGTTTTGCCAATGAAGGCCTCTTCACAAACATTATATTGGTAAAGCCAGTGCAAACTTTTATTTCAGTCTGGGTCAAGAAGGCTGGGCAAGTATAAATCACACTTGTGCAAACATATTTTATCACCACATTTACTTTGGGACTGTGGTTAGTGTTACATCCACATACATACATATATGTATGTATGTATATGTATGTGTGTGTATATGCATGTATATATGTATGTATATGTGTGTGTGTGTGTATTTCCCCTATTACTAATGTCAACAGTCTGTAAAGCACTTTGAGCTATGGAAGGTGCTCTATAAATAAACATTATTATTATTATTATTATTATTATTATTATTATTATGCACTGTAAATGATACACATATCTAGCTCAGTTCCATTATGACCTCCCAGGACACATGTTCATGCTGGGGTGTAAACTGGGCCTAAAATACCCCTAGCAGGTACTACTGTTTACATGCCCCCTGCTTGGAAAGTCCGTACTCATTGCATAATCAGTTTCCAACTAGTAAATATGACCCTGAGGTTTGCTCTCAGCATGAAAACATGCACTTCCTGACTGTAGTTAGTCACTGTATTTCATTCATGTATTCCCATTTTGTGAGACTTTTGAACTCCACTGTTTTTTTTGGTGTCATTATTTGTGTGCATGTGATCCACTTGCGAATTGAAGTAAACCAATCATAGCACACTTTTCCCCACCCCTAATTATAGGTTGGAGGATGCATATTGGATAAGGAATGTTATTAGCCAGTTAAATCATATATGATGGATACCTATGGGTGTGAGTGACGGGATTCCTAGACTGAGAAGAGGTTGTAAAGTGCAGTGAACGTCTCCATGTTTTCCATGTGTGGAAAATGGCTCCAAAGCAGATGTTAATGATTGCATTTGGCCGTGCCAAAAACCATAGTGTGAAGGAAGAAGCTGAGTTTGCAGGTGTATGGAAGCGTACGGTCATACGGGTCTACCAGCCGTGGCTAAAATTCCAGTCTTTGATGCAAGATTGTCTGAACATTGATGTGGCCTACATCCAGAAATTTGTCCGGTCCATGCCAAATCCAATCACAGTTATTCATGCTTGTGGACGTGTTACATGGGTTAGGCACGTTTCAGTGACAAATGGTTCATTTTTTGTCAGGTGAGCATAATAATAATAATACACATAACAGTATTTATTATGGACTTGCTGGTCAGAAAAAAGGGTTCAACCTGTTTTCATACACTGGTTAAAACGTTCCTCTACGTGTTACTGCTGCTACGTTCAGGACCACTCACACACTTTGGGTGAGCTGCCATTATTTTGGCACACACTTTTGTATCAGTAGGCTCAGCTCAGCCTTGCTGGAGGGTTATTGCCTAGAATAATTAGCATATATTGAGGGGTAGTCAAATAAGCCATGATCTTTTGAAGGATGGCTCGTTTAGGTTTCATGAAAGTGTTTCCAGGCCAAGATGGTATTCTGCTTTCTCAGCTAAATAAGGATCGCTAATGTATCTGTAGGAGTCCGGAAGTCCATGCTAAATGATTTATTATCAGTTATGATGATGCACAATATCTGTGGAGCGTTTGCCGTAACCTTACTTTTAAGCTAATACTTTATAAGGCATAGTAGGTAAACAACGCTAGTCTTACTTCTGGATGGTCTGGCAACTAAGTGGCTACACACCTGTGTGAGCTTTTAAGCGCTCCAGAGGTCTCACACAATAACTTAATGCCTTTCAATTACAAAACACAATGCTGAAACTTCTGTTCAGTTATCCCTTTGAGCTTTCAGGAGCAATATGATTTCATCATATCGTCGGTAAGATACACAGTAGTGATACCTCTATTATAAGTAAGACCAGCTGTGCTAGTCTAAAAGACGATTTGACCTTGACAGCAGGCCTAGTTCTACAGGGTGTACAAAAGCATCCATTGGATCCTTTATTTGAATTTCCGAACAGTCAAAATGACCTCAGATACTTCTGAGGAAATTACACTCATCATCAAAAGCATATACCCAGAAGGAGGTGTGGGATTGCAGTGCTATTGGGAAGGAAGGTAAAGGTTACCAGAAACAATAAATGATGATAAATTTAGACTGATATGGACAATATTTATTGAGCTACACATACAGAAGTAGTCTCGGCATGGTTCCTAATGGTGTCCTGTGATAATCTATCATGCAGTTTCAATATTGTCACACAGTTCCTGCATTTTGCGATAGGGGAACTAGCTATTGAAGATGACCTGTCATTTTGAGTCACTTCATGACAGTCTGGCACGACACCATTGCACTCTTTGGCGATGTTGATGTGGTGTTAAGGGCAGTCGCTGTAACGGTCTGTGTGCATGTAGTCCTGTGTCATGCAGTCGTCTGCCAATGGTGCTGACACTAACAAGATGACTCATGAAGGGCATCACTGCTTGCTGAATGTCCGCAATTGTGGCTGCTGGGTCAGTCAGGTACAGCAAAGAGGCTCATCCTTGCTTACGTTACATGCGCAGCCGAGAGTAAACCTTGAATCATTTGCATGTCTCATAATGTCAGACCTACTCAGTTTCATTCCTGTCGGTTGATTCCTTCTGAGTGAAACTATTTGATAACTGTTCTTTTGATGATTTGATAACTGTTCTTTTGATGATGAGTGTATTTTATGGGCTCTGAATTCTGTATACTAATGCATTCTGTACTAAGCTATGGAAAACCACTGTGCTGTTGCCTAAGATGAACTGTATATTGCAGTTGTAGTGAACTCATTTAACACAGCCTCATGTGACTTTATGCTTTGTATTCACCTGACTGTACCTACAAATTTCAGGTGTGAAGTTAAGAAGTTGAGCTGCATTGGTCCCAGTATGCCACGTCTCATCAAAGCTTTTCGCGTCAAGGGTAACATTTATTCATTCATCTACTATGCCACTTATCCTTCAGGGGGGCTGGAGTCTATCCCAGCGCTCATTGGGCGGAAGGTAGGAAACACCCTGGAGAGACCGCCAGTCCATCACAGGCATACACATACACCAATTCACCTGACTGCAAGTCTATGGAGTGTGGGAGGAAACCGGAGCATGTGGAGGGAATCCACAAAGACGTGGGAAGAACCCCAGCTGGGTAGTGACGTGGGAAGACACCCCAGCTGGGTAGTGAACCCAGGCCGTTCTTGATGTGGCCAGTGGCAACATTCAACCACTAAATTGGGATTGTTCTTTGTGCTATGTGCTTATTTTAGTCATCATAGTTGAGCATTGTTTGAACTGCAGGACTTAGCCCCGCCCTGCTTCCCCGTATCAGCCACAGCATGAGTTAGGAACACTCTTTCTTCAGAAGTGCAGCACCTATTCATTTTAAATGCATCATATTAATGAGAGGAGATATGTGTTATCAGGTTAGCCGAGCACTGATGCTACAGTTTATAGCCTATAATCACAAGTGACACCATAAACCGGGAGTGGAGCAGAACCCCTAGCAGCCTAGTGCCTCCAGGCAATTGCCCATTCTACCCGGCCCACACGCCAACCCTGGTTAGAGGGGGAAAAATGACCGAAGCATGCAGGCTGGTGAAACTCGACGAGGACCGAGAACCACTGCGATAAATAACCAAACCACGCGTCGTGATGAGATGTGCGGTTCCTTTCGGAAGAAGTCTTTTTCTTTGAGAGCCGCACTGAAAAGCACTTTTAAAAGCAGGACCAGGGCTGCCTGTGTGATTAAATCATAATGAACTGAAATAAAAACGTTCTCCAATAAATCAGCTAATTTAATCCTGTTCACTCACCCATTACTCTTAATCTCTCGGCCCCCACCACCACCTCATGGTCATCGGCGGAGAACAGCAGCTTGCCCGTGCTTGACTTCACCTCAAGCATCTTGCCCCGTGCGTGAACTCCATGGGAACCTGCGGAGAGAAGCTCTTTTAATTGCATTGAAGAGTTTATCAGTGAAATATTAAATCCCCCAGTGACGTGTTTCGCATCTTGTGACTCAGAAAGAGAGAGAGATAATGCCAGACTTTTATGCTTGATTGTGGTGAGAGGGTGGGGAGGGGGAGCATGCCAACTTATTCACATACAGATACACTGAACTGCTAGTTTATTAGAAACTACCATACAGTTGCACTTTGTAGGTTTACACTTACTGACTGCAGGCAATCTGCTGCTACACAACGTACCACCCAGCCTCTAACATGTCTGTCATTGGTCAGTTCACAGATAGACGTCCCATGTCGGCATGCTTTGTAGGTTTGTACTTACTGACTGCAGCCGACCTTCAGCTACACAGTTTATCAACCAACCCCTACCATGTTCATCATTGGTCAGTTTACATCATTGGGCAGTTCACACATAGATGCCCCATATAGGCGCACTTTGTAGGTACGCACTTACTGACAGCAGCCAAACTGCTGCTACACAGTTTATCAACCAGCCTCTACCATGTCCATCACTGGTCAGTTCACCTGATTGGTCAGTTCACAGATAGATTCCCCAGGTAGGTGGATTTTGTAGGTACACACTTACTGAGTGCAGCCAAACTGCTACTACACAGTTTATCAACCAGCCTGTACCATATCCATCGTTGGTCAGTTCACACTATATGGGCACTTCACAGATAGACACCCCATGAGGGCACACCTAAATAGGTATACACTTACTGACTGCAGCCAATCTGCTGTTGCACAGTTCATCAACTAGTCCCTACAATGCCCATCATCGGTCAATTGACCTTTGGGCAGTTCACAGAGAGACGCCACATGTAGGCACACTTTGTAGGTATACACTTACTGACTGCAGCAACAACACTTACCAACCAGCCTCTACCATGTCCATCAATGGTCAGTTCACACTATTTATAATGTGCATTGTGAGGAATGTAGTTCGAGAACTCGACTAGTCCTCCATTACTTTTATAAATATAGCACTTATATGAAGTTTTGGCATCTGTTTAAGTTAACAACGGAATAGAAGCTGAATATTTTGAAGCTGGACTTCTGTGGACAATAAGACCACTGAGAAGGCATTAGGGCAGTTTGAACTGGGGAACATGGGTCTAAGATGAGTCCCATGTAGGTGGTAGATAAACACAGCCTATAAGTAATTCCCTGTCAAGCGAGTTGTGGAATATCACACGGAGTGAAATGCCCCCCAGAAAGTATTCACCCCCCTTGGCATTTTTCGTGTTTTGCTACCTCACAACCTGGAATTAAAATGGATTATTTGAGGGTTTGCATCATTTCATTTACAGAACATGCCTACAACTTTGAACATTTGATTTTTTTATTGTGAAGCAAACAACAAATAGGACAAAATAACAGAAAACTCAACACTCAGCATCTGTTCATTCAATCATAAGACCAGCTGTCACTTGCTAGCTAGGGATTGCATGGCTTCAGATTTCCAACTGACAGCTATGTGCTTAAAGTCCTGTCAACGTTGATAAATAACTAATGACATCACAAACACATGAGATGGGGATGGTTTGCAACAAGCACCTATACATATCTGTGACAAAGCCAAACTCCACAGGTGAGCAGAGCGTGATGTGCCCTGTCCTGCATTACATTCCTTCATGGAACCAAAGATATAGACCCCTAAATGCCATAAACTTGAATCTGACGAGGGCACCCTAAGCGCCCTCCAATGCCACTATTAGATGTAACCTTTGGAAAAATAGTGAAAACAATGTGTAAGGTCTGATCTTTGAAGGAGTGTAGATTGGTGGGGAAGTATTAACCTGCGTTCACACTAGTAGGCGACAGAGCAACAAGTGACCAGTTGTGCAATTTGTAGCCACGAATTAGCAGCAAGTGACAAATCTAGTTGAATTTTCTCAACTTAATGCAAATGAATTATGGCACGATGAAACAACATTGTAAATGATTAGCTCCAACAAATTCTTTGGAGACACAGGGATCCAACTTCCCCAGCTTCTGCTCTCTGAACTTTTTGTTCCTACCAGCAATGGGAAAGATGAGCTGTACTTGTAACAATCTGTCAGCCCTTCTTTTAACTTAATTACACTCATCATCTAAAGAACAGTTGCACCCAGAAGGAAGTGTGGGATTGCAGTGCTAGGAAGGAAGGTAAAGGTTACCAGGAACTATAAATTATGATACATTTAGACTGACATGGGCAATATTTATTGAGCTACACATACAGAAGTAGCAGTAGTAGCAGTCTCTCAGTGTCAAGCTAACACAACATGCCAGACGTCTCGGTATGGAGTTGTAGAGGTTCCTAATGGTGTTCTGTGATAATCAATCCCATGCAGCTTGAATATTCTCACACAGTTCCTGCAGATTTTGTGGTAGGGGTGCAGGTGGAGTGACAGTCTGGCATGACACCATTGGCGATGTCGACGTGGTATTAAGGACGGTCATCATAATGGTCTGCGTACATGTAGTCCTTCATCGTGCTGCCATCTGCCAATGGTGCTGGCACTAACAGGATGACTTATGGAGGGAATCACAGCTAGCTGAATGTCCACAATCATGGCTGTTGGGTCAGTCAGGTACAGCAATAAGGCCCGTCCTTGCTTATATCACATGCTCGGCTGAGCGTGAAACTTGAATCATTTACATGTCTTATGATGTCAAACCTACCCACCAAGTTTCATTCCTTTAACCTAAAACTTTAAGGCAGCTTTAGAACGTTTTGCAGAGTTGCAGCTGATGAATTTTTTGACAGAGATAGCAACAAGCAGTCTAGAGCATACGAAAACACATGCTTCATCTCTTGTAAGAGGGAGAGGAGCTGCCCATGTTTTTGGCTTTTCTGTAAGACGGTGTGCACCCATTGTGTGCATCATTTAGTTGCGGTGCAAAAATGACGAATTCATCAATGCTGCTACTCGGGGAATCTATTTCGTCTTCCCACATTTTCAGAGCGCTTTAGACCAGACCTTGTGTGAAGGTCCCACTACATTATAATCATCACATCCATTTTTCAACCGAAAAGAAAAATCTACTTGGTGTGAATAGGCCTTAGCACGTTCCCAGTTTCTGATTGAACTCCTCAGTTAATTATCCAGCCTTATTATCCAGCCTTTCACTGGCTAAATCAGGCAACCAGGCACTGGCCAGTGCTGTAGCCTTGCAGATATTCACTTCAACACCCCCCGTACCCCTTGTATTCAGTGGCTTAAACACCTGTACTGATGGAGCGCGTTCCTGCATTTGTGATTTGTATACCTCCTTTTCAACATGACATTAAAATTGCGGCCACTTAACTGGCCTATTTCAGGCTAAATTACTTTTCATTGATATACACCCGTGCTCTTGCACTATTAACCATGGCTACATAATGCATGCATCCATGCACTCGCAATTACGGAGCACTAATACTCTGTAATTAATACATCTGTGGCTATAGTTATGAGCTGTGATCCCACGAGAGATGAGAGCAAAACTCTGGTCGTCCAAGAACTCCTTCTTTATTAAACAGTAATATTGCCATCTGTCCCATAAAATCTAACATTTGCTGCATGACTTAATTCCCCCTCTTTTAACAGACTGGCCCAAATTGCCTGCCTAAGGTCAGTATATATTTCATTGACTAGATTCTTTTTTTGTCCTCCAGGTTCAAAGTGCATGTGGCAGCTGCAGAAGCCATACAAATAAAAGTGCCAAAGTGGGTTCCGTGGAGCAATGCCATAGAAGAAAAAAAAACACTGGTACTGGTACCCTAAAGAACCGTTGGGTCGATGATTCTTAATAGAAGAACAAAGAGTGAAGAGCCTTTAAAAGTTAATATACCAGTTACAGGTTCTTGCGGAACAATACGTCCAAACTAAGAACCATGTGCTTTGACATCAGTAGTCTAGAGACTGACAGTGTTATGGAACTCTACCTTCCCTATATCGACCTACAGTAGGTTCCCCAATGTTTTTAACTCTAGGAGCAATTCCATATTTAAGTCTACTGTATGTCTTCTTATCCAATGTAAGGGAAGTTCATTTATCGACCGCTTACCTGCAATCAACTGCGAGACCAGCTGGTTCTTCCCATTGAGGATGTTGACGGAGACATTTTTAGATGACTGCAGGAAAAGTGGGCTACCCTGTAAAAAACAGGAAGAAAGCTGATAACTCCACCATTCGATAACCTGTTAAATACAGTAGAGTCCATTATTAAGAACTGCTTTTATTTAATTAGATATGAGCAAGAAATCAGTTCTTTCATCAAATTGTATTTCCTAAAAAAAGTCATGTAATTTGTATCTAATATATCGTCTAATACCTCTAGTACCTCCAAAATGGCAACTTTACAGGAGAGGGGAAAACCTATTTTCAGTATATATATACACTGTACATAAGCATGTACATATACATATACACATATATTTATATATATTGCATGTTAAATTCTTACTACAAAGTACAGAACTTAAAAATAGAGATTAAGAGCATGAGCCATCTGCAAGTGTCTGGAAATTCATGAATTCTCCACAGTTCATTGATATCGAGAACAATTTTTCATGCTCTGCTTCATTACAGGCGGTCTTATATGTTATAAACATGAGCTATCTCCTGAATGTGAATTATACATCACGGCGTGTAGCTCCGGTTTCGCTCAAGTGTAAAACACTTCTTTAGCGAGTGCAGCAGATCATTGTGAGAACATCTGGTTTTCAGGAAAATTAGGTCACGACCACAGAAACATGTCTAATGAGATCCGGGTTAGATTTGCAATAGACGGAGCGAAAAGGGTGAATTAAATACACAGATGCATGCCGCCGTCATAAGCCATATGAGACAGCAATAACGAAATAAAGCTCTTGTGAGGGGTTTTCAGGTTTCAGGCAGGCGTTTGGTGACGTTTCATGTCAGATAACTTTTTATAATAAGACAAATCAAAACTAAATAAAAGTGCTCCTGACTGTTTCCATGCCCTTCAGATTTGTGTGCGATGTGAAATGGGCAATACGTTAGCTCTGAACTCTGCTTGCATTGATATCCTCATCAAAGTCGGTAACTCATTTGTGAAGCAAATTTAAAACTAAAGTGCTGTACACATATGACCCAGTAAACAAGTACGTAAACATATGACATGTACACCAATGCACAGTAATCACACACGTTCACATTCTAAAAGCTACACTGCAAAAAATTATATCTTGACAAGTAAAATAATCTTATATCTAATAGATATATTTTGAAGCTCTCATTTTGAAATTGTTTTAAGCTAATTTTAAGATTATTTTACTTATTTTCAGCTGTTTTACTTTACTTCAAGTAAGATTTTAGTATTTTTTCTGCAGCAATCCTGACTAAACTTTTACTCCTAAACCTAAACTTAAAAAATCCAACAAGTATAGGTTAAATTTTGTTTAGCTTAGTTTTCATTTCATTTTCAATTCCTATCAAAATGAAAAGCTACACTGCAAAAATGATATCTTGACAAATATATCTAATTGATAAATGCTATTTTTTTTTGAGATTTTGAGATTGTTGTAAGCTAATTATGAGATTTTATTTTGGCTGTTTTTACTTGTTTCAAGTCACTTTAGTAAGCCACAGTTTCTTGTAGCAATCATTGCAGCAATCGTGACTAAACTTTCACTCCTAAACCAACTTAACTTTAAAAAAGGATCCAACAAGTACAGGTTGACTTATACATGTTGTTTAGTTTATCTTTTGTACATTTAGTCCAGAATTCACTTTACTTACTTTACTTACTTTTGCTTTACTTACACTACTGCAAAACACTTTCACTTCATTTTTCCTTTTCACTTCCTACCAAAATGAAAAGCTACACTGCAAAAAAATATATCTTGGCAAGTAAAATAGTCTTATATCTAATTGATATATCCTAATTGTTTTTTTAGATTGTTGTGAGCTCATTTTAAGATTATTTAACTTATTGTCAGCTGTTTTTACTTGTTTCAAGTGATTTAAGTAAGCCACATTTTCTTGCAGCAATCATTGCAGCAATCTTGACTAAACTATTACTCTTAAACCATAGCTTTAAAATCCAACAGTTACAGGTTGATTTGTAAATTTTGTTTAGTTTGGCTTTTGTACATTTTAGTACAGAATTCACTACTGCTTTACTTACACTACTGCAAAATGCCTTCACCTCATTTTCCACCTCATTTTAACTTCCTACCAAAATGAAAAGCTACACTGAAAAAGAATGATATCTTGTAAAGTGCAATTTTCTTATATATAATTGAGAAATCTTCAAGTTTTCATTTTGAGATTGTTGTATGCTCATTTTAAGACTATTTTGCTTATTGTCAGCTGTTCCATGTGATTTTAGTAAGCCACATTTTTTTTTCTTACTATACTGGCAGATAATTTGGACTATTTCAAGCACATTTCTTAAAGTAAGCAAAATAATTTGCCAATATAGTGAGAAAATATGGCTTACAAAAAACTTTTAAAACGAGTAAAAATATCTTAAAATGAGACAACAATCTCAAAATAAGATTTTTAAGATAAACCAACTAGATATAAAATAATTTTACTTGCCAGTAAATAATTTTTTTGCAATATAACTGGCGCAAATATGTTTTTCAGTCTTTCTATATTACAGAACTAGAAACTCCAATCACACCACCCACTTTACATACTAATGCAATAAGAATATATACATATGGGTCATACTGAGAGGTGTCCTGGGGGAGGCGTTTACACTGGACGAGAGTCAGATCACTACAGGTGCTAAATTATGAACAGCAGCGGCTAGGGGTCTATTGCATAAGTCATGTTCTCATGACTATAACATGTCCAGCGCTGAGAGAAATCCATGGCAGGAATATTTAATTCGCTGAGGGCATCCATGCGAACCTAACCCGAGACAATGTAGTGAAACTCCAGCAAACTTGTACCTCGTTAGCTTTCCACTTCATTTCCCCGTTGTTGGGAATCCAGTTTGCGCTTAGAGCCTATTTTGTATTTGCTGTAGTCTACTGAGTATTTTTTAAAGTCCCACATCAGGCCGGCTCTAGATGCCCCCCTTTTTTCCCTTGCTCTTCACCCGAAACGTCCAAAGATACCAAAGGTAAATAAGAGGCTTACAGGGGCCATCTTTCCCCATCACCAGCGGACAGTTCTTTTTCTAATCTCAGCAGTCCATTGCTATTCCGTCCACTCCCTCTCCCTCCTCCAAGCTTTCACTGGCTTTCAGTCTCTGTGTTTCGCTAGCGTTAGACAGATGAGATAAGGCCTGCACCACACGCATTATCAAGCCATCCATCCTCCTCATGCTCAGTGATATTATTACGGCTGGTCGGGGTGTGAGTGAGTTAGTATCTAGAAGCCGCAGCTGATGTGTACTCACTGGTCTGGACTGGATTTCTTTGGCATACAGCGGCTGGAGGAACTCTGAGTCGCCTTCTAGTTTGAGCCCTCTCTCCGTGATTCGCAAGTGACCCATGCCATCCTAAAGAAAGAGAGAGAGAGAGATTCTGATCAGTGCAAAGAGGTCTTTCCGTTGACCCGTAGGCACATTAATGACAGGGGTATAAATCTCTTACATCATAATAACTTGTTTCAATGCAACACGTAATCACCACAATTATAAGCTCACCAGACAAAACATGAGTCACCTGTGTTTGAAACATACGTAATAGAGCATGATAACGCCACGAGCATAAACAACAGCTGTGACTGGATTTGGCATGTACTGGAAAAGTTACTGGATGTAGGCCACTCTGGACACTCTTGCATCAAAAAATTATGCAGTTGGGCCAGATTTGGTGGATGCCTTCCCTGGCACAATTCTGAGGAGAATTTTCTTTAGACTGGTATTTCTGCCACTGCTGGTAGACCTGTATGACCATACGCTTCCATACACCTGCAAATCCAGCTACTTCCTTCACACTATGGCTTTTGGGCATGCTCAAATACAATCACTCCTTTTAGCCAATCATTAACATCTGCTTTGGACCCATTTTCCACACATGGAACGAGACATTCACTGCACTGTACCACCTCTTCTCAATCTATGAATCCCATCACTCACACCCCACAGGTATTTATACCTCCAACATCCTCGTGCAGCGCTATCTGCAGGAGCCTAAAGTTACTACCAGGGAGCTTATATTGGTACACTTTGCAAAATTAATTTGCAAATGTGCATAGTGGAAAAAAGGAGGGGTACAGATTATTAAGAACAATGTTTTTAAAAAAGGCTAAATTCCCAAAATAACACCCCTTCCAGAATGAACCCTATGAATCTGAACATCTTGCTGGCACCTTGCATATGCATAACGTTAATTTCTGAGGAAATGCACTACCGCCACACCAAAGGGATGCAGGATGTGTGAGGTAGCCATCATGCAGGTCCCAGCCTTTAATCATTTTCTGAACTCCAGTTTTGGAAACTTTACCCTGCAGCGTACTGTGTTAGCTTCCATTATGTCATAGGTACATTAGTCTCATAGCATAGTGCTAACTTTGGACACCAAATACTTTGAGCAACAAGGAAACACACACATATATATACTTAAGGCAACTTAAGGCAACTGAAACTTTTTTCAAGTTTTACTCAACTCAAGAAAAGGCTAATTGAAAGAGCCATTTTTTCAAAGTACTTTTTTAGGTTGATTAAACCTAGTTTATTTGCTTGTTACCACATAAAGTAATTTATTAAGTTGGACCAATGAAGCACTTTATACGGTGTGGATGGATAAAATAATCAGTTTATGAATAAGAAAGGAGAAATGGGTATGTAAATTTTTGGAATAAGTGTTGATGTAGGATAAATGGATGTGGCATTATTTGCCCCAGTGGTGTTGATAGGATGTTCAGTGGGTGGTGGTGAAGAAGGACACTCATTATATGGGCCACTGCCTGCTCTGCTTTCCCCGCTCTTCGAACCATTAGGACAGCTGCCCAACTCACAGAGGGCTGTCAAAACTGAAAAAATGAATAGAACTAATAAAGGTTCTAGTCCTTCCATTATATACGGCACACAGTGTCAACGCTACCTAATAAGTGACATAAGGAGTTCATTAGGGCCCCACAGCCACCAGAACGCCCCCTTCAAATTTTAGCTTTTTACTGTACCAGTGTGTCTAATTAAGTGAGGGGGGAGCAACTGGTTAGTCTAAAAACGGAAAGGGGAAAACAGCAGATGAAGAGAGAAAGCTGAAAGATAAGCTTGGTGTTTTGCAGTGTTACACACTAACCCTAACTCTTATCGCTGGACAACAAGAAGTTGTGGATCTAGGGTCTGTCAGCACACAGGTTTTCTGATAGCCCTTTTCGATTACAAAGAACCCTGGTTGTGGAACTGGGTCCATGCAGGCTTCTTACGCTTTGGTGCTATTCAGGAAACCAGCCTGCAATTGCACCAGTTTTTATTGGAGCCAAGGAATGTCAAAGGATACGAAATCAACAGAGCTGCAGCACTGCACAACAGTGGTAAACCGTAGTAACAAGATGGCGGATGGTATAGATTAGCTGTGAGCATTTGTGCTGTTATTCCAGATGTTTGTTTATATCCAGAAAGCAAACATGGATCAACTACTGGAGATAAAAAGACAAAGAAAAGGTTCTTCAGCAGACCACTGGGTGTCGCCATTGTTGCCTTCTCTGTCCATAATAACTGACCTTAACATCATATTATGTTATGCGCTCATGTGTCCATAGAGGTTTGTGCTGAAGTATCTACTATTCTTTGGTTACAGCTGGAAGTCAATGTTTCATGTACCAGGAACTTATTTTGGGTGGACACATTCTGAACCCGGATCGGGCGCCTTCTATGTTGAATGAATGAGTTATAGATTCACAAGACCTCATTTTACAACAGTAGTAAACTAATTTCTTGTTTAACCCAGACTGTGTTTAATCCAGATTTACGGTACATTGTACAGTACATCAGCTAGCAAGATAGAGAGGCCCCCAGAAATATCCAGCTTAGGGCCCCAAAAGGCCAGAGCACATAATATAACTTGATGGAAAGACTGATTCATTTGCATTGGAAATTTGATCCAAGTTAATGAATTTACACTCAGCTACTGGTGCAATGTCATGTTGGTTAGCTTGCCTCTCTATTCACTGGAATTAAACATGTATATGAAGCAAAAGCACATTGCTTATCCATAATTACTGAACTTTATACAGCAGTGAAGAGCTTTTAGCATATAATGTGACGCTAAGTACTCTAGTACAACATGCACTGGTGCCAACGGGAGGAAACCAAGTGTGATTAAAATCAACTGAAGAGTGATCTCTGACTCTGAATTGCTAATAGGCAAAACAGAACAATTAGCCAGAACATAAAAGCCATGTTTGATATCAGAACAGTCAAGGACTTTTATACAAGCCACGTGTGCCGGCTCTTTGTTTACTGCCAGCTTTGATCCACACTTCAGGAAGGATGAACCAAATGCGGATCAAGACCTCACAATCCCATAGGACTGCAATGATTTAATCTGCCCGTGCCAAGCTTTTATTCACTGCCCACCCCACCAACCACCACCTCCCAACACACACACACACACACACACACACACACACTCACACACACATATATACATATATATAATATCATGGCCCATCAATATTCCACAAGCCAATTAAAGGTATAGTGCATGTTGCATTTTGCATTGCCACAAAGCAGCTTTACAGTCATCTGGGTCCAAGCTAGGCCTGGACAATACGACGCTTATCGGTATTGTGATAGATCATACATCATAGTATGTCAGTATATGTACAGTGCCTTGCTAAAGTATTCACCCCCCTTGGCTTTTCACCTATTTTGTTACATTACAACTTGTATTTAAATGTTTTTTTTTTTATCTGAATTGTATGTGATGCAGCCGCACAAAATAGTCTAAGTTGGTGAAGCGAAATGATAAAAGTATATATATAAAAAAAATTGGAAATAAAAAACTGAAAATTGGCATGTTCATATGTATTCACCCCCTTTGCTATGAAGCCCCTATAAAGTTCTGGTACAACCAATTACCTTCAGAAGTCACATGCTTAGTGAAATGAAGTCCACCTGTGTGCAGTCTAAGTGTCACATGATCTGTCAGTATATACACACCTTTTCTGAAAGGCCCAGAGGCTGCAACACCATTAAGCAAGAGGCACCACTAGAAGACCAAGGAGATCTCCAAACAACAAGTTGTTGAGAAGTACAAGTCAGGGTTGGGTTATAAAAAAAATATCCAAATCTCTGATAGTCCCCCAGAGCACCATCAAATCCATAATGATCAAATGGATAGAACATGGTACCACAACAAACCTGCCAAGAGAGAGTCGCCCACCAAAACTCTCAGACTGGGCAAGGAAGGCATTAATCAGAGAGGCAGCACAGAGACCAAAGGTAACCCTAAAGGAGCTGCAGAGTTCCCAAGCAGAGACTGGAGTATCTGTCCATACGACCAAGTCGTACACTCCTGGGCTGGGCTTTATGGAAGAGTGGCCAGAAAAAAACCTTTTACTTACAGACAAAAATAGGAAGGCTCGTTTTGAGTTTGCCAAAAGGCATGTGGGAGTCTCCCCAAATGTATGGCTGAAGGTGAACTTTTCAGCCACCAAGGAAAACGCTATGTCTGGCGCAAAACCAACACATCTCATGACCCCAAGAACACCATCCCCACAGTGAAACATGGTGGTGGCAGCATCATGCTGTGGGGATGTTTTTCAGCAGCAGGGACTGGGAAACTGGTCTGAGTCGAGGGGAAGATGGATGGTGCTAAATACAGGGATATTCTTGAGCAAAACCTGTTTCGGTCTGTCAGTGATTTGAGACTGGGACGGAGGTTCACCTTCCAACAGGACAATGACTCAAAGCATACTGCTAAAGCAACACTTGAGTGGTTTAAGGGGAAACGTGTAAATGTATTGGAATTGCCTTGTCAAAGCCCAGACCTTAATCCAATTGAGAATCTGTGGTCAGACTTGAAGATTGCTGTTCACCAGCAGAAACCATCTAACTTGAAGGAGCTGGAGCAGTTTTGCCTTGAGGAATGGGCAAAAATCCCAGTGGCAAGATGTGGCAAGATGTGGCAAGCTCATAGAGACTTATCCAAAGCGACTTGCAGCTGTAATTGCCGCAAAAGGTGGCTCTACAAAGTACTGACTTTAGGGGGGTGAATAGTTATGCACACCGAAGTTTTACGTTATTTTGTCCTATTTGTTGTGTGCTTCACAATAAAAAAAAAATCAAATGTTCAAAGTTGTAGGAATGTTCTGTAAATGAAATGATGCAAACCCTCCAATAATCCATTTTAAATCCAGGTTGTGAGGCAGCAAAACATGAAAAATGCCAAGAGGTGAATCCTTTCGCAAGGCACTGTATTTCCGAGCATATCAATAATAGCACCAATTCTTTAAGAACACTGCATATTTGGTTGCAAAGATAATAATACGGCAATATGAGAAACAGACGAGTGCCGGTCAGACCAACATTGAATTTGTGCTAGGGCGTCTGCCCTGAGAGAGTGTATGTGAAATGGTGTCTGTTGGTTGAGTACATGTACAGTAGATGGGCTTGTACTTTTCCACCCCATTCATTCATAATGGGAAAAGGGAAATGGGAACGTTTTTCGGAGTCGGACTGAAAAGCTCACCGTTCCCGATCAGGCTGAACATTTCAGAATTGGAATGGTGTTAATATCTCAAAATCTGCAGGACTAGTGAGTGGACAAAATATGTGTACCAAGAAGAGGAAGAATATACCGTACCGGAAAACAATAGTGTTCAGCATTGCACAATCACTAATTATGAACATTAAAATTGAGCATAACAGGTCCCTGTTAAGAGCAAGGAAATGACTGACTAATAATGAACTAGAAAAAGTGCATTTCCTGAAGGAAACGCGGAATGGTTGCCCAGCTTAAATGCTAGCCTATGCTTGCTATAGAAGAAACAAGGGATGAATAAAGGACACATAGAGGAGTGCGGGTCAGTATGGCTGTGGATTAGAGTTTGGGGATCTGTCCTGAGTGAGTACATGCAGTTTGGGGGCTGTGGGTTAAAGGAAACAATAGGGTTTGAATAGGGCCAAAAAGAGGAATGGAAAAAAAAGACAAACAGACGAGTGGGAGTCAGCCAACACTGAATTCGTGCTGGCGGTTTGTCCTGAGATGGTATATCAGAAACAGTGTATCTGGGTCGAGCAGAAGCACAGTAGCTGAACGTGCACTTTTCCATCCCATTCATTCTTTACGGGAAAAAATTCTGGAAATATCAACTGCTGCACGAAAACCGCACATTCAATCAAAAAGCTGTAGAAAAGCACACCATTTCTGATCAGACCGAACAATTTGGAGTTAGAACGGTGTCGATATCTTGAAAACTGTGGGACTAGTTAGCGGACAAAAATGTGAACCAAGAAGAAGTATCTACAGTTGAATAACAATAGTGTTGCGCAATCACTAATTAAATTCATGACTGTGATAATTACATAATTAAGAACAGGTAAGCAACCCAGTACAGTGAATGGCAGGTGGACAGTGTCTATAGCTGAAAAGCCTTAGTTAGAGTGTGTGCAGGGATCAGCCATCTCCAGACTCCAGCAGCAGCTACAGGGGAAGTGATGATGGACTATTCACTAAAGTCTCTATGACATCCAGCCAAGTCTTGTTCTGTGAAGAATCTAATTTACACAACCTTCCCCTCAACCCAAATGTAGTCCATCAGCCAAGACACGGCAGACAAGGAAAATCGTGTAAATGTGATTTTTTGACGAACTATTCATTTAAATAGAAAAAGTAATCAAATATACACCCACCGGCCACTTCATTAGGCACACCTCCTCATGTCTACATTCTACGTACCATATAGGAGCAGACTGTAGTCTATCTGTTTCTTTGTACACTTTATGACAGAGATCTTCAATGGTCAGGACCCTCACAGGACCACCACAGAGCAGGTATTATGTGGGTGGTGGATCATTCTCAGTACTGCAGTGACACTGACGAGGTGGTGGCGTGCTAGTGTGTGTTGTGCAAGGTAGGAGTGTCTAATAGAGAGCACAGTGAGTGGACAGAGAGTTTAAACACTCCAGCTGCACTGCTGTGTGTGATCCACTCACACCACCACCACACACTAACACTGTCACTGCAGTGCTGAGAATACTCCACCACCCACAATACCTGCTCTGTGGTGGTCCTGTGTATATAGAGAAACAGATGGACTACAGTCTGTAACTACAGAACTACAAAGTGCTCCTATATGGTCAGTGGAGCTGACAGAATGGACAGTGAGTATGGGTATGGTGGGTGTAGGCTGCTTTGAGTATGTTCTCACTGGGTCATCCAGACATTTCCTGTATCATATTCATACTGAACATACTTTAGGCTCAATGCTTTGAAGTCAGAAATCTCTGGAGCACTGATAAGCTCTGCCCCAGTCTGCCCCTACTTGTTGGCCAATCAGCTTCGACCAACTGTCTTTTAATCATCAGACTGAGCATTGAGTTTGAATCAAAGCTCCAGATTGACCCCTGTCTCCGTTCCAGCATATGTCCCCACACAATCGTAGTGGTCAGAGGGCCAGATTTTGTGGCAGAATGCTCGTAATTAGGGCACAGCATCACTCTGGCACTTGTCGGGCGCACTATTGCATGCCTGCTTTCTGAGTGTTCTCTGGGAGCGAAGAGAGAAGTAAGTAAGTAAGTATGTGCTGCTTTTATGTGTTGGGTATGTGGCTGGGGAGCCAGCAACGACCGTGATAGCGCCGCGGTGTGCGTCTGGGGAACGGCGTGTGTGTGCGAGCCGTTCCCGCGCTGCGCGTTCAGTGCAAGCGAGGCTGACGAGGCTGTGAGGGTGGTTGGAAGCAAACCCCAGCGGGTCGGCCTCTTTTTTTTCTGGGTTTGTAGAGAGACAGAATGAGCGAGCGAGAGACATGCAATAGCAACAGCAATCTTTCCAAGCTTCTCCTGGAGCCAGAAAGCAAGCAGAACGGGGCGACTGCAGGAGAGGAGAAGAGAAGAGAAGAAAGGAACACAGGAGAGAAGAGAGGAGTGGCGTGCGATGAATAATTCAGGCGGGCGTGCGGGCGGCTGACAGAAAGGGCCGGAAACTCTCAGGTGTGTCTGAGCTAAAGCTCCGTGCCACAGTTTACGCAGCATCAAGGAGTAAATTGATTTCCACTCACCACATCCCCACCACCACTGTCACAGCGAGGGTAGTTCTGATATTTATTGCATGCCGCAGAGTGTGTGCGTGCGTGTGTGTACTACAGGGCACACGTGTGTGTGTGTGTGTGTGTGTGTGTGTGTGCGGGCGAGCGGATTGTGAAAGAGAGCAGTGAAAGTGGAGCGGCACCCTCCTTTATCTGCAGATGTGACTTTCAGGGGAAGCACCGTGAGGGGTTTTGAAGTGGAAGTGGGATCATGAAAAAACAAGACTTTCCTTTCTTCTTTGAAATGAAAGAGTTTAGAACAAACAACACCTCCATATAGTCCATATATATGGAAACTAAGCCGGAAAACAACCCGCTTTGAATTCATCTTGGGTGTGATGTCACAACCATGAACACTTTTACACATGGTTGCCGGTTCAGCCTACGAAAGATTGGCCCGCCTGTTTTTCATTGGCGTTTCAAAACATACCATTTCCTACTCCACACAGTCCATTTACAGGAAAATAAAGCTGGAAAAACAACCTGCTTTGAAATGATCATGGTTGTGATGTCACTGTCACATACACATTTGCATATGACTGCCCATTCAGCCTACAAAAGCTTGCACCTTCTTTTTTCATTTGCCTTTTAGAATGTTTCCCACTCCATACACTTAATTTACAGGGAAACAAAGTTAGAAAAACAACCTACTTTGCACTCATCATGGTTGTGATGTCACAGCCATGAACACGTTTACATATGACTGCTGGTTCAGCCTACAAAAGCTTGGCCTGCCCCTTTTCCCCACTCCATACAGTCCATTTACAGTGGTGCTGCACAAACAGTCCAATACCTGAAAATCAAGGTGGAAAAGCAACCTGCTTTGAATTCATCATGGTTGTGATGTCACAGCCATGAACGCCTTTACATATGACTGCCCGTTCAGCCTGCAAAAGCTTAGCACGCCCACTTTTTTGTTGACTTTTCAAAACATAGCGCCCCCCTCCATTCAGTCGATTTCTGGGGAAACAAAGCTTGAAAAACGACCTGCTTTGAATTAATTGTGTGTGATGTCACAGACATTAAAGCTTTTACATATGATTGATGGTTCAGCTTACATGATGGTTCAGCCTACTTTTTCATTGACGCTTGACAATGTATCGTTTCCCACTCCATACCGTTCATTAATCTAGAACCTAAGCTGGAAAAACAACCCGCTTTGAACTCATTATGGCTCACCCACTTACACTGACACTACAGCACTTACTGTTCCCCAGTCCAGAGTTCAGAAAGCTGCAAAAACAGTCTGTTCATCATGGCCATGTGCACATTCATGTACGACTGCCTGTTCAATCTGCTCACTCATTCTTACTGAAGTGATTATGTTGTTACAGCAGACAGTCTGTAGTAGAGTTATTACAGCTATGAGTTGTTTTTGGCATGGGGTGCTGAATTGCACTTGCTGTTTTTTTTAATACATGAATTTGATGTACTGCAACATGTTTCAAAAGGTTTTCCAGTCCATATATAGAAACTGAGCTACAAAAATGGCTTGTTTTGAATTCATTACACGTATATTACAGCATTTATCAGATGCTCTTATCCAGAAGGGCTTTGTTTTTTACTTGGAAACACATCCTTACATGCTAAAAGGCTAGATTCCACAGATAGCCACGAACGGCCAGAGTTCCTACACAATGCAGAAAATGATATCTTGGCAAGTAAAATGACCTTATGTCTAGTTGAGATATTTTATATCTAAGATTTCTCACTATATTCATAGATAATTTTAAGAAATGTGCTTGAAACAGGCCAAATTGTCTGCCAGTAAGTGAGTAAATTTGGCTTACTAAAATAACTAAAGATAAGTAAAATTGCCTGGAAATGAGGTTAGGTAATCTTAAAACTATCTTACAGCAGTCTCAAAATGAGACGTTTAAGATATATCAACTAGATATAAGATCACTTTACTTGCCAAGATCCCATTTTTGGCAGTGCAGGAGTATTTCAAGGATGGTGCTTATTTACATGCTTTTTAAAATGCATGTTATATAAACTTGCCAAGATTTCATTTTTTTACAGTGCAAGAATATTTCTTTTTAAATGGGTGCAAGAACAGTGCTCATTTAAATGCATTTTTACAATGCTTGTGATATACAGTAACACTACAAAAATGATATTTTAGCAGGTAAACCAATCTTATATCTAGTTGATATACCATAATATACTCAATCAGAGATCGTTGTAAGCTAATTTTAAGATTATTTAACTTGTTTATAGTCATTTTACTTATTTTAAGTGATTTTAGTAAACTATTTTCTCACTATATTGGCAGATCACTGTGCTTATAGTGAGAAAATTTGGCTTACTAAAAAATATCAACTATATATAAGATAATTTTACATGTCAAGATATCATTATCATTATCATCTCCTTATCATCTTTTAAGGGGAATGGGTGATGACTTTCTCATTTGTTCATGTGAAGTGATAAGATGTGTTGTTACTGCAGGCAGTCTGTGGATGACGGGGGAACTGTCTGAAGAGCTACCAACTCACTTGAAAATATGACTTCTATGCTTCTATGTTTAATACAGGAATCCCGAGGACAATTATGGCCAACCAGGAATAACAGCTGTTGTAGGTGCTATTCGTAACACAAGTTGGAATCATTAATTAATTAATTCATTCATTCATTCATTCATTCATCTTCTAAGCTGCTTATCCATTTGGGTCGCAGGGAGTGGGCAGAATGCAGGAAACACTAGGTTATTATTGGTTATTTGTTAGGTCATAACCACTTCACATAGTGTTAATAAGCAGTTATAACACATTAATAAAATGCTCCTCCATACGATGTATATGAATATGTATAGGAGCTGACAGGGTTTATGTGGACTGATGGAAAAGATGGAGTAGGATCAGTAATCCGCAGAATCTGAGCTTTAACAGTATAACAGAATGTGTGTTCACTGTTAGACTAACAACAGGTCACTGCTGCCCGTCTTATATGTGTTGTAACTGCTTATTAATGATTTTGAGGTGTTTGTGACCTAATTAATAACCATTAGTAAACTCTTTTTAAACCATTCATAAACTCTTTATAAAGGTAGCCTTATTCTAAAGTGGTACCCTTCAACTTCTCATCTTGTGATTGTTTTAAGCTATTTTTTAAGATTATTTATCTTATTTCCAGATACGTTTTACTTGCTGTAAGTCATTTTAATTTAAGACAAATTTGTTTTCACTATATGTGCAGATCATTTTGCATATTTTAAGGAATTTGTTCAAAACAGGCCTACTTATCTGTGAATACAGTGAGAAAATTTTACAGAGGCTTATTAAAATCAAGTAAAGACTGAAAATAAGTAAAATAATCATAAAATGAGCTCACAACAATCTCAAAACAAGACATTTTAAGACATAACAACTAGATATAAGATAATTTCATTTGCCAAGATATCATTTTTGGTAGTCTATATTTCTTCCATGCTACCCGGCAGCTTCTCTGATATCCAGGGACGGTGGAGGACAAGAGGGAGAGACCAGCTCTATCAACAAATCACTTTCCAAAGCGCAGGCTTATTGAGTGATGTGGGTGCTGCAGACACCAGTTTTCTTATTATAGCAGCAAGCCACAAGAAGCTGCACATTACAGAGTAACGTTGAGGGGCGTGTTAGGCACAACGCGCCAAATGCTTACTTGTTGGCTTGTTCAGCGGCAGTCGTTCAGGCGGAACTACAGAAACTTTAGGGAACAGCAGTGAGGAAAAAGATAGCCGATGAAAAATCCACCCTGATTCAGATTGGTATCATCCCGCCCAACATAAATCTGACAGAGGAACTCAAAAGTGGAAGAATCTCTCAACTAATATTACCAACCATGTTTTTTTTATTTGACAGTTGATAGGAAATTCATGCAAGAGTCTGTAGCTAAAAGCATAAACAGATTAAGGAAATAAGTTGACAGCCCCTTAAAATGTTTTGCTCTTCCAGACTGCCAGTAAGCTAATGTAGCAGTATTTCGAAAAGGATTCCTGCATCTGAAAAGATTTTCTGACAAGCACGTCAACGCAGACTGCATTTTGAACGCGGGACAGTACGGAGCAGAAGGGTTTGAGTTATGGTGGAAGAGTTGCGGGTCCTGTGGCAGAAGGCCTTACTATACACTGCAAAAGATAATATCTTGAAGCATAAAATGATCTTATTGAAATATTTAAAAATTCTTCAAAATTGTTGTAGGCTTAATATGAGATTATTACATTTTTAGCTCAATTGAAGTAATTTTAGTAAGACAAATTTTCTCACAATATACTACAGAAATTTGTTCGAAACAGGCCAAATTATCTGCCAATATAGTGAGAAAATTTGACTTACAGAAATTACTTAAAACAAGTTAAAAGATAAAGTCTGGAATTAAGTACAATCATCTTAACGAAAGCTTACAGCTCACCTGCCAAGATCTAATTTTTGCAGTGTACTTAAGTTTTTCTAAACTGGGAGAATCATCTGATAAAAGTAAAAGTATCTGATATGTAGTTGCTATAACTTTACAATCTCTTTTTGAGATGGTCTTAAGATAATTTTCAGATTATTTAACTAATTTCAAGATTTGTCTTACTGGTTTTAGGGGATTTTATCAAGGCAAATTTTCTCACTGTACCGGCAGATGATAACAAGTTAAAAATTGTCTAGAAATAAGTTAAATAATCTTAAAATGAAATGCTTAGAACAATCTCAAAATGAGAAATTACACTTGTACACAGTCGATTCCCCACTTTCTCATTTTCGAATGCCTCCACAGCTCCATTTGAATTATGGGATAGCACAGTGTGCTGCGGTCATATAGTATTTCCCGATTCAGTGGGTCATCCAGGGAATTTTCACATATTGCTTGAATAACACTGCTTATTTGGAAACTCTAGCCATAGTCGCCTACTGCTTCTGTACACACTGTAGTATGGAAGTAGGTGATTTTGGACGTAGCCTGAGTGGTGACCCCTTCTTATATTTACTTCAGCCTCTTTGAGAAGCACTTTTTATATCCAGTCAAGTTACTGACCTGTTGCCAGTTCACCTTACCTAATTGTGGAATGTTACACCAGGTGTTTTTACAATTTGTATTAATTTTTTATTTAATTTTAATTAATAAATTTAATCTTTTGTTTCAACTGTCCCAACTGATGCTGCCAGCATCAAATTTAAAATAGGCAAATATTTTTCAGTAAAAACTACAATTTTTTCAATAAAACAATAAAATTTCTCAGTTCAACATTTGATATATTCTCTTTGTACTATTTTCAGTTAAATGTAGGGCTTGAATCATTTGCATATCTTTGCATTTTGTTGATATTTACATCATGCATAGTGTGTGCCAACTTTTATGGAAATGAGATTGTAAATAGAAAATTTTAAAAAATCCCCCAAAAAATTCATCCATGAGCTCTTTTACAGAGGCGCTACCTCTGACACTCTGGAAAGGTGGCACTGGTTTCCCCAGCATGCCTGCGTCAGTTTGAGCGAGGGGCTGACACATACTGAATACACATGATCTCTACTGTATGCCTAATGCGCGTCCCCTTTGCTTTCAGCCATAAATCTCAGATGCAGAATGTACGCCACGTCTCGAAGAATAAGGGGCATATGTGGCAAACTAAAAACAAACCTTGTCAACAGCCATGCAGGCTGTGAAAAACCAAGATCGCATCCGCCCCGGTGATGGGTCGCGCATTTGCATTGCGGGTATGTGGCATCCTGCTCCTCATCCTCTGTCTCCGTGCTCAATGTGCTGAATACACATGGGCCAGCCGCACTGACCCAGAACGGATGGCCACTCAGTAAGTTACGGCAGCATGAGTCGGAGGGGAATCTTAGCGTGAAATTTCCCTGATTCATAAATGTCGGTGTCAGGGGAGCATTCCTCTCAGGCAGCGTGTGGTCAGGCCACCTGGGGAGAAATCATCTTGCCTCAGTAATTTTAGGCAATTTTTTTGACCCAGCATTGAGGGACAAAGCAAAAAGTCTTGTATGTCTCTTTTTGGACAGGCAATGAAAAGGACAGCTTGTACCAATTATGCATTTGTGCATACTCAATGCTAATGTGAATCTAAACAGAGACGTTTTCATATGAGGGGACAGAAGCACATAGGAAAAAAATTATATCTACCCAAACAGAATTATCTTATTATATATTGGTGATATATCAAAAATCTTATTTTTAGATTGGTGTAAGCTAATTTAACTTATTTCCTGGCACTTTTTACTTGTTTTAAGTGATTTCAGTAAGCCAAATTTTCCTCAGTATAGCGGAATATAATTAGGCCTGTTTCAAGCAAAATTCTTAAATCTGCCAATATAGTGAGAAAAAACAACTTACTAAAATCACAAGTAAAAAAACAAGGAAAACTGCTTGGAAATAAGTTTAATAATCTTAAGTTTAGCTTCCAACAATCTCAAAATAAGAATTTCAATATATATCAGCTAGATATTGGTGCCTCAGAAAGTCTTAATATTTCAAACAAGTCACTGAAGCAGTCCTGACTGACTTTGACCAGGGTTAGATCTTTATTAGTAGGCAGTCAAAATGCTCAAATAGTCATAAAAATGTACAAAAAATTAAAAAGTAAATTGGTATTAGTATTTTTGATATGCGAATCGGTATTGAAGAACTGTAAGATGTCTGAAATGTATACTCCATATCAGAGAGAAATGAATAACCTATGTCTTGGTCACACCACAAAACAATTAAATTTAGCAAGAGAAATCACTTAAAATTTACTCAATACACTGCAAAAACATCTTGGCAAACAGAATTAGCATATATCTAGTTTACGTATCTTAAAAGTCTCACTTTGAGATACTTACTTTCTTATTTTCAGGTGTTTGTACTTACTTTAAGGGATTTAGTCGATAAACTTTAGTAAATTTTCTCACTATGTTGGCAGATAATTTGAATTGTTTTGAGCACATATTGAGTAACCATATCTGCCAATATAGTATGAAAATTTGGCCAAGTAAAATCACTAGACACAAGTACAAATGTCTGCAAAAAAGTTAAATAATATTATAATTAGTCTAAAACAATCTCAAAATGAGACATATAAGATATTTCAAGTAGGTATAAGATCATTCTACATGCCAATATATCATTTTCACAGTGTATATTTATTATTTCTTCTTTTGTGAATGTTATACGATCACTCAACTCACTCAACTTCTAGACAATTTTACTAGTGATGTTTCATTCCATTAGCAGATAATCTTTCTTTTTTTAAGCATTACTACATGGAAAAAGCTAAATTATCTGCATTATTTCTTCAATTAAGTTATTTGCCAATGGAGCAAGACACTTCCACTAGGTCAAATAACTTAATACTTAATATAAGAAAGTCTAGAAATAACTTAAAGAAGCTTAAAATATTCTTACAACAGTCTGAAAATTAGAGTTATTTGATATTCACACAAGATTTAAATGGCTCATATGGTCACTATCCAAAGAGAAAAAAAAATTTAAGAGTACAAAAAAAATGTGCATGGATATCAGCTGGAACACCGGGAAAATACCATGTCATCTTATTTGAGCCAAAGAATACAAATGCTTTACGCTATTTACTAGATTTATCCAGTGAAAGGTTAGAACGGTTTCAGTGCTGCATTTACAGGTCTCTTCCCATTCAAACAGACTGAGGAGCGTGGTCTTGTATGTGTATGTGTGGGGAGATCCCCAGTGACGGCCATCTGTGGCCGGGAGTAAGGGACAGCACAACTGGCCTTGTGCTCTCTGGGAAGGCAGGATGGCCCACCATCCGATCACGTTACTTGTGGGTGTATGTTAGCAGACAACAGAATTGGCAATTAGTGTTCTCCTCCAAATGTGTTGAGCTGTCCAATGACATTGTATTAGCATGGGTACTGAGATACGTGAGTTGGGGAGACCTAGGTAGTAGGCGCAAATGGACAAGACTGCACTGTACATTGAAAAATCAGTGGCATTGTGCAGACACTATCACAGGGAACCAATCTAGAACATTTTGTAGACTAATGTTATACAGGATAACTGATCCCTCTGTTGCAGTAATCTGCTGTGAGTAATTCAGAGCAGGGTGCATTATGGGAATTCCATGTTCGGAAAGAAACATTAGGTGGGATCACTGTTGTGATGTTATCAAAGTTTCCTTCTGACAGAAGCTGAATTTCACTCCAGTTAAGGAACACTCAAGCAGTATTAGCATCTAATTTATATCTTGTGTGTCTTCCTTTTGATTAGAAATGCATCTCATGGCCGTCCACTTATCATGAATAGATCATTTTCCTTTTTAAAGGAGGAAGTAAGGAATGACTAAGCCTAGGCACGTGGCTTCTCCCATAGGAGCCGTGGATGTTTCCGCAGAATGAATTCAGTCTCATTCTCGGGCACTAAGATTATGAGGCAGCATTCAAATTTAGCCAGGGATTACAAAATTAATTAGCATACCAATGTCTCAAAATCCCCCTCCATGTAATCTATCAGTGAGTGGGGTTATGATTATAAATAATGCAAAAGCACAGCTTATCACTTAACACAGGAAAACGCCTCTGGTACGTTGCTGCTGCGGAGGTTACGGCAGGGTTTTCAGAGAAAAGATAAAACAAGTTTTAACTTAAAACTTTTTTGATCGATCAGTCAGCAGATAAGGTAAGAGATCATTTGATACATAGCTATTCGGGTTATATAGTACACTGCAAAAAATGATACCTTGGCAAGTAAAAGGATCTTCTGTATAGTTGATAATTCCTAAACTTCTTATATTTTTGATTGTTGTAAGCTCATTTTAAGATCATTGAACTTATTTTCAGGATTGCCAATATTGCTAACATATACTTATATACTTGCCAATATAATAAGAAATTTTGGCTTACTAAAATCACCTAAACAAGTACCAAACTGCCTGGAAATGGGGTTAAATAATCTTAAAGTTAGGTCAAACCAGTCTCAAAATGAGAACTATCTCATTTTATATATCTATCTCTATATATCTATATATCACATAGATATAAGATCATTTTATTTGCCAAGATATCACCTTTCGCAGTGTAGCCATTCAGACTATATAGTACACTGCACACAAATGATATCTTGGCAAGTAAAATTATCTTCTATCTAGTTGATATGTCTTTAAACTTCTTATTTCTAGATTGTTGTAAGATCATTTTAAGATCATTTAACTTGTTTCCAGTATTGCCAATAATGCCAGTATAGTGAGAACATTTGGCTTACTAAAACCACTTAAAACAAGTACCAAACTGCCTGGAAATGAGGTTAAATAATCTTAAAATTAGCTCACAACAATCTCAAAATAAGAACTTTAAGATATCTCATGAAGGGAATTTTATTTGTCAAGATATATTTTTTGCAATGTAGCCATTCAGATTATATAGTACACTGCAAAAAAATGTGGGCAAGTAAAATTACCTTATATGTAGTTGATATATCTTAAAGGTTTTATTTTTAGATTGTTGTAACTTATTTTCATGGTCATTTTGCTTATTTCAGGTATATTTCTTACTTCAAAGATTAGCAAGTAAAATGATCTTATTTCTAATGTCTCTTGTTTTAAGTGATTTTCTCAAATATTCTCACTATACTGGCAGACAATTATATGTATTTTAAGAAACATGCTTGAAACCAATCAAATTATCAGCCAAAGAAAATGGGAAAACTTGGCTTGCTAAAATCTCTTCAAACAAGAAAAATTAGAAATAGTTTTTTTTTTTACCTGCCAATATATCAATTTTTGAAATATTTAGCAATAGAGACCATTTTTAAGGCTTAAATAAAATAAAAATAAACTGTAAACTTTAAAATTAATAAATGGTATAACATTTTAAAAGAATATTATAAGTAAAATATTTAGTTTAAAAAAAGAATCTAAAATGAATAGCTTTAAAAACAACAGTTTCAACTTGTCGGACTACATCTTGCTGTGGACTAAGAAAGCGAAGATAAAACAAAAACAACCAAAAATACTCAAACTTGAGTTTTAAACTTGAGGCAACAAGCTTGAAACAACACGGGAAGCTGATTTCACCTGGGCCTCACAGGTGATGGCGGCATGCTGCTGCAGATGTGTGCACATACTCGCGCAGATTGCTATCAACAGAATTGCATTTCACCTTTCGGGCTGTGCGATGCTCCAGATCTCATCTCGTACTTGGAAGTCAGTGGAGTCGCTGGTAGATGCTCCATCATGTCAACCGTAGCTTCACTTAGAAGTGTGAAAGAAGGAGGAGGTATAGAGCGAGAGAGTGAGCAGAGTGGGGTAGACACAGAGGCATCCATCCCGTTTAAATTAACCAGGTGAATAAACAGGAGAGAACTGCTCGCACTTGAGCTGACCCTGATAGATGAGCCAGCCTTACGTTACGGTTCGCCTTCACCAGCCATCAATGTCAGTACTTATGGATTTACTATTAACTTCATATCAGTTCGGACCGCGCTGAATGGCCCGGGGCCTCCTGTAGGACTGCTGAGCCAAACAGACCCTGAACAGTGATTGATATGTGCTCAGCGAATCTAAGCAGTGCAAACATACTGCGTCTCCCGGAGCAGGAGTAGACGTTAGCAGAGGTCAAGTTGTGCCAAGTACTCTTGTTGAGTAGATGATCCTTCATGGCCTAAGGTCGACAGCCACCAGCTTGTTCAACTACTACACAAACAGAGATATTAGATGCTAATTAAAAGACATATAGGGTATATAGGGTGGCCTATGTAAACAGTTAGAGGTGAGACAGTGAAACAGAACCTCTTATTGTTATTATTATTATTATTATTATTATTATTATTATTATTATCATCATCATCATCTACACTCACGGTCCATGTTATCAGCTCCACTGACCATATAGGAGCACTTTGTAGTACAGTTACAGACTGTAGTACCATCTGTTTCTCTGTATAGTTTATTACCCTGTTCTTCTGTGGTCAGAATATCTCTGGTGTGTTGGTGTGTGTTGTGCTGGGGTGAGTGGATCACACACTGTAGTGCTGCTGGAGTGTTTAAACACTGTGTCCATTCACTGTCCACTCTATTAGACACTCCTACCTTGCTGGTCCACCTGTAGATGTACAGTCAGAGACGATAGCTCATCTGCTACTGCACAGTTTGTGTTGGTCATCTTCTAGTCCTACATCAGTGGTCAAAGGACGCTGCCCACAGGAAACTGCCCACAGGACAATTTGGGCAATTTCAAGTGAGTTGCAGTGACACTTCACAATATGCAACTTTAGTTTCATGTAAGTTTCAAGCAACTATGATTAGAAAGGCACTTGGTCCAAACTTTCACAGTCCTGTTTCTCAAAGATCCCTGGCGACAGTTAACCTCGGTGCACACTCTTGTCACTGTTTATTCAGAGTCACTGAGTAAAGCAGTCATGGAGCTTCAGGGACCTTCTCTTTGCAGGTGTGCCTTGTCTCTGTGGTTTTCTCCAGATTGACGAGTGAGCTTGTTGGACATTGAGTGGCAGGCCTGTCGGTGAGCTGCAGTGTCCTGCCTCTGTTTGGATGTGACCACTAGACTGAAGGACAGCTGCTCATGACACACTCTCTCCCTCAGTGCCTTGGCTTCCCTCAGAGGATAAAGAACTGACCAAACCTAGTCACATCTGGGACACATACTGTCAAATGACATTTACGATAAGGTCTCTGTCCCCTGTTTGCAGTCGATCCAAGTCCTGGACAGTCGATCAGGGTCCTATAAAAAATAAATCTGCACATGGGAAAATTACGACCTCCCCATCCACCGAATGCGCTGCTTTATGGAACCTGGACAGAGGGAGACGGGAAGGCCTTGTTTTCAAGGAACAACATCAAAGGGAACATTCCAAGGCCTGCAAAAGAATAGGTGAAAGGTTTAACCAGTCCTGGACTGAGATATAAAGCCTTGTGTCTTGAAGGCAGCGTCACCTTTCTGAGCTTGCAGTTGTATGTGGGCAGTTGTGGGCTGGAGGTAAGAACCCAGGCTTGTGACCAGAAGTCATTGGTTCGAGTCCCTCAACTGACAGTAATGACTGAAACGTCCTTGAGCAAGGTACCTAACCCCCAACTGCTCCCTGAGTGGCATGGATAGGGCTGCTCACTGCTCTGGACAAGTGTGCTCACTGGTGTGTATGTATGTGGGTGTTTCACTTCACGGATGGGTAAAGCGTGGTAAACAAATTCCTTGCCAATCTAGAAGGGAGTCTAGAAACAGTACTAAAGCTATCGTGTTGATAACGTGGCCAAAAAGAGCAGGGAGAGGATTTTGCCAATTCTGAAATCGAAATGAAACCAAAACCAAAAAAGAGAATTTCAGAAGCACAGAGAGCGAGAGAGACAGCTAAAAGAGGGCAGGCAACTGCTGGCGGGTTTTTCCAATGAGTTCAAGTCCAATTGCATGCTTTTCAATAACTACATTAGTTTACATTGGATTGATTGGAGAAAGGTTAGTTTTGTTCTACATCACAACTGCCGTAAGTAAAGGATGTTTAATAGTTTTGAGCCACATTTTTTAAGGCACAGTGACAGCAGGAATGGCATCCATGGTTAATGTATCCGAGGAGCTCACATCACAAGTCATTTTGGCTGGTCGATTGAGCTGTACCTGAATGTAATGAAAGACTGGCAAACACTGGGTTATTTTAGAAAGACAAACAGACAGCTCTGTCTATAGATTGTTTGAAATAAAGCTACTTCATTTAAACTTACACACTGCACGCTGAGTACTGAGCAGCTCCGCCAAACACACTCTGCACATACACGGTAGGAAAGTACAGTTTCTTATTGCGACTGTCTCTCCTTCGTGTCTCCACACATAATGTGGAAGTGGTTGCAACTGTCTCGCCTCTGTGTCTCCACCCATATTGGGTAAGTGGCTATGACTGTTTGGCTTCTGTGTCTCCACCTGTATTGAGGAAGTGGTTTCGCCTGTGTAGCCTCCGTGTCTCCACCCGTATTGGGGAAGTGGTTGTGACTGTTTCGCCTTTGTGCCTCCACTCATATTGGTTAAGTGGCTGTGACTGTCTGGCTTCTGTGTCTCCACCTGTATTGGGGGCGTTATTTCGCCTGTCTTGCCTCCTTGTCTCCACCTGTATTGGGGAAACAGTTGTGACTGTCTCGCCTCTGTGTCTCGACCTGTATCGGGGTAAGCGGTTGCGACTGTCTCACCTCTGTGTTTCCACCCCTATTGGGTATTTGGTTGTGACTGCCTGGCTTATGCGTCTCCACCCGTATTGGGTAAGCGGTTGCGGCTGTCTCACCCTTGCGTCTTACCTCCATGTCGGGGAAATGGTTGTAATTGTGACTGTGTGTGTTTAAAAATGGGCTAAAATCACGCATTGTGTTCCTGGCAAAAAAATAACAAGCAATGACCTTAAAGTGACCTTTGCATCCGACTGCCTACATGCTCAAACAGCATCATCAGCTGTCTGTATCAGCAGAACCTCCTTCACATTTGCAGCATACACTCAGCCTATGCCACATGTGTACTGGTATGTTGGTATCTGTGAATGTTTAGGAGAACGTGTACGAGTAAATGAGCTTGGTATCTGCCCAATCTACTGATGCCGGTATCAGTACTGATGCATCCCTAGCCTGGACCTAGTCAATCCCCTGTCTCACGCTACCTATTATCCTCACTTACACATACAAATACATCTGAAGTTCTTAGAAGTATTGCATCTTGGATGTACACTAAACATTTATATTGTCGGTCCTCTAACGTTGCTCTAGTTTTAGAGCATGCAATATTCAAATGCATTAGCCGACAGCTTGATAACCTCTGCATACACCACATTCATAATGCTCATGCCAGAGATAAAAGCGTCTGGTATAGGCTAGAGCTAGGCTTCCCCACCTTTCTTTTGATCCACCCTGTTTAGATTAAAGCATGTGTAAAGAACATCAGTTTTAAACTCTAACAGCTGGCGCATAACACAACTCACCTTATGTACTGTGCTTTGAACCTATATTTGAGTGCATTAGCTTTCCATTAGCTGTCTTCTTCTTGTAGGCAGGAATAAACACAAAAGCTAATTTGGCCTTCATAGTAGTTATTCTTTGCTATACAGTACAAGAGGGCTGGAATTTCCAGCCTAGGGGTTGAATAACCATTGCCTCAGCTTTCAAGGTCTTCCCCCCTTAGGGAAAGTGCAATATTTACACTGTAATAAAAGGCACGGGATATTTTGGGCAGCAAGGAAAAAGAAAGAAAAATAGTGTGAGCGTTTTTGTAAATAGACCGCCATGAGCTATGTTGGTTCACTGCAAATCATGATGCTAATTAGAGGAAAAGAGATTGCTTTGTTTTCAAAGTGGCAAAAGACATCTGAAGACCGGAAAGGCGACTGTAGAGCCTCTAAATATTCGGCATCAAGAGGAATATGTCAGACCTCCAAAATCCCACAGCTCTGTAGACGCTCCAATACCAAAACAGAGCAAGCCAGCTTGCTCCTTCAGGAGCGGGTGTAGGAATAAATAATAAATCTCTGAGTCCTTTGTCCTTTGTAGCGCTTGTTTATCGCGGATCAATGCTGACTGAAGGCTGGTAAAACCTGAAGAATTGGCAACAGGACTTTTAGATAAGCATTGGGACGCTGTCTAATACAAAAGCAATCTAAATGCAGATGTATATATGGCAAGAACTCAGCATGAAAGGTGAAATATGCACCCATCGTCAAAAGAATAGTCACACCCTGAAGGAATCAACTGACAGGAATGAAACTTGGTGGGTAGGTTTGACATCATGAGACATGCAAATGTTTCAAGCTTCACGCTCGGCCACCCAAGGACATAAGCAAGGACGGGCCTTATCGCTGTACCTGACTGACCCAACAGCCACGACTGCAGATATTCAGTGATGCCCTCCATGACTCGTCCTGTTAGTACCAGCCCTATGATGGCTGCCCTTAACGTCACGTCAGCAGCGCCAAAGACTGCAATGGTGTTGTGCCAGACTGTCATGGAGTGACTCAGAATGGCAGCGGGTCATCTTCAGTGACAAGTCCCGCTTTTGTTTTGGTGGAGGCGACCAACAAATCCGTGTTTGGAGACACCATGGTCAGGGCCAAGATGAACGATTTGTTGTCATGCGTCACGCGTCCAGAAGGCCTGGTGTCACTCCACCTCCACCCCTACCGCAAAATCTGCAGGAACTGTGTGAGAATATTCAAGCTGCATAGGATGGATTATGGCAGGACACCATTAGAAACCTCTTCAGCAGCTTTCAATCGCGGCCATCTTTGATCTGCCATCTTTGATCGATCTGCAGTTTTTAAAGGTACCTGTTCTGCAACTGCACAAAGCTTTGGGGTTTTCCATTCATCTTAAATGCAATCGACCAGCCTGGAAATATTCAGTGCAGTTTGCTCCTTTAGTTTTTCACTGGCCTACGAAAAACAATACAGGCCAGCATCCATTCCATGCTGGTCTAAGATGGTTTAAGTTGGTCTACTGCTGTTTTGCTGCTGGTTTAGTTCTGTCACCCCACATGGTGATCCAATACACAACATATCACCACCAAAATGGCAGCTTTACAGGAAAGGGGAAAAACCTCATTTAATTCTAATGCAAGTCGATTTTTCCAAGCTCTTTTGGGCCATTTCTGTTGGTCCATTCATCATGAAATTCTCACACAGTGTAAACGGCAGCTGCTGTGTTCAAATAATGCATAAAGCCTTCAAGGTTCACTTACTGTTTCTAGCCTTCACTGTGAATGTTACTTAGTGTGCTCAATACAACTACAAGTCTCTGTGTGTTATTAGTCTAGTTAGATTGTGTTTGTCTACATTTGTGACTTAGATAACCATCAGACTACATTTTATTACATAGTAATCAATGCAGAATTCCAGGTAATTCCAAAGGGTTAACTTTTCCGTGCCACAGTTAAAATAGAACATAGCCAGGTTAATATCTTTTAAAACTAAGCCACCCCTGTCTACCACTCTAAATATCACCTCTCTGCAAATCCCACAGCTCCTCTTATCATGGCAAGCCATGGCGGAGCCACACAGCATACTGCTATCACACATGCACCAGCACAAACAGGCATGGGGAAAGCAATCCTGACACAGTCATCACTCCACATCCACAGGCATCCTTGCACCCTCTTTATCCAACAATTGCACCACCTGCCTTGCATGGCTCTCCACAGCTACTAATTAATGTCACACTCTAGGCAAGCCTCACAGTCCAGGACATGGAGACAGTTTGCTTCTTTAGTATTCTGCTGGAACTGTGACACCTGCATACCTAAAATGGGCAAAATCTATCCTAAATCTGGTGTTTGGGCTGTACTTTTGTCACTGTTCATAGATGTGCATGTCTTACAGAGTTAGAAACCACATAAACACACTTATTTACACGTATCTACTGTTTTTCATTCTATGTTCATTCAGTTCAGTCTCAGAATATCAGTACACCCCCCTAGATGAGCTAATTAAGACTGTCAAACATTCTAATTAACACTATTGTTATAAATTTATATTCTTCTTCTTCTTTTTTTTTGTCCACTAACTGGTCCCACAGTTTTCGAGATCTGCAGGAAGGGCCAGGGTTTGAATCCCGGCTGGGGCTTCCAGTGTTCTTTCTGTGTGGAGTTTGCATGCTCACCATGTGTCTCCGTGGGTTTCCTCCAGGGGCTCCAGTTTCCTCCCACAGTCCAAAGACATGCAGTCAGGTGAACTGGAGATACTGAACTGCCCCCTTAGGCATGAAGGTGTCTGTCTGTGTGTCTGCTCTGCAATGGCCTGGAGGCCTGTCCAGGGTGTTTCCTGCCTTCCACACAATAATTGCTGGGATAGGCACCATCACCCCGTTACCCAGAAGGATCAGTGGCTTAGAAGATAAATTAATGAAGGAAATATCAACACTGTTCCAACTCTGGAATGTTCAGTCTGATCGATAATGTTGTGCTTGTATATTTGATCCAGCTTAAGGTTTTTGGAAAACGCTACAAATTTTCATTTCCCTTTAAGAATGAATGAGGTGTAAAAGTACACGCCCATCTACTGTACCTCTGCTTGACTCAACAGACATTTTGAGAAGGATTATTCATTAAATGTGCAGCCACTCTCTATAGCCAGTGTGAGGTTTGTCCATTCTGAACTACTGGGCTACCATCATTGTGGCTCTGTACATGGCAGCCTCCATTGGAAGATCTCCATTAGAAGGGCTCATTCTAAGCTATAGGAAAACATTGGTTTGGTGTACTGTATTTCATTTCTGCTAAGGTCCCCTCTATATCTTAAACCATCAAATTGACCATCAGGTTCATTGTTTTTCGCTGGTGGCTAAAGTTTATGCCAAATCTGGAATAAGAAACCATTGGTCTTCCACATTTAACCCATCTGTGCAGTGAAACACCCATATACACACACAGTAGGGGGCTGTGAGCACACTTGCCTGGCAGCCCAACCCAGGAAGCAGTTGGTGGGTTAGGTGCCTTGCTCAAAGGCACTTCAGTCATGTCCTATTGGTTCAGGGAATCAAACCTGAGACCTTCCAGTCGCAAGGCTGGTTCCCTAACCTCCAGCCCACGACTGACCCTGGTAAAGCCACGTATCATCTCGATTCCTGAGTTTGAGACTTAAATACAGGTTCACCACCTGTTCGATTGCCAGGGCATGACAGCCAAGCACTATTTCTCCTTTATTTCTAGAGCAACACTTTTGCCCAAGGGGGTCATGGAGATACATTCCTCGGGGTTGTGAGTTCCGTTGCAATAAATCAACATTTAAATGAAAGTGGGTTTGATTTGGGATGAGATATCCCCCTCCACATCCTCCTGACTGCCTAAATATTTCCTACGGTCCTGGTGCCATGCTTGTCACTCAATGTCAGTTTTTCATCCATGCGTGTTTGCGCAGCCCTGGCGGCTGACCACCTGCATGCAGTATGCAGGCCGTGCCCTCCAGCCTGGTCTTAACACGGAGGGGTTAACCGTCGGGTCCGCCGGGAGTCCTGCTTGGGCTTTGATCGTGGATTTCAAAGGCGCTCTGACCTACCCCGGCTGCTTCTCCGCTCTCGTTTTCTGCCTTTCATAATGCATAATCTTTTTTTCATGGGCACAAACAAAGGCTTGATCAATGGAAGGGTATTCTTCAAGGAACAAAGGCGCTGTGCTTTGCCCTCCACATTTATGTTTGTCCACAGAGAGCCGGAGCGTGCCCAAGGCCCTGCCTGCTAATTGAAGCCCATGACAGAACAAAAGAACACCAGGGTTGCGTCAGCCGCCCAGAATTTGCGGAAGGGAGGGCTTGGGAGCGCATCGCTTCTTGTAGTGACAGATCCTGAGAACCACCAGGCGAAATCATCTGCCGCTAACATCTAAACGAGCTGCAGTAACCCTTTAACCCGTTAATAGCTTCAATTTATAGGGTGATGACGGTCCTAACTACATAGATGAAATGTCAAGTCATTATTGCACATGTTGTACAGATGTGTTGTCGCTGTGTGACACTTCGCCCTGAGACTGAAACGTACCTATACCTCCATGTAGTGAACAAGTTTCTGGATGTAGGCCACATCAATGTTCAGACACTCTCGCATCAAACAATTGTGCTGTTGGGCCAGATTTGATTGATGCCTTCCCTGGCTCAATCCCGAAGAGAATTTCCTGTAGGCTGGGATTTTTGACTAATAGACCCGTATGACCGTACGCTTCCATACACCTGCACATTCAGCTGCTTCCTTCACACTATGTCCTTTGGAACGCCCAAATGCAATCACTCCTTTTAGCCAATCATTAACATCTGCTTTGGACCCATTTTCCACACATGCAACGAGACCTCCACTGCACTGTACCACCTCTTCTCAGTCTATGAATCGCATCACTCACACCCCGCAGGTATTTACAGCCCCATCATCCTCGTGCAGCGCCATCTGCACAAGCCTGAAGTTACTAACACCTTAAACATGCAAGGTGACTACCCAGTGCCAAGATGAACGGTTGGTTGTCACGTGGCACACATTCAGAAGGCTTGGTGTGACTCCACCTCCAATTTACCACAAAATCTGCAGGAACTGTGTGAGAATATTCAAGCTCCATGGGATGGAACCTCTACAACTCCATACCAAGACGTCTGACATGTTGCATTAGCAAACATGGCAGCCCGACGCCATACTGAGAGATACTACTTCTGTATATGTAGCTCAATAAATATTCCCCATATCAGTCTAAATTTATCATTATTTATTATTCCTGGACACCATTATGTTCCTTGCCTATAGCATTGCAATCCCACACTTCCTTCTGGGTGCAGCTATTCTTTTGATAAGGAGTGTATATTAGCTGCCAGTCTATAACACACTGTATGAAAAGCATCTAGTTTTGCAGTCTGAGCCCAGTAAAAGTCCCCCACACCCTGGACCTTACTTTTCCTTATTAAAACTTTTCCGTATTAAAATATTCATGAGGAACAATCAGGAGCATTTAAAACAAACAAGTGTAAATTTGCATGCAATTTGTATTAGACACTAGTGCGGAGGAAGCAGTGCTTTTCTTGCCTCACTGAGTATGCTCCTGCTCAGAAAAGCCTGGGAGTTCAATAAGAATCATGTTATTATTTTTTTTTTAACTTCTCAGGTTCCTTTAAAACCACCAGGCCCAATCTACTTGGGAGGACGCTTGGAGAAATGTAGCTTCATCCTGCTTTAATCAAATGCACACCGGGCTATTTGCTGCCAAGACCGCAATCAGTTCCACTGCACTTTCTCGCTTTCAGATGTGCTTCAGTGCTGCAGAGACACAGCTTGGGGCGCTGATGTTTTCCACTTTCTCTTTTTCAAACAGAACATCTGGGAAATTAAAGGAACTTCTATCAGGACTTTGGAGGAGCACAAACCCTTGACTTGCAGGGTGGCCTTGTGGTGGAGAGTGGAGGGAGGTCCTTTGGAGTAGATGGAAACTGCACTAGAATGTGAAATGCATAGTTAGTGGACTCGTACATCATGTCTCAAGTAGTTGTCGGGCTTGAATCAGGTTTAACGCCAAAGTATCTGAGAGCCTCACCTCACACTGTCAATGGATTTTGACCTACACCATTTACACCACTTACTGGTATGGTATGCTGGGGTCATTCATGTTGTCAGCAGAGAGGTCTAACAACTGCAGAGAGGTCTAACAATTATGGATAGGTTATGTATGAAGGCTTCATGTTGATTATTGATGACTTTATTAACATACATAATATGGACAAAAGTACTGGGACACACATCTTAATCACCCAATTCAAGTGTTTCACTGGGTGAACAGTGCCAGGGGTGTATAAAATCAAGCACCTAGCCCTGCAGTCCCCCCATAGAAACATTTGTAAAGGAATGGGTTGTTCCAAAGAGCTCACTGAATTTGAGCTAGATAGTCCACAGGACAAAGTGACATTCCACTGGACAATGGTATGCTTCCAACTCTCTGGGAACAGTTTAGGGGAGAGCCCTGTTTTGTTCCAGCATGACTGTGCCCCAGTGCACGAAACAAGGTCCATAGAGGCTGACTGGGTGAGTTTGGTGTGGAAGAACAAGACTAGCCCTCACAGAGCCCTGACCTCAACCACATCAAACACTTTTGGGATGAACTAGAATGGTGATTGCGACCCAGGCCCAACAGCAGTATCTGACCTCACAAATGCTCTTTCAGATGCACTCTGAAAGCATTCCCAGGAGAGTGGAAGTTGTTAAAGCTAGGACCAACACCATATTAATGCCCAAGGAATCGGAGTGGTATGTCAAAAGAGCTCCTGTAGGAGTGCAAGTGCCCCAATACTTTTGTCCTTATAGTGCAATTGCTTAGGTAAATTAACATGTGCAATCTTTAGGAATATGGAGTTGTATTTAGTCTCTAGTTGGTGATGGTCTGGTTTGTCTTGGATTCAGATGGGTTTGGACAAAGTTTTGTTGGCCTACAGTTGGATTTGGATTCGAACCTTGGTGTTTTACCACTGGTCACATCAGATAAGCAGAAAGTTCTTGGGCCATATTTGAGTTTCGACCACAATTTCAGGCTCGAGTGAAGCTCTGAACCGGACAGAAGCACAGCTAACTCATCCCAGAGGTTTGCATTGTTAATACCCATGATAAGATGTGGGCCAGGTGTTAATAGAGTGCGGTGGTCAGTGCTTTCTCTGCATATTTGCGCTGGAGGGGAAAAAAAAGAAAACAACATTCAGGGAAAAAGCCTGTTTGTCAGAATGGGCTTAATAGGTGGGCAGGGGGCACAGTTAGAATGGAACAGGATTTTGTTGAGGTCACAGCACAGAAGCGGATATTAAAAAAGGCATTAAAAGCCTCTTCGGCTGCCGATTTTTAGCGCCTCTGTGCAGCTCTGAAAGATTCCGAAAATCCTTTTTACCTGCAGCCATCCATGTAGGCTATTCAGCGCCACCAAAGTAGTTTAAATATGTTCTGCACTTTTTATAAGGTGGAAACTTCAACGCCCATCTCATCTTTTATCTGATTTGATGGCTGTGGAAGCTGCTACTCTGATTTTTAATGCACTCAGGTGTACTGGAAGTGCTTGTATGGTAGCAGCTTTAAGGTAGTTATGTATTCTGCGTCACAGCCAGCAGGTTTTCGCACATCAGTGTTAATGTTTTGGTATGTTTGGCGCATTAATTGGGTTTGATACAGTGCTGTTATTCACTATTATACACATTTTCCTGGGATGCGTTTGCATATTGGCCTTAATATGCTTTGTTGCTCAGTGAATAGAGTTGGTTTAGGGGCTTATCTACTAAAATGTTCTCATGCAAGGAACACGGATGAAATTCCGTTATTAGCCAGGTTTGATCATTGTGATATACACTACCAGTCAAAGGTTTGGACACACCCAACTAAATGGATGTTGTAGGTTATCTTAAAGACTCTACAGGCTTACACTTAACAGTTCCAACAGATGAGATGTCTGAAACAATACATATCCTGATACACCACATATACTCTTGATGTATTACAGTATTATATTTCTGCTATCTCTGATATATATTTAGTATATACCTTTTGAGCACATTTTAAAAGCTCTAGTTACTCTTTCAGTTTAGTGAATATTCATGATGGACAGACCAATAGAATTGGTCCAAAATGCTTAGAAGAAAATCTTGTTATATCAACCTCAAGTGTTTAAGGTGGACTGTATAATTCCATGAGTGCTATTTTATAGTTTGATGTCTTCACTTTTATTCTAAAGTGAAGCATTAAGCTAAACATAAGGAGAACCTTCTATGAGTAGCTGTGCCTAAACTTTTGACTGGTAGTGTAACCATGTGTTTGTATGGAACTTTTGTATAGAAGCCTGGTAGAAGGAAAGGGTTGCATCCTAAAATAGATACTATAGCTCTAAATAATAAAATGTTGCACCCAGAAGGAAGGGTTGGATTACGAGGCTTTTGGGATGGAAGATAAAAGTATTTATTGTAAGGAGCAATAAATGATGATACATTTAGACTAATACGGTTAATATTTATTGAGCAACACATACAGAAGTAGCATCTCTCAGTATGGTGTCGGGCCACCATGTTTGCCACTGCAACATGCCAGGTGTCTCGGCATGGAGTTGTAGAGGTTCCTAATGGTGTCCTGTGATAATAAAATGATGACTCATGGAGGGCATCACTGCCCACTGAATGTCCGCAATCATAGCTGTTGGGTCAGTCAGGTACAGCAATAAGGCCTGTCCTTGCTTACATCACATGCACGGCCAAGCGTGAAACTTGAATCATTCACATGTCTCACAATGTCAAACCTGCCCACCAAGTTTCATTCCTTGATTCCTTCTGAATGCAACTATCTGTGAAACTATATTGCGCTACTATATCAATGGGAGCCATGAGAAGTAGCAGGAAGGCAGTGTCTGAACCCTACATGCTGATGACAGCCATGAAAGATGATGGGATGAGATGAACAGCCAAAATAGATGACAGAAAGGCATCGACAGTGTAGCATTTAAGTTTGTGTACTCTACACTAAGATTGCTCCAGTTTTATCAGTAGGTTGAATGGGATTTTCTGCAGGTTCTGCAGTATTTATTCATTGTCTAATGTATATTTTTTGTAGTACTGTAAGGGACTGTAAGGGACTATGCACCTAGGTTTTTCACTCACCTTCACACCTGTGAAAATGTGACGTGACAATAAAAGTGATTTGATTTTGATTTGATTTGATTTGATTTGAGGTTCTCCAAAACCTCCAACTTCACAACAGTGGCAATAGAAGAACAAATTAGTGACAAGAACATTGATGTCATCGCTGTCCAAAGAAAACTCGGCAACTGCTGTGCTCAAATGATGCATAAAAGTAAAAATCGACAAAACTGGAGATACATGTTTTTCTTTGAACAGTGATGATATGTTCAGTCAGTCACTTTTGATCAGTGAAACAATATATATTGCAGCAATGGTCCCAATCAACATGAGTTAGCAAACAAGTTGCCATGGCTAAAGTTACTTTTAGAAAATGCCTTAAAATCCGAGGCTTGAGAAACTCTCCAGGGACCATATTTGCATTACTGACCACCCTTAGAGTGACGCTATTTTCGGTTGGAGCCTCACGCAAACTGCTGATTGTCATAACTAGCAGATGGTGTGGTCTGCCAGTGCTTTCCCGGGGGGAGTACATGTTTATTTTCACCGCAGCTGGTCCGCCATTACAACAAATATCCTTGACACCCGCCATCCCTTCCCTCTTTCACAGTCACTGTAGCAATGCACCCAAAAAGCGTCCGCAGTTCTCTGGCTTTCTCATTGCCATTCAGCTCTTTCGCAATTAATTAGATTTGTCAAGGGGGGAAAATCTGGTACATTTCCCTTTGCTCTCCGTGCCTGACCTTTCCAGGCTGCTGCCGAGTGGCGAGTTTGATAGTCATCGGGCTTCCCGCATCATAAAAATCTGTGAATTAAACAAGCGGCAGATCGAACAAGCTGGTGGCCCGGCTGTTTGGATGCAAATCGGGTCAATTTGGCCAATATAAAGCCCCCCGGTCTGCATGGGGAGAAAAGAAACAATCATTCTGTTTGCAGCAGTGAGTAAGCTTGGCCCGCCATCTCTTTTCTTCATCTCGCTCTCTCGCGCTGATCCCTGCAAAAACTAAAATTGCAGAGAACCAAATCGTGCTCAGCTAAATGCAGCTTTGCTTTATTTCTTCTGTTTTGAGCTTTTGCCTTAAGCGATTGTTTCTCTCACCGTAGAAAGTACACAGATTCCAATTCCGGTGGTGAGAACACCTGCTGCCTAGATATTGCATGTGTACAATTCCCTTTTATTCGTACACCTACTGATAACATAGTCAAAATAGAGACTTAACAAAGCCTCTTAACTGGAATGGGCAAACTTTGTATAAGGAGGCGTGCATTTACACAGCTCCAAGCAAAGTTATGAGTGAGTACCTTTGTCTTCCATTTACACTGACATTTATTACTCCAGGCTCTTGCCATATATGTATGTACACCCACCGGCCACTATTTTAGGTACACATCCTTGTATCTACACTCATTGTCCATTTTATCAGCTCCACTCCACCATAAAGGATCACTTTTTAGTTCTACAGTTACAGACTGTAGTCCATCTGTTTCTCTGTATACTTTATTACCCTGTTCTTCAATGGTCAGCACCCCCAAAGGACCACCACAGAGCAGAACAGTATTATGTGGGTGGTGGATCATTCTCAGCGCTGACTTGGTGGTAGTGTATTAGCGTGCGTTGTGCTGGTATGTGTGGAGTGTTTAAACACCTCAGTGTCACTGCTGGACTCACAATAGTCCACCAACCAAAACTATCCAGCCAACAGTGGCAGCTTCATATTACGTTGACATCAACCTAACATAGGTACTTCAGGGGAGTTTGAATATGGCTGCGATCTGGGGTGCTTAAGGTATCATTAACCTAACGTAGGTAACTTTGGTGGAGTTTGATGAGGCCATGAGCCGGGGTACTTAAGGTAGCATCAAACTAACATAGATATGTCTAGAGAGTTTGAATACGGTCGTGAACTGGGTTACTTAAGGTAGCATCAAGTTAATGTGGGTACTTTAGCCGAGTTTACCAAGGCCGTGAGCCTGGGTACTTAAGGTATCATCAAGCTAACATAGATATTTCTAGGGAGTTCAAATACAATCACAAACTGGTTTACTTAGGGTAGTGTAGTATCAAGCTAACATAGGCACTTTAGCAGAGTCTGAATATGGTCGCTAGGTGGTCTGGCAAAAATACAGACAAATTTTTAGTTCCCATAAATCAGTAGATGTTCTTTACAGGCCTAGAACTTGCTGATGGTTCACTTCATAAGAAAAGAAAAAGATGTTTATGTACAATTTTAATGTCCTTTTTTTTCATTTTATAACAGGATTTTAATTCTGGTGTACTTCTAGATCTGGATGTGCTGGTCCATTTGTCATCAAACGCTCACACAATGTCAAGGGCAGCTAGTGCAATGAAGTTGGCAAAAGACATGGCATTAATAGATTGATGAGGTTCTGATATAACAGCAGTTCTATGCTATCTAAATCAGATAGCCTTCCTAATCTGCACTCCATCTTCGGAAATCATTGCTATACCTCTCACGATGAAACACACACTGTCCTACGCTATGAAGCGCCCTACACAAATCCATCAGATATAAATCTGAGTTTAGCCTAGCATGACCCCTACTTATTCGTGCAGGCAGCATCTGCTCTGTTCTGCCCCAACCCCCACATCTCTGACGAAATAAAACATATGACATGCACTGGGGTTCTTCAGTCTCCATCTTCGACTTTTCGCTGACACAATAAAAAACAAACCATTCTGGGGTCCAGTGCCAAGGCAGAGTTGGGGGGAGGGGAAGGGGGGGGCTGTTTGGTGAGGGGCTGCGCCGGGACCCGAGAGAGGAAGAAATCATTTGCCACGTTGACATGCTAAGCAATAGTGCACTTGGGTTAATAGAATGCAGCACCATTTTCAACCTGCCGACAAACAAGCGCTGCCACAGTAGCGGGCTCATCACCATCCATAAGCTCGCCGTAATACAGTGCCACCAGATGCAGCACTCCATCTATGACAATACACCGCTCTGCTCCTCCTTCAGGAGATAGCCAGAGATGCTAATGAAATTACCAGGACGGGAGCTACATCACACCTTTTCTCATCTACTGGGAGCCATAAGCACAAATGAGCTGTCGCTAGACCCCAAGCAGCTAGCATTGTTCTAAACGAAAAGGCCTTTATTTAAAATTCCATGTTTGCCTATTGGTAGCTCTCCCAGAATTTCCGTGCCTGTTCATGCTTACAGTTGTTGGCTAACAGTAGCTTAGCTGTTGGACCTGCCTTAAAACCCCTCTAAGGACATAATATTCAGTACCGTGATACCAAGAGGATAGTGGACCACTGTTGGTCCACTGATTGCAGAGCTGTTGGTCCACTTGGACTTTGCTCATCATTTTATGGGCAGCCCACTGGTGGTTATTACAACAAAGTGGCTTATTTTTATCACTCATTTTTGTCTCAAGAGTCCAATTTTATCTTTCTTTCATTTCCATTACAATTCATTAATGTATTCAATTTATTCAATTTATTCATCTTCTAAGCTGTTTATCCCTCTGGATCATGGGCGATTGCTGGACCCTGCTCTCGCTAGACAGAAGACAGGAAACACCCTGGACAGATCACCAGTCCATTGTAGGGCACCACTTTAATTTAGCCTAGTATACTGATTTCATCTAGCACATCCCAGATGGCATGTGGATGTAGACCACATCTGGCAAATATATGGCATTGCTAGCCCACTGGCAATACTGGCAATGTGCATTGAGCCAAAAGTGGCCCACATGTGTAAAACATGCATTTGGCCCACCTGTCCCAAAACTGATCTGGTCTACTTCTTGCGTGTTGGCCAAAAGTGGCCCACATATACAGTATAAAAACTCATATGACCGACATGTTCCAAAATAGATCTGGTCCACCTCTGGGATAGATACAGCATTGCTGCCTACTGGCAAATTGCATGTTGGCCAAAAGTGGCCCACATATACAGTATAAAAACTCATATGACCCACATGTTCCTAAACAGATCTGGTCCACTTCTTGCATGCTGGCCAAAAGTGGCCCACATATACAGTATAAAAACTCATATGACCCACATTTCAAAACGGATCTGGTTAACTACTGGCACAGATGCAGCAGCGCGGCCTACTGACAAACTGCATGTTGGTCAAAAGTGGCCCACATATACAGTATAAAAAATCATGTAACCCACTGTGGGAATGTTGGGGTGTAGGGATTCCAGGACTGCACTAGTTTATGTGTAGCGTGACGATTGTGAGGCTGAATTCCCCTCGAAAAGATCAGGCGAGGCTCCGGAGTTCCTCTTGCACACATGTGATGTTTTTATTTATACACAACACGCAAAAAGTGTGAGAAAAAGAGTAGGAGCTTAAAAATAAACGAGTTGCAGTGCAACTAAAAGGACTAGGACAGGTACAAGGTATTACAAACATGAAAGCAGTCTATGGTGTGTCATTCCTGGCTACGCATCAGCCAGGTTGTGTCGGCGGCCCCTAGGCCGTTGAGACACCCCCCTTTTAACTCCCTAGCCCCGCCCCATTTGGCTAAGCCAAACCATTCCCCCGGGCTAGTGAGGGGATACACAGAACAAACATTAACTCACCAACTGCAGGACAACAAACACGATACAAACAACATATAACAAGAACCTTCTTTTTACAAGTAGTCACACCCCATTCCTATTACTTTACTCTTAACCCTTTCCTGTCTCTAACCACAGGTTCTCGGATCGCACCCCCCCCTTCTACACACAGCCGTGGGCTCTACCGGCCTGTATAAGGGAAGCCCTGGAAGGTGCCCGCGCTCCCCTGAGGATCAGAACAGAACAAGGTAAGTAGTTCTTTTATGTACACTCCCAATAATTAAAAGTTACTCCCCTGTCATTGTCCCCCTTTTTAGGCCCCGGTGTCCTTTCACAGTCTTGGTGATGGGACAGATTTACTGACCCCATCACACCCACATGTTCCAAAACATATCTGGTCCACTTCTGGCAGACATACAGCAGAGTTACCCATGTTTGGCTGACACGTGGCCCTAGTCTGCTGCATACACGGACCACATCTTGCAACTGGGAGCGGTCTGACCAAATGCTTTGAGGCAAGTGGACCAGATGAAAATAGGGAATTTGGGCCAGATTTGGCCCAGAACAATTTTACTATCTGGGCACTGTCAACAACAACATTTTCAAATAATTCTTTTTAAATTAAGCTTATAATTTTCTCTCAGTCATTTGTAATGTTTGTTTTGGTTTACTTTCTAAAATAAAAGTCTGTTTGAGGAGATATCATGTACGCAGGAGAAAATCTGGGCCGTCCTAGGGTGGACTGGCAGTGGCAAACAGTCTGCGGGGTGCCGGACCTTTCAGGCCAGTGGACCGATATATATTTTATAATAGCCCAACATAAAAGGTGACTTCTTACAACACTGTTAACCCATAACAGCCCAGACCTATTTCCCCTTGAAGGACAATGATGAGGGACCAGGTATAAGATTCTTTTCTATTCTAAAAGAAAAGTCTAAGACGTCACATGGCATCTTCTGTAACTATTTTAAGGTCAAAATACCAGAAACATATCATCGCTGTCCATAAAACATGTATCACCAAGTTTTGTCTATTTTTACTTTTATGCATCATTTGAACACAGCAGCTGCTGTTTACATGCGGTGACAGTTTCATGATGATTAAACCAACAGAAATGACCCAAAATTGCTTGGAAAAAACATGTCTCAGCAACCATTTTAGAACTTGTATTTCAGCATTGTGTTCTAATGATGGGGTCAGAATAGGTTCTATGTAAATACAGCATGTTATCAAAGCAGTAGAAAGCATTCGATTGTTAAATGGGTTTATAACAGACCTTATAGATACAAAAATCAAGTTTTTAAAATGAACTGGTTTCGTCTCATGGACTAATCAAGCATGTTGCCATTTTGTAAATGAGGTCACATGTTCACAAAGCGGTCATGTGACTGCATCCAGGATGTTCATAGGTGGGTCTCTTTGGGACTTCATGAGTTTAAGCGAAGGATAAAGCTGTATAAGGAACTTTCCAGACTATTAAGGGTACTTACATGTGCCAATGGTGCTCTTTTGGTGTGGAATTTCAACATGTAGCTTTTGAATGTTGGGAAAGACAGGGTTTTGGAAGTATCATGTGCCCACTGGTACTGAAAAAGTATGGTGCACCACAGGAACTATGATTCTTCTTCCTCAGAACATCAGACAGAAATGCACCACGATTTTCCGAGTCCATTTGCTCCAAACACCAAGTTTCAGGAATCACACGATCAGACACAATCAGAAAACTGACACTGACATATTGTTTCTATTTGATACTCCCTGTAATGGCAGTGCCAGTTGGTTGATTCCAGTGTGTTCCAGTATGTATGAAAATAGGTATTTCTTTCCACTGAACAATCAAACGGCATGGAGCCAGTGGACAAAACCATTAGCCTTCCAGCCAGCCTTCCTACCATCATAGGATGAGTGGTATCTCATATCGCAGGCCTTATCTTAACAAGCAAAAACCCTAAGGGCGAAACTGACCCAGAAACTATTTCTTTCTGCTTTGGTCTTGTCTCGTTGAGCCTTGACACTGACACAACACGAGTTCTGCCCAAAAGCTTCAATGAGAGCAAGCTGTGCCAAGGGAACAACTCTCACCAAACACAGTACAAGATTCGAGTGGTTGCACTGCAGGCTTGTTCCAAGCCAGAGCAAATTCAATTTCCTGGCCTAGACAAGGAGGTTGTGCTCTGTCACCGCTCTTTGATGAAGCAACATGGAGCATCCAGGGCCATAGATCAGTCCCTGCAGAGCAGCCATGCACATCCCTGAAGAAGGCCACCGGTCTAGGCGGAGGCTTGGCTGAGGCCCTGGGCCTCCAGCCTTTTCACCCCATTAGCAAGAAGGTTCTCTGTGGGTCCCTTGGTCAACAGATAGGCCTGGCCTGAAGCCCAGATTTGGACAACCTGCTCTCATAGCATCCTCATACCTCTCACTGTTGTTTGCTCACGTCAAAAGTGGTGTTCCCCCAGGTATACTTTCCTCAAGCCTCCACTGGAGAGTGTTCAAGAGGGAAAGCGACTGTTGTGGCTGTAGTAAGAAAACTGTTCATTTTTCATTGTTTGGTTCCAAGTCTTTTATATTAAGCTCACCAGATAAAAGATTAGAGTGGCAGAATCTTCAGGCTCCTGCAGATGGCGCTGCACGAGGATGATAGGGCGGGGTAGCTGCGGGGTGTGAGTGACGGGATTCATAGATTGAGAAGAGGTGCTATAGTGCAGTGAATGTCTTGTTCCATGTGTGGAAAACGGCTCCAAAGCAGATGTTAATGATTGGCTAAAAGGAGTGATTGCATTTGGGCGTGCCAAAGACCATAGTGTGAAGAAAGTAGTGGAAACTGCAGGTGTATGGAAGCGTACAGTCATACAGCTCTACCAGCAGTGGCAACAATCCCAGTCTATAGGAAATTCTTCTCAGAATTGTGCCAGGGAAGGCATCCACCAAATCTGGCCCAACTTCACAATTCTTTGATGCAAGAGTATCTGAACACTGATGTGGCCTACATCTAGAAACTTCCAAAATCCAGTCATAGCTGTTATTGGTGCTCGTGGAGGTATTACAGTGAGCTTATTCTACTCTATTCTATTCTGAGTTTAAAATGAGTTTTTGATATATACCATGGCCAGTGCCAGGTGTCAGGTAAAGGGGCAATGAAGTCCCCTAGCTTTGGGCTGTGTAGCAGTAGACCTGCGTTTTCTGGAGTGATTAAGCTTCATCATGTACCTCCGGGGGTGAGTTTGAAAGGCTGTCCAGGACTAATCAACCAAGACTGGTGCCTGACCATGCTAAAGCTCTCGTTGCTGGATGCAGTCAAATCCACACAGCTAGTGTAAAGCCTTCCCACATGAGTAGAGGCTGTTACTGCAGAAAAAGTGGGGACAAAATCCCTTTTTATACCCTTGATTTTGTGCAGAAATGTTAGCTGAGCATGTCTCTACAAACCTCTGTACATACAGTCATGGTACTTAGTGATACTGTACAAGAAAAGAGAACCATACTGAATCATATATAAGAGCATTATAAGAAACGACAAGCGAGTACACCTATCCCGTAGCAGTGATGCTCTAATAACTCTTGACTTTGTGTGTGGGCTGACAGACAGCACAGTGTAGGCTGAACTGAGGTTAGCGGAGATGACTGTAAGTGTTACTTACAACCCTGCAATCGGTCACCAGGGCACACGGTATGTTTGGCCGTTCCTACACCGCAAAAGCACATCAGGCTTTCGTTCATCATTCTGCTCTCCTGTCCAGGAACCACTGATCGATAACATTCTATCTTGTGCCGGATCCTTGACATAGCTCTGATGACTCATCTTGATTGAATGCCTGTAGCTGGAGACCCAACATGAAATCTAAGCAGCAGAAAGTCACATGGGACATACTGAACTCCTCTTCTAGGTACATCACACAAGAACTGTGGAAATAATGTAGAATGAGAGGTTTAAGACTCTAATTTTGATTTAATTGAATTATGTCTGATTTGATTTGTGTGGCAGCAAGAATGGCCTGGGTTTGATTCCTGGCTGTGGATCTGAGGTCTCTTCTGTGTGTAGTTTGCATGCTTTCCCAGGGTCTGTGTGGGTTTCCTCTGGGTGCTCTGGTTTCCTCCCACAGCCCAATAGACATGCAGTCAGGTGACTGGAGATGCTAAATTGCACCCCCCCACCCCTCCAAGGTGTGAGTGTGTGTCTGCCCTGTGATAAACTGATGGCCTGTCCAACCCATTGAGTGCCGGCATAGGCCCAGTCACCCCCGTGACCCAAAGAATAAACCGGTTTAGACTATGAGTGAGTGAGAGTGATGTGATTTGGGTGGCACGGTGGCAAAGTGGGTACTGCTGTCACCTCACAGTGCACAGCGCACCAGAATGTAGCTCTGGCACCATTTAAGGTGGAACAGGACAAATCGAACAAGAAGCTGAGGCGCCAGAATGTAACCCCTGCACCATTTAAGGTGGAACAATAAAATTGAACAAGAAGCTCAGATTGCAGCATGGAACTGCTGCCCTGTTTAAGGTGGAATGGGAAGATTCTAACAAGAAGTTGAGACACTAGAATGTAATTCCTGCACCATTTAAGGTGGAACAGGAATAACTAAACAAGAAGCTGAGGCGCCAGAATGTAACTCCTGCAGCATTTAAGATGGAACTGAAAAATTTTAAACTGAAAAAGCTGGTGAAAAAAAATGTCTTGCAAGCCTGGTGTTATTAATTTTGGCAATGCACAATCATGAATATCATCGGGGGAACTTCTGAAGGAGCACTGAAGTGAGGGTCGTATTTAGTTTAAATATCAAGAGCTATTCTCCAGCACCTATTAGTACAAGTTATTCATTTATCATTGTCAGAAAACTGAACCTCAAACACTAAATATAATATAAAATTTCTAATCATTTATAGAAACAAAAATGTGTGCTGTCAGTTTTCCAAGGAAATCTGCAGGGATGTTTTTCCAAAATATAACCTCTTGCACTTTCTGCTTCAGACGATACTACCCCAAAACACATTCATAGGTGTTGAGGCCCAGACTCTCTGTGGTCAGTCCGCTGTTCTGAGAACACCAGCAGCTTCTTTGTTTGACTTGCAAAGCTTTTATTTTTCTCTTTGGCCTGTTTTCTTTTCTTAGTGAGGACCTACTTGACAGCTGTGCTTTCTTTCAAAACTAGTAAGCTGTCTTCTTACAGTGGAACAGAAACATGTTGTGTCTTTAATAACTGTGTAGTTACACATTAACATACATGTAAAAACACATGCCATTCTGAGTCACTCCATGACAGTCTGGCACGACACTGACATGTAGTGTGACGCTGACATGGTGTTAAGGGCAGTCATCGCAATGGTCTGTGTGTATGTAGTGCGTTGTGTGGCCGTCTGCCAATGGTGCTGTCACTAACAACATGACTCACGGTGGGCATCACTTGTTGGTTGACTGTTGGGTCAATCAGGTACAGTGATAAGACTCGTCCTTGCTTACATCACATGCGTGGCCGAGCGTAAAACTTGAATCATTTGCATGCCTCACGATGTCGGTTGATTCTTTCTGGGTAAACTATTTGTGCTCCTGCTCCTTTGGTGATGAGTGAATATTCAGTACAAGGAAATGGGAACAGTGGAGTAAAAGGGGGACTCAGCTCGGCCAAAACTCTAATCATCTTAAGCATACCCACCCCCACCCGCCCCATGCTACACACACACATACACCCCTCCCCCACACACACACCCACTCTGAACTCAGGGAGAAAGCGTCATGAACAAAATGAGCAGACTGCTTACAAAAATAGGTCTCCACATGGACCTGGCATCCTGAATCACACACTAAAGCTCTTCTTTCCTTTTTACCCCCCTTACTTTACTCCCAGCAGCCTCCTTTGCTGAGGAGCACAAAGCAGAGAGTGGCACTTTGCTGCTGGAGGGTTTCATGTGGTTGTCATCATACTTGAGCACTGCTTCCCCAAGTCCTGAAACACAGCCTTCCACCTGTTCTGTGAATAGTACAGTATGACACAGGAGAGCCGATTCACTCCGGAATTGTTCTGTCCCAGCTGTTCCTGTCCTATTTCAATCCTGCCAAATATCCTACAATCATTACAAAAAAGTCGGATCCTTCCTGTTTTAATATTCCAGAGGCAATGCAATTCCACTCAACCCATCCATGCTCCACCCACACACATGTTCCAGTACGCTAGCAAAAACTCGATTTGGGGTACTACCTGTGTTACTGTCTAGTCTGATTTATTTCAGAGGCATGTAAAAGGTTACTGTTTTAGGATAGATCTGGTGTAGTTTTCATTAACCCTGTATACCTGGTCACTTCATGCATCTTGAGTATCAGGATTATATCTACATTTACATTTACAGTTATGGCATTTAGCAGAGACTCTTATCCACAGCAACTTACAAAAGTGGTCAGTGTTCAGTCAGAGTATGTATCCTAGCTAGTACAAATAGCTTAAAGTCCAAACTCCCTTTGAGTTCAGACGCTGCCCAAACAAGGGCCAGTGCTCAAACCTAGAAGGACAAGTACAGAGTTATACACAGCACATGTACAATACCTAACCTGTGCTCATGCCTAGAAAGAAGATACCTGACTGACCCAACAGCCATGATTGCGGACACTTTGCGAGCATTGATGCCCTTCATGAGTCATCCTGTTAATGCCAGCACCATTGGCAGATGCAGGACTGCATGCACCCAGACTGTTACGACGACTGCCATTAACACCACGTCAGTGTCACCAAAGACTGCAATGGTGTCGTGCCTGAGTCATGGAGTGACTCAGAGTGGCAGCGGGTCATCTTCAGTGACGAGTCCCACTTTTGTCTCGGTGGAGAAAACCAACGGATCCGTGTGTGGAGGCACCGTGGTCAGCACCAAGATGAAGGGTTTGTTGTCACACGTCACACATCCAGAAGGCCTGGTGTCACTCCACCTCCATCCCTACCGCAACATCTGCAGGAACTGTGTGAGAATATTCAAGCTGCATGGGATGGATTATCGCAGGACATCATGAGGAACCTCTAGAACTACATGCCGAGACGTCTGGCATGTTGCATTAGCAAAGATGGCGGCCTGACACCATACTGAGAGATACTACTTCTATATGTGTAGCTCAATAAATATTGCTCATATCAGTCTAAATGTATCATCATTTATTGTTCCTGGTAACCTTTATCTTCCGTCCCAATAGCATTGCAACCCCCCAGCTATTCTTTTGACAGTGAGTGTAAATTACGGGTGGTCTCTGATTTCTGCACTGTTGCTTATGGCAGACGGAAGGGTCAAGGTTTCAGTTATTATACAAATTACAAAATAGTGAGTTCATATAGGTTCTTTATTAATGTTACACATGCAACACTGTAGACCTTGTGGACTTCAAACAATGGGAAAGGCAAGATAAGCTCAGTAAAATATGAACCATAGCACAGCTGCACCTGGTGAAGTGGCCAGTAGTGTCTAAGTTTGTCCAAACATGCCCTTTTCAGAGAACAAGAAAGAACAGCATGTTTCTCATAAGAGTGGGAGCGTGGCAGGGTTGCTCTCTCACTCATCATTTGCCACCAGCCAATTAAACGTGTTTACGCTTGCATGGCAGACTCGACCAATTAGCATTCTCCTCCAAGCGTGATGAGGCACTCAACAAAGCACTTCACTTGTACTTGAGAAAGAGGAGGTGGCAGGCTTTCATGCATATTGGAGGGAGTGCGACGGCAGTGACACGTGTAGCGCGATTAGCTAAACACGCTCCTGGCATTTGTCAATATTGCATGAGAAGCGCCCCCGCTAACAAAGCAAGAGCTGATCTGACAACACGCCTTCCCTTCCCTTTTGTCGGAAAACGTCAGCAGAGGAAAACGTTTGCTGCGATGTCTGCAAATTGACAGGGCCGTTTAGCCCCGCTAACCATAGAGTGTTGAGGCACTTCAGCACCATGCTAATTCCCACAGCCGTCCTATATGACAGCCAGGTCTGTGAAAGCTCAACTTTCTAAACCCTCTGGAAGAGAGCGCCTCCAGGGTCGCTGCAGAAAAACTAAAGTCATTTAGAGGCTCCGCACACCAGCCTTTGAACTGACACTTATTGTCACCTCCCTGTGAGTTCAATTAATCGTGGTGTGAGGCTTGCCGTGTGTGTGTGGGTATGTGTGCATTCACCCTTGTGTGTGCGTGCGTGCACTCTTGTGTGTGCGCATGCACATGTTTGTGTTAGTGTGAGCTGCTGACTTGAGTTCACACTTGACCCGTGGCTTACTCAAAGCCCATGTGACAAGCTGCTAGTTCGATTCCTCCACAGCCGCCTAGTTACTTGTGACATACATTTCCATAATGGCTTGTGAGGGTATCAAGGAGATGGTACTTGAACAAGACCGGGCAGCACAAGCTAACGGTTCTCTTATTGACATAAATAGAGCTGCCAGAACCCAGGAATCTACCCGGAACTATTCTCCAATGTGACGCTAGGCTAATTGTTAATGTTGAAAAGCTTTGCCTTCAGGCGATATACATTCACCAACCATCTTATTAGCTACGCCTACATTTTTGGTCAGATCCACTAACCATATATGGCCCTTGTTCTGTCCATGCTTTTTAGAACCTTGGAGGTATACAAGGAACCAGCCTGCATTTGCACCAATTTTTTAATGGAATCGACCCAGACAGCAAAATTGTTCTGGCCCAAATCTGGCCCACATTCCCCAATTTCATTTGGTACACTTGCCAGATGGGTTGACAGTATTTGGGTGGACCTCTACCGGTAGCAAGATGTGGGCCACATATGCACCACATTAGGGCCAGGCCTCAGTCAAAAGTAGGCAACTCTGCTGTATCTGTGCCAGAAGTAGACCAGATGTGTTTTGGGACAGGTGGGCCAAATGCATGTTTTAAATATGTGGGCCCCTTTTGGCTCACAGCAGATTGCCAATGCCAACAGTGGGCTAGCAGTGCCATATCTTTGCCAGATGTGGCCCACATCTGCTTGCTATCTGGGTATAGTCATACACCATCAATAGAGGGTGCTGCACGGAAGTAGTAAACAGTAGTAACAAGATGGTGGAGTGCATAGACTACCTATAGATGCGTTTGTGCTGTTATTCCAGATGTATGTTCATATCCAGAAAGCAAGCACGGATCAACTACTGGTGATAAGACTTCTACTGGTGAAAAAGCTTCTTCAGCCGACCACCGGGTGTCGCCACTGTTGCCTCATTTGTCCTCAACAACAGACACGCCCACAGATATGGTCATGGTTTGTGCTCAAGAACCTACTATTCTTTGATTTCAGCTGGGAACAAACTTTTCAGGTTCTGGACCTATACACTATAAATAGAGCTGCCAGAACCCAGGAATCTACTTGGAACTATTTTTAACATGATGCTAGGCTAATTGTTTATGTTGTAAAGCTCTGCCTCCAGGAGATATACACTCACCAGACACTTTATTAGCTAAGCCTACATTTTTATCAGATCCATTAACCACATATAGCCCTTTTTCACCAAAAGAACCCTGGTTCCCGGTTCCATCCAGGCTTGTTAGAACCTCGGTGCTATTCAAGGAACTAGCCTGTGTTTGATGCAGTTTTTATTGGAACCAAGGAACGTCAAAGGATTCGTCATCAACAGAGGGCTCTGCACAGCGGTAGTAAACTGTAGTAACAAGATGGCGGAGTGTATAGATTATCTGCGAGCGTTTGTGCTGTTATTCCAGATGTATGTTAATATCCAGAAAGCAAGCACGGATCGAGTACTGGTGATAAGAAGACGTAGAAGAGGTTCTCCAGCAGACCACTGGGTACCGCCATTGTTGCTTTCTCTTTCCTCAAGAACTGACATACCCACGGATGTCGTCACGGTTCATGCTGAAGAACCCAGTATTCTTTGGTTCCAGCTGGGAACAAACTCTTTGGTTTCTAAACCTGATAATCTTTGATGGAAATACACCAAACGGTTCAAAGGTTGTGTGCGATTTTGAATCCTCTTAAAAAATCTGTGGGACTACCTGGAACAACCAGTAAAATGCCAGGGAAGGCATCCACCAAATCTGGCCCAACTGTGCAATTCTTTGATGCAAGAGTGACTGAACATTGATGTGACCTACATCCAGAAACTTGTCCAGTACATGCCAAATGCAATCACAGCTGTTATTCCTGCTTGTGGAGGCATTACATGCTATTAGGTACGTTTCAATCAGAGGTGACTAATTGTTTGTCCCATGAACTTAGATACCTAATAAAGTGGCCTGTGGTTTTTCTTCACTACCCTCAGTTAAGGCTTTTTCAGGAATCCTCCTCTGAAAGGCACTCTAGGAAAGTTTTAAGGTGGTTCTTCTATGGCCCTTGTTGGTACCTTTACCCCTAAGAGTGTACTGCTGCCTTTGAATGTGGGGTGTCATCCTAAACCTTGCCAAACAAATTTGCGGAATTAAATTGGGAGGTGCCAAGTCATTGTAGTTGGCGCTGACGTAACTGACCGCTGAGCTCAGGCTTGTCAAAAGACACACTTTAGAATATTAAACATGCACAATTAAACATGAATAAGGAGCACGCACTGCCAAATAGCAGTGTAGAGGAACTGAGAGGCGTTAGAGAGTCCCGTTATCCTTGTTCCAAAACAGTGTGTGAATATTACATCATGGTCAGCAGGGCTGAAGGAAAGAGATATATTCAGCCTTCTGCTCCAGCACACATCCCATGATGCCTCTTCCAGCTCGACTACTGGTATTTCATAGTCCTGTGGCATCAGAGGACAATAAATATTTCATCCCTTCTCCAGCCTTGTCATACCAGCCCACACCAAGGTGCTAGCGGGACAATTTTAGGTGACATAAATCTGAAAAAAACGAAAAAGAAAAAAAACTCTCCAGCTGCTCATCTGCATCTGTGCATTCCACAGACCTGATCTCCATGGCTCCCCTGCGCACCTGCTGCCCTTCATTCAGTGCTCCTTCTCATATGAAAATGGGGACCTCTATAGAGGCAAGGGAAGTAAGACGTGCATAGCTGTCACAGCGTAACGAAGGACATAGTCATTTCTGACAGCTCTGCAAGGCACCACTTCTGCATATTAGGATTGACCCAGAGTTTTGGGTCTGCACATAACACTTAAACAGGAAGAACATTCTCTCATGGAAAAGATCGCCCTGGGCGTTTCTGGCCACCATGTGCCATCTGATGTGTCCTCGCAAGCAAGGGTCATGCTCATGCAGACGCCAGCTTGCATCTAATTCTGCCCTCACAGTCAATTTGTAATCCAAGACCTCCCGCATGAGTTATGTTGGCATGCATAAAGCTGGAAAAGGCAAAAAAAACAAAAAAAAACCCATGTTTATTTATTTACTTGTTTATCTGTTTAGAGCCCAGGCTGCAGCTCATGTTATGTAGCTAGTAAGTAGGCTTGTTTAATGTCTTATTTTTTTCATCATGATTCGATGCAAACTCGCCCCTACCTAAAATTGCCACCCATCCGTGATTTTCTGGGATTGTCCTGAATGTTTGGATGTCTGTCTAGGAATACCTGTATTCCTAATTGTCTCCAAGTTTTTTCATGGGATTCTTATGAAGTTTACACAGCTTCTTTTTATCCAGCCGAACCTCTTCTATACAAGGAATGGGGCTCAGATTACCCTCATTGTACAGCCAGGTATTTTCACAAATGTTGTCATCATGTTTACATGTACGGTACATGTAGTACATATAGGATGCTTTACAAATTACAGACTAACCAGCCATTTCAAGCTGTCGGTAGCTGGCATTTTGAAGTTGCGTTGAACCTAAAAGTGATTTTAGTAGTGTCTAACAATAAGACTAAACTAAAATTGTCTACTGAAGGTTCAGGACTCAGGAAACTATACAATAGCGTGAAACCCTGAGACTTAAGACTCCAGTGGATCAAGAGCCCAAAATGTGAAAGACAGGAAAGCCTGGGGGTCCAGGACCTTCAGAATAACTTCTTGGATCCTCTGAATGTCTTAAAATAAATACACTTATTATGACATAGACTCTCAAATGTAAATTCAGTGAAGTTTCATTGTTTAGCTGCTGTTTCTGTTTTTGGTGTTCTTAGGTAATTAAAGATGCAGCACCGGTCTACTTCAGGGTGGCACTGTAGCAACCTTGTCCACCCAGTTGGTCCTTAGAAACTGTAATTATGCCTGGCATGCATCTGTTCAACCTTTACAATATGCTGTACCACCAATTTCCCAAGAGTTTTGTGGAAAGAGTGCATTGTTACTTATTATGTGTAAGATCTTACAGGTTACATGTGGAAGAGTGCTTTACCTAAATAGAAAAGATCATTTCCACAAGAAGAATTGGAAGCTAGCATCAGAGCCTTGATGGGGAATCAGTTTGCAGCCAGCCAATGCTGGAGTAGTCAGCCAATATGGGACCCACTGAATAGCAGGAGGTACATTGTACATTGCAAGACTCGACTCTGACTCAAACCCCAGAGACTTGAGCCTCGACTCAGACTACCACCCCACTGATTCATAACTAGACTTCAGGGGTTCAAACCCCTGTAACTCACAACCAAGTGACTTAAGGGAGTCAACCAAAAGAAAATAAATTATGCATTGCAAACATTGCATACATCTGTGGTCTATAATGGATGCTTTCACCACAGTCATCCTTCCTGCTGCAGTACGCCAACAGTGTGAGCAAATCCGCACAGCATGTAGAGAGGAGAGCACCAGCAACTCGAAATTGAAATCACCTGAAAAGCGACCCAGTGAATAAAAGCTACCACAAAAGGTTAGACACAATAGCATTAGAGAGCTGTAGAACCCCTAGAACAGCTGAAAATCTGACCCTTAAATATTATACATAGCCTCCACATGAGTATCCCGCAATTAATCAAAGGCCCAGAGCGCGATGGAAAGAGTTTCAAAGGCTCGGTAACTGCGCAGAGGGTGGGAGAGGAAGAGGGCCAGTGGGGTTGAGCAAATCGAGGCGGAGGCAGCTCCACGCTAACGCGTGAAACGGATTGACCACTGTGAGCCAAATGAAAGTGCCGTTCTGCCGAGGCGCGGCCTGCAATTACAGAACCATGATTGGAGGACCCCTGACGCGAGAGCGCCCATTATTTCCCCACACGCTCCTGAGCCAGTCAAAGAATCAATGTTTCCTGTGCAATAGCAAAGTTCACCTGATGAGGGGGGTGGGTTCAGGGGGTAAAACAGCACTTACTATGGTGAAGTTCATGACTTTGAGGATCCAGATGGTGAGCGCGAGGTTGACCAGGATGAGGATCATGAGTAGGAGGACAAAGAAGTAAAGGCAACGTTTCCGCCAGCCGTAGATGCCCACTTTGTAGACGTGCGGTTTCTCGGAGCTCTGGACATTGTTCCTATGAGTGCACTGTTCTTGGGTCATCTGGAAAGGAGAAGACAAAAGGTAACATCAAAAGGACTGCCTAGCCAAACCTTGAACCTTAAATTACGAACAACTGAAGAGCAACAGGTTTAGTTGGTGTTTATTGGTTTTAGTTATTAGTATTATGATGAAGTGTGGAATAAATATAAGAGTAAATCGAACACAATTTCTATATAAACCACTGTGAGTAAGATTTATTACAGCTCCAAAATACACTCATCATCAAAACAAATGTTGCACAAATTGGGATTGCAGTGCTATTGGGAAGGAAGATAAAGGTTACCAGGAACAATAAATGATGATCAATTTAGACTGATATGGGCAATATTTATTGAGCTACACATACATACAGGTAGCGTTTCTCAGTATGGCGTCGGGCCACCATGTTTGCTAATGCAACATGCCAGACGTCTCAGCATGGAGTTGTAGAGGTTCCTAATGGTGTCCTGTGATAATCCATCCCATGCAGCTTGACTATTCTCACACAGTTCTTGCAGAATTTGCAGTAGGGGTGAAGGTGGAGTGACACCAGGTCTTCCGGACATGTGATGACAAACCCTTCATCTTGGCGCTGACCACGGTGCCACCACAAAGTGTTGGTCGTCTCCACCAAGACAAAAGCGAGACTTGTCACTGAAGATGACCTGCTGCCATTCTGAATCACTCCATGACGTGGTGTTAAGGGCAGTCGTCGTAACAGTCTGTGTGCATGTGGTTCTGTGTCATGCAGCCGTCTGCCAATGGTGCTGGCACTAACATGATGACTCATGGAGGGCATCACTGTTCACTGAATGTCCACAATCGTGGCTGTTGGGTCGGTCAGGTACAGCTATAAGGCCCATACTTGCTTACATCACATGCACAGCCGAGGGTGAAACTTAAATCATTTGCATGTCTCACAATGTCAAATCTACCCACCAATCTTTTCATTCCTGTCGGTTGATTCCTTCTGGGTGCAGCTACTATTTTTTTGATGATGAGTGCATAATAATAGAAATATATGATAAATATAGATATATATTAATGTACACATGTTCAAACTTAAAATCCCACTAGCAATCTAATTAAACATCTTCAGTTTGAGACAACATAGCCGCAGAGTAGCCACTGATGGAGAGGTTTCTTGGGATGCTTTCACAGCTCCTTTGTTTGAATTTCAACATATCATAATTTTTCTTTAACCAATTAAATATAAACAAAATTTCTCCAAGAAATAAAAGTTGATTGTAATTTTCTAGAGACCCCTTTTCTTGAGAACCCCTAATATATTAGATTATTAGTTTATTATGGTTATTATCTGATCTCTTTTAAGAAGCAATCCTTAAAAAGGTGCTTTGAGCAACCAAAAGTCACTTGACGTAATCCGTGCTGAATACAATTCTGGTCAGGAATCCAGTTGACAACTGACCAGTCCATCAGCTCTTTGCGATGTTTCTTACTCCGTTCCCAGCACCACCGATACTGGGACAGCAGCCATTAATGCTGATTCTAATCGTCTGGTGTGAAAACGGCGGAAGGCATTGTAGACTTCAAGTGCAATAATAATAACCTAATAACTCGGGGCCAAAATACAATTTACTGTCGATGGCTCTCGGAGGCCGGGACTGCGGCGGCAGAGCCAATCTCTTTTGACAACCGCACATTCAGCGTTAACTGAAACAAATGACACCAGACAGCTCTGTGAAAGCTCCACGGCAAAAAAGGGGAAAAAAAAGGGCACAATGAAAAATTCAATGATTATTTCCCTTCTCCGTATCATTGCGTTTTACATCCTCTGCTCGGTCATTATCATACTTCAGACTGTATGATCACTGCATCTTAAGCACACAATCTGTCACATTAGAGCACATCAGAGCGAATTGCAAATGAATGGCACAGTGTTGCAACTGCACCCCATTCCCCGCTGAGCTGCATTGAAGTGGCATGGGAAAACAGAAACAGCTGGAGATGGTTCAAGTTCTTATCACTCTTTCTGTCTGCTGCTACTGTACATGTTCATTTCCCAGAATGCAACTAATGGCCAGTAGAAACAATAGGACTGTGACATATAAGAGCACATGCCTCACATGTGTTTCCTGTAATGATAGTGAGGAGAACTTGCTGCTTTTGCACCTTTATTTGAGACTAAAACTGAAATATGAAATGGTATATATACATACTGTGTATCTATCTATCTATCTATCTATCTAGGGTATTTAATTATTTATTTATTTATTCATTATTTTTATTACATAAATATTATTTATTTTATTATTTAATTTTGTTTAACTTTGTTATTTTATTCCTTTAGGTATCTTAGGTATCTGTATCTTCTTATCATTCTTTTTACTTCATTTTAGCATTTCTTATTATTGTTACTCTATTTTCCCAATATTTTACTTTATGTAATCTCATTTTTTCCTTTTTTTTTATAATTGTTTTATTTGTCTGCCCTAATTATATTACAATCTCATGAATTAGGCTTTTATATTGATTTAATTTTTTCCCCCTTTATTAATTACATTTGAACTGTTCTCTTAATTCTTTTACCATTCATCTTATTTGAGTTTATTGTCAATTTGTTCTATGTAGATTTCTTTCAATGTAGTTTCCCAAGTTAAAATCCATTTTCATTTCTTTTTTAATCCCTTAAAGCTGTAAATCCTCAGCTACATTACAAATAAGGGTCACTGTGTTTCCAAGTGAAAATAAAGGTTGATTGATGGATTGACTAAGGACAAGAAAGTTAGAAGATGAATGAATGAATGAATAAACATTTTAGAGGTGTTCCAAAATCTGGACTCCATATGTAAAATACACCCTTAAAAAAGCAATTCTTCTAGGATTCTTTAGTGATGGCTTTGGCTGGATATAGAAACTTAACAAACGTAAAAATTGTTTAAAGGCATAAAAGGAGACACTGCAAAAAATCTTGATGTATAAAAGTATTTCATATATTGTGGATATATTTATATTTTGAAATTCTCATTTTAAGATTGTGTAATTTATTTCCAGGCAGTTTTTACTTGTTTTAAGTGATTTCAGTAAGCCCAAATTTTCTCACTATATTGGCAGATAATTGGACATTTGGCTTACTAAGAATGACTCAAAACAAGAATACATTAATAGAAATAAGTTAAATAATATTAAAATTAGCTTACAACAATCTCAAAATGAGATAATTAAGACACTGTATACAGTGCCAATTTAAATGTTTATTTTAATCTGCATTGTGTGTGATGCATCTGCACAAAATAGTCTAAGTTGGTGAAGTGAAATGGGAAATATATATATATATATATATATAGGAAATAAAAAACTGAAAATTTGCATGTGCATATATATTCACACCCTTTGCTATGAAGCCCCTAAAAAGTTCAGGTGCAACCAATTACCTTCAGAAGTCAAATGCTTAGTGAAATGAAGTCCACCTGTGTGCAATCTAAGTGTCACATGATCTGTCAGTATATACACACCTTTTCTGAAAGGCCCAGAGGCTGCAACACCATTAAGCAAGAGGTACCACTAACCCACAACACCATGAAGACAAAGGAGATCTCCAAACAAGTCAGGGACAAAATTGTTGAGAAGTACAAGTCAGGGTTGGGTTATAAAAATATATCCAAATCTCTGATGGTCCCCCAGAGCACCATCAAATCCATTACTATCAAATGGAAAGAACATGGTACCACAACAAACCTGCCAAGAGAGAGTCACCCACCAAAACTCTCAGACCGGGCAAGGTGGGCATTAACCAGACAGACAGCACAGAGACCAAAGGTAACCCTGAAGGAGTTGCAGAGTTCCCAAGCAGAGACTGGAATATCTGTCCATACGGCTACAATTAGCCATACACTCCATAGAGCTGGGCTTTATGGAAGAGTGGCCAGATAAAAGCCTTTACCTACTGACAAAAACAGGAAGGCTCATTTTGAGTTTGCTAAAAGGCATGTGGGATACTCCCCAGATGTATGGAGGAAGGTGCTCTGGTCAGATTAGACCAAAATTGAACTTTTCCGCCATCAAGGAAAACGCTATGTCTGGCGCAAAACCAACACATCTCATTACCCCAAGAACACCATCCCCACGGTGAAACATGGTGGTGGCAACATCATGCTGTGGGGATGTTTTTCAGCAGCAGGGACTGGGAAACTGGTCTGAGTCGAGGGGAAGATGGATGGTGCTAAATACAGGGATATTCTTGAGCAAAACCTGTTTTGGTCTGTCAGTGGGACGGAGGTTCACCTTCCAACAGGACAATGACCCAAAGCATACTGCTAAAGCAACACTCGAGTGGTTTAAGGGGAAACGTGTAAATGTATTGGAATGGCCTAGTCAAAGCCCAGACCTTAATCCAATTGAGAATCTGTGGTCAGACTTGATGAAACCATCTAATTTGAAGGAGCTGGAGCAGTTTTGCCTTGAGGAATGGGCAAAAATCCCAGTGGCAAGATGTGGCAAGCTCATAGAGACTTATCCAAAGTGACTTGCAACTGCAATTGCCGCAAAAGTTGGCTCTACAAAGCACTGACTTTAGGGGGGTGAATAGTTATGCACACTGAAGTTTTCTGTTATTTTGTCCTATTTGTTGTTTGCTTCACAATAAAAAAAAATCAAATGTTCAAAGTTGTAGGAATGTTCTGTAAATGAAATGATGCAAACCTTCCAATAATCCATTTTAAATCCAGGTTGTGAGGTAACAAAACACGAAAAATGCCAAGGGGGTGATTACTTTCGCAAGGCACTGTATCTACTTGATATAAGATTGTTTTACTTGCCAGGACATCATTTTTTGCAGTGTAAATGACTGTTCTTTATGATAGAGAATCTATTGAATGTGAATAATTAAAGAACTTATTATTAAAAGTAAAAGATTCTATATAGCACCATAAAGCATTCTGCTCCTGCTACAAGCAATACTATACAGAACCCTACTTGCTAACAGCATGGGCTGCAAAACCACATGGTAAATGTTGCAAACATTCCAGATGGATGGATATGCCATGCTTCCACACCCTGGAAACTCTGAGTGCAGAGAAACGTCTTGTGCTCCAGAATGGTCCGATTTAGAAGCAGTCAGGAAACGACAGCACCAAACCGTATCGAGACTCATGAAGACCTCTAAAGAAATAAAACCTAACCCTTGAAAATCTGCAGTTAGCACCATTCATTATGAATCACTCAATGACACTGAAAATGAACTGATTCTAAAATATTAATTTATAGCACATTATTATTTGTAAGCACAAAGTATATTGAATTAGGACTGAGCATAATGCAACAAATTAATAACATCTTTTCCTAACTTGATTTTTTTTGCTGTTTGGTTTTACTATGATCATGTGTAGTGTCAGGAAATGGTGGCCTTTTTGGGCTCCATTTGGGCTCACGCCACAGAATCTCATCCCAGACAACTGCAACTCAACTCAAGGCTCAATTCAGACTTGCATCTTAGAGATTTAAAATTTGACTCAGATTTGCACCTTAGAGACTCAAGACTTGACTCAAACTCACACCCCAGGGACTCTAGACACAGACCCAACTTGGAATCGCTTGAGACTCAACTTAGACTCACACCTCAAAGACACAAGACTCCATTTGGGATCATACTTCAGAGACTTGAGACTCGACTCAGATTTACACTTTAGAGACTCAAGACTCAACCTAAATTCACACCCAAGAGACTCAAGACTTGAAATGGAATCTTCCCAGACAATTAAAACTTGACTTAGACTCAAATTACTTCAGACTCAGTTCGACTCAAGACTCAAATCAGATTTGTACCTTAGAGACTCAAGACTTGACTTAAACTCACACCCCAGAGACTCTTCCCCAGAGACTTTTCGTCAGCTGGGACTAGACTCAGCCTTATATCTCAAAGACTCACATGCCAGACAATTGAGACTTGACTACTCAAAACTCAGAGACTTGAGGGTTGCCTCAGCCTTATACCCCAAAGACTCAAAACTTGACTGGAATCGCATCCCAGAAAGTTAAGACAAGCCTTGTTCCTCAGAGACTCAAGACTCCACATGGATTCACACTCAAACACCGGAGGCTAAAGACTTGACTTGGACTCTCAGATTTACCCTTCGACTTGGACTTGCAACCCAGAGACTTGAGATTCACATTCCAGCCACCTTAGACTCACCTCAGACTTAGAACACATTGACTCAAAACTTGTTTCAGACTCAAACCCCATTGACTCATGACTCAACTTGGACTCAAGACAGCTCGGACTCATAGCCTAGAGATTTAGGTCTTGACTCATACCAAACACCAGAGACTCAAGACTTGAAGACTTGATTCAAACTCACACACCTATGCCTCAACTTGGACTCAAGATGACTCTGACTTGCACTGCAGAGACTCAGGTCTTGACTCAGTACCAAACACCAGAGGCTCAAGGATTGAAAATCTGACTCAGGCTCACACCTCAGAGACTTGCTAGGCATCTCGGACTCATACCCCAGAGACTTAAGACTCTGCACCTCAGGGAACTGACTCGGACTTGCATCCCTGAGACTGATTAAACTCGTTTGACCGAATATGCAGTACATTAATATCTTACTTCACCTCTTCATGTTATAAAAGATATGACGGCTTGAACTAATGACCATGCAGAGCATTATTGACTCAAAACATTCTATATGATTTTTATATAACATGCACTTGACCTGGGCATAACTGATAATGCATCTTGAACACTGATTGACAGCCGAGTAGTCTTCCCTATGGAGGTAATTGCACAGAAAGTGTGCTGCCTTAGAAGCGAAGTATTAAGAATTAATGTCTCTACTATAGCCTTTTGCTTAGTCATCTAAAAGACGATGATTTGCAGAAGAAGCGTCTGTACAGCAGTCCACACGATATAACGAAGTCTTACACAGCAGACCAGAGATTTAGAATTAGTGAGGGTTTGTAGAATGACTAATGGGACTCATTGAGGAAAAACAACATAATTCATTTGCTAATGGTTCTCCGTGGGGGAGAAAGGCAAACTTCGGCGTTCCACTTTTAACTGCGGGGGGATGAGTGCTCTTCACAGCCGAGTAACTTCTACTATCCAAAATAAAGCTACACACAATAAGAGTGGCTCCTTTGTTTGGCTTGGTGCCATTTAACACCAGAACTTGCCTTCTGAAAACAAAAGCAAAATGCATTCTAAAAAGCGTGGCGTCAAACCTAATGGGCAGAATGTGTACAGCCTCCTTATCTGCACTTGCATGTGTAGCATCATCCTGGCTCAGCCATGCAGGGCAAGTATGCTGACAACCAAGACGCTACATACAGGTTTTAATAAGCAGATATTGTCAAGTTTTCCGCCCAGAGATTTCTGTCAGCAGTGCAAGCCCCAAACTGATTACGCTCCCAGAAGTATTGTGCTGAGGATATTTACTTGGGTAATAGTAAACATGGCCTGAATTAGGCAGCCTGTTTCTTTTAACCTTCATTTAACCACAAAAGGGTGGGTGATTAGTCATCGTTCCTTGTCAAGAGGTCATGTTGCAACCACAGTAGAGGAATCTGGGATTCACATGGTCTCTATATTACAGTTTGCAATCTGTTGGCCTTACTGTACAAGACCGCCTCTATATGTCCAAAATTTTGGAGACATCTGCTCGCCTTTTCTTCTGTAAGCAAAGGTATTAACACAGAGTTTGTTCCACCTTTGCTGCAGTAACACCCCCCTGGGAAGACTTAATGTTAGATGTATCCAGCTCTAAGAACAATAGTGAGGTATTGATCTTAGATGATAAGTTCTGAATCACAAACACCATTCCAACTCATGCAAAAGGAAGTGGGTGGTTGTCACATCACTATAGCAGCCCAGTGCTGGGGGGGATTTATATACCCATCTTGGCATTGGGCATGGTGATCTTAGACTCATTAGCAGCTACTTCTATTTAATTAACAGTGCTTTTCTATGGAGATTATAGAAACTGTATCAGCAAACAATGCACCATAAAGTAACTGAATTCATTCAGCGTAGGTGCTTGGTCTGTACTGACATTGGCCGATACTCAAGATTTCTAGGCTTTTTGCCTTGTACTCGTATTCTAAATGGGTGCACTTTGTAGGCTTACAATTACTGACTGTAACCCATCTGTTGCTGAGCAATTTATCAGCCCTCTTCTACCTTGTCCATCAATGAAATGGAACCACCACCAGCCAGATCTGACATGGGTGATGGACAGTTTTTAGCACAGGATTGAAATGGACATGGTTGGTATTGCTAGCATGAGTGAATAATTTATTTATTTATATTTTGTTATAAACAAATTATTATAATTTGTTTACTTATATGGTGCCTTTTACAGACATTGTCACAAAGCAGCTTCACAAAGAATCCAGGTCCAAGTCCCCAGTGAGCAAGCCAAGGGCAACAGTGGCAAGGAAAAACTCCCTCAAGAAACCTTGAGAGGAACAAGTTTCTGGATGTAGGCCACATCAGTGTTCATCCACTCTTGCGTCAAAGGATTGTGCAGTTGGGCCAGATTTGGTGGATGCCTTCCCTGGCACAACTCTGAGGAGAGTTTCCTGTAGACTGGGATTTTAACCACTGCTGGTAGATCTGTATGACTGTACGCTTCCATACACCTGCAGATTCAGCTACTTTATTCACAATCTGGTCTTTGGCATACCCAAATACAATCACTCCTTTTAGCCAATCGTTAACATTTGCTTTGCAACAATTCTTTCCACACATGGAACGAGACATTCACTGCACTGTACCACCTCTTCTCAAGCTATGAATCACCTCACTCACACCCCGCATGTATTTATAGCCCCATCATCCTTGTGCAGCGCCATCTGCAGGAGCCACATTTACATTTATTCCCGGTAAAGAAAGAGGAATTTTCAAACTTCTGCATACAGCTGTATCTCTATCTATGTATGCTGCTAGTTAGCACCCCTTAGTGCCCCGCCCAGCATGTGAAACACCCAGGGTGCTGGTGTAGGCCAGTTATTGGACATACCACGTACATAGTTCCATATAATTTGCCTTTAATGCCAAGGTATCTTTTAGCATTTAATTACACCTTGAGTTAACCTTATTATGCTGAGTGTAATTCCCGTCCCTCTGGATTCCCTGAAAGGATAGAAGTACTTGGTGAAAGAATTATTGTGAAGGAAAAGAAAAGGCTACAGAGGGGCAATACTAGCAAAAAGCCGTCAAACAGCACTGCAATGCAGGGGCCATGGCTACAGTTCTGCAGCCTTAATGTTCTCCTGCTTCCTCAGTCAGAGCAATAAGCCGGCAGCCTAAGTATGTGTTAATCATCTGGAAGCTCCATTACGTCGCCACAAAGCATCCCCGGCAAGCAGGAAAAAAACAATAGCCTGGATCCCCTACAGCTGCAATAACACAAAAACATCCCCCCAAATTAAAATACAGCAAAAAGCAAAGGGAGGAGCCAGAGGAGCAGGTTAGGAGGAGGCGGCTGTAATTAAGACGTTCCTGGGTGAGAGCCTGTGGTCATCCATGGCCTTGAGGGCGGGTGACGGGGAATAAAGGGGATGGAAAAGAGAGCCGCCAGAGCACATCAGTTGGTGAGAGACAGGTCACAGTAAGTTAAACCGCCACTCCGGTAATTCCTATGGGACCCAGCAGTGATGGCAAGGTGCTCATCTGTGAACTGGAGCGTTCCTCTTCGTTCTGCCCTTGTCAGGATCCAGCACTTCAATTGTTCAGACCGTACAGTAACCAGAGGCTGGAGGCGAAACAAAGTCGCGGTGGCGGATCGAGTGCTGAAAGATCAAGGGCTATCGACCGGTGAACTTCACAATGGACTCTGGCAGGCCAAAGCTAAAGGGAATACGTTATGTCCAAATGTAGCACATTAGTAGCATTTCTTTTTAGACTATGGGGCAAGAAGAAAGTTTAGTTGCATTTCAAGGAGAGTCTGGTAACTGTTTACAAGGCAATGCTTTCCATTAAGGGTAGCAAACTAATTGATAACAATATGGTAATAAATAATTCAATTCAGTTATAACTTAGTTATTGACCATGTAAGTACACTTATCATCAAGAAAATAGTTGGACGCAGAAACTTGGTGGGTAGGTTTGACATCGTGAGACATTCATTCGGCCATGCATGTGACATAAGTAAGGACGGGCCTTTTCGCTGTACTTGACTAACTATATAAGGTCGTCCTGTTGCGCATGCTTTCGTGCTGTTGTGTTGGTAGCATCCTTTGCAAGTGAAGTTTGAGAGGAGTCCCATCGGAAACTCAACCATACTGGTCTGCACTCCTCTATGTGACGTTTGTTCATCCCTGGGTCCTCTAATAGCAACCGCAGCCTAGCAGCAGCCTAGCTGGAAGTGGAAACCATTACAGCTGTGCAACCATTGTGTATATACTGCGTACTGCTATATGGAGACTGGTGTTGATTTGTTCTTCATGAACAGTCATAGCTAACAGTTCTGATGGCATGTTGACATATTCAGTACAGTACCCTGCAGCGGCGCTTACTCTGCCCCAGCTGCCTCGGCTGAGGATAAGACAAGGAGAAAAGGCGATAGGCAGAATGCTGAGCAGCGAGGGCCTACTATATTATCTCCCCCCTTTCACACATGCAACCCTGAAACGTTATGGCATTCCTTCATTTAAGGAGACGGTTCTGCAGTGAAGTCGGACAGACAATTTTCCCCCTCCGAAAACCCTGTTACGTTTCAGCTAATGTGAGACAGTGTGGACATAACAAGCCATAACCTTAAGAATCAAGCACTAAAAGTATATGACGGCTTTATAGAAGACGCTGTAACATTAATGCGACCAAGCCACTCCTAGGAGATTGGGAAGCGACAACTAGCATATTCCTTTGTGAGCCAAAAGTAATAGGCTTTTGACTCTTGTTCACAAACACTGAGGCATTAAAGGACCATTTAGGCTCATATCGAGAGTCCATAAGGAGGAAAACACACAATTTCAAAATGAGAATATGATATAGGAATATGATGTAAACAGGTTTTCAGAAAGGCTCCATTTAGTCCATATGTGTACTGCACAAACCTTATAAGTGGAATTTAAGGGGAAATTAAAAGGTCATTTTAGGATGTAGGTAAGGAAATGTGGATATGTCCCAGGAAACACAGTATAAGCTATTAAACGTAGTATCATTCTGATGTTCACACTAATGTGTAAAGTGTTATGTTCAACTTCTAGCAAATTGCTACCACATTCATCATCAAAGAATAGTTGCACCCAGAAGGAATGAAACTTGGTGGGTAGGTTTGACTTGTGAGACATGCAAATGATTCAAGTTTCGTGCCCTGTACCTGACTGAGCCAACAGCCATAATGGTAGACATTCAGCGAGCAGTGATGCCCTTCATGAGTCATCCTGTTAGTGCCAGCACCATTGGTAGATGGCTGCACGACGCAGGACAATGTGCATGCAGACCGTTATGACGACTGCTCTTAACACAACGTCAATGTCGCGAAAGACTGCAACGGTGTCGTGCCAGACTGTCATGGAGTGACTCAGAATGGCAGCAGGTCATCCTCGGTGACGAGTCCCACTTTTGTCTTGGTGGAGGTGACCAACGAATGTGTGGAAGCACCATGGTCAACACCAAGATGAGCGGTTTGTTGTCACATGTCACTCGTCCAGAAGGCCTGGTGTCACTCCACCTCCACCACTACTGCAAAATCTGCGGGAACTGTGTGAGAATATTCAAGCTGCATGGGATGGATTATCGCAGGACACCATTAGGAACCTCTACAGCTCCATGTTGAGACGTCCAGCATGTTGTGTTAGCAAACATGGTGACCCGATGCCATACTGAGAGACACTACTTCTGTATGTGTAACTCAATAAATATTGCCCATATCAGTCTAAATTTATCATCATTTATTGTTCCTGGTAACCTTTATCTTCCTTCCCAATAGCACTGAGCCCCATCATCCTTGTGCAGCGCCATCTGCAGGAACGCAAAGTTACCACCATCTTAAACACACAAGGTGTCTTGTGTTGTTTCCAGTAAACTGACTTAGTATAACTAATACTATTTTAATATTATGGTATAGTGTTCTATATGCTGTACAAATACATACAAACGTGACAGTGAACCAATGGATAGGTACTGCTCACCTCTAGTAAGGTCTACAGAGCAGTCCAAAAAGGTCTTCCAGCCAATATAGCCGTTTAGTTTTCATAGGATATTTCTGAGGAGAGAACAGTGGTACTAAAGGAGCAGCAAACCTAAAGCAGAGCGACACAGGGAGTGCCTTACAGCATTTACATTGTAATTTATTCATAACACACATAACAAAAGCAGGAGGCTTTGCACCGCAATCTCGACTCGACATACTGAAACTAAAAGCGGCAATTTTGTGTCAAGCTGTTTGCGGCTCTACTCCACCTTCCCAGCTATTTTAAGGATGCTACCTGGCATACCTCGGCTCAGGATTTGAGGCTAAATCCTGCTATTATAACAAATGTCTCCTGTACTCTTTGTTCTTGTGGCACATCTGGCAGGCTAGAGAACTTGAGATTTTTCAGAAAAGGGTGATGTTTTAGTGATGACTCCGAAAAAAAAACATGGGGATTGTCAAAAAGCCGCAGCATATGAAACACCTGCTCACGGCTTAGCCCGGTTCCTTGGTGCCAGGGCTGCATCGGTTTATTGGCAGTTCACTGGAAGAGCTCCAGGCTCATGCTGTCACAAACAAGCCCCTCTTACCACTTATTTCCCGTCACCTCTATGCACCTTAACTTACCACTGAGCTTGAAGGATGCAAAGACTATACCATGGACCATGTACACATATGTAGCCAGAATCCAACACACTAAGGCCATGCTTGACCTTGAGGTTACTGAATGATGTTACAAGCCCAGGAACTACTGATGTGAATAAGCAAACAACCAAACTGTCTAGGTTCTAATTAAGTGCTTCGGGTCCTGGTTGTAGCATAGACACACTGCCCCTACGTGTTGCAGTTTGACATGGGACATGTGCCTAAGTAAAGGCATGTGCCTAAATCTAGTTCAGGACCCACTGAGAGGCCAACTCACCTATGGTCCGAGTCTCTGAATCACCTTAAAAGGGTGGCCAGCTCAATCCAAGAGCCTGTTGCCGGCCAGCTCAAGCAGTGTTCGTGTTAATGTTCAGGTTGATAGGATGGGTGCCCCAACAGGCATGTAGATCCAGGGAAGAAGCACTGTCCACAAAAAGAGGATAGAGAGCAACCTTTTTCAAGGGGAGTCAAACACCTAGCCTATGAAACGCCACTGTTCCCACTGCCGCCTCAGCTGCCTCATTTGCAGCTGAGCTCACAGTTAATAAAGACCAATAAGGTGATTGGCACCCACATGTGGTTCCAACGTGAAAGTCAGTATCTGCCCTACCCAATAACTTTTCCTTACAATGAAACAGAGTAGTACGCCAACACTGTAGCTATGTCCCAATTTGGGGGCTGCATCCTTCGGAGGCTACATTTGAAGACCAATCAAAGTGTCATAGGGTCTCGCCAAGGCCGTCCCATTCTGAAGACTCTATTATATCCGGGTGAGAAATGCATCCTTCTTTTCCATGGCAATGAAGGATCTAACGGGTGAATCCATCACCAGCCAACATATCCCCCATATCCAAGTTCTTTGCGCCCTGGTGAGTCCAGTGTTGCTACGGTAGGGGCTGGAACAGTGGTGCTCTGACGCAAACAGGAAATGCACTGTAGAGCAGATTGTCTCATTTCGGTTCAGCCTTCGCAGTCTATGCAGCCTTGGAAGGACACGCCTTCATAGACCACATCCTTTGAAGGATGCAGCCCCTAAATTTGGACACCGCTAGTAACTACACTGAATAATCATTCCAATGATAGATGTAGAGTAAATAGGACCCCCAGACATCGTACAAGATCTAGTAGACCACCAAAACTGTTACCATCAGAAAAACAATATTTACAGCCTTCATTGCTGAGTGAGAGGAGAACATCGAGCTCAGATCTGAGAACATCCATACGTGCTTCTGTCCATCCTTCCACCTTGAAAAGACCATGCTACGTTATGGGTCTGAAAGGATGTGTCACTGTTAAGAAGCCCTTAGAAGAAACTGAGGTATTCTTGAATTTTGACTCTCTGCTCTAGTCCAGCCAGACTAAGACTGTTTTCTCTAAGCCACATCAGACGCCAGTGTCTAGTGCTTTGATGCTTTCCCTCTCCTGTAATAACTGCTACAGACACTTGGATAAAAAGGAGCCCTTTGGATAAGAATGTCACTGCAGGGTGAAAGAGCCAAAGCCATATTTACTGTGAAATATGGAGAGAGAAAAGAGGCTGACCTAATGCTACCCCATCCTCAAGAGAGGACTACACCAAGCAGCCAGTGGAATGAGAGTGTGGGGGTCATACAGATTTCTGCATGTTCAAACAAGCAAGTCATTTCCGAGGTGGAAAACATAAAAGAATAACACTATAGTGTGTGGGGGGAATACAGTGACAAAGAATAGTGGTCTGCATTTGTACGGTATATAAGATGGTCAGTAAATCACATTAACAGCCAATTACAATACGTAACCAGATTTCTGTTCTTGGCTTTTATGTGTTATATTCCTATTGCTTATGTACAAAACATTAAATCAGCTATATTCATCACACATTGTGTTTCGGTGAGCAGGACAATGAAATGAAGCAAATGATTTACTGTATTTCACACTTTACCTAGTAATGTGTAAGATATTAACACAGTGCAGCAAACATATACTGTAATGTAATGTAGATTTTGCTAGAATTTCTTAATAACAGCTTTTAAACTTCAATGAAACCTCAAAACTCTACAGAATAAAATTCTGCCATCTAAGTGAGCAGCAATCGCGGTGCTCACATGTGAAATGAAGTGCCCATGGTTTGTCTTGATCCCTGATGGGCATGCCAAAGTATGCTTTGAAGGCCTTGCACATCTTAGCAGGTGCTTTCACAGAGTACTTTTCTACTCTGGTCTTGATGAACTGGTCATAGATGTAGCAGAATGCATGTGCCGGATGCTGCAGCCTTTTGATGACCTCTAAATTAGATGTAGCTCTGTATCTACTATCCACTTACTCAGCTAGAACATCATCTGAAATGGCTGTTTTAACACACCTGTATTTATATTGTGTACTACTGGACAGTTCCAGATTGTTCTAGTTGTTCTAGTCTATGTTCTGGATAATAGAGAACTTTTCAAAACATCATTGTCCTGACCACAAAAGCAAAGGAATTAAGAAAACCTGATATTTGACTTTGTAATATAAACCTGACACAATATCAGATGAAAGAAAATCATTTAACCTACATACAATTCATTAACTTAAAATTCTATTATATTTAATTAATTATATATAGTATAATTATAGTATAATATACATACTATAATAATAACATACTGTGTTGTGCTGAACATATCGGCATGAAGAAAGCAGAGGTAATGTATTGCATGTAAAAATAAAAGGGCCCTTAATTAAACCCCTGAGGCACACCACAATTAACAACAGAGTGACAGCTTAATCTGCAGCCCTCAAATGTATTTATCTTAAATTGTGTATGTAGCAGTCCCTGCGGTGCAATTCCAGATATCAAACTACCGCACGCATTGCAAGAGGCAGATGCATTCTTTTCAACATCCCCCCCACCCTGCTGTGCATAGGCAGAACATGACAAAGTACCGTTAAAATCTTTAAAAGGACCTCAGAACATCCATCACCATGTGGTTCCAGGTAATCATACAGCCCATCTCTCCCCCTTGTTCTGTGCTTCCCTCGTACATTTTACCTCTGTCTTCCATCTGGGTGGAAAGAACAGCAGTGCTTCAGCACGCTTGATGTTAAACAGATGAGGGGGGTGCAGCTCTTTTTGAAGTCGGGTGGTGTTACATACCGAGGCTCCCTGCAGCCGTATTTTGCTAGCAAACCTCAGACATGCCAGGCAAACAAACTCGTCTCTGAAGAAGAGCATGATGCCACCCTGACAGGCTATATGTGCTGTGGAGGTTGTGCAGATGAGGCACTTTATAGCCTCGTTACAGTCGACGAAAAAGTGGGCAAGAAACTGTCTACATAGTGGAGCTACATGTGATAAAAAAGCGTTCTTATGTTTTTTTGTTATGTGGGGGCAAAAAAGGCTGAACTGAGAAAAGTTTGTTCTTGAAAGTGTAAGCTTGCTTTCTTTCTTTGTGGTGTGTTTGCATTCCGAGAACTTTTTCTTTTGCTTGCCTTTTTTATCTGTTCTCCTTCTCCCAGCTTTGAAACTTCTGCACCCCACCAGCAGAATGTTGACAATGAATGCCTGTGGAAACCAATCCAAGGCCCGTTCCACACGTCAGCAGCTAACTGTGGTGTTTAGGCCCAGGGTGGAGACGCATGCTTCTGAATCTATGGCAACAGCCAGACAGTAAGCATAACCCTCGTAACCCCGTCAGCTGTGCAGCTCACTCACTCTCCTTCCGGGGACGATCCCCCCTGCTCTTCTTCAAGGTCCTTTCCTGCCCTTCTTGCTCAAAAAAGTTCACCCTGTCCTGACGAATCACAGCAACGACAAATCAACACCTTGGCACCTGCATGTGCCATCGCCCGTCTGTCTTGAGGCACCTTGACTGCCCTTCATAATGTGTGAGAACGAGTGTGTTCCTACGCAGCAGATTCCCTCCCGAATCCCGGCAGTAACTCTGAATCCTTTCCAGCGCGAGCTCCGTTGTTACTTATTTATAGCAACTCGTTTCCCAGAGGGCCAGCGTAATTGATACCAAATGCAGAGTGGGAGCAATATGGGGAAATGGAGCAACAGCAGCGTCTGGCCCCACAAACAGGCAGAATGGAAGAGGGAGGGAAGCACGAAGGAGGAGGCAAACCTTTTGTGCTGCGAGAACTTTTGGCACAGGGCCTTGCAGACCCACCCCTTGGCTTCAAATTAATAATCTCGGATCACAACTCAACACCCAAAATAAACCCATGCCTCAGAAGTCTCGGAGAGAAAGATGAGCAAGAGATGCAGCCAGAAAGCCTATCAAACAACAGCTGAGTAGAGCAAGAACAGTGAAACTTCTCCGTAGACAGAAGCATGCAGCATTATTAACAAAACCTGGACTTGTCTGCCGATGCCAAGAAGCCTGGTAAGCAAGCAAACAAACAAACAAGAAGTCAGAGAGCAAAGCCCAGGAGCCAGAAACTTACCATCCTGCTCTGTGCTGTCCACCTACAGTCCCCCCAGCACAAATGCCCAGGCAGTCAGGGTGTGTCAAGCAGATAAAGCAAGATTGAGGCTCCTCTAAATCGCAGCATGAGGCCTTGCGCTCTCTCTCTCTCTCTTTCCTTCTTTCACTCTTTCTCTTTCTCTGTCGTTGACTCCGAGCAGTCACTGTAAACCAACTCCCCCACCACCCCCCCGCCGTGCTCCTGCTCTCCGTCAGCTTTTCCAATAACAGACGCACGGCCAAGTCCCTGCCCCGCGCCTGGAGGAATTTCCTGGACTCTCTTTGTGCGCGCAGCCCGTTATCCGGAGGCCAACGCGATTCAGCCTGGCCACCACGTGAGAAAGGGAGAGGGGAAGAGAGAGAGAGAAAGACAGAGAGAAGGAGAGAGAGAGCGGCAGCTGGATCCTGCACCACTCTGCTAGAGCCTGAGTTACAACCCCTCTGGTCCTCAGCCAGAATTAGAACTGGGAGACACATGCTGGGGAGGCAAGGCAGGGTGGATTTTTCGGTGACCCCCGCTAGAGTGTGTGTGCCTGTCTCTGTGTGTGTGCGTGTGTATGTTTACGAGTCCCTGGAGCAGGGGGAATTGGAAGGAACACATTCCCCCCCTCCGCTCCTAATGCGCCTGCCTGGCCTAGAGTATGGAGGAGACGATGGCCATGGAGCCTTCTCCTACACAGCACTTTCTTTTTCTGCATGCAAGCATGAAGTCGTCAGGCTGATGTACAACAGTAATCATTGTTTAGCTGCCTGCTCAGGGCCGGCATTTTAAGAAGCCAGGCCCAATATTAGTGGACAACACAAGGGATGTTTATATACAGCACTGTGCAAAAGTCCACCTTTTATTTATTTCATTTCCAGCCAAACTGGCCATTACGTACTTAGTCGCCCTGCGTGTTTAAGGTGGTAGTACCTCCAGGCTCCTGCAGATGGTGCTGCAAGAGGATGATGAAGTTATAAATACCTGCGGGTGTGAATGATGGGATTCATAGACTGAGAAGAGGTGGTACAGTGCAGTGAATGTCTCGTTCCATGTGTGGAAAATGGTTCCAAAGCAGATGTTAATGATTTGCTAAAAGGAGTGATCGCATTTGGGCGTGTCAAAGGCCATAGTGTGAAGGAAGTAGCTGAATTTGCAGGTGTATGGAAGCGTACCTGCCCCATGGTGGTCCTGTGGGACTCATGGCTATTGAATAACAGGATAATAAAGTATACAGAGAAACAGATGGACTACAGTCTGTAACTGTAGAACTATAAAGTGTTTTATATGGTCAGTGGAGCTGATAACATGGACAATGCGTAGGAGATATACCTGCTTAGTGAGTGCATATTTAGCCTTAACACCTACATATACATTTTTCAGTGAATGTATGTTTTCTGCTTTGTTTACTCAGCTGGTGTGAAATGAATAACTTACTGAATACTAAAATGCCATTTTTGCCTGGAAAGTATATAAACGAAACATGAATGCATCTGTTTCTCTGCATATTTTGTTCGCCCCCTTTATATGCACTGTGTATGGCCCTGCATGCATGCATGTATATGAATGCATGCTGCTGAATGGCTTTCTTGGCCACAGTGAACAAATGTGTGGGCTTATGCACGTGTGCAAAGACAATACTAGGAATTCCCAAAATTGCTGATGAATGTGCACTGCATTCCTAATGTTGGTACACTATCATAGTGCATTGATTTCTTTCCTTCATAAAGAACACAAAACATTGTATATGGCTCTGCATGCATGTGTATGAATGCATGTTGCTGTATGGCTTTCTTGGCCACAATGAATTTCGTGGTCTTATATATGTATGCATGGACAATACTAGGAATTTCCAAAATTGCTGATGAATGTGCACTGCATTCCTAATGTTGGTACAATACATTAGTGGATTGATTTCTTTCCTTCATAAAGAACAAAAAAACAAAAGCAAAGTAAAACAAAACAGACAAAAAACAACAAGTTCAGCTTTACAACAGTGAAAGCAGTCACTTGGCTTACTTAAGATATTCTGTTGCTGCTATTTTTTTTGTCTTTGTTATGGCTTGGAAAACAACCAATTAGAGTCAGAATCTGGAATAGGGATTTACAGGAGGGCCACCATTTCCATGTAACCTTGTTGGAGGAGGGAATGAAATGAGCTGCTTATTCTAAACCTTCTGCTCCCTCAACAACTCCGGGATGTTGCTTTATTTATGTCTGAATTACATCGGTATAATTCATGAGTCTGTAATTTATGTGGGAGTTTAGTTTGAATGCATGCTTATGCATTTGCCTGGGTCCACCTGTGTCTAGTCCGAAGCCATTTTGTACATTGCATCAGCTCATTCATATGGGAGCCATGCCTCAGTTGGGTAACATTGATTCTCAGGCCATACCATCTCCTTATACGACAGAGTTATAGCTCACATAATGTAAATACTATTGAACTGTGAAAAAAAGACCCCTCAGCAAAAACAATCTAGTTAAAATACAGATTAATGGCCGCTCTCTAGCTTTATTCCTTTCCTAGCTTAGTTACTTTCCAAGTCGTGAGTTAGATGTGCTTAATGAGTCCAATACAGTGGCTCCTAAACAATACCCGTCCTCTCCGGCCAAATGAATGGTACCAATAGGAAAACAGCCTACACTGTATTCTTCCTGCCAGTGAACAGCTCTCACACCAGGTCCTCTAAGGTCTCGATGGAGGCCTGATATAGCTTGGAAAGCAGACAAAGAGCAAGCAAAAGAACAGGCTGTGCCCAGCTTAGAGCAGCAACTCCAAATCTGAATATAAATCTAAATACACTCATCCTCCAAAAGAATAGCTGCACCCAGAAGGAAGTGTGGTATTGCAATGCTGTCGGGAAGGAAGATAAAGGTTACCAGGAACAATAAATGATGATCAATTTGGACTGATCAAAACACATACAGAAGTAACGTCTCTCAGTATGGCATCGGGCCACCATATGCCAGTCGTCTCAGCATGGAGTTGTAGAGGTTCTTAGTGGTGTCCTGCGATAATCCATCCCATGCAGCTTGAATATTCTCACACAGTTCCTTCAGATTTTGCGGTAGGGGTGAAGGTGGAGTGACACCAGACCTTCTGGACGTGTTACGCATGACAACAAACCGTTCATCTTGGCACTGACCACAGGGCCTTCACACATGGATTCATTGGTCGTCTCCACCAAGTCAAAAGCAGGACTCGTCACTGAAGATGACCTGCTGCCATTCTGAGTCACTCCATAACAGTCTGGCACGACACCATTGCAGTCTTTGACGACGTGTGCCAGTGGCGCTGGCACTAACAGGATTACCTACCCTGGTAAGTGCTATTACGTGGGAAGCACCTAGGAACGACAACAGCTCAACCACAAAGCAGTAGACCACGCAAACTCATGCAGCAGGGCTGCTGATTGCTGAAGGGCATAGCACGGAAACATCATCTGTATTATTTGGCATCACTTGCTACACAGTTCTAACCTGCTTCTGGAAGCAAAAGTAGCTCAAGAACTGTGGATCAGAAGCTTCAAGGAATGGGTATCCTGGGCTAAGCATATGTAGTGCCAAGTGTCAACTGGAGTGGTGTGAAGCACACCACCCCAGGACTCTGGATAAGTGTTTCCTGGAGCTTGATGGAGTAGGGGAAATGGTCTGGGGCTGTTTTCAGGGTTTGGACTCCCTAGTTCCAGGTCAATGCTACAGCATACGAAAACATTTTAGACAATTCTATCCCTTCAACTGTGTGCATTAGTTGGGATAAGACCCTCTCTCAATCTAGCATGATCCCTGCACACAAAGTGAAGTCCATAAAGATGGTTAGATTTGTGGTTTGACATGTTTGTTGTGGAGGATCTCAAGTGGCCCGTGCAGAGCCTTGACCTCTACGCCACTGAACACCTTTGGGATGAACTGGAATGTTGATTGAGAGTTAGACCTTCTCGTCCAACATCAGTGCCCGACCTAACAAATTTTCTTTTGACTGAATGGGCACAAATTCCACAGACACACTCCTAAAATTCCACAATGGGCTGTTATCCGCTGGGCCCCTGTCACTTCTGAGACAGTGGAATGGATTAGGGCTGGAAGGGGGAGGGTGCCAAAGGATACAGAGGATGCAAGACATGGAGAGTGAAATAGAAGTGGACATGTTACATAAGGAGATCGGGGGAGGGGGAATAATCAATGTGCTCGGCAGAGATAGCGGCTTTTATTAAGCATAATGGAATCTGTTCTGTTTCATTATGGCAGAGGCACCAGAGGGGCTCCTGTTTAAGTTGTCATGTTGCCTGCGGTCAGTGGGCCACACGGCTTGCCTTTAAGGGGTAGAACCACAGTGTTAGCCATATCTCCTAGCCTATAGTCTGCTGTGTTGACAGGGCAGAGGCACGCAATGTTTCATAACCTACGAATCTTTCAAAAGCTGGTTAGGCAACAGGGTATCGATTTGCTAATACAGTGAAAAGGAGGCAATGAAAAATTATCTTGACATGGGATCTGTAGCGCGACCTTCTTGGGGTCCCTTGGGACTAGTAGGTTGACATTTTGATGATCCAGCCAGCAAATTGGAGGTGAAGCATGGAGGATGTGTAAGGATGCAATCTACTTCCCATCACCACAGGAAAACCAAGCAAGTGAACAGGGAATGGGTAATATTGGGAATGTATCGAAAAAGTATTTGTCAAATATCAGGAAACACTGGGTTATAGTATGAAGCAATTTATTTTCAAGTAGACTGACTTTGAGGCACAGCCCAGTCGGCAAATCGGGAGTAAAACATGGAGGACATATAAGGATGCGATCTACGTTGGATCTCCATGGGAAAACCAAGGAAGCGAACAATGAATGGGTAATATTGGGAATGTAATTGGGAATGTATTGGAAAGTATTTATTAAATATCAGACAACGCTGGGTTAAGGTAGGAAGCAACTGATTTTCAAGTATACTGACTTTTTCAGGCACAGTCCAGCCAGCAAATTAGGGGTAAAACATGGAGGATATAGAAGGATACGATCTACTTCCCATCTCCATGGGAAAACCAAGGAAGCAAACAAGGAACAGCTAACTTTGGGAATGTATTGGAAAGTATTTATTAAATATCATAAAACACTGGGTTAAGGTATGAAGTAATTGATTTTAAGTTAGACTGACTTTGAAGCCCAGTCCAGCCAGCAAATCAGAGGTGAAACATTGAGGATGTATAAGGATGCAATTTACTTCCCTTCTCCATGGAAAAAAAACAGGGAAGCAAACAGGGAATGGGTAACATTGGGAATATATTAGAAAATCAAGAAGCAACTGATTTTTAAGTAGACTGACTTTGAGGCACAGTCGTGCCCAAGCTTGAGGTTGCTTCTTCCCAATCGACTCTTGAGGGCACAGTCATCCGTTTCTAAGCAAACAGCTCTGCAGGGAAGAACCACTATTAGCATCTGTTAATCAAGGTCCCCCGCCACATCAATCATTCCTCTTGCTTTTTTTGAGGGGGGGTGGTGGGGGGGGTGTGGGGTTTTTGACATATTGCTGCTATTATGCAAAGCCACTTTTTCTAAACACAGACAGCGACTGTTCCGAAGCTGAGAAGCTGTGAATGATGACAGCGCTGGCATGGCAAGGCTGCCTATTCCAATGGAACCTTCCGGAAGAGAGAGAGAGAGAGAGAGAGAGAGAGAGAGTAAAGAAAGGGAGCCTATGAAAAATGCCCCCCAGTCCCCAGTAAGAGAAAGGCCCTGTTAAATGTTCCTTGGCACTGTAACTATTGTTTAACTGCTCAGTGAGTCAGAAATGAAAGGGCCTTTTTGTGTGGACTTGATTGTTTGCAGTGATTGCCTTGCCAAGGCTTTGGAGTGTGCTCTCAGCCCCGGAGGCATATACAGACGGCACGCTCACACAGCACACGTCATTCAGTCTTACTGTCCACATGTACAATAATCTCATCAATCTTTTTTATGCATCTTTTGTGTACTCAAAAATACATTTCACAGTGTCCTGCATTATTCGTTCCCTGACATCAAATGCAACACTAGTCATCCATTCAAGTCTGTCTCACAGGGACGTGGCTATATATATATAAATATATATATATATACAGCAGGCCGAGCCGCCGGCCCCGTACCCAGGCCACCCCCTACTATATACTTAGTTAATACTTCATATATAGTAAGAATATGGCCTTAATATATAATATACACTTATTATAAAAAAGACTGTTGCACCCAGAAGGAATCAACCGTCAGGAATGAAAGTTGGTGGGCAGGTCGGTCGCGCATATGACGTAAGCAAGGACGAGACTTATGGATGAGTTTGAAAGGGGGTTGCGTTGTAGGGCTCTGGGAAGCGAGAGCCATACCAGTCGTACAGATACTACCATAGCACGCAACAGCGACCATGGAGAGGGAGAACCGACAAATTGTCAGACATGTGCAGAGTGACCCAACAGCCACAATTGCAGATATTCAGCGAGCAGTAACGCCCTCCAAGCATCATCCTGTTAGTGCCAGCACCATTGGCAGACAGTTGCATGACGCAGGACTACATGCACGCAGACCCTTATGACGACTGTCCTTAACACCACGTCAATGTTGCCAACAACTGCAATGGGGTCGTGCCAGACTGTCATGGAGTGACTCAGAATGGCAGCGGGTCATCTTCAGTGACAAGTCCTGCTTTTGTCTGAGTGGAGACGACCAATAAATCCGTGTGTGGAGGCACCGTGGTCTGCGCCAATAATGGTTTGTTGTCATGCATCACACGTCCAGAAGGGCTGGTGTCAACCCCCCTCCACCCCTACCACAAAATCTGCAGGAACTGTGTGAGAATATTCAAGCTGCATGGGATGGATTATCACAGGACAACATTAGGAACCTCTACAACTCCATGCCGAGACGTCTGCATGTTGCGTTAGTGTAGTGTACATACAGTATATCTATATTACAAATGTAATATGTACAAATGTAATAAGTATACTCAGTAGTACTTCAGTGTACTTAATATAAGTATATTAATATGTAAGTAAGTACTATTTGTGTATTTTAATGTTCTAGAAATGTAATTTAATATGTACCTAAGTAGATCTAGGTGAATCTTAGTGGTCTCAGAACAGTTAAGTACCATTAGTTCTATTTAAGTATATTTTAATAGCACTTATGATTATATTTAGCATACTACATACATGGTTAGTATATGAAAATAGCACACTTTCAGTACATTAATCATGAATGCAAGGACGTATACTAAGTACACTTAAATGACTTATACTTCAGTGCACATTTTTCTCCTGGGAAGCCTTTAGTTGTTATGGTAAGCTGCCAGGTGTTGCTATAACAACTAACATTAGCCAGTACAATGTGAGGTAAGCAACTGTGTGGTGTTTAATATTCAAAAATGGTAATTGGTAATAGGTTGGTAATTTTCTAACGACTTAGCTATAATGACGTAGGCTAATTGGCGGTCGTCATCCTCGTGATAATGATATCTCCGGCCCTCGTCTAGACCTCCGAACCCCTCTGAAATGAAATTCGTGTTACGCCACTCATACACATGCACTCTTTCTATCGCCCACATGCACACATCACTGTCTTAACATCTGTTGGCTGTGAACACACCGAGGCACATGGGGCCAGCTTAGCAGCATGTATCCGAAACGGGCCTATTGATCAGTGAGCAAATAGCATCTTTGGCACCAGACCTGCTTGGCAGAAGTCAGACAAACCGGGATAGGTACTAGTCAACTGCCACATCTACACACACTCAATAGGTCACTGAGGATAGGGAGGTGGAGTTTGGGGAGGCGAACCCTGGAACCCTGATGGTAGACAACGACAGGCTAACAATTATGCTACTTTTATGCCCCGGGTTCTCCCTGGAGAGCATGCTGACATGCACTACCACTTTGCACTTTGCAGCAAGGCAGGGTGGAGACATTCTATTGGGTGTGAATGAATGTGGAAGGGTCAGTGCAGGTAAAGTATATGACCAGGAGGTAGGCCCAAGAATGAAAAAGTAGAAAAAAAGGTAGCATGTTGTTTTGTTGGAAGAGTGATGCAGCTAGTAATTGTATTGAAAGCTTATGCCACAGAAATTCGCTTTATACACACTTGCTTCAAACTGCACCAACCAAAGGGTATTATGGCCTAATTGTGGGCATTTGTCGTGTTATGTAACATTCATGTAGCACAGCATTGCATCCCTCAGACCTGTCGGTTTAACAGAATTTGGTTCATTAACTACATGGTTCAATCTCACTACAATACACTGCAAAGAAATTATATATTGGCAAGTACAGTTATATTAATCTAGTTTTGAGATCGATGTAAGCAACTAAGTTGAAAACTATCTAACTTATTTCCAGACATTTTAATTTGTTTCCAGTGATTTTAATTAGTTTCTTAAAATAAGCAAAATTGTTTGCCAGTATTGGGAGAAAGTTTGGCCATCTAAGTGAACAGCAACTCTCCACCTCACTTTCCTGTACTAGCTGGAATATTATCCAATGGAACACTAAGCACGGTTGTAAGTCGCTCTGGATAAGAGCGTCTGCTAAATGCCTTAAATGTAAATGTAAATGTACTTTCAAGAGATTTCCTGCAGTGCCCGCACATGAAATGAGGTGCCCGCGGTTTTTCTTACCCCCATCAGGCATGCCGTTGTAGGCCTTACACATCTTAGCAGATGCTTTCACAGAGTACTTTTTCACTCTGGTCTTAAATTAAATTGGCCACAAACATAGCAGAATGTGTGTGCTGGATGCCGTGACCTCTTGATGACCTTTAAATTAAATGTAGCTCTGTATCTACTATCCACTTACTCAGCTGGAACATCAACTGAAATGGCTGTTTTAACACACCTGTATTTATACTGCTATGTGTACTACTGGATGGTCCTAGACAGTTCTAGAAAGTTCTAAAGAGTTCTCCAAAGTTCTAGATAATTCCAGGCAGTTCTATAAACTTCTGGAGAGTTCTCACAGATCAAGAAGCTACTGGAAGTCTACTCAGCACTGAATGTATCGCAGATGTTCTGGATAATAGAGAACTTCAGAAAACACAATTGTCCTGTAGCCATTCTGCAGCCATTCATGTACATTTTAGGCCTAAGGACTTAAGGAAACACATTTAGTACCCGGGAACAAGAAATACACATTTGTGACATAGTGTAATCGTATGTCGTACAGTGACAGAAACTATTTTAGCCACACCCACTTCATTCTCAAGCTTCTAATCTTATTTTTCAATCGTGTGGCCAAGTGTAAGCACAGAATACGGAGGATCCTAAAGGAAAGGTCGAGTGGCTTTGTATTTACTTTAAGCCCACAGTAAGTTGAGCAGAGCACAAACAAACGTCCACTCCCGACCGGAAGAATATGATGCAAATGCTGAAGACAGACGGGCTGGGTACACAGGCAAAGAGTGCAATCATTCAAATCAAATCCGCCTCAAAATGTCATCAGCTCAATATGGGCTTATCAGTAGGTTCCCAAAGAGGAACAATCCCGATATCTGGAAGACAAGAGCTTGTTCTAACTGAGGTATGTGAATGTCATGCTGTTATTTGAAAGACTTTGAGAAAGCATTACAGGGGGGCAAATAAATGTGCAAATAGATCTATGGACTAAGTACTTGTGCCGTAAAACTTTAGAACTTCTCCAACAAAGTTTTTTTTTATTTATATGCTCACTGGACAATAAAAACAAGTTATCTGTGACTGAAACATACCTAATAGCATGCAATACCTCCATGAGCATGAATAACAGCTGTGACTGGATTTGCATGTACTGGACAAGTTTCTGGATGTAGGCCACATCAGTGTTCAGACAATCAAAGAATTGCACAGTTAGGCCAGATTTGGTGGATGCCTTCCCTGGCACAATTCTGAGGAGAGTTTCCTGTAGGCTGGGATTTGTGCCACTGTTGGTAGACCCGTATGACCATACACTTCCATACATCTGCAAATTCAGCTACTTCCTTCACACTATGGCCTTTGGCATGCCCAAATGCAATCGCTCCTTTTAGCCAGTCATTAACATCTGCTTTGGAGCCATTTTCCACACATGGAATGAGACATTCACTGCACTGTACCACTTCTTTTCAATTTATGAATCCCATCACACATCCCACAGAAATTTATAGCCCCATCATCCTCGTGCATCTTCATCTACAGGAGCCTGAAGTTACTACCACCTTAAACACGCAAGATGAATGATTTTTGTCCGGTGAGCTTGGAGTTTGGGGATCTGCCCTGAGTAAGCACATGTAGTTTGGTGGCTGTAGGCTAAAGGGGACAAAAGAGCTTGAAGCGGGGCGGGGGGAAGGGGGGGGGTGAATTGGACTCTATGGGTGGAAGAAGTGATGGGGTAAAAAACACTAACTGTTGAGTGGGGGTCAGACTAACATTGAATTCTTGCCTGGGGGTCTGCCCTAAGATAGTGTATGTTAAACAGTGTCTGTCGGTTGAGCAGAGGTACAGTAGATGGGCATGCACTTTTCCATTGCATTAATTCTTAATGGGGAAATTTGGGGTATTTAACCAAGTTTTTAGGGAAACTGTACATCGGAACATAAAGCTTTATACAAGCATACCACTCCCGATCAGACTGAACATTCTGGAGTTGGAGTGGTGTCAAAAACGGGTCTCAATACTGCAGGACGATTTAGCGGACAAGAAGAAGGATATAAATCAGATTAGTTGTGATTGCATTGCGCAATCACTCCATTCTGATGGAGCTTATTTTACCTCCTTATAGGGACAAAATGCACAGCTTATTAAAATGGAAAAATCCATATTTTGGTTCATATGAGACAAATACAATTAATCATGATTAACTACCCATTCCAATGCAATTAATCACTGATGAATCACAATGAATTGCTTTGATCATTTGATGCCATAGTAATTAGGCTTCGACAGCAGCTTCTAGAACGAAGGTTCTATGAGCTAACAGACACACGCTTATTGCCCAAAAACAAGCAGATGTGCACGCACCGATCCTGAGCATGGTTCTTGTGGAAAAGAACAATGTCAGATTATTCAAGCTCGACTGCTCCAACACTTCAGGACCTACTTACCTGACTTACCGCACATCATCCTTTCAACACTCCCCACTGCCATTTGTTTCTTACAGTAGAGTACAATTACATGTGCCACCTGATTTCCCCTACGCATTTAGCCTCCATTCTCCTCCCTCTCCCAGGCGTCGCATCTTCCATTATCTGCACTAGCTAAGCACTACTGAATTCCGCCCAGCATTCTCAGGACGCTCCAGTAATTAAGCTCCATCGCACTTTAGGAGAATCGATGCTTGATTGAAGCGTAAGACGGATCGGATACCTTCAGCTCCGGAACGTCCTTTAAAAGCGGCGAATTACGCTACATGACGCTTGAGCGGTAGCTGCGATTTCCCCTGATGGCTTTAATCACTCTCCACAAAACTGATATGTGTTTACTTTACCGACGAAACATTGATTACTGTGGTCTAAAAACAAGGAGAGAGGAAAAGAGAGTCTACCTGCGCACAATCCTGCACAAACAAGATCAGAAGCGTTGTTTACGAAAGAGCAGCAGCCCAGTCGGACAAACGGAGGGGCGGATGGTGATTACGAGTGAATTAGGCGAAGGGGTTTGGCGTATTTGCATGTGCACGACTGGAATCATCATCTATTCACATAAAAGATGCTTACGAGAGTGGAGCAACTGGGGCAAATCCTGCTCATCTGCTTTCCGCAGTCACTTTGGGAAACTTAGAGAGACAAACTTTCCTGCAGTTCAACAAAATCTGAGGCTCTGCACACGCAGAGCGTCAGCCAGGTAGGAAAACAAGATGTTCCATTGAAACACAATGCATGGCAGACAAGGGAAATTCCACCAGATTTCCAAGTTAAGATGTAAACAAAGTCATTTGGAGCAGTTTAATGACAAAAGTTCTATTACAGGTAAAAAAAATACCCTTGTTTACAGTGGTGGTCATAGGAACCAGACGTCTGAAGTTCACCAGACAAAACGGAGTCATCTGTAGCTGAAATATACCTCCACAAACATGAATAACAGCTGTGACTGGATTTGTCATGGACTGGATAAGTTTCTGGATGTAGGCCACATCAATGTTCAGCCGCTCCTATATCAGATAATTGTGCAGTAGGGCCAGATTTGGTGGATGCTTTCCCTACACAATTCTGTGGAGAATTTCCTGTAGACTGGGATTTTTGCCACTGCCGGTAGACCCGTGTGTCTGTACGTTTCCATACACCTACAGATTCAGGTACTTCCTTCACACTATGGTCTTTGGCACGCCCAAATGCAATCACTCCCTTTAGCCAGTCATGAGCGTCTGCTTTGGAGCCATTTTCCACACATGGAATGAGACATTCACTGCACTGTACCACCTCTTCTCTGTCTATGAATCCCGTCACTCATGCCCCGCAGGTATTTATAGCCCCATCGTCCTCAGGCAGGGTCATCCACTTAATCTCACCATTGTCAGCAAATAAGATCTCAGAAGATGTGTACATTCACAGTTCTGTTTGAATGGCTATATTAGTGCTGTAGACATTGTGACTCCTGGTTCCTCTTATCACCACTGTTAAGAGCCAGTGAGCTTCTCTGCAGTGCAGATGTCCACACATCCTAGCGTGCGCACAGTCCAAAACATGTCTTAATGGGACTGCAGCATGCACTTACATGTGGCTGAACATAATATTGGATTTACTAGGACTGCAGCTTATCACGCAAACTGTGTGTAGCTCCACCCACTAACTTTGAAATACAGGAGCTGGACAGTTGAAGTAGCCTGGTTTGACGAATCTCAACTTTTGCTGAGGCACACATTAGATCATAGTGTCAGAATTTGGCACCAACCGCATGAATCCATGAACCCAACCTGCCTTGTGTCAATAGTACAGGCTGGTGGAGGCGCTGTGGGGAATGTTTTCTTGGGCTGTAATACCAATCAATCATGGCTTGAATGTCACAGTCTATTTGAGAACTGTTGCTGACCATATGTGTCCCTTCATGGCCACATTTATCTTCTAATGTCTACTTCCAGCATAATAATGCCCCAAGCATCTCAAGCTGGTTTCATCAACATGGCAATGGTTTCCTTGTTCTTCAGTGGCCTTCCCAGTCACTGGACCTGAATCTGACAGAAAACCTTTGGCAGGTGGTAGAACAAGAGATTTGGAACAAGAAAGTTGGGGCTGAAAAATCCACAGGAATTGCATGATGTGAACATGGACCAGTATCTCAAAGGAATGTTTCCAACATGAATGAAGAATGAAAGTTGTTTTGGGAGAAGATGGGGACGCTATCCAGTATTAGTACAGTGTTCCAAATGAAGTGCTTAATGAGTAACTAGAACAAGGCACATGCCTGATTGGTTAATAAGCTCACTGGGCAAAAAATGAGTCACCTTGAGTATTTAAGGCAGTAGTAACTTGAGGCTCCTGCAGATGGTGCTGAATGAGGATGATGAGGCTATAAATACCTGCCTCATACATGTGTGAGTGACGGGATTTGAGAAGAGGTGGTACAGTGCAGTGAATGTCTCGTTCCATGTGTGGGAAATGGCTCCAAAGCAGATGTTAATGATTGGCTAACAGGAGTGATTGCATTTGGACGTGTGAAGACCATGGTGTGAAGGAAGTAGCTGAATCTGCAGGTGTATGGAAGCGCATGGTCATACGGGTCTACCAGCAGTGGTAAAAATCCCAGTCTACAGAAATTCTCCTCAAAATTGTAACAGGGAAGGCATCCACCAAATCTGGCCCTACTGTGCAATTATTTGATGCAAGAGTGTCTGAACACTGATGTGGCCTACATCCAGAAACTTGTCCAGTCCATACCAAATCCAATCATAGCTGTTATTGGTGCTCGTGGAGGTATTAGGTACGGTTTAGTCACAGATGAGTCATTTTTTGTCTGATGAGCTTACATTAGGTAGAAGAAAAGTGAAGGTCTTTGCCTTCATAAGAATGTGGCTGACCACATCTCTGAGGACCCCTGGACACGGACAGTGCTTGACAAAATCTGAATCCCACCGACAGTGTTTACACAACCACACTGTACTTCCACCCTCCTCAACTCCTCAACCCAGTTCATTCCTTACAGTGGGAAAAACCCATGTCGGTCCATCTAATCGTCTAGTACTGGTCTGAAAGAATAGATGCTGTCACACAGTATGCTTCAAACATGTTTGGGCATACACTAGCATTCATATCACAAACAACTTATTTTTATATCAGGGAAAAATGCTCTGCGCACAAACAGTAAAATATGCTGCAGAGCAAGAGTCTGTGCCCATGACTTTTGTTTGTTTAGATAGAGATCTATGACTTGACAGCTTTGTTCTGTCCTCTCTTCATAGCAAAATCAATTTCTTTGTTATTCTTTTCATCCAAATTTCACTCCACTGTGCTGTTACATAAAGAGAAGCGCATTTTAATTATTGTACAAAGGTCATAGCTGTCTCAAAGCAAAACACGTTAACCCTCAGAAGTCCCAGTCCCAGCTGGCATGGAGTAGATTTACTGTATATTCATTTTTGGTTACTCGTATGCAAGAGTTTGAACACCCCTGCAATGAACAATAATTAACAGTATCAAAATGTGTACAGCTGCGTTCTCTGTACAGGATGTGTAGCTTATTCTTACTTAGGCTACCGCTTACAGCAGGTAAAAGTGTGCCAAATCTTATCTGTTTCATCATATGTGACATATGTGTGATGTGCTTTCTGCACTGCATAAAAATGAGATCTTGACAAATGATCTAGTTGATATATCTTAAATATCTTATTTTGAGAGTGTTGTACAGTAATTTTAGGATTTGCTTATTTATTTCTAGTCATTTTTTACTTGTTTTAAGCCAAAGTGTCTTACTATATTGGCAAATAATTTTGCTTATTTTAAGAAATGTGATTGAAACAGGCCAAATTATCTGCCAATATGGTGAGGAAAAAATGGCTTACCTAAATGACTTAAAGCAAGTAAAATTGTCTGGAAATAAGTACAATAATCTTAAAACAAGTTTACAACAATCTCAAAATTAGAAAATAAGAGTCTGGGTTTGGCGGTTGCCAGGAGAACGGTACTTGCCTGACTGCATTGTGCCGAGTATAAAGTTTGGTGGATTGGGGATTATGGTGTGAGGTTGTTTTTTAGGAGTTGGGCTCGGCCCCTTCGTTCCAGTTAAAGGAACTCTTAATGCTTCAGCATACCGAGAGATTTTGGACAATTTCATGCTCCCAACTTTGTGGGAACAGTTTGGGGATGGCCCCTTCCTGTTCCAACATGACTATGCACCAGTGAACAAAGCAAGGACCATAAAGACATGGACGAACGAGTTTGCTGTGGACGAACTTGACTGGCCTGCACTGCACATGACTGGTCCTAACCTCAACCTGATAGAAAACCTTTGGGATGAATTAGAGCAGAGACTGCGAGCCAGGCCTTCTCGTCCAACATCAGTGTCTGACTTCAAAAATGTGCTTCTGGAAGAATGGTCAAAAATTCCCATAAACACATTCCTAAACCTTGTGGAAAGCCTTCCCAGAAGAGTTGAAGCTGTTATAGCTGCAAAGGATGGGCTGACATCATATTAAACCCTATGGATTAAGAATGGGATGTCACTCAAGTTCATATGAGTGTGAAGGCAGGCGAGCGAATACTTTTAGCAGTATAGTGTATATCAACTGTATATCTTTGATTGAAAGACATTTCCTAAAAGGCTAAATACAATCTAAATAGAACCTAAATACAATCAACATTACATGGCTGCATAGGACTGACCATTCCGGTCGTTCTCAAAAGTTTTACAGTTGTTATATCTAGTTGATATATCTTATGCATCTTATTTGTAGATTGATTGCAGTCTTATTATAAAACTATTTAAATTATTTCTTAAAATTAGACTACAACAGTCTAATTCTGAGCTATAGCAACTATGCATACTGTAAGATCATTTTACTTGGCATGATATATTTTTTTACAATGCAGCATCAAATGAGATTGGAAGACGTTTTCTAAAGGCATCTAAACACAGTCTACATTGCATGTCTACATAGAATTGACCATTTTGGTCATTCTCAAATGCTTTAAAGCTACATGTTACAGTTACAGTTCTCCATGAGGGTCATTCTGCTCGGTGGCCAGCTCGTAAACAACCGCGGCCTCTTCCTGCCACGTGAAAGCAGCCGCAGTAGAAAATTCAGCTCTCAGCGAATTTTTTATGTCCTCGCTCCAGCCGAGTCCTCGTTAGAGTGATTAGACCCAATCTTTCGGCTCATCATGGCGATAAGAATCAGCGGCTTCACTTTCGAAAGACACTTGTGCGGAACACTTGTCTCCGATTAATTTATGCTTCCTACTCGAGTGCTCAGGATCGCAGGCTGCACTCGCGCAAATACGGCCACGTGCAGGGGGCATTATGGATAATGTAGTACGCCGGGCCTAATTAACAGTGGCCACAGAGCTATAAATGTCTAAGTTATAGGCTTTCAGCAGTAACTCGGGCCAGTGTACAACAAAGTGCATGCCCAAAGTAAATGTTCGCAGTCAATAATACAGCTTTTGATGGAGCCGAACTCAAAGTCGCACAAAAGCGAAGCAGTGATAATAAATCAATGCAATAAAATCAATTACTGTAGAAAATAAGTGCAGGGAAAGAGAAGATTGTGTTGTTGATGTACTATATTTCCTTCCTGGGGAAATGATGTGCACCTTTTTTTAGTGCAGACAGGAACATTATCTTACAAGTGGTAGATGCAGCCAAGCATCTAAGCAGAGCTGGACTCCCTGCTGTGATGCTTTCACCAGTGTGGAATATGCTCTGTGTGCGCATGGAAGGCATATTTTAAGCTCTGAGTTAACGGAGTTAACAGTATGAGGTTAAACATAGATCTGCTTCGTACTTCACATGGTGCACCATATGCTCGAGTGCTTGTTCGTAAATCCCTGAAGAACGTGGAGCTCGGTATGTTAAGTGAGTGACAGTCTGGGGTAAATATGAGGAAGGAAACCACCATACACGGCAAACAGTGAAGGCTTGGCTAATAGAAATATGCTGTATCTAGTTCATATATTTTAATTTTCTCGTTGTAAGACTGTTGTAAGGTAATTTTAAGATTATCTAACTTATTCCTGGTCATTTTCCTTGTTTTAAAGGATTTTGGTAGGCCAAAATGATCTCGTTATACTGGCAGATAAGTTTGCTTATTTTAACAAACGTATTTAAAACAATCCAAATCATCTCCCAATATAACAATATGAATTGAGCTTATTAAAGTCACTTAAAACATGTTTTAATTTTTAGCTTACATCAGTCCCAAAATGAGAATTGTAAGATATTTCAGCTAGAAGATAATTTTACTTGTCAAGACATCATTTTGTGCAGTGTAGTTAACCGCTGTAGCTATACACTGCAAAAAAAAGATGATGTCTTGGCAGGTAAAATTATCTCATATCTAGTTAGTATATCTTCAGTTTCTCATTTTGATGGTTTTAGGCTAATTTTAAGATTATTTCACTTATTACCTGATGTGTAATTACTTGTTTTACAGGGTTTCCTTATTTTGGTTTACTAAAATCTAATAAAAATAAGTAAGAAACACCTATAAATAAGTTAAATATCTTATAGTTAGCTTGAAACAATCTCAACATTAGAAATTTAGGGTATTCCAACTAGATACAAGATAAATTTATGTGCCAAGAAAACACTTTTTGCAGTTTATTAGCATAAAATCAAATGCTTTTTTTTCTCCAAAAAAACCTGCTAAGCTTTAAAATGAGCCATTTCAAATTGAAGCATGTCACAGAACACGTCATAAAAGACTTCTCAAACGTAATCATGCCAACTACCATGCAAATTTCTTGTGTTTATGGTAGCTGTAGTCCAACAGATAATGTAAACACAATGGAACACATCAAAAAGTCTGTATGAAACCACAATTTGGGATTTTTTACTGTTTACTATTGTTACCAAATACCTCATTTCATATTCAAAGGCAGATAATTTAGTTAATTTTAAGAAATTTGCTTAAAACAAGCCAAATTATCTGAAAATATAGTATTGGCTTACTAAGATCACTTAAAACAATAAAAAAATCTCTGGAAATACATTGAGCTGGCTTGCATGCCCATTGCAATAATAAGCCTGCGCCTGCCAGGAGTCCTTATTGCGAAATGTTCTCATGTACAACATGTGATTTACGTTCTTGATATCAACACGGCAAGGTCAATGTATACGACTAGACGCCCAGCTGAACATTGCTATTCATCGTTATTGCAGGGAGCAATTGCTCGCTGTGCAAGCCTACCATTTTCATCAAGAGCAGAGGCATTTTGGAGCACTGGTTACTACCATAATCCCTCTATTATGTGTGTATATATATATATATATATATTTAGATATGGTGCTGGTGAGACTGCTTCACTTTCATTTGCCTACATGAGAGAGCATAGATTCTGGAGGCCCAGGCATGAGGAGGGTGAAGGGATGCACAGGAAGCAGAGAGCCCCTCAAGGTCGATTATTACACTAATACAATTTCCTCATGATTACTGTTAAAACCGACGCTCCCCGGCCCGTCCTTGAACCCTGAGCCGTCATCTACCGACTGTGACCATGTTGGAGGCCGCCTCACCACTGAATCAAACACGTCTACGCCGCCACAAAAAGTAATCAGGGAAAAATCAATGCTTTTTCAGATTCGCTTTTACAATTCCACCACCCTCGGCCCCCCCTTCATCTTTTCCCAATGACAGAGGGCTTTCTTCTTGCATCCATCTATTATTCATACCTGTCTGCCATTCTAAATCACCCAACACCCCCCCCCCCCCGCCTCAAAATTCTCAGCATGGTTTACAAGGCCCTGGCACTTGGTCAATAACACTTTTCGCTTCATGAAATTCTTTCATTTAAGGCACCCATCTCTTACATATTTCTTGTATTTTATGTTTTTTTACCCCCTGGGATCCACTTATAGCATTTATGGATTATGTACCTTAAACAGCCATAATTCATTTGTACATGACTGACCTCTCTTTATGCCTTAGAACTAAATAGGCTGTTTCATTTAAGTGCGTTATGCATCAGAATAGAATGGGTTGCAGTAAAACACCAAGGTTTTTAACAATAAAAGTCAACATTTCAACAGTTTACTGCCATTTCACAAACTCACTGTTTGGTGAAAAGCAGACTAAATTAGTAACATTAGCAGAGATAATAAACCATTAGTCATGTTTGTCTGTTTATCAAAAAGTCATACACTGCAAAGAATTGTATCATCTTAAAAATCATCAATAAAATCATCTTAAAAACAATCTAACTTCTGTTTTTAACATGTCCATCACACTTTTATGTTATCTATTGTTGTTAGCTTAAAATGATCTAGTTATTTAAGATTGAAATCATAGACTGATTTTCTAATTATTGAACTTATTTTCAGACATTTTTACTTCTTTTATGTGATTTTAATAAGCCAACTTTTCTCACTATATTGGCAGACAATTTAGTTTATTTTAAGAAACATTCTTAAAACACGTGAAAAACACATTAAAACTATGTGCCAATATAGAAAGAATTTGGCTTATTAAAATCACTTAAAAGTAAAATCAAGCAATCTGGAAATTAGATTAACAATCTTAAAATTAGCTTACAACAATTCCAAAATGAGAATTTTAAGCTATTTAGCTATTTAAGCTATTTTTCAATTTAAGATTGTTGTAGGTTTTTTTTCTTGTTTTAAGTGATTCTAGCAAGCCAAATGATCTTACTATATTGGCAGATAATTTTACTTTTACGAAATGTGCTTAAAATAATCCAAATGATCTGTCAATGTAATGAGAAAATTTGGCTTACTAAAATTGGCCTGGAATTGAGGTTAAATAACCTTAAAATTAGTTTAAAACAATGAGAATTTTAAGATATATCAACTAGATATGTGATAATTTTACTTGTCAAGATCTAATTTTTTTTCCTCTGTGTGTAAATTCCTAGCCACGTGTTATCTGCTTGGGCTTTCTGTGATCTTGATAGGCCTTCAGTTTAAATCAATTAAATGCTAAGTATTGCACTGTGGTGCAGAACAAAGTGTATCAGGATCTGAAGATTTGTATGTACCACAGGGTGCAATATACGCCTTATTTCCAAGACTCCATTCATTCTTGCCATACAGAAACCAAGCTTAATCCCATGTTGAGTTCAAAACATGGGCATAACATAGACCAGATAATGAGGCATGACTTCAGGTGTCCATTCAACAGCTACTAACAGCTGTTACATGTGTACTTAACATTAGTTAACTATTCTTAATGTATTATTTTATGCTAACTAATGCATTACTTTATGTTAGTTAGCTCATTTCTGGACACTGTGCAACATGATGTGGCTGAATGGGTGTAAATGGGTGGGGCTAAACTGCTGCATGTGTATGATTTTCATAGAAAATAGCAATTGATTCAAAATGAGCTGCTTATTATTGTGCAGCTTATTTTCCATATACTGCATGTACTGTGTGGATTGTGGAGTGTATTATGAAACCAACAATCTATATTCCAATTGCTTTCTTTTTCAGAAAATAGCTAGATTTGGGCCAATTTAAAGAAAAGATGTGAATGCTCCAACTGGCATGTACTTTCTCCCTTCCATCCTTGTTATGCCGTTTATATGGTCCTTAAACTTTTCCTCAGCAGGACCCCTTCATCCAGACAAACAAATAAAAGTAAATCACTGATTGTGCACGTTCAGTAAATAGTACATTGCCACCACAAGTTGGATTGTTTGAGCTTTCTTTCATTCACTTTCACTGCAAGACATAGATTGAATGGTAGATTCCAGGGTACCACTTTGGAAGCTTAATTCAGAAATCACTTCACAGCCACTGAACGGACAGGAATTGGGCTGAATAGTGGCAGAAAATGCCCCCCACCCGCCTTCGGTTTGCAGGGAAAGCTGCCATTATATTTGCAGTTGAGTGCTAAGCATTATGCACACATCAGTGCAGTTCAGGGAGAGTTTAAGAGAATGTGACTTGAGTGCATGTTTATTAAGGGTGCTGGGAGTCTATGGAATCACAATGCGGAATGTCAGTTTTGCATAAAATTTGCATTCTCCTGACTTGCGCAGCCACAGTGCCATCTGCGAGTCCGCTTTACTGATGCACCTCGAGACGATCCTGCCTGGACGACGAGAGGCTAAGACACCTGACAGTCTGTCAAGGCTCATTCAAAATACTTCCATTTGGAAACTTTGCCCTCCATCAATGCTCGGTATAAACCTAATGCAGCTATTTCCGCCTGTTAAACTCCCCCCTCTAAAGATGGTGATTTCTCAATCTCGTTAATACGTTTATTCTGACATATAAAGAGCATGATGTGACAAAGCCGACGATCTGTAGATTTTTACTTTGCTTGTGGCACAAAACTACCGTTTTGAGCAAGTATACATCTCAGTTTGATTATACTGCACACTTCAGTGGCCTTTATCATTAGTCTGCTGAAGTGAATGAATAATAAGCCTGATGTCAGAGGTCCTGGAGATCTACCCTCCTGTAGAGTCTAGTGCCAAGCTTCATGAAGGGGTACGGTAAAGGTACATTGGTTAATACTTTACATTGTAAGTGTTGACTAACTAGCATGAAGTAATGCATTAGTAAACATGAAGTAATAAATTAACACCTAGAAATAAGTTACAATACTTAACTAATGTTAAATAAACATGTAACAACTGCATGTTTAGTTACTTCATGTTTATGTAACATTAGTTAACCATTTTTAATGTATTACTTCATGTTAGCTAATGTATTCACTTTAGTTAGTCAACACATAATGTAAAGTGTTTTTTTTTTATTCATTGAGGTACAAACCATGTAAATGTACCTTCAATGGTACATCAAATCTTAAAGACTTTGTGCACTAAAACCATTGTTTTTTCAATTGTTTAACTCCTCCTTAATGTTTTATTGTGCCAAATGTGTTGCTCAGTTTTGTATGTCACATGAGCTTGAACCTATCACAACCCAATATACTAAACTATGCTAATGAGAGGATTACAGTGACAACTAGAAACTTAGTTTCAGAGAGCAAGTGCTAAATAAATGAAAACTTATATGTTCAAGGTCAAGGCAGAATGTATGGATGCAATGTGAATATATGCAAATGTTGCTTGCACATATATAGTACCAATCAGTTTAGACGCCTCTAACTAAACAGATGTTGTTGGTTATTTTAAAGACTCTACAGGCCTATACTTAACAGTTCCAACTGATGAGAGCCTGAAACAATACATATCCTGATATACCACATATTCTCTTGATGGATCACAGTATTATATTTCTGTTATATATATATGTTGTTGTGTAAAAGCTTTTATCTCTTTATTTTAGCACTTAAGCTTTAAAAGCTCTAGTTTCATGAATATTCATGATGGACAGACCAATAGAATTGGTCCAAAACAGCTTAGCAAAAAAACTTGTTATATCAACCTCCACTGCAGGTTAAGAAAGCTGTTTTATCCTCCTGTAAAGTTCCATTTTGGATGTTTTTAAGGTGGGCTGCATAATTCCATGAGTGCTATTTTATAGTTTGATGTCTTCACCTCTAAGGTTTATTCTAAAGTAAACCTTCTACAAGTAGCCGTACCTAAACTTTTGACTGGTACTGTATAAAGAACATGATGTGACAAAGCCAACAATTTGTAGATTCATACTTAGCTTGTGGCACAAAACTACCTTTTTGAGCAAGTATACATCTCAGTTTGATTATACTGTACACTTCACTGACCTTCTATCATTTGTCTGCTGAAGCCAATCAATAGTAAGCCTGACGTCAGAGGTCCTGGAGATCTACCCTCCTGTAGAGTCTATTGCCAACCTTTAGGAAACCAAGGAGTACGGCATGGGTACATTTTTATTCATTGAGCTACATAGATTGTAAATGTACCTTCAATAGTCTTAAAGACCCCTTGCACTAAATACCTGGCTTTTCAATGGTTCAACTCTTCCTGGGTGGCGTATTATGACTACATTAAGTGGTAAGTTTTCCAAATGTGTTGTGCAGATTTCATATTTTTCGACAGAAAAATCTGAAACAAGCGATACATGGTGCCCTCAGTTTTGTATGGCAGTAATAAGCTTGAACGTATAACAGCCCAATATGCTAAAATATGCTAATGAGAAAATTACAATGTGTCAACTGGAAACTTGAGCAAAACAGACAGCAAGGGCTAAATAAAGTAAAACGTATGTGTTCAAGGCAGAGTGTATGGATGCAATGTGACTATACGCTGCAAAAATGAAATCTTGGCATGTAAAATGATCTTATATCTAATTGATATATCTTAAAATTCTTATTTTGAGATAGTTGTAAGCTAATTTTAAGGTCATTTCAACTTATTTCTATTGTTTGTTAACTGTTTTAAGTAATTCTAGCAATTTTGCTTATGTTAAGAAATTAGCTTGAAACAAGCGAAACTGTCTGCCAACATAGTGAGAAAATTGGCCTACTAAAATTACTTAAAACAAGATTCAAGACAGACTAGAAATAAGTAACAATATCTTAAAATTAACTTAAAACTATCTGGGAATAAGAATTTTAATGTATCAACTAGATATAAAATCATTTTACTTGCCAAGATATATTTTTTTGCAGGCAAATATCCTGTAGCTGCACATATACCTGCAATGGAACACGGTGCAATTAGGTTTCCTAACTAAAGGCACTGAAGATGTACCTCAGTGGGTACCACCCCAGTGGCAGTTTAGTCCCATTTTTTTCTGAGCGTGTGGTCTCTTGGGGTCAAATGGGATTTCATAATGAGAACCTCTGGGACAACCTTGAGAAATTTGGGGCTAAATGTAGGTTGGAACACAGACTTCTGGGAACAAACCCATTAAAAGTGAATGTTTAAACCAATGCAATGCCTTGTAAAGATGAAGCACACGGGAACTGAGAACTCATCACATCGGGCAGCAAAAAGAAACATTATCTCTTGCAAGAGAAGATATTTCTCTAGCTAACGTTAGCAACTCGTCGAAATTTACCTTCCATCGCAGTTCCAACCACAATTTGCCGCACCTTCTTCATGTAATTCTCCAGAAGTTGAAGTTCTGGACTGTCAGGATCAGATGAATTAGTGTTAGCTAAGCATGTTCGATGCAGGTTGGAACTAAACTGTCCAGGAAAGAGGATCTCTAGAAGGAGGGTTGGTGACCATTGGATTAGAGGAATCCGGGGGCTGGTTTAAGAGGAGATATAGCCTTATCTGCAGCTGATTTCACCACAATCCAAGAGCAAAGTTGTCTCCAGATGTTACAAGACCAAACATGTGTGCCAAACATAATCTGCCCTGCTTGCTTTCCTGGACCGGTATCCGGTAACACTAGGTAAGTACATGTGTGTGAGGGGAGGTTGGGTCAAGAAAGTAGATCTCCAGGACCAGGGCAGGTGATTGGAATTCTGTTCTGGATGTGTACATCCAAAGACAGAGGCAGTGTTATGCTTCTTTGATTCAGAGATAGGAAACACATAAAGCTCCACATGCTGATACACAGTACTGCCCAACATGCGCATGCATCTTGCAAAACTTCTTTGGGCAGATTTTAATGAGGTATAGAGAACATAACCATGCAATGCATCACCAACAATACTTTGGGTGTGATGATGTTTAAAAAAGCCCTGTGGCTCAGATAACACTACGGCACATCTGCTACTCTCCAATCAGTTTACTTTACTGGATCTACTGCTTACTGGGATTGGAAGCAGCTCCCAAAGGAGTTGCTGCACTGTGATTCCGGTTCCTCATGGCAAGTCTTGGACAGAGGGCCGCCTGTCTTAGCTTCACGCTAGCGTAGTGGGGGCGAGAATGTGAGGAGTACATCCGAACTTGTTGAAGCTTTCAGGCTGATGCAATTAATTAAACCATCTGCAGTGGCCGGTTTGCGGGGCTGCTTTCACATGGATCTAACTGCAAATGAAACAGACCTTGGCAACCCCTTTCCAGAGACACAGCGGAATCTTTCCAGAGCTTGTAGAATGCTACACACCATTAAAAAATGTCTATCAGGGGTTACTGGTGTGTCAAAATGTCTGCATAATTAAATGACTAAGTTGTCAATAAAGTAATTTAAGCCTTATTTATTCAAGTCTGTTTATGGTGGAGAGTACATGCAGGGGGCTGTAAGTTTGAACTCAAGCAGTATCCAAAGAAAACTTATTTGGTCTTTGATCCTACAGTTATCACGATTACATATCAAACTCAGTTTTGATAGTAAATAAAATGGCCATATATGCCATTTTATAAGCTGACTAGACAAAAAACTGGTCACCTGCGACTGAAATGTACCAAATAGTGTGAAATACCTCCAAGAGTACCAATAACAGCTGGGATTCAATTTGGCATGGACGTTTCTGGATGTAGGTCACATCAATGTTCAGACACTCTTGCATCACAGAATTGTGCAGTTGGGCCAGATTTGGTGGATGCATTCCCCAAAAAAATGAGTCACCTTGCATGTTTAAGGTAGTAGTAGCTTCAGACTCCGAAGATAGGGGCTATAAATACCTGCGGGGTGTGAGTGATGGGGTTCATAGATTGAGAAGAGGTGGTACAGTGCAGTGAATGTCTCGTTCCATGTGTGGGAAATGGCTCCAAAGCAGATGTTAATGATTGGCTAAAAGGAGTGATTGCATTTGGGTGTGCCAAAGAACATAGTGTGAAGGAAGTAACTGATTCTGCAGGTGTATGGAAGCGTACGGTCATACAGGTCTACCAGCAGTGGTAAAAATCCCAACCTACAGGAAATTCTCTTTGGAATTGTGCAAGGGAAGGCATCCACCAAATCTGGCCCAACTGCACAATTCTTTGATGCAAGAGTGTCTGAGCATTGATGTGACCTACATCCAGAAACTTGTCCAGTCCATGCCAAATCCTACCACAGCTGTTATTCATGCATGTGGAAGTATTACACACTATTAGGTACGTTTTTTGTCCGGTACGCTTATTTACACTCACAGAACTTTAAGGGATCTTCCAAAGACACTTCAAGTTAGGCCCTAATGCCAGAACAGCCATCCATGGCTGGGAGTCCAACAAAGCATAATTGGCTTAGCTCTTGCTGGGTGGGCAGAATGGCCCCCCAACCATTGCTCAGCAGGTCTGTTGGCTGAATTGGCGGTTATCGTCTCTCCAAGCATGGCGAGCCTTCCAGTGATGTTGCGTTTATGGCAGCCTGAAAAGATTCAGTGGGGTATCATATGTCTTGGTGGGGGCATGTGCTACGCCCAGCTTGAGACCTAGCTAGCAGGTGGGAAAACAGGTGGGTATAAATCCAAAAGAGCAAAGCACTTAAAGCCAAACCAACACAAAAAAACAATCCATTTAAATTGATGCCCGAAATGTTTAACTAGATCCAGCACTTAGTTGTCCACAGTGCTGCACATAGGCACCATTGTGCTCCCCTTTTTTCCCTGTCAGCGGAGTACGTGCCATGATGACACAGCGTGTGCAAGATGACTTTGGCCCCAACAGCCACCAGACTTCCGACAGAGTCCGACAGCTCTAGTCATTGAGTCTCCTTGAGAGGAAAGTACACACAAACTTCCCGGGCATTGATTTTTTTTATTTTGTGCACTCGGCATGACACGACACGTCACATTAAACTCATTCTGAATGTCCTTTATGACTGCTGCGGTTCTATTTGCGTGTCACTCTGAAAGAGGCCTTCTTTAGCTTGAACTCAATTTGGCGAAGGGGGTGGTGGATGGCACTTTGGGTTTTCCTCCAGCCTGAGGGGTGTCCTTCGAGAGAGGACCCTGCGATGGCCAGTGGGGGAAGAATTGGCATCCATTTTGCACAAGGCATTGGCCTCCCCACTGACTGCAGCTCCAGCGAAGTAGCTCAGCGGCTGGCACACGCACAATAGATAGCCTGACCTTACAGCGCATTGAAAAGCTTAATCTTGAGACACAGGGGCTGAGTGGATGAATCACAGCCTTTACATAAAGGTCAAATCGCTAGTTAATCCACTGACTGTGTTCCAGTGATGCTCTTAAAATCACACACCTTTGAGTCCCATGTCTTATGCTGAAGCCACATTTTCTATCAGCATGAACTACTGAACCACAGCCTTGTAATCATATTTAGCCTTCTCGGGATAAAAGAAATGTCTGTAGTAATTGTAGCATTTAGCGCTAGTGTTTTTTGTGAGGCGGTAAAACAGACACCCCAAAAGCCTTTAACTGTGACTGAATTCCAGGAATGAGAATCAGTAAACATACCCCAATATGATATTTACACAATTCCTCAGTCACAATATAATGCTATTGTCAATCATAGTTTTTGTGATAACACAGAAGGACCACTTTGGTTCCCATCTTCTTAGAAGAGCAACTTTTGAACGCTTTCAGAAGAACCTGGTTCTGAACAACCAAACAGGTATACACCATATGTGTGAAATGTGGCCACATTCAGGGGGTCCAAGAGATTAATTAGAAGGTTCTTTAGGGGACTGAAAGTTATTCTTCTACTGTGGTCTTTCAAACACACTTCAAGTTAGCCCCTAATGTCAGGAGCTCATGAGTTCACTTCCTGGCGATGCCATAGCCACCCTTGAGTCACAATACAATACTGCTGCAATTTTCAGAATCGTTCGTGGATGTTTCTATGTGTAAACAACCACAAAAACAACCATTCTAAATCCACTGCCATAAATATGGATTTAGTATCTCTATGTACCCATAACAGCTGCCACTCTTCAGGGAAGGCTGTCTACAAGATTTTGGAGAGTGTCTGTGGGGAATTCTTGTCTATTCATCTAGAAGAACATTTTTGAGGTCAGACACTGATGTTGGACTTGGCTTGCAATTCTTGTTCTAGTTTATCGCAAATGTGTTGGACAGGGGTTGCGGTCAGGGCTCTGTGCTGGCCAGTCAAGTTCTTCCACACCAAACTCGCTCAACCATGACTTTTTGGAGCTTGCTTTGTGTACTGGGGCACAGTCATGCTGGAACAGAACAGGTTCTTCCCCAAACTGTGCCGACAAAGTAGGAAGCATACAATTGTCCACAATGTCTTGGTACAATATTATCCCTCCTTGACCATATATACTCATCATCAAAAAATAGTTCCTCAAACAGCTGTACCCAGAAGGAATCAACCAACAGGAATGAAACTTGGTGGGCAGGTTTGACATTGTGAGACATGCGATTGATTCAAGTTTCACACTCTGACCCAACAGCCCTCCATGAGTCATTCTGTTAGTGCCAGCACCATTGGAAGACGACTGTACGACGCAGGACTACATGCACAGAGACTGTTATGATGACTACCGCATCAACGTCGTCAAAGACTGCAATAGTGTCGTGCCAGACTGTCATGGAGTGACTCCAAATGACAGTGGGTCATCTTCAGTGACGAGTCCCGCTTTTGTCTTGGTGGAGATGACCAACAAATCCGTGTGTGGAGGCACAGTGGTCAGCACCAAGATGGAGGATTTGTTGTCATGCGCCACATATCCAGAAGGCAGACAGATTACTGCAGGACGCCATTGGGAACCTCTACAACTCCATGCCGAGAGGTTTGGCATGTTGCGTTAGCAAACATGATGGGCAGACACCATACTGAGGAACACAACATCTGTACGTGTAACTGAATAAATATTAAATATTGTCCATATCAGTCTAAATTTATCATCGTTTATTGTTCCTTGTAACCTTTATCTATTTATCCCAATAGCACTATATATATATGATTGTAAAGCATAAAGAGAGGTTGCAAAATGGTCATCCAAAAATGAATAATGACTGTTATCGGTCCTTAAAACTACTAAACCATTATGAGTGAATCTCAAAAATAAAAGATAAAAGTCTAGGATGCAGCCGTTTCTTTAGAAATAGAAATAATTATATATAATACATATTTTGTGGCACCTCCATATATATATATATTACTATAGGTACTTTATCACCCAGCGTATAGCAATACTATGAGGTTTCCATTTTCCTCCCACTATTACTGAATGCACCAAAAAGTAGGCCTAATAACTTGGCAGTATCCTTTAGGCAACATACAAGTACTATTCTTGGTATTTCTTCTGTACAAAGCTGTTTCCTGTGACTGGGCTGTGAGGGCAGCTAGCGCTAACAGGCTTTCCGGCGCAGGGTTTAGAAGCAGCTGGAGTCCGCCCCACAGTACTGAGCTGTCCCGGAGAGGAGCCAAGCTGTCATCTATCCTTCTTCTGTGCTAAGCAAAGCCTCGGAGTAATGTTGTCAAGCGAGCGCTAGCCCAAACAAGACAGTAACGGCTGTCTGATGCTATGCTGATGGTTGATGCTTCAATAACAGATAGTTAGCTAACTCTCTTGTTAGTTTCCAGGCCTGTGATGGAATCTTAATGAGTTTGGAGGATTAGAACTTGAACTAGGCACACAAGTTAAGTCAAGCTAGAAACCACAACAATCCCATGCATAACTATTCAAGTTCGCTCAGAGGAGAGAAGGAAGCGATGAAGACATCATTTATAGCGAAAGACGATCCACGCTAACCTTTGTTGGAAAGACCGAGATGGCTCCTTAGCTGTGGCCTAACTTAGGTACATTCCACCTTAAGGCAGAGCAGACTGGCGTGTGCGTGTCAGACAAGGCTGTGCGATTTCAGCTCTTTTTGCCCAGCTCTCTGGTGGCCTCATTAGCTGTCTCTTTGCTGGCTCCGCGGCACTGCGGCTCCAGATCCGTGCCTGGGCTGATGCTGACAGTCAGAGCGGCGTTCCAGGCTCCAGACAGATCAAAAACACTCCCATTCCCTCATATCTGCCTCTTCCCCCCGGCTTGTAAGGGAAGTGCCAAACAAAATCATGTTGTCCGGCCCAGGAAGTCACAAAAAACACCACCGTTAGCCATTAGCTTGATCAAGGCTAAGCAATTAAAGAAGCCTCGTTTACTAACTTTGCCCCTCACCCCCTTATTGGATTAATGAGGCCTCTGTGAACACAAGAGAGCGCATGCCGGGGAAACCGCTTGGGACACCATGCTAAAACAACGCTAAGTCTTTAACTTAGACTCGACAACTCCCTCCATCCTCACCCTTGAAACTTAAGGACTTCAATTAAGCCTTAGCCATATTGCACTCCTGTCAGAAACTAGGCCTGGTATTGATCTGAAGAGCATTCGGTTGCTCATAGTTAGTGCAAGCAGAAGCTATTAAACGAGCTGTTTTGTATGCTGCGCCACAATACGTACCAATGTCTCCTCATAATGAATCTTACACATGCTCTAATGTGAGGTCGTCCCCGGGGAGAAACAAATGTGAATATCGACTCGAGACGCAGTTTTCGAAAAGGGAACGGGTGAAGATCGCCCAGGGAACGCAACGAACAAATGAAAGCGTCCACTTTGACGAACAAGGTCATCGGTGTCTACAGACTTAAAGAGCTTGGAAATCTTTTATGAGGTGCTAATTGGAGCGTCTGCATCGGGCGGACGGACAAATTAACGTTCCTCTGTTTGCAAGGGCAACTCCTGACTCAGGCAGAGCAAGAAAAGGGACAAAAAAAAAAAATAGTCTTCACAAACACGATATCTCATAGCTGGATGGATGCATGTTCAGGAACGCATATTTACATTTTATTTACTTTGTTATTGACTAATTTACATATTGTCACTGTCCAATGAAAAACATGTATCTACATTTTTGTTGATTTTTACTTTTATTTATTATTTGATCATATAATCTGCTGTTTACATTGTGTGAAAATTGTATGATGAATGGACCAACAGAAATGGCCCAAAACTGCTTGGATAAAAGTCCAATGTTCCATTGATTTACACTATAATTAAACTAGGCTTTCGCTCTCTCCTGTAAAGTTACCGTGTTGGTGATACTTGTTTTTCTTTGGACAGCAATGATATACAATATCCTTTTGCATCAGGAAGGAGAAAGTTAAAGGAAAACGTGAGAACAACTTCCAAAAGATGATCTCTAGAAGATCTGGAAAAGCATTAATAGATGCTCTAGATCGAGACACCTAACAACAGTGCAAAACACCTGGAATAACACCGAACCTGTCACCTTCAGATAAAACCAAGCTCCACTCCACCGGTGCTTCTTTCCATCCTTCCACTGGGAGAAGACAACTCAATAACAGACTGACCACCCCAGAGTGTAGACATCTCTGTATGTGTTTGAGAATAGCTTGGATCAGGAGAAGAAGAAAGTGCAACCAACTGCAAAGACTGAACTTTGGAGGTACGAAAAAAATATCAATGCGAAATTGAATACATAGCCTCCCAAAATCAATGGAAGCTGTAGTAAAGCTGAAAAGTGGGCACACTAAAGACAGAAAAAAAATTATACCTAGTTGTGGATTTATTTTGTGCTACCAGTGCTACCCTCTCTAACTTCAACTAAGCTAAAAGCACTATCAGCCTGCCGAGCTACTCTAGTCCCTTCAGGTTATCTGAACATCAACATTTCACAAAGCAAACCCTGGCCGCAGTTTTGGTGCCTTTAACAGACGCATCCCCAGATGTAAAGTCAGAGACGATAGCTCATCTGCTGCTGCACAGTTTGTGTTGGACATCCTCTAGTCCTTCATCAGTGGTCACAGGATGCTGATCACAGGACGCTGCCCACAGGACTCTGCCCACGGGACGTTGTGCTGGATAGTTTTGGTTAGTGGACAATTATCAGACCAGCAGTGACACAGAGGTGTCCAGCAGAACTGCTGTGTCTGATCCACTCACACCAGCTCAACACACACTAACACACCACCACCGTGTCAGTGTCACTGCAGTGCTGAGAATGATCCACCACCCACATAATACCTGCCCTGTGGTGGTCCTGTGGTGGACTTGACCATTGAAGAACAGGGTAACAAAGCATGCAGAGAAACAAATGGACTACAGTCTGTAAAGTGCTAATATATGGTCAGTAAAGCTGATAAAATGGACATTGAGTGGGCATAACTAATGAAGTGGTCGTTGAGTGTATGTTTAGATATATATTTATATATACAGTATGTTTACATATATATACATATAAAGACCAACTGCGGCTTTTAGTTGTTTGGTTGCGGGTATACGTCTGTGCTGTAATGGATGGCAGTGCTGGACTTGCTGACAGTGTATGTACCCTCTTCAAAAACAATGGTTTTATGTACTTGGTGTAGGTGAAACTAGACCCATAGGACCCACAGCCACTTAACCACCAGTCTCAGGCCCTATGATCAGGTTAAAGCCCCCCTGCCCATAATAGCTTTTGTTATCTTTGAAGGGTTAACTCTGCTCCGCGATAAGAGAGCAAGCTTCCGATGCCTGATATATGTTTGAAATACGGGAGTAGGAAATAATGGCTGCACAGATGGAACAGTAAGCATATTGTCGGCAATGCCTTTCCTCAAAGACACGGATGATTAAGTTAACAGCTTTAAGACTAAAAGCTATTAGATTCTGTAATTTTGTTGCACTTCAGTTGCGAACTCCTGTTTCCTTCGTGAGACGGTAGCAGCGGTGCCAACTTTTAGCAGCATGAGAGGTGATGAGAATTCATAGAGTCTCTGGCCAGTCTTACAGTTATAGCTGCTGTTGACTCATCAATTCTAGTGCGGAGGATCTGAAAATAGGCAGGAGGATCATAAAGTCACCCAGCTAGAAAAAAAGCTGACATTGTCTGCAAAAAAAAAAAAAAAAGCCACAGTGTTTGACTTTCTCTGCAGAGTTTGTGTGCTAAATATTATTATGGTTATAAGCTCTCCAGACAAAAAAAAATTAGGCAGCTTGCGTGTTTAAGGTGGTATTAACTTCAGGCTCCTGCAGATAGAACTGCACGAGGATGATGGGGCTATAATTACCTGCGTGACGGGATTCATAGACTGAGAAGAGGTGGTACAGTGCAGTGAATGTCTCATTCCATGTGTGGAAAATGGCTCCAAAGCAGATGTTAATGATTGGCTAAAAGGAGTGATTGCATTTGGGTGTGCCAAAGACCATAGTGTGAAGGAAGTAGCTGAATTTGCAGTTGTATGGAAGCGTAAGGTCATACAGGTCTACTAGCAGTAGCAAAAATCCCAGCCTACAGGAAATCATCGTTGGAACTGTGCCAGGGAAGGCATCCACCAAATCTGGCCCAACTCTGCAATTCTTTGATGCAAGAGTGTCTGAACATTGATGTGGCCTACATCCAGAAACTTGTCCAGTCCATACCAAATCACAGCTGTTAGTGGTGCTTGTGGAGGTATTACACACTAATAGCTATGTTTACACTGAGGAAACTTAGATTAGTGAGTGTTAGAAACTAAACATTCACAAGAAAAGGCTGACCTGGGGGTCTCTTCATTGACCCTCTCATCAGCATTACCGAGGAAGGTTCCCATGGCCTGTTTCACAAAGTATGTTGCACATGCACAAACAAATGCAACGTCAGTTAACTTTCTTATTTGTTCACAATGTTCTCTATACCTCAGGTTCAGATATCTAAGGTGAGTTCCTGTGTGGGTAAATATGGTAGCATAATGATCATGACAAATGTGTGAAACGTGAGAAGCCGAGCAGCTCATTTATCAAAGATGGAAAAGGCTATCCTGCTACATAAATATGTAGAAAGTAAAGCATCTATAACAGCAAGAGGAAATGCTGACACCACTCTGGTTATTGCTCTACATGCTTGAAATGTGCAATTTGTCTCCTTTACAGAAAAGCAATAATATTTTTAAGTGACTGATGCCACAATCGTCCCTGATTGGTCAGGAACTCGTCCAAGAGCTGTTTATATAAATGTATATATATATATATATATATATACACCCATGAAAATGTATACACACATGAAAATCCAGAACTTAACCCACACCAGGAGCAGATTAGGCATGCAGAATGAATTGCCATAGTTATATAACCCAGTAAACAGTGATTCACCATGCTTAACCTCTTAAAAGCCTAGGGCCTGAATTGTTAGTACATGCCTCTATAACCCAAGAATGGCCCAACCAGTTTGCAAACTAGCCCTTGTAGTTAGACTGAATAATAAACGTATTACATGGGGTTAAAGTTAGTTGGCTAATCACATATCCTGCTGTTTGCTCTATATTGTTTATATTGATTATGTATTTGTATGTGTTTTTGCACCATTTGTTCAAACCACTGACGTGCATTCATTAATAATTATTATAACAGGGTTCCCTGGTAACCCTTGTGTGCACTTTGCTATTGGAGCCCAGATAATACGAATAAAAACTCCTGAGATATTGTTAATTAATGAATTACTCCTGAAACATTACATGTAAATCTACATATTGCATAACGCGGATGTGAAAGACTTCATCAGTTTTGAGCCGTGACTATTAGAACTAGGCTTGAAATTCTGCTGGTGTCTAATTTGACACATTAGGTCTTTAGTTCAGCTCCTGAAGTCCCAACCAATGGGAAAGCTTGCCTATTTCTACCTACATACCTCAAATCAAAAAAATCCACTTTTGGATGTTTGACCAATTTGATTGGTCTGTCCATCATGAATATTCACTACATTCAAAGTAGAGCTTTTAAATTGGGCACTAATATATATATTAGAGGTGACGATATGGCAGAAACATAATACTGTGATACCTCAAGAGTATGTGGTATATCAGGATATGTACTGTTTCAGACATCTCATCTGTTGGAGCTGTTAAGTGTAAGCCTGTAGCATCTTTAAGATAACCAACAACATCCACTTAGTTGGGTGTGTCTAAACGTTTGACTGGTACTGTATCTATGCCATTGGGTCATCTCTGAAGACCTAGAAGGTCCCTCACTGCCCTTTATGCCTGGGTCTTTGTAATGATCTACACAGCATGTTTGCTATCTGTAGTACATATTGTTCATTAATACATGCACCAGTTCCACCCAGACAATTCCTACCCCATACGATATTCCATTTCTAAGCCTAAACTGTCTCAAAAGTACGAGCGGAGTAGATGGAGCTGTGATGGTTTTATCAGAAGAGAAGGCCAAAGATGGTAAGAATGACATATCCTCTGTAGATCTCCCTCTCCAGGTGCCTCGGAAGGCCTGAGAGAATCAGCCACTAAAGATGAAGGAGGTGTGGAGTGAAGCCTGCTGTTTCTTGAAATGTCACAGAGCCACGCAATGAATTCCCCCTTTCGCTGGGGTATACTGAACAGGCTTGGTGGTCGTGCGCTAAAGGAAGTCTGCCTCCCTCTCTGTGAGGTTAGGGTTAACTCTCGACTTATGCTACGCACAATTAAAGGCATGTCAAAGGCAGAGACGGCTTCAATTACGAGAGGTAAGGGCCTAAGATCCTTTCTGAGTACCTTTTTAATGGGCTTCACAAAGCTCGCTCTCTCTATCGCTCCCTCTTTCATGTTCTCTCGCTTTCTATCCGTGTCTGAGGCATGCCAGAGACTGATGATATAAAAGGTGAAACCGTGCTTTTAATGGGGTCCGGAATACTCCAGGCCACCTACCTTCTTAACTGGGTGGACTCTAACACATCCAGACTGCTCATTCGACTTGTGTGTGGAGGTGAAATGTAATATACAGTAGGTGCGATTTAGTGGGCTGGAAGTGATTAGGGTGGGAATAACCTTGCTCATCCAGGTTTTTTCATAGGCACTACTGATGTATGCTCACTGGACAAAAAAATGAGTCACCGTCTTTAAGGTGGTAGGAACCGGCGCTGCACGAGGATGATGGGGATATAAATACCTGATGGGTGTGGGACAACGGGATCCATAGATTGAGAAGAGGTGGTACAGTGCAGTGAGTGTCTCGTTCCATGTGTGGAAAATGGGTCCAAAGCAGATGTTAATGATTGGCTAAAAGGAGTGATTGCATTTGGGTGTGCCAAAGATCATACTGTCCATAGTGACCATAGGAAGGCATCCCCCAAATCTGGTCCAACTGCCCAATTCTTTGGTGCAAGAGTGTCTGAACATTGATGTGGCCTACATATAACTAATATTTAGTCTGGTGAGCTGGCGATCTGTGGTGTTCAAAAGTCTGGAGTTGCTCGTCATATCAATTTATGCAGTTTTATACGCATTAATAGCTAATTAATATTACACATTTTTGTCAAAAGGTATATTTAGATGTTTATTTTAACATTTTAAGAATTCTAAATAAAAAAAAAATAATAATACAAATGTGCAGTATAAACAGTTATATGCAAACAAGATGGCACCCTGTTAAATGACAACTCCTTTATAGAAAAGTCATGCGTAATGACTTTTTTATTTGCTGAATTTAACATATTGGGGGGAATAAAAACATTAAATATTTTATGTTTAATTAAAAATAAAACATATTACCAATACTTCTTCTTTCTGAATGGATTTTTTGTCCATGCTGACTAATCAGACCAATAGGAGGCGGGCTTGCAGTGATCACTGGAGCCATAGAGTAATTGGAACACATTAGACTAACGCTGAGGAGAGTCTGTAGATTGTAGATCTGTAGTCTGGGATTTTTGCCACTGCTAGTAGACCTGTATGACCGTACGCTTCCATACACCTGCAAATTCAGCTCCCTCCTTCACACTATGGTCTTTGGCACGCCCAAATGCAATCACTCCTTTTAGCCAATCATTAACATCTGCTTTTGGAGCCATTTTCCACACATGGAACGAGACATTCACGCACTGTACCACCTCTTCTCAATCCATGAATCCCATCACTCACACCCCGCAGGTATTTAGAGCCCCATCATCCTTGTGCAGCACCATCTGCAGGAACCTGAATTTTAAGTCAAGTTTTAATAGAAGTTAATGACGTTTAGCTACACATTCCTATGTAATAACCTGTTAATTACATGGTTAATTACATAGGCAATTCTATTTTCAGTTTGTTTTGCATCAAAATTTTATGTCTACCTTTTCAAAAATCTATTAAATCATTAAATAAAAACCAGTTTTATATGAACATATTCATTCAATTTCAATCTTACTGCACCTTCTATTCCACTTACAAACACAAATGTGGCATTGATTAAACAAACAGATTTCCTCAGCTTGTTTAAATGAGTAATTAATTTAATATGACATTGCTGGTGACGACTGTGAGAATGTTCTGCATGTATTTTACTGCTGTAAAATAATATACAGGGTGTTCTAAATAAATGTATGGGAAAGGGGAATTCTGCAGTGTGTTGTACCCAGTGTATCTGTATTTGTATATTTGCAGAAAGCTGTGTGACTGTACTGAATTGCCACTACTGATCAGAAGAAAGGAATCGCAGACAATGGAAATCCCAGTAGATATTGTCTGGTTGTGCAAGACGAGGCCAGCACTGCCCGAAATGCAGGCACAGCTGAAGGGAATGTGGCCACTGGCCCAGAGCTGTGTACAAACAGCAGACACCGGTGGGTCACTCTATGGAGCACAGCTTGATTAAAGAGCTGGAATCCAATTATACATAACTATTCTTTACAAGTGATCTACAGCCAGACCCATAAATTTCTGGACACTGACAAACTTCTTACCACAGCTTATCAGCTTAAATATGATAGATAGATAGATAGATAGATAGATAGATAGATAGATAGATAGATAGATAGATAGATAGATAGATCAACTGAAATGGGTAGATCACTGCCCGCGAAGGAAGCCATCATCATTCTACTGACCAATCAGAGATACAGCACAGACATTAGGTGTGGCTAAATCAGCTAACAGGTACATCCTTATAGAGAAAGAACACACTGGGGAGCTTACATACACCTAAAGGCCGGTAAGGTCACTGTGGTGCTTGACAGTATAATTAGTTCCCTGTTGAACAACAACTCCTTCTCAACAGTTGACCAGATCACGAACACCCTCCAGGAGGTAGGTGTGTCTGGGTCAAAACCAGCACTCATGAGAAGACCAGCAGTGTAAATACAGAGGGTTTACCACAAGGTCTAAACCACTGGGAGGCCTCACAACAGCGACGTGAAGAATTTGATTAGAAACTAAAAGCCACATATGCCAAACCCAGAGCTAAAAGAAGAAACAAACTGGACAAGATAATGCCATCATAATGCCTGGAAGCATCTGGCCAGTCCTTTTATCATCGTTGGCTGTCATGCCAAGTTAAATTAAAGTTAATCACCCTTCCCTAGCAAAGTGTAAGCCTTTCTCACTTTTTGCTCGCCCGCTGGTAATGACAGAAGACATAAGTACCTCAACAAAGCAGCTTTAACCCTTTACATACCAGCCAAGCGACTTCAGTTCTACTATACTGTAGCAGTACAACATACAGGACCCCCACAGGACAACCACCGAGCAGGTATTATGTGGGTGGTGGATCATTCTCAGCACTGCAGTGACACTGATGTGGTGGTGGTGTGTTAGTGTGTGTTGTGCTGGTGTGAATGGATCAGACACAGCAGTGTTGTTAGTCAGTGTCACTGCTGAACTGAGAATCGTCCACCAACCAAAACTATCCAGCATCTTGTGGGTAGCATCCTGTGGGCAGCGTCCTGTGGGCAGCGTCCTGTGGGTAGCATCCTGTGGGCAGTGTCCTGTGACCACTGATGAAGTTCTAGAGGATGACCAACACAAACTATGCAGGAGCTATTGTCTCTGACTGTACATCTACAAGGTGGTGTAGCAAGGTAGGAGTGTCTAATAGAGTGGACAGTGAGTGGACACAGTGTTTAAACACTGCTGTATCTGATCCACTCCACACACCAGCACAACACACACTAACACCACCACCACGTCAGTGTCTCTGCAGTGCTGGGAATGATCCAGCACCCACACAATACCTGCTCTGTGGTGGTCCTGTGGGGGTCCTGACCATTGAAGAAGGGTAATAAAGTATACAGAGAAACAGATGAACTATAGTCTAACTGTAGAACTACAAAGTGCTTCTATACGGTCAGTGGCTGATAACATGGACAGTGAGTGTATATGAGGTGTAGCAATTGAAGCGTCTGGTGGCTGTACCATTTTGTGGTAATAGTCTCCACTTTTGATTGCATTTAGGAGAGTATGATACTACGTAATTAGCACCTCTTGCAAAAAAAATTTGTTGCTTGTGTTGTTTAGCTGGGAGGCTATATGAGTGAAACACTAAAGCATTTGCTACCAGAACACAGCACGACAGATTTGTCATGTTTTCCTGTATCTCCATATGGTGCCCTACAACACAATGCACATTACAGCACATTTGAGCTGTGCATTAGAAATCCTTACTCATGCCACATCCACGGCCAACTGTGAAACTTGGATCATTCGCATGTCTCACAATGTCAAACCTACTCACCAACTTTCATTGCTGTCAGTTGATTCCTTCTGGGTGCAACTACTTGTGCAACCATGCTTTTGACAATAAGTATAACATGAATGCTGCAAATGAACAGTAAACTACTGGTGGAATTACTGCCATATTACTGAACATACTCCACTATTACTTTTTAGGCTGGATTTAATTGGTGTCTGGAAAAGCAGCCATAGTCAAACATCCCCTCTGAGTTATACAGAAGAATCATTTGTTGGAATTGAGGGGAATGACTCTAATTAGAAGGCAACGCTACATGCAAATGGTGCAATTATTCTACATCAGTGTTTCCCAGCTCCACTTCTGGAGGCCCACCTGCACAGCAGTGTTTCATGGTTTCCCCGCACCTGAGTCATATCATCTGCTAATGATCAAGTCCTTCTGGAGCTGAAGCAGCAGGAAAAACACAAAGCGGTGCAGCGCAGGTTGAGAAAACACTGTTCCATATGACTGTTCAGTTCAAAAGCTTCATTACCGCCTCCAGACAATCACCTGAAGTCCAAGGCCAGTTGCACTGGCTTACACTCGTACGGTAGGCCCATTAGACACTAATAGCCAGGCATACTTAATTGGCCCATATCATGGAAATCTGATTTTTCCTTACCGTTTTCAAATGAGTTTGATGTAGCATGAAAACATTATTAAATGAGGTTAATATCGTTAATATGTTAGACTAATGCAGTTTAGATGTATTCATTCACACTGACGTTAAGCTCACTGGACAATAAATTAGCCTTATAGCATGAGCATGAATAACAGTTGCGATTTGACGTTAGACATGGACTGGACAAGTTTCTGAATGTAGGCCACATCAATGTTCAGACACTCTTATATCAAAGAATTGCAAAGTTGGGCTAAATTTGGTGGATGCCTTCCCTGGCACAATTCTGAGGAGAATTTTCTGTAGACTGGGATTTTAGCCACTGCTGGTAGACCCATATGACCGTACGCTTCCATACACCTGCAAGCTCAACTACTTCCTTCACACTATGGCCTTTGGCATGCCCAAATGCAATCACTCCTTTTAGCCGATCATTAACATCTGCTCTGGAGCCATTTTCCACATATGGAACGAGACATTCACTGCATTGTACCACCTCTTCTCAATCTATGATTCCTGTCACTCACACCCCGCAGGTATTTGTAGACCCATCATCCTTGTGCAGCACCATCTGCAGGAACCTGAAGTTACTACCACCTTAAACATGCAAGGTGATTCATTTTTTGTCCAGCTTATGAAGAGTGTTAAACCTGGATTGCCATTTGAATGGGGTAGTCGGTCAGAACAGAGATCAATTACATACAAATGTGCGATTAATAAAGACCTGTTTAATTCTAATGGACTATCTGAGACAGGTAAAACAGGCATGTAAAATGAATTCTGACGCTTTTGAATGAATAAAACCACATATACATTGTAAGTAAACCTCGATGTAACAGTTCAAACATGACAAAAAAATGGGGTCTTTACATATTCTCCGATAATTCAGGACAAATGAAAGGCAGAAGTATAATTCCTGCCATTTCCAATACACTGTGGCATTTAACCTTTTAACAAATCTGGGTCAAAATTGGCTGTAATTAAAAATCAATGTGACCTTTCAAACAATTAGGCCTGGTCCATTTCTGATAGACTGAGCCATGTTGAGTTAAAGCTAATTGAATTAATCTCACCGACATATTTTATGTGATTTAACCAATACAGCAATAAAGCATCAGTTCCGGTCTGCTGAAACAAAAGGGCAAAAGACATGAATAGTAATTGAACATCATGCATTTAGATTTGAATGAAAATGGTGCTTCTGCATTTACATTGTACTGTTATGAGGTCCGTGTTCACAAAAGTTCCTTAATTCAGAATTTTTCACATGGCTAAAAATAAGACTTTCAGTTAGGTCAAACTATTTTGCAGATTGAGGGATTCTAATTATTAAAAATGAACCAAAATGGAACACAAGTGACTCAAAGGAGTCAATTAGTGGGCTGCAATTTTCAAGATACTACTACACACCCATGGGCTAACATTTTTATAGCTGTCTAACTAAATATGAGCAGAATGATTTCATACCACCAGTTCAGCACTAACAAATCTAGCTCTGTTTTTTTAGTCATGCTTTTGGAATGTCCTGAAAGATGAACCAACAATGACTCCTAAATACACCGTTGATACACTTCCTACTCTCGACAGTGGAAGCGCGTAGCTCATAAAGGAAGTCATGTGTCGTGAGCTGGCTTGCTGGGTATATAAGATGTGCAATAGGCTGTATATTTGGGTATGACTCCATCCTTGCAGATCACAAACACCCTACATGCTGATTGTCTCCCCAGGGGCGGATGGGATCTTCCAGCAAGACAATGCGACATGTCCCAGTCTACAGGACATTCTCCTCAGAATTGTCCCTGGGAAGGCATCCACCAAATCTGGCCCAAGTGTGCAATTCTTTGATGCAAGTGTGTCTGAACACTGATGTGGCCTACATCCAGAAACTTGTCCAAATCACGACCAATGAAAAGTTCAATGTGCAGTCTCTTCTCCAAACACAATATAATACAGTATAATTCTAAAAGTCAAAGATAGCAAAAAATATGAATAATCAAAACACATTTACCCATGATTCCTGCTCCTACATCTACGTCCCTCCCCTAGATCTAACATCTCTCATTGGCTTGGGTGACATATCTACAAAGAGCTTAAATATGATATGCTTGTCATGTTTTTAAAATAGCTAATATTCCAGTTTTAGCCTAATCAAGCATTCTGCAGTTCTAAATATGGCTAGGCCTACAGAAAGTTAGCAGCAAGCCTTGACAGCAGTGTCGCGTAATCTCTGTCTGAGTGCACAGTCCCTGATAGTTTGCACAAAGTCTGAGCATTCATTCTTGCTATAAGCATGTGGCCCAGGAGATTACGGGAGGCCCACAGGAAAAGGAAGCAGCTTTCGTCAAATCATCTCGCTCTATTCACTCCTCCAAATCCCCTCTATCGTTTGGAGGCTTTACACGTCAACCTTAGCAAAAATGGCCTTTCAGATGACCTTTAGCAGTTTATTGACACCCTCATCGGCTCACACTGCTACTTGTCTGCGCTACATGCGTGTTTGTGTGTGCGCACGTGCGTGCATATGAACGCCCCGCTATTTCAAATTTAAATGCTTGTGCTAACTTGCGGATGCCAAAGCTGTCTGCTGAGACGAATTTCTTAGAACTAGAGGCGTAGTGAATATGAGGCATCAGGCTTTATCACAGCTTAAAAAAACAGCCTCGCAACCCCAGGGGTGGCTGCAGCCGGCTCTGTAGAATTTCAGCAGATAAATGTTTAAAACGCTGACAAAATGTTATTTGTTGACATTTACCCACAGAAAGTCCCAGAAGCTTCAAGCTTGACAGGGCACTACATCGCAGCGTTTAAACCAGTGCCAAGAACTAACAATATATATGTGCAGGAAACAAAGCTTTGAACAGCACCGCTCTTTAAGTTCCGAATCAACACTCGATTGGAAAAAGCCAGTCAGTGGCACTAAGTCGTCACAATCCCAGGCAACAAATGGCAACACGTATTTTCAGGGTTTGCAAAGTGATTAGGTGAAGCCGACACACATCAAATTACACTCATGGTCAAAAGACTAGTTGCACCCAGAAGGAAGTGTGGGATTGCAGTGCTATTGGGAAGGAAGATAAAGGTTACCAGGAAGAATAAATGATGATAAATTTAGACTGATATGGGCAATATTTATTGAGCTACACATTCAGAAGTAGTGTCTCTCGGTATGGTGTCACTAACGCAACATGCCAGACGTCACGGCATGGAGTTGTAGAGGTTCCTAATGGTGTCTTGTGATAATCCATCCCATGCAGCTTGAATATTCTCACACAGTTCCTGCTGATTTTGCGGTAGGGGTGGGGGTGGAGTGACACCGGGCCTCCTGGACGTTTGACACATGACAACAAACCGTGCATCTTGAACCGTGCTGATCACAGTGTTTCCACACACATAGTCGTTGGTGATCTCCACCAAGGGTCTTGTCAATGAAGATGACCTGTTGCCGTTCTGAGNGATAAATGTTTAAAACGCTGACAAAATGTTATTTGTTGACATTTACCCACAGAAAGTCCCAGAAGCTTCAAGCTTGACAGGGCACTACATCGCAGCGTTTAAACCAGTGCCAAGAACTAACAATATATATGTGCAGGAAACAAAGCTTTGAACAGCACCGCTCTTTAAGTTCCGAATCAACACTCGATTGGAAAAAGCCAGTCAGTGGCACTAAGTCGTCACAATCCCAGGCAACAAATGGCAACACGTATTTTCAGGGTTTGCAAAGTGATTAGGTGAAGCCGACACACATCAAATTACACTCATGGTCAAAAGACTAGTTGCACCCAGAAGGAAGTGTGGGATTGCAGTGCTATTGGGAAGGAAGATAAAGGTTACCAGGAAGAATAAATGATGATACATTTAGACTGATATGGGCAATATTTATTGAGCTACACATTCAGAAGTAGTGTCTCTCGGTATGGTGTCACTAACGCAACATGCCAGACGTCACGGCATGGAGTTGTAGAGGTTCCTAATGGTGTCTCGTGATAATCCATCCCATGCAGCTTGAATATTCTCACACAGTTCCTGCTGATTTTGCGGTAGGGGTGGAGGTGGAGTGACACTGGGCCTTCTGGACGTTTGACACGTGACAACAAACCATGCATCTTGAACCGTGCTGATCACAGTGTTTCCACACACATAGTCGTTGGTGATCTCCACCAAGGGTCTTGTCAATGAAGATGACCTGTTGCCGTTCTGAGACACTTGCAGTCTTTGGTGATGTTGACGTGGTGTTAAGTGCAGTCATTGTAATGGTATGCATGCATGAAGTCCTGCATCCATCTGCCAATGGTGCTGGCACTAACAGGATGACTCATGGAGGGCATCACTGCTCACTGAATGTCTGCAGTTGTGGCTGTCGGGTCAGTGAGGCACAGCAATAATGCCCGTCCTTGTTTACGTCACATGCGCGGCTAAGTGTGAAACTTGGATCATTTGCATGTCCCACGATGTCAAACCTACCCACCAAGTTTCATTCCTGTCGGTTGATTCCCTCTGGGTGCAACTGTAATGTATTAGGAAGAACAATGTGGGCCATACACAGCTAGTGTTTCAAGGATACGGTGCCATCTGGCAATAGCAGAGCCTAAGGCTGAAGGCCTCAGCCCTACACATCAACATGGTATTTTTTTCCCCTCTCGGCAGCCATCACTGGCCGACACTCTTAAGTTCGGGGGTTCTGGCCTCCTCTCCTGAGTCCGTTCAGGCTGGAATCATTGATAGTGATTACCCGTGGCTGTCATATTGATTTTTAAGATTTATTAGAGGTAGGCTCCCTCGCAGAGGTCCCCGGCCTCTACTCCCGCCCGTAAGCAGTCATTTATTAAACGCGGGCTCCTTGACAGGCCTCGTCCGACTCAGCCTGTCTTTTCTGTAGCAACTTCAGAACACATTTACGTCTCCCAGCCTCCGACCTTCACGCCAGAGTCGGAGCATCGGACTAAGGCATCGACACGAGGCATCTGGCAGCGGACAGTGATCAAAAGCAGAAGCAGGCAGAGGGATTCTGAGCTCCTCTGGACCGGATTCCAGAGAGAAACTGGCGACTGCCAAGGAGCAGGAAAGCAGAGGCAAACAAACCCCCGCCCCTACAAAAGCCAGGTCCGCAGAGGCCTGTCAGCTGTAATTGCCAAAATATCAGCTGCAGCTTGTCTGCCAATACGTTGCAGATCAGGCAAAGGAAGTGGGATCAGAGAAGAACTTTGCAAGGAGTAGCAAGGCCATCAAGGGAGGTCACTGTAAGTCTGCCTGTGGTTTGGCTGCTGACAGCTTTGGGTTCAGCCAGTGCAGAAGACTGGCTGGCTCTGAAATGAGCCCGAGGCATGCTCCGTGGGCTTCAGAGGTCCGCCTGCTTTTGTCAACTGCAGGAGGTCAGATCCGAGCGCTGGGCTTCCATTAACGGGATTACGATTGATCCGGCAATGGTGACAGTCAACGAGCAGCCAGGATTACAGCTTGTCCATTAGCGATGAAAGCAAAATGACCGACAATATCAGGCCTCCCTTTAGTCGGTTAATTGCCTCCACATGAGTACAAAACAGGTGCGCGTAATGTAAAGTGCCAAATGAGATAAGTGACAAATGGACGCAAAGTCAGAAAGGACTCAGGAAGGCTTTTGAAAAGGAAAGAACGCAAAAACAAGCACGTAGGAGTGTTCCTCATTAATCGGTGATGTGCCAAACCAAAAGTTGTTGCATTCTGAAGTTTGATTGGTTTCAGGACACGAGAAAGCAGATTATGCACCCGGGTGCCACTTCCCACGATTCAGCAACAACTCCATTTAAACTTATTATCAGTGGTGGAAGGCTTCCTCGCTGTTTAACTGCTGATTTAACAAGTTATTTATTCTGCAATACACTGGTTTCATGGAGTATCGCATGATTAAACAGCCCCAGACTCTTGTATCCGCGAAATGAAACACTCCGGGCTTCCTCACTGCAGCGGGTATCTGTTTATCTCTGTAGCCTTTTATGGGCTCCGGTAGCGTTGGCAGTCACTTTCAGCCTCCGTGTTCACTGATTGAATCAAAAAGTAGGCGAGGCCATCTCTCACGTCAGGTCAAAGGCTTTCCCTTCAGTATTAATCATTGCCACAGTGGACGGAGAAAGAGCTGGTAAGTTTCAAAGTTAATCTTTGTAGTTAAAATGCCAACCTGTCATGACAGACCCTGTACTCGTGACAGGCAGATTTGTCACTGCGGCGGGTGGCCCAGTCCCTGACACAGTGATGAATTGTGGGACAGAAGGCCAGGGTGTTGGGGTGTGAGAATAGGGTGTCGGCATCTCTCTGGTTCCCGGTCTAGCTCTCTTCGGCGCGCCTTGTCTTTATTAGTATGCCTTCGTGTGTCACCATCCTTTCATCTGTGATCTGCGGCTGACATTTCCTGCCGTGTGTTCTTAAACTTTCGAGAGATGCCACTAATACTTTGTTTTTCTTCTGTCGGGGCACAAAGACAGGTGCGCAAACATCCTTGTTTTGATGTTCATAAAATGTGAAAATGTCAAAAGTCATCCAGGGGAAGAGCCATGGAAAAACAGGCAAGCGCTAAAGGACCCACTTCAGACCTTTCCTCCGACACTCCACATCAAACCAATCGCCCTGGGATGAGTCCCTGCAAAAAAAAAAAGGTGACATTGGCTGCTGCTGGAAAATGAGTGCCGCCTAAGACAATAAATTGAGCCGACGGGATTTGTTAGGCTAGGCCCGCTCCGTAAACAGGAGTGTTTCTTCTCCTCCTCGGCTAATTAGTTTCTGCTCTCCAGCAGAGTCGCGTGTCACGCAGTCTGCGACGCAGTTTGGGCCTGAACGTGCAGAGAGAGGTCCCGCGAAGCTAAGCACTGATCCGCATCTCAGATAGGTCCTGTCCTGCAATCTGTCGGTAGAGGTTGTTTGTTTCTTGCTGGAAGATTGCAGAATAGAAAAGCGAAAACGCTTTATCACAGCTTGTAATTGAATTGTCATCTGGCTGAACCGCGGCTCTCCCAACCTTGAACAGATAATCACGTAGGATGGCCAGTGTTCTCCCAGATTGGAGATAACTGTTTGTCGAAACCTGATAGAAATGCATTATACACTCATCGTCAAAAGAATAGTTTCACAAATAGTTGCACACAGAAGGAATCAAGGGACAGGAATGAAACTTGGTGGGTAGGTTTGACATTGTGAGACATCCAGGTCCAAACCCCCAATGAGCAAGCAAAGGGCGACAGTGGTAAGGCAAAACTCCTTCAGTGCAAGAGGAAGAAACCTCACGAGGCACTTTAAAACTTTAAAGGGGGACGCATCCTCCTCTGGTACACACCAGATAGCAAGACAAGAATAAAAGTCTCATGCTCAGCCACATATGTGATGTTAGCAAGGACAGGACTTATCGCTGTACCTGACTGACCCTACAGGCACGACTGTGAACATTCAGCGAGCAGTGATGCCGTCCATGAGTCATCCTGTTAGTGCCAGCACCATTGGCAGAGGGCTGCACAACGCAGGACTACATGCACACAGACCGTTACAACAACTGCCTTTAACACTACGTCAACTTCACCAAAGACTGCAATGGTGTCGAGCCAGACTGTCAAGGACTGCCACTTTTGTCTTGGTGGAGACAACCAATGAACCATGTGTGGAGGCACCATGATGAATGTTAATGTCTAGAACCTTTCTGTCTCTTTTGCTTTCGTTCTCTCTCTCTGTTCCTTTATTTTTCTTTCTTTCTTTCTTTCTTTCTTTCTTTCTTTCTTTCTGTTCTTTTCCTTTCCACCCTTACTGCAAAATCTGCAGGAACTGTATGAGAATAAACAAGCTGCATGGGATGGATTATCACCGGGCACCATTAGGAACCTCTACAACTCCATACTGAGACGTCTGGCATGTTGAGCATACATGGCGGCCTGACGCCATACTGAGAGACACTACTTCTGTATGTGTAGCTCAATAAATATTCCCCATATCAGTCTAAATTGATCATCATTTATTGTTCCTGGTAACTTTTATCTTCCTTCCCAATAGCACTGCAATCCCACACTTCCTTCTGGGTGCAACTATTCTTTTGACGATGATCCTCTGAAGTGTTTTTCAAAATAAAGCGACACTCGTATACAAGTCACCGCCGCTGCCAATGGGCCGTACAGCACCGCAGAATGGTTTGCTTCAGCACCAAAGGAAAATCACAACAACAAGCTCATCATACTCCCCTGTATACTAGTTTTTTTATGAAATGAATCCATATTGGGTCACTTTTCAGCTGACAGCACAAAACAAGTATCAGTGAATTGGTCTGACAATGGCTGTGCTTTTTTCCCACTGTAAAATATTTATTACTTCAGCACAAGACTTCCACAGAAAGACTGCAGGAGGAAAAAACAAGCCTTCATTGTGAGGTTTCTTTTATGCTCTATGCCGGGGATTTCAACAGCTAGCGGATGCGGGCAGATCTCTCTTGTCGTCTGTTTCATTCAACAGATTCATTTTTTTCTTCTTTCACGTAAAGGAACACCGTCTGATGAATGAAATATTTATGTCTGCAAATTCTGTGTGGCCACCTGTATCTAATGACAAGAGCCAATTTAACTTGAACTTTATGCGCATGTGTGTAACACTGTGTAACCGGATTTCTATGTGTTATATTCCAATTGCTTATGTGTAAAACATTAAATCAGATATATTCATCACACACTCTGTTTCTGTGAGCAGGACAACGAAACAATCTGATTTATTTCACATTCAGTAATGTGTAAGATATTAACCCAGTGCAGTAAATATATATTGTGATGTAATTTAAGTTTAGCTAGAATTTTTTAACAACAGATTTTAAATTTCTATGAATCCTCAAAACAGAATAGAATTCTGCCATCTAAGTGAGCACTTCACTTTCAAGAGCTTTCCTGCAGTGCTCGCACGTGAAATGAGGTGCACGTGAAATGAGGTGTTTGTCTTGATCCCCAACAGGCATGCTGAAGTATGCTTTGTAGGTCTCGCACATCTTAGCATAACGCTTTCACAGAGTAATTTTTCACTCTGATTGTGATAAAATGGCCACAGACGTAGCAGAATGGGGCTGCCGGGTGGAGTGACCTCTTGATGACCTCTAAATTAGACATAGCTCTGTATCCACTATCCACTTACTCAGCTGGAACATCAACTGAAACGGCTGTTTTAACACACCTGTATTTATACTGCTATGTGTACTACTGGACAGTCCCAGACAGTTCTAGAAAGTTCTAAACAGTTCTCAAAAGTTTTAGAAAGTTCTGGACAGTTCTATAAACCTCTGGAGAGGTCTCACAGTTCCAGAAGCTACCTGAAGTCTACTCAGCACTGAATGTATCGCAGATGTTCTGAAGACAGAATCAAAGCCTACGGGGACCAGTAGCCACTTTCTGGACAATTTAGGCCTAAGGAATTAAGAAAACCCAGGAACAAGAACAAATGAAACATTTGTAACCTAATGTAATCTGTCAAATCAGCATATGGGATCTGATTAAGGCTCTGATGGCTCCCTCCAACACTAGGCATGACGTATGTGGTCATGATTTGCTGAATCACCCCCAAAGTGCTCAGTGAAGTGCAACAGATCCAGGCCCACCACTTTGGAACAGTCTTAAGAATCCGAGTCTGGGCTGCTTTCTTGCATCAACAAGCAAGCACTAAATGCCACTCGTGTCGAAAGCAGCGCCAGAGATCAGCTCCTCTGATGAATGAGTCGGGCAGCAGGCCTGTATTAAATGCGTTCCCTCTCCTTGAACCATAACCATCACATATCAATGGCTCTTTGTGCCACGTTCCTTTGATGTGATGAGTCACCGGGGCCGGAGGGGGAAAAGTGGAGATAACGGAAGTTTCCAGTAATGCGTTCGGCTCTCCGAGGAGCTCTCGAAGCCCTCCCCTATACGCCGTCTGCACTCCCCCCCCCTCCCTGACTCCCCCTTTCCCCAAGAGGTGAAAGCACTGGCAAAAATAGAATCTGTAGCCTGCCGCTGACCTAATGGATTGGAAAACAAATAAACACGCGCCAAGTGAGGGGCGAATAAAAATGAATGAAGGCGGCTGAGGACCGCGTTAATGAACCCACCGGCGCTATGCTGCCGGGTCCCCTTTTACAAGATCATTTCACAGCAGCGCTTGTGCTCATAGGGGGGCCGTGTCTGCGGATGCAATGCAGGCTTTATTGTCGGAGAGGAACCCATAACAGCGATTGGTCAAGGGAGGAACATGAAAGATGAAGAGGTCGTATTGTTTGCTGGTGCCCAGCCAGACTACTTTAAAGCCGCGTTGTGAGCCACAGAGGTTGGGGTAATGTACCAACTGAGGACAGCATAGGCTACCCAAGGTTTTCTTGGTGCTCGAAAATAGCCAGATGCATCTATTGAATACGGCCAAGCATTACGGTTCCTTTCCTGCAGAGGAAAAGATCATTAGAGAACATTAGAGGTCCACAAATACGAAAGGCCCTCGCTAAAAGCTGCTCGCTACTACCAATTGCCTCTCCGCTATCATCATTTCCTGAGCTTTAAAGCTTTCACAAAGATACCAAAGCAGGTAGAAACGATTCTACTTGCCGCTGGTTTAATTCTCCGCTAAGAAAACACGAATATGCTGTTACCTCACGTTCCTAAGGAAAGACTCAAACCTCGCTTTAACACGGCACCGCTTGCGCCCGGAGCATCGAAGTGTTTGGGTTTGGTGACAAACTCCCGACTCTCCTAATGATGTCGGGGACCTGTCAATACTCCCCGCGGGTGGCCCCGGCCGTGGAGAGAGATAAACGACAGCAGATGCCGTGCGGCAACATCTCTCTCAGGTGTCAGTCTCCTCCTAATGGAAGCAGTTGAGCGAGGGTGGCTTTTAGTTTTTTAGTGTCTCCATTGGCTCCAAGCGACCCAGGCTTTTCTCTCCGTCTTCCGGTCTGAAAATGAACCCTGCTTGCCATGCTTTTAATCAATTGTATAGCAGGCAGTCACTCAGCCATTGTAGTTTTCTATTACCTAAAACCCTCTGCTCCCTCCACTGCCCCTCCAACTCCCCCAACAATGACCTCCACTGTGAAGGTGTACTTGGTACCGCTGCCAACATCCGCAGTTTTGTTTCAGCTGTCAGTCGCGCCACAACTGCCTTCCCGTCGAAGGCCTCCAGAGCCCAGTTCTATCTCAGTGATTTTCCAAGCCAAAGAGCTTCACTGCAGGGAGCAATCGTGATTAATGGTACGGTCATGGAGGAACCAGCCAAGAACATGTTTGACCTTCTTGCCCAAGTTATATGAGCACTTACAAAAGCTTTTAAAGAAGAAAAAAAGTACCTTTTCATTCTGGCTTATTTTAAAGATTGGACTGTCCACAGCTCATGCCACTCATGCTCACATGCACATCACTTTTGAATAGTCATTAGAAATGGTCATTAAGAGAATATCTCTGCTCTCTTAAAGGGTGTCAGAGGTCACAACTAGAAAAATACATTTCCTGGGGGAGTGATGGTGCAGCTTAAGCTTGTTGCTAGCTAGTTGCTAATGTGTGCTAAAATGAATGGGAGTGTATGGGAGGAACGAAGGATGAATAAAAGACACACAGAGCAGTGTAGGTCAGTATGGCTGTGGATTAGAGTTTGGGGATCTGCCCTGAGTGAGTACATGAAGTTTGGTGGCTGTAGGTTAAAGGAAACAGTAGAGTTTGAATGGGGGTGGAAATGAATGGGAGTCTATGGGAGGAAAGAGGGCTGCAGAAAAAAAGGCAAACAGACGAGTGCTGGTTGGGCCAACACTGAATTTGTTGCTTGGGAGTCTGCTTTGAGATGTATGTGAAAGGGTGTCTGCCGGTTGAGCAGAAGTACAGTTTTTCGACGTATACTATTTGACCACATTCATTCTTAATGGAAAAAAATTTAAGGACGTAAAAAAACGTATGTTGGATCAAAAAACTGTATACAAGCTCACCATTCCTGATCAGAGCAAATGCTCTAATCCACAGTCATATTGACCTACACTCCTTTATGTGTCGTTTATTCTTCCCTCATTCCTTCCACAGCAATCACAGCCTAGCAGGAAGTGAGAACCATTTCATCAGGAAGAGCACTTTTTTTTACTGTCGCAAACAAACGTTTAAATATCCCTGTGCAAATGAGTTTATCATTGTTGCAAATATAAATATATGCCAAACATAAAATGTGCCATGACTTTTGCACGCACCACATTCTTAGTAGAGTATATGCACTTTTCCTCACTTGGAAAACCAGCAACCAGCAGTGTCACTTGAATAGGGATACATACATGGGGATTAAAAACATGTAAGCAAGTACACAGGCAGCAGTGGTGACTTTTAGTGGGATTGTATATTCCCTCTCAGCTGGATTGCTTTGATTGCTTTCTGCTCCACTGTATTCCTAAAAGGCAATCTGGGAAATCATACCCAATTTACATAAACAGTAAAAAAAGGTTAAGTTTAGCTACTTTAAATGTTAATGAAGCCTGTACAACGGGTCAGCGTGGCTACCAAATACTCATAAATGATTCATTAAAACAAAGCACCTCAAACAGGAACCGAGTCAGAATTCTGCCCTCAAGTGCTCCAGATTTAGAAGCACCTGTTCCTCAAGATGTATAGCCCTGCCATACACTCCATAAGACGGAACAGAACAGAGAGGAGAAAGAAACCTGGATCATTACATGACCATCGAGGTGTATGATGATTCTGACTCCACGAAGCACCTCCCGTCGGATTTTCAGCCTTTAAAAAAGCAGAATCCCCACGCTCCCGGAATTGTGAAAAATCTGATGAAGACAAATTACGGCGGACTTAATGCCGAACTCCATCCTCTAGCACTCCTCACTTTGGGCCGCATAATAAAGTGTTTCGTTTCTTATGACACACACCGAAAATTGATGGATGGGGCTCTTTCATGCAAAGTATTGAGACAATTATGCCGGAGCTACATCTCTGCCAAAAAATTCCCTTCAAAAGTTCCCCTTGCGGAAACTGCTTTCAAACTAAAAGAGAAGTTTGGATGAAGACCGTGCTTCTGAAGGCAGTGTATTGTGTTTTTGTAAGGGGGCGTGGTGAACCCAAAGTTCCAGGTGGTGGTTAGTTCACCTTTTTTGCTTATAGGCCTCTGAACGCTTTTGACCATCAATGTCACCATTCCAACCACGTCAGCAAACCAAGGCATTAAAGTCGAATGTGCAATTGGGCACAAAGATGACGGATAGATTTAATGACACAAAACATCCTGCATTTAACTTCTTCAGTGTGGCTGTAGAATCTATAGCTGATATTGACTCTTTCATTATTGATGGCGATGCTAAAACTGATCTGGTATTTGATTGAGCTTGAATTTAAGAGGTCAGTTCACTTATTACCATTGACAACAAAGCCATATTTAGCTCACCTAATGAGTCACCTGTGACTGAAACATACCTAATAGCTTGTAATACCTCCACATGCATGAATAACAGCTATGATTGGATTTGGCATGGACTGGTCAAGTTTCTGGACATAGGCCACATCAAGGTTCAGACACTCTTGCATCAAAGAATTGTGCAGTTGGCCCAGATTTGGTGGATGCCTTCCCTGGCACGATTCTGAGGAGAATTTCCTGTAGACTGGGATTTTTGCCACTGATGGTAGACCCATATGACCGTATGCTTCCATACACCTGCAAATTCAGCTACTTCCTTCACACTATGGTCTTTTGGCACGCCCAAATGCAATCACTCCTTTTAGCCAATCATTAACATCTGCTTTGGACCCATTTTCCACACATGGAACGAGACATTCACTGTACTGTACCACCAAGTCAAGGCAAATCCACGTTCTGGCTTAGATTTCAAAAACCTAGCTAACTCTTTTTTTGTAGGGAAGCCATGTACACAGTCATATCAGAATATTATGACCACCCCAGGTTTGGAATGAACTTGTCCTGGGACATTACAGATGCCACATGACAGCTACATATAAATTAGTGAGCGTACCGGTCAGTTGTGCAAAAGATGCAAAATTGTCATGGACAAAGGACGCGATTTGGCTGATGTCTAAATAGGCATGATAATAGGAATCCGGGCCAAGGGTGGTAGCATCTTGGAAACTGCTAACTTTGTGGCTTGTTCTAGAGCTGCTGTAGTGAAGGTGTACAGAAAATGGACTTCCCGCACATTGAGTGCCTCCCAACGGCATAAAAATGGCACCCCATGGGCAATTAATCCCAGAGGGGAATGACGACTCTGGTGAATGGCACAGGGCAATCAACACACCACAGTGGACCAGTTAACCTTTATAATGAGCACAGGAGCACCAAGGAAAGTGTCAGGGATCACCATTGAGCGAACACTGTTACGTCTGGGTCTGTGAAGCAGGTGCATGGTTATGGCACCAATGTTAACTAAGGTTCACCGTCAATGTCACCTACAGTTTGCACTAGAGTGCCGTAATTGGCACACAGGAGGATTGGAAAATCGGTGCCTTCTTGGAAAAATCCAGGTTTGTGCTGCATAAAGTCGATGAACATTGGCTTGTATGCTGGCAAACACACAAGAACCACCTCCAAGAGTCAACTGTGGGCCAAAAGGTAGGGTAGTGGTGGCAGTCTCTGAACTCCAATTGGGCAATCCTAGCAGATCATGTGCACCCGTACCCATACATTATGTTCTTCCCTGATGGCAATGGTATCTATCAACAGAATAACGCCCCACCTCACCACACAAGGGTGGTGCATGAGGGGTTAAGGAACACAACAGTGACTTTGGTGTCCTTCCCTGGCCTGCTAACTCACCTGATATCAAGCCCTTGTTCATCATGCGGACCCATAATAACAAAATCTGAGGGACCTCAGTGCTCTGCGGCAGCTGGAAAGGGCGTCAGGATACCTTTGGTCACCTAATACAGTCCATGCCACAACATCTCACTAGTGTCATCTGAACCAAAGGTAATTATTACCACTATTAGGTAGGTGGGCGTAACATTCTGATATGACGATGTAAAGCTGTTTTCATTTGTTCTGAAGTGTGTGCATAAAGCAAAGTGTCCACCTACAGCCCAATCAGCCAATGAAAACTTATGGTGCCATCCAGCAGGGTCCACCCAGCATGTTAGTTAATGTGGTGATACGTTTTGCAGTTGTACTTGATTTATGTCACTAGTAAACAGTAGCTTTAACATTCAACTTAATGTTCCTCAAAGTGTCTCCACTTTTTGCATAAATATGGTTCCTAAAAAAACATATTAAACATATTTATCAATCAAGTGTTGATGAGTGCTGCCATCGCAACAATAGTATGACATTATTCAGGACCATTTGCGAATGACTGGAGGGCCTCATCAACATCCTAAATGGGGGTCTCCCTCTTAACCGAATCATATTATTTTGTGCACACAAATGAAAAACAATCAATACTATTTGACAGGCTGGGGCAACAAATTCTTTAGTAAACACAATATAACATACACAATTTTAAACCTTGCATGTTTAAGGTGGTAGGATCTTCAGGCTCCTGCAGATGGTGCTGCCCGAGGATGATGGGGCAACAAATACCTGCGGGGTGAGAGTGACGTGAGAGAGGTGATACAGTGCAGTGAATGTCTCGTTCCATGTGTGGAAAATGGCTCCAAAGCAGATGTTAATGATTGGCTAAATGGAGTGATTGCATTTGGGCATGGCAAAGGCCATAGTGTGAAGGAATAAGCTTATTTGTAGGTGTATAGAAGCGTACGGTCAAACCAGCAGTGGCTAAAATCCCAGTCTACAGGAAATTCTCCTCAGAATTGTGCAAGGGAGGGCATCCACCAAATCTGTGCCAACTGCACAATTCTTTAATGCAAGAGTGTCTGAACATTGATGTGGCCTACATCCAGTCACAGCTGTTATGTGTGTTTGTGAAGGCATCACATGCTATTAGGTACATTTCAGTCACAGGTGAGTAATTTTTTGTCCAATGAGTTTACTTGCATGTAGAATATATCCATGCATAAAATAATGGCAAAGCATGTTTAAGTAGCATGTGCATCATGTTCCTTAAATTTCATTGTTCTTGATTTGTTGGAAGCTATTTTTCTGCCAATATCTGATGCCCCATGTGCCTGTTTATACCACTTATAGCACGACACAGCCCTGGCATTTTTCCCAGGATAGGACTGAATAGACCTGGTTAGTGGTTAGCAGGTAATAGCTATATCATTCATTAAAACCCTTTTGTAAAGGGAAACGTCCCTAAACATTTGACAGACAGCTAATGTGAAGAAGCAGCCCTTGTTTGGAACATGTGTCAGCGATTGATGAAGTTCTTGTTTGGATACAGTATGGTGACTCAGTCAGCCAGGCCTACATTGTGGTGTATAGGAAGTGACAATTCCCAGATTAATCAAGCCTAATGTGTGTGCGCACGACAGGCTTGGCCCGAACCCAAAACCACGCACTATTTGTACAGTTGCGGGAAATAATCAGGCCTGGACCAGCTTGCAGGCAGTTTTTGATCCTCGTTGCCGAACACGTCCTTCCCCTACCCCTTCATCCCCTGTAGCCTCTCTCAGAAGTGTCACGACTCTTAGTTCCACAACTTTGTCACCCTTACCCCCCCACAAAAACTTCTTTAATGATCTCGACCCAAATACAGCGAGACGGCAGTAGCCAAAGTGCAACGGACTGCTTTCATTAAATTCCAGCAGGCAGCTGAGCAGAAGCCTAATCGGAAGTGTTCAATAAAGTGCCATCCTGATTGACTTTTCAAATAATGTATCATTAAGCTTTCATTACCAATAATTGCTCTTTTACTTAATTAGGTATTTCCAGCATCAGTCAGACGAGCGACGATGGGAAGGCAAAGAAAACCGGGAGGCCCGGAGATGAAGTCTGTGGAGTGCGGAAATCGGGACCGAACTTGCCGCTTTTCGCCTTGACTTTGTACCTCTCAAAAAAAAAAAAAACGAAAGGCTGCGTTTTTACTTTTCAGCCTCTAATCCTGTTAGCGGCTGGAACTGGGACTCATTATGGCAACATTATCAGCCATTCCACACATATTCCCAACCTTTTGTGCCTCATACGGAACTCAATTTCTGTTCGTTTTTTTGCTTTTCATTTTTTCATGTTTTCCAAGCCAGCCGTGGTTTTTGAGAGAATTAGAACTGCAAATTAGAGTTTGCATTCACTTCAAAAGCTTCTAATTCGCTTTGGGGCAAATTCGGAAGAGCCAGGGAACAATCGGGAAAAGCCCTGGGGTGTGACTCTATACAGAGACCACAAAGAACAATGGGGCTTATGGAACTGGGAAGTACCGTCGTGCCTAGTCAAATTCAAGAATGAACCTGCTAGAAGCTGAGAATGGGAAAGAACGTTGGAGAGGTGCTGCATAATTGCTACAGGCCCTCCAAAATTCCCTCCAGATATTAAGTAGTAACATTTAGCAAAGTAGCCTAATAACATGCTTGATAGCATTCACGAAACCAGCCTAGCAATTACTAATTATCATATTATTAGAATGGAATTCTTACAGAGGTAGACCAACATGGTGTTGGGAGTCTTGCCCAAGGACTCTCATTGGTATAGTGGAGGGTGCTTGCACAGGTAGGGGGTGGAACCCCAGTCTACAGTGTGGGAGGTGTTACCCACTACACTATACCAACCGCTAATACTTTCATTTGCAAGTGCCCTAAGTTCTAGATATCAACCAGGTTAATGTAATATACAAGTTTCAAAGCACTAGACAATTGCTGGGAGTAACATTATAGTAACGAGGCAGTGTAATGCTGAAGCATTAATGTAAATAAGAAGAACCTCTAAATACCAGATAGTTTTCTAAAAGAGAAAAGGAACCAAATGAACCAAACGAAACCTAGAAATAAAACCTAGAAATAAAAGTCTGGGCTACAGAAGAACGCAATTATTCCAACTGAGGTTTTACTGGGGTTTTGCCACATTGTTCAGATTTATTTTCCTGCCTAAACGTGCAACATTACAGTGTAATTTGGTGAGCATTTGTTTGTATCTACCAACTTATTACTCCAAATATTGATTTCATTTTGATATGTTTTTATTTTTGTTTTACCTTAATAGCTAAAACCTGTTGGGGTTTTCAGTATAAACTAGTTAAACTGTCCTGGAACTTATCATCATGGTACTCAAAATGATTACCTAGCATTTTTACCAAACATTTACCCAGTTAATGTTAGAACCTGATATGCAGATATGCATGCAGACTGCCCTGGAACTTACCATCATTGTACCCTAAATAATTTCTTAGTACTTTTTTTTTACCAAACGTTTGCCCAGTTTACATCTAGAACCTCTTAGGCATTTCTGTCTAATTTAGTTAGATTATCTTGCAATTTACCAGCATAACATAATTTCCCACTACGTGTGGGTTTTTACCAACAACTACCCAGTTAGTACCTAGAACCTGAAATAATTTATAATATAATATAGGTAGACTATCTTGGAACTTGAATGATTACCTAGTACTTTGGCATTTTTGTATCAAACATTTACTCAGTTGATATCTAGAACCTTTTAGGCGTTTTATTCTAATTTATATATAGTATATTGCAATTTACCATCATTGTACTCAAACTCACTTCCTAGTACATGTAAGTTTTTACCAGACATATACCAAGTTAATATCTAGAACCTCTAAGGCATTTTGGTGCAATTTAGTTAGACTATTTTGCAATTTACGGTCCATTCATTTATTATTATTTATTATTCATGGTACTTAAAATAAATTCCTATTACTTATGAGTTACCTGTTTACCCAGTTGATATGTAGAACCATTTAGGCATTTCATTGTAATACACTATGCACATTTTGGAACTTATTGTAACATTAGATGAAGTAACTACCAAGTACTTTGGAGTTTGTACTTCACACCTACCTGGTCAACATCTAGAACCCTTTTTGGGGTTTCCTGTAATTTACCAGAACTGAATTTACCAACATGTCACTCAAATTAACTGTACTTTGGAGTCTGTCCCTTCAACTTACCTGGTTAACACCTAGAATATAAGGAACTGTAAATGAAAGCATTACGTGTAAGAAAGGTTTCTTTTATCAGCTTCATGAGTCATGCCGTATGGTTTGGTCTCATTTCCTTCACCGTTGCAAAGTTTATCGTAATGAATTACAGAACGTTCAATGCTGAGTCACCAGTTGATGCATCCGGATCTTTGGCTTGGACTAAGAGTCCATTTGGGTATTTGAAGAAAAGAGCACAGAAGAAAGCACCTTGAGAACACCACTTGGCATGTAAGCCCCATTTGTACTAATGCATTCCCCCAAATATCCCACCAGCCCCATAAGCACGTCCATCTAAACGATAACTCCTTTCATTCTGCCTATGCTTCAAGTAGACAAGCCCCTATGAAGTCGAGCGCCGGTCGGCCGATCAGATCAAGATACGAGCCCCCTTTGTGAGAAGTCCTCATCTAAATAGACTGATTGGAAGGACAGCAGCCTTAAAACCCTAATAGATGTTCATTAGGCCACTATTTGGCATGCTCCGAGCCTGGCAGGAAAATAAGCGTGGTTGCTAGGGCCGCATCGATCGCAATCAAATAAATTGCCATCGGCACGGCGCGCCACTGATGACTCGATGATGTAGATCCCTCGGCGGAGGATGCTTCGGCAGGACATTGGGGTTCCGGCTCCGGGGCCTGAGAGCGCGCAGCCTGGGCGGCCCTATCTATTAAACCAATTTGATGTTTTTTATGGAGGACAGCCCATTTCCATTCTCCCTTTATGGCCTCTTTTATTTCACTGTGGGGTGGGCTTAGGGTGCTTATAAATGGAGGGGAAAAGTATGAATGCGAAGATAATGGCGCCCGCCGGGCTGTCAGGGAATAAACAAGCAAGAGGACTTATGCATCGGCGGCTGATTGCAAATCACGGGGCGGAGGCCGACGGGGGACTTGTGAGGGCCCCCAGAGAGAGTGGAGGCAGGCCTGCGCCAGTGCTGAGAGTGACAGAGCTGAGGGAGCTGACTAGCACTGCCTGTTTGCTGCTTGCAGGGAACCTAGCCACTTTAGAAATAGCACCGCCACTCGGACGAGGACAGTCACACTTGCAAGTGTCCCCTTACAGAAGGCAGGTGGACCGATAACAGCTTGTTAGCACATGTTTTTTAACACATGTTTACCCAATTAGTATCTAGAATCTGATTACAGTAAAATATAGTTAGACTGTCTTGGAATGATGGTACTCAAAATAATTACCTAGAACTTTGGCATTTGTACCAAACATTAACCCAGTTATTGTCTAGAACCTCTTAAACATTGCAGTGTAATTTAATTAGACTATGTTGCAATTTACCATCATGGTACCCAAAATAACTTCCTAGTACTCATGAGTTTTTACCATATTTTTACCCAGTTAATATCTAGAACTTGATTTCAGGCATTTCCGTATAATATACACTCATCACCAAAAGGCACCCAGTAGGAATCCACCAACAGGAGTGAAACTTGGTGGGTAGGTTTGATGTTGTGATTCAAGTTTCCCGCTCGGCCACGCAAGTGACATCAGCAAGGACGGGCCTTATCGCTGTACCTGATTGACTATATAAGGTTGTTCTGTTGCGTGTGCTTTCCATTCTGACTCGTGCTGTTGTGTTGGTAGCATCCTTTGCAAGTGAAGTATACCTCAGAGAAGAGTTTAAAAGCAATTCCAGCAGTTGGAAGACTTGGAGAGGGGTCGCATCAAGGGCTCCGGGAGGCAGACGGTATCAAAAGTACTTATCAAAGTATTGTTCACAATACCGGTACCAGTGGATAGAAGAAGGCACGCACCAGCGACATGAAGGATCTGGGAGACCGACACAAACCACGGAGAGTGAGAACTGACGGATTCTCTGACGTGTGGAGTGACCCAACAGCTATGATTATGGACATCCAGCGAGCAGTGATGTCCTCCATGAGTCATCCTGTCAGCACCATTGGCATACGGCTGCACGACGCAGGACTACATGCACACAGACCGATACGAAGACTGCCCTTAACACCACATCAACACCGCCAAAGACTGCAATGGTGTCGTGCCAGATTGTCATGGAGTGACTCAGAATGGTAGCAGGTGATCTTCAGTGACGAGTCCCCCTTTAGTCTTGATGGAGACGACCAATGAATCCGTGTGTGGAGGCACCTTGGTCAGCGCCAAGATGAACGTTAATGTCTAAAACCTTTCTCTCTGTGTTCCTTTCTTTTTCTTTTTTTGCTCCTTTCTTTCTCTCTTTCTCCGTTTTTTCTTTCTTTCTTTCATTTTTTCTTTTTTCATTCTGTTCCTTCCTTTCTATCTTTCTATCTTTCTTTCCCCCCTGTTTATTTCTTTAGCATCATCTTGATGCAGTTGTGTTTATTGAGTTTAGAGTGTGTTTGACCAGCAGTGGATGGTACCTAATCAGAGCCGCATAGCTTTAGCGGAGCCGCGGTGAAGAGACGGTATTTTGCACTGTAACTTCTTTTCTTTGTATCTGTTGTTTTTATGATGGAGGTTATAAACACTAATAAAAGTAAGTCCATAAAAGCGCCATGTCTGCTGCTCTTGTCTACAGAAGAATTCAGAATGTGCTAAAAATAATAGACACCATTAAACACTAACAGTTAACCCACTGAACTGCAGGCTTATAGTCCAGTTATTAATCTTAATGCTGGGACTAAAATAAACTGCTCAGATATGACTATAAAGTGAGAATGCAAGCCATGAGGTTATCAGAGTGTGGAATCAAAGTGTGGGCCCCCAACAGACCCCTGCAGATTAACAGCTGTATGACCAGAGGCTGTGATGTCATCACCTGAACCACTGAACATCTCTCGAACTCTGTTTAGCTGCTGCTTATCGATGAGGCTGACCGTCGGGGCTGATCAGTGAATCAGATGGACCCTGCCTGCTGTGTCCAACAAGTGGGCCTGTCGATTGTTTATCTGGCTGGACTTTTCCCCCTCGCCCGGCTCCTAATGAGATACAGGAGCAAAGCCCCCAGAGCGTCCTCTCCACGTCCAGCTCTGCATTCAGAGTGAGGGAGAGCCTGAGACGCATGGCCCCCTCTGCACTCTCATTCTGCATGACCACCCCGCACTCCGGCCCACCCTCCACCCGCTTAGCATGCCAATGAGCCACCACTTTCTTCCCCTTTCTCTCATTCTCTCATTCTGTCAATCACTGCACCCTCTCCCCTCCTCCTTTCTATGCCCTCTCTCACTCTCTCTCTTTTTCCTCCATTCTCTCTCCTTTCTCTATCTCTCTTCCTTGTCCTCACTTTCTCTCCTCCCTCTGCCACCTTATCTCTCTCTCTCTCACTCTCTCTCCACTCTTACTCCCCGTCTCTTCTCTTTCACCTTCTTTGTGTCCCTTTCACTTTTTCTTTCTCCCCTTTCTTTCTCTTACTCTCTCATACACTCTTTCGGCTTGTTTTTAATCTCTCTCCTTTCTCCCTCCCTCCTTTCTTTCTTTCTTTCTTTCTTTCTTTCTTTCTCTTTCTTTTCCCCTCTATCTTTCTTTCTTTCTTTCTTTCTTTCTTTCTTTCTTTCCTTCCTTTTCCCCTCTCTTGTCTTTCTTCCTACTCTCTCTCTCTGTCTCTCTCTTTCTTTCTCTCTCTTTCTCTGTCTGTCTGTCGGTTTCTCTTTCTATCTCTCACTCACAGGGGAAATGCGAAAATAAGAGGGAAAAAATGAAAGAAGAAGCAGAAGAAAAGAAGGAGGGATGAAAGGTGCCGAAATGAGGCAGAGCAGAGACGAGAAGAGAGTTGGGAAATGTTGAGGAGATAATTAATTGTGGAGGCGGGAGGGGGGCTTGCCTCAGGATCTGAGCGCAGAGCTTTGCTCTTTACTTCATTTCATCTATTCCTTCCTTTTCTCTGTGCTTTTGTGCCATTCCTCTGTTCTCTCATTCGTTCATCGCCCAGAACAGCGCTCACTGTAACTGTGTGAAATGGAACCGCTTGTTAAACGATCATACAGTGAATAATATCACGGCCTACAAGGAAACGGAGCCCACTGGACTGTGAGAGTGCAGTGCTGTAACGCAGTGTTTACATGAATGAGTTCTATATGCAATTTTAGTGCTGCCATGCTGATTGTTTATAGGCCATATACATGCAAACACTGCTGGTATTATTGCTAGTAAGCACTTACAAAGGAAAGTGGCGGAGCCGTAAACCGCTTTAGCTGTAAAACTCCCAGGCTTCCTGAGTCCGCAAACATGTTCCATCAAGGGTCTACATGCCTCCAGTGGATGCTAACGGAATCTACTACTTGCTGGAGAGACGTAAGCTCCCTGGACAAAAAACGAGTCTCCTCTGTGATGTCCTGGTGGGGTTTTAATGATGTGAAATGGGTTCTTTGGTTGAGGTGACAGTAAATTTGAACCACAGTGCCTACACTGAGCTGCTGGACAACCAGGTTTTACCTTTTGCTGATCATCTTACCGAGGAACATAACATTCCCTGTATTCCAAAATGACGATTCTGGCATTCACAGGGCTACAAATGTGACTGATTGGCATGATGAACATTCAGGAGCATTCACACATCTGAACTAGCCTGCAAAATCCCCAGATTTGAATCCTCTTGAAAGTCTGTGGGACTACCTGGAACAACCAGTAAAACCACCAAGTCTGGCCCAACTGTGCAATTCTTTGATGCGGGAGTGTCTGAACATTGGTGTGGCCTACATCCACGAACTTGTCCAGTCCATGTGAAATCCAATCACAGCTGTTCTTCTCTGCTCATGAAGGTATTACATGCTATTAGGTACGTTTCAGTCACAGGGGACTCACATTTAGCTGGTGAGCTTACTACGGTGTCAATTTATTTGAGGTGTTCTACTATGATTATGAAAATAATAGTAATATGAACTTTCAAATGAAATAAACATTTTGCTATTTCTTTATTGGTGTCAGATTACTGACTCTAGAATTGCCACTGGGTATTACGAGTCAGGATGGGCTGGGGGGCTAGCTGGTTACCATGCTAAGTTTAGTAAATATCTCAGCAACATGATACATCTTTGGCAAACCTGTCACATTCTGTGGATAGTTTTAGTTAATTTTGGAATGTTTTAATTTATAAATCTTACAAAAAGAACATAAAAAGAAACATGGGTCCGCAAGCATGAAGAACCTTTATATTTCAAGTTTAAAGAACCTCCAGAACGTCTTAAAGCTCCCCCAACAAACCCCCAGAATAATCTAGACCTCTTTCTTACTTCACCTACCACAGATGTCAATAATCCTCTTTACTCCATCACTTGTGTATTTGCACTCTACTCAGACAAAATGAAGGTTCTAGAAATCTAATATCAGCAAGTGCATTTCAGGCACACCATTGTTAAAATACAAGTACAAAATACATAAATATACAAAATATATATACAATATACAATAATTACAAGTACCTCAGTAGTACTTCAGAGTTCTTAATATAAGTATACTAGTTTGCACTCCAAGGTAAAAGTTAAGTATATTTTTATGTACTATATATGTAATTTAATATGCACTTAAGTGTATATAAGTAAACCCCATTGGTGTCTCAAAACAGCACAGTTATGTACAATTAGTTCTATGTAAGTACATTTTATATATGATATTAAAGTAAGTATATTTTAATATCAGCAAGTACACTATTGTGTGTTAAATACAAGTGCAATATATAAATATTATGTTGCATATAACAATAATTACCTCAGTTGTACTTCAGAGGCCTTAATATAAGTATACTAATTTGCACTAATGATTATATTTAGCATACTAAGTACATAGTTAGTATATTGAAAATAGCACACTTTCAGTACATCAGTCACGAGTGCAGGGAAGTATACTAAGTTTACTTAAATTGTGCATGCTTCAGCGTACATTTTTTACTCCTGGATATGTAGTCCTGTACATTGTGCTGCTGTTGTGTTTTGCACCACGAGGCCTAAAGAATGACATTGCATTCCAATGTATAGAAGTTATAATAAAGTTCAGTCTTAGAAGTTGATTGGGTTTTCGGCTTCTCAAGATCCCAAACACTTGCAGTGATGCTGAGGTTCAGACTCCGGGGTGGACAGTTCATCGTCCACCAGCTACTTTGTTTGATTTGCCCAGTTTTTTCATCTTTGCAAATGAACTAAATGAAGGGTGATCCTCTGACATATAAGCCCAGAACAGTTAAGGAACCTTTTATTTCTAAGAGCATAAGAACCTGGTGTGAAGTAATTTGGCTACATTCTTTAACTGTTGCATAGGTCAACATGCACTAACCCCCTCTGTCTGAAATTGCTCATTAGCCCTGCAGTTGGGCATGGACAGTATTTAAAAAGTCAGCTGGGACACAAGGCACCATCTGTCTTCGAGCCTGGGGAGCAGTAGCGAAGACGCAATGAGATCTACCATAACTATTTTCATTAAGTCACATTACATTATTCCAGACAGCTCCAATTCGTCCTCCAAATGACGGCTCCGCGGCTCGCCGGGGATTATGAAAACAAACTACATTTACAAAACAAATTAGCATTAATCCAGCTAGTCACAATTGATTTCACCTCAAGAGAGTTGAATGTCAGTGCAGATTTGATTCAGCAGGCTCCGCCGGTAGCGGAACGTTTTCGGAAGTACGCTGCGGCCGTACATACTCAATTAAGTCCGTCCGAATGTACCTTTCAAACGGCCAAGCGACCAAACGCGAGCTCATCATACTGAGCATAACCTACATACCACATAGCGAATGGAACTGCTTGATACCGAATAACTTAATTGCATTTCTTTTGGAGAACGTGTAAGCAATTACTCTATACGTTCTGTGCAAAGCGTTCTGGTGAAAGGAAGCATGCTATGGGAATGTTCCCATGTTGGGATCGGGATCACGTTATGCAAAGGACTCTTTGCACAAACAACATTTTTAAATGGATAATTCCAATTACGCTGGGGGCGAATATGCTTGTATCAGCATTTTCACCGTGCACAGTATGTGGTCGACAGAATAACATGCAGTGTTGCAGTATTTCAGAGATGAGAGGTCTTCATCAATAGAGAGAGACAGCCCACCACCCTGTAGGAGTTGAATGCGTGGTAAACTGGAAGGAAACAGCATTTCAGTTGTGTCTTCCCAAACTGAAGCAGTACACTTTACTCCCCACCTACCTTCGCTCTGGACTGGAGTGCCCACCACAGTGCCCACCACACAAGGCCACCTACGCTACACTACTAGCCAGCAAGGTATCAGTCCACAATGCAAACTGAGCCACAGCCCACAATAGCGTTAACGGATATGGGAGCTGGAAAGGAGCATGCACATGACAAAGGCCCAATGTTTTATCCCAATCAGTTTTCTCCAAATAGTGAAGTAAATGGACGGCCTCATTCGCTATCTTCTCTTTGTATACCACATATAACGGATTTGGGGCATTACCACCCCCAGTAGTGATGCATCCATATCATGTGCTTTTTCTTGCTATTGGTTCCATTTGTTTGTTTTTTTTGGTGTGTGTTCAGAACATCTTTTTTCCTGGCTTTTTGCAGCCCACTATTATTTGTTGATGTAATCAGTTTCTTATTTGTGTAATTATTAGTCCTTTATATAAGCCTTCAGCTAAAGGCAGCCAATAGCAGCCTACATCTTCCTGCCATCATTGAGATTTACACCACACGCTGCATCCCAAAAGCCACAAGCATTGTACAAGCTCCTACACACCCCTCACACAAATTGTTCTCTCTTCTGCCATCTGGAAGAAGGCACCGTGGCATTCGGGCCCTCACAGCCAAACTGGGAAAGTTTCTTTCCCCAACAATCCATCAGGTTCCTCAATTTCCCCAGTCTGAACTGATGGAGACCTTCATACACATCCAGACACATACACAAATGACACCATCTGGCTTCCTGCTTCTTGCAACTCCAGTTTATGTCTAAGATACTGTTTTATATATCATTATTGCACCACGCTGTGATACTCCAGTAATCTAATTTAATCTAATTTACACTGTGAGATTAAACTTCTGCACAGCTTGTAGAAATCATGTTCAGGGTTATTAACATTCACTCAGAAGCATACACTTGAACAGGCCAGGTCAAAGCCATCAGATCGGTCCAGAAAAGCACGCAAACAGATCAGAATGTTTTTGCACTGTGTATATTGTATTGTATTGTTTTGCACCATGGTTCTAGAGGACCCTTGTCTTTTGAATTATTTAAAAGGCAATAACTAAGCCTTAAACACACTGTCAGACCCAAAAGGTACTGTAAGGATGCATTATTGGCTCACCATAGTACAAACAAATGGAATAGAAATAGGTATAAAAGTGACCCAGTTGTGGACCTTAAATAATGTTCTAGGTACGTTACATTCACTGTCTCAGGGAAAAGAGTCATATTTGTAGCTGTTCATAACCCAGTGTTTTAAAGCAGAGCAATATAATAAAAGCTCTGTGAAGAAAGAGTGTATAGAATCTATTTAATCCAAATAAATCAGTAAATAATAATAATAATAATAATAATAATAATAATAATAATAATAATCTGGTGGCCTGTCTGATGTGTTTCCAGTCTTCTGCTCACTAAGAGATGGAATAGGCTGCAGCACTCCCCACAACCCAGATGAAAAAATGACTTGAATGAATAATAATAATAATAATAATAATAATAATAAGCCTACTTTTTTTCTTGTATTTAACTGTGTAGTTCTACACACATTAGTCATTGACTAAAAAGAAAGTTAATTAACATAATAAATTCACATAATGGGATCATGCATTAGATTCCCATTCAGTTTATATTCTGTTAGCCTTGGTACCTCTAGCTTTTTTATGTTTGATGTTTAAACACCTCCACACAAAGTGCTAAAGTATTTACCTTTAAATATACCTAAATATGGAAAGTAAATGATTTATTATGGTTCTAATGTATTATTATGATTTCTGGAAAAAGACTCTTAATCAATTCATTGTAGGGGGAGAGACTCTAGTGTATCTCAGTCCACCAGTCTTTAATAGAAGGTCATTAATTAGTCTGAAACTGATGTCTATTCAAATGATCATAATCACGAAACACTGAAGGCGAACAGTTTCCATTAGCTAGAACCAAGCTCTGTCCAACATTACACTTACTGAGTTACTGTACACCAACACACTACTTACAGTACACTAACACATTACACTTACTGAGTTACTGTACACCAACACACTACTTACAGTACACTAACACATTACACTTACCGAGTTACTGTACATCACTGCTATTGGGAAAAGTCTTTACAGGCTTTGTGGACGCTCACATTGACCTGTTTTCACAATATTGACAAACTCCTAATTTAACACACCTGATTTGGTTAATGCAGCCAGCAGGAGCATCTGAGCAGGAGATGCAGGTGTTGGGGTTTTTTTGGAGTTTTTCCAGAAGCTATACGACGGATTAAAAAGCTGTACACATGCACACTATTCCCAATCAGACCAAACATTCCAGAGTTGGAACGGTGTCAGTATCTTGAAAACTTTGGGACTTGTTAGCGGACAAAAAGCAAGAAGCAGAGGAATAGGAAGAACATAAATCAGATAACAATAGTGTTAAGCATTGCACATCACTAATTACTTGCGCTTGTTCATCAACTGATGTTGCCAGTCATTGTGGGGGGGTGAAAAGGCCCAAGTTGGTATGCTATTAATGGAAAATGTATTGCCGCAATATGCTTTCATTAGCATAAATCTGCAAGAAAAGCTGCAGATGGTGTCACGTCCAGAGCCAGCTTATCATTGTCGCTCTTTTCCTTCTCACCCTTCATATACAAAGCGGCTGCTTCTGAATCCAATTCAACATGCAATTGATTTGTTAAGTGGGCTTATGAGCCACACCTGGCCTCTCCGCTCGCCTTGTTTAGACATTGTGTCGAGCAACAATACGGCTAGGCAGTCATAGCCCACTAACCACGGCTAATAATGGCCCAGATGGTGACCACCATAGCTGGGGTTGCACTGTAATTACAAGCAGAATACAAACACACACACACACACACACACACACACAAGCTCAAAAAAAACACAGATACTCACTCTTTTTCCCCTCCATTCTGGCCTCGGATGACCCACCAGCACTCTGCCAGGCACGATGGGACCGCGCGGCTCTAATAGCCCACCTGTCCGTCCAAGCGACCCTTCCCAGCCCAGCCCAGGGCCTTGACGACCTGCCATTCGGTAAAAGACCGGTGCTGGCTGGCTCTCTCCACTCAGGACCTTCATTAGCAAACTCAGGGAGTCGTTTTGAAAGTCAGTGAGTTCTTGGAAGCCTCGTGCTGAGGGGACCAGTGGCTGGAGGCGCAAATGAAGCCAAGCTGGAGAACAAACATCTCGGGACCAGGGCTTACAAGCCCAGCAGGTTTCAGAACAAGGGGGCCATTGGCAGCCAAGGCAAAGCTGGGAATGCTAGGCCTCGGCACACCAACGCAAGGGCACGATCCTGGGTGGGCGGTGACATTTGAGTAACAAGGTCTCAAAGCAACAGGCAACAGTGCTGTAGGACCACATCTGTGGCTCTGTGAATAGTTTTGTTGTTTTTCTAAGCAGCACAGGGTCACCGAGCTTTGCAAAGTAGCAAATCGCACCAATTAAAGAACACAAGGAAAACCAAAAGATCACATCATCAGAAGCATTGAAAGAAGTTCGGCAGGGTACCCCATTAAAGTCCACCATAGCACATGTGCCTAAAATGTACCTCTTCTTACTTTTAAGTTGTCTCAGAACTGCAGGTTGTAAAAGCATGGACAGTAGGGTATGGTTGTAAGGTCAAAGGGAAGTATACTGTTATGATCTGAACTTGATGAAGTGTTTATTGTGCAGTCTTGCACTGCATCCACTGTGACTAATGAAAATGGCAAGTACAAGTTATTAATTCTGTGTCATATCCCAGGTAAAAATGAAGTATATTTTAAAGTACTAGAAATGTACTTTAATATCATATATATATCATATATATATACACCCATCAGCCATAACATTAAAACCACCTCCTTCTATCTACACTCATTGTATATTTTATCAGCTCCACTGACCATATAGGATTCTATAGTTCTACAGTTGTAGTCCATCTGTTTCTCTGTATACTTTATTCCCCTGTTCTTCAGTGATCAGGACCCCCACAGGTGTGTTAGTGTGTGTTGTGCTGGTGTGAGTGGATCAGACACAGCAGTGCTGCTGGAGTGTTTAAACTCTCTCTCCACTCACTAGCCACTCTATTAGACACTCCTACCTTGCTGGTCCACCTTGTAAATGTACAGTCAGAGACTATGGCTCATCTGCTGCTGCAGAGTTTGTGTTGGTCACAGGAAGCTGCCCGCAGGACGCTGCCCGCAGGATGCTGCCCACAGGATGCTGTTGGTTGGATAGTTTCTCAGTCCAGCAGTGACACTGAGGTGTCCAGCAGCACTGCTGTGTCTGATCCACTCACACCAGCACAGCACACACTAACGTACCACTAATGTACCTGTCAGTGCCACTGCAGTGCTGAGTATGATCCACCACGCACATAATACCTGCTCTGTGGCAGTCCTGTGAGGGTCGTAATTGTTTAATACAGGCCTTATTCTTGTTATTTCTTGCTTTCAGTTTTTGGAAGAAACTAGCTGGGATATTTGATCCGCATCTCCACAGTTCAGTCTTAGAAGTTGGTTGCATGTTCTGCTTCTTACGATCCAAGTAATCGCAAATGATGTTAAATGATGCTGAGGTCTGGACCATGGGGTGGTCAGTACATCTCAGACAAGCTCTCTCTGTTGACAACCAGTCAGCTATACAAACAACCTACCATCATAAAATCAGCAACCTTCTCACTGTATGTTCGGATACTTGGATCCAGCAATGAGTTTACTGTACCTGGATAGCATTGCAGGAGAAAACACAAGTTTGGCAGGAGAGCCAGAGATCGGACTGAATTGCAGGACTCTCCCGGCCAGTGCGGGGGAGTTGGCAGCCTTGAAATCAACTGCATGTACCTGAGGCAGGAAAGGGAAACAGTATGATGCTCTTTGTGTATTTGCTGCCCTCCATTACCATAAATAAGAGAACCCGTGACTTTAATGTACCATACCGCCTGGAGAAGAACTCCACAGACTGGAATTAGCTTGCCTGGCCAATTCGTCCCCCGCAAACATGTCACAGGATACTCCTAGCAGATTCCGAGGGAGGACTGAGTGGTTCTGCCAAGGCTTTGAAATATTGTGAGCAGACACTTCACAGCAGTAGCAGTATGTTTAAAGAGGATGGCATTTGCAATAAAGTGCGGGATATCAAGCAGAAAATTAGCCGGCCCCATCCAGCCCAAAAGTCAACGGCATCTTCTGCGAAAGCAATGCGCATTAGCAAACACGGAGCGCAAGATTAGGGATAGGCCAGGATGATTTCCGATGATTTTTCTCCCTTTAATTCACTTCCACCTCATATTTGGAGAACACTTGGAGAGAAAATGGAACAAGCTTCCAAACATGTTTATCTGTTGTAATGCTGACTGTGCGGGCCCTCGGTTGTGGAAAAACAATAATTGCGAGGATTACCTGCGGAATGTCACAGACAGAGGCCGCGCCGAGACACAGTGAAATCGGATTCACGACCAGCTCGGAACACGGAAGTCGGCACTTCTTGCCTTGTTTGATAGATGAGCGTTTGCCGAATTGGATTTACGTATGACGTTCTTTATCTAAGGTACTACAGATGCTCATTTGCATCAGAGTTCAATGCGGAGGCAATAGCATTCCAGGATGAAAGATCCCTGGACAATAAAGGTCCGAATGGTCCGGCTCTCTGTAGCTCTTTATATGGCCAAATATTGCCTGGACACCTTTTCATAAGCAGCAGATTTTGCCACAAGGAAAAGGACAAAGCAGTTAGAGGGGTCAGAAGTTTGAATTAACCTCCGGAAGCCTTTGGCCTCCTTTTAATATTGGATGTGGTCTGACTGACATACTGACAGAGACTGCATTAAAGAAGACGGCACGGATGTCTTTAGTCGGCCTACAAACTCGCATCAAGGCAAAATACAGCATTAGCCCTAGAAAGTAAGTGCATTTCATTTATGGTGTTTCAGTGACTTGCATTCAGAACGCACTAAAACAAGCATAGTCCTTTTCCACCAACGTAGAACAGGTTCCTTTCCAGTTTGCACACCTAATTTTGAACAGTTCATCGCATTTCCACCCACAATGCATAGGTTTTGGAACAAGTTCACTCCCAGCTGGAACCAAAGAACAGTAGGTTCTTCAGCACAAACCGTGAGGACATCAATGGGCGTTACTAGTTGTTAAGAAAGGAGAAGGCAACATTGGCAACACCCAGTGGGCCTCTGGAGAACCTCTTCTACGTCTTCATATCACCAGTAGTTGGTCCGTGCTTGCTTTTGGACATAAACAAACATCTGGAATAACAGCACAAGCGCTCGCAGCTAATCTATACACTCCGCCATCTTGGTAGTACTGTTTACTACCGCGGTGCAGCGCCCTCTGTTGATTGTTGAAGTCGTATCCTTTGTTGTTCCTTAGTTCCAATACAAACTGGTGCAAACACAGGCTGGTTCCCTGAATATCACCAAGGTTCTAAGAAGCCTGATTGGAACCAGTTCAAGAGCCAGGGTTCCTTTGTCTGATAAGGGCTAACATAGAATCGCTGATGAATGTACAATTTCTTCAATGAACACTGAAAACTCACCTTCAAAAGTTTTTCTGCGGTGCTCGCACATGAAATGAGGTGCACATGGTTTATCCTGACCCCCGACAGACATGCCGAAGAATGCTTTGTAGGCCTTGCACATCTTAGCAGATGCTTTCACTCTTTTTCACTCTGGTCTTGATAAATTGGTCCCAGACGTAGCAGAATGTGTTTGACTGATGCTGCAGCCTCTTGATGCCCTCTAAATTAGATGTAGCTCTGTATCCACTATCCACTTACTATGCTGTAACAAACTGAAATGGCTGTTTTAACACACCTGCATTTATGCTGCTCTGCACACTACTGGACAGTTCCAGACTGTTCTAGAAAGTTCTAAACAATTCTTCAAAGTTCTAGAAAATTCCAGACAGTTCTATAAAGTTCTGGAGAGTTCTCACAGTTCCAGAAGCTACTTGATGTCAGCACTGAATGTATCGCAGATTTCTGGACAATAGAGAACTTCTCAATACATCATTGTCCTGACCATATAAGCAAAGTTAATGGGGACCAATAGCCACTTTCTGTACATTTTAGGCCTAAGGAATTAAGAAAACACACTTATTACCCAGGAACCACAACAAAATAAACATTTGTAACCTAATTTATAGAAAGTCATTTGTCATGCCAAGCTTATGCAGGTGTCATATAGTCTCACTAACAGTGCCCTACAGTAAAGTAGTAACAAACACCCTTGCTATGTTGTTGCCATTATTGGACACCAAACCAGCAAAAGTCATTTTATAATTACTTACACATAATAATGTAATATGGTTACACCACACACCAAATAACGATAATAATCCCCGACAGTGCAGAAGAGAAGCTGGCCCAGAAACCACAATTGAATCTAATGTGAGAACCCGAGGGGGTGAAGTATTGCCGCGTTTTATCCCTTGCTGGATTTTATTTTGGTTTCAAAAGAGGTTATTGATACAGGATCTTATTTTCAGCTCATGTTGATATAGGCCTGAGGGTATTCAATTATTCATAGAGTGATAGCAAGCAATAAACATATCTCCTTTTCATAATCCAGGTGGCCCCTAATACACATTACACATTGCCGACTTATTTCCCATAAGTACTTGGTACGGGAGCTGGCATGGGTTCCAAAAACACATCCTGATCTGGTACAATCTTTGAGATATCTTATGAAGGCAATTTAAACACAATCATAGATAATAGACAATAATAGATATAAATAGTCATGCTTTCTTTATTTTAATATAAAAGCTTAATAATAATAATAACAATAATAATAAGGAATGGGCAAGACACTCCACAGATGAAGTCACCACTGTAAGAGCCCCTTAAGGAGAGTTTGGGGGTTATAATGACTCAAGATGTTTTATTCACCTGCTAAATAGCCTAGTTAGGTCCATTACCAGAGTGTCTGAGTCTCTAATAATGTCTCTTTACTATTGAGTGCGATCAATGGTCCGCATTAAACGAGCACAGTATTGATGGGTTTTCCATCATTGATCTGGTTTAACATAAGCTGTCCTGTCTCACCACTATACCTGCTTTCCTCTCAGGTCACCAAAGCATGTGCATTTAGCTATGGTATCTTTGGAGTGCCTCAGAGCTCAGTGCTTGGATCCCTGCTTTTTGTAAGCTCTCCAGGCAAATAATTACTCCACTCTGTGATGGTCTGGGTTTTTTTGGCTGAGGGAACAATAACTTTGAACCATAATACCTTTATTAAACTGCTGATTATCGCCTTAATGAGGAACATAACATTCCTATGCCTGTATTCCTGACAATTCTTGGGTTCACAGGGCTGCAAATGTGACTGATTCAGGAGTATTCACACATCTGGACTGCCCCACAAAATCCCCAGATTTGAATCCTCTCAATCAAATCTGTGGGACTACCTGGAACAGCTAGTAAAAGGCTAAGAGGGCATCCACCAAATCTAGCCCAACTGCCCAAGTCTCTGGTGCTAGAATGTCTGAACATTGATGTGGCCTACATCCAGAAACTTGTCCAATCCAGGCCAAAATTTCAGCTGTTATTCGTACTCGTGGAGGTACTACACGCTACTAGGTATGTTTCAGTCACAGCTTATTTGTAAGCTCTAAGTTATGCAGCCTAGCACAAACTCTGAGGCATCAAAGATGCGATACAAATTGAAGACGTATTTCTATCCACCACCCACTGTCAATACATCAATAGTTAATTGTAGTTACACAACACCGTCATTAACTGTCACAATCAGCCCTTATCCATAATCCTATGCGCCGAGTCCTCAGCCAATTAACGCAATGACTACGCTTATCAGAGAATCAGTTTGCGGTACACGCAAATTGAATCTAATTTGAATGCATTCTGCACAGTGATTTGCTATATTTGGGTTTTGTGGGGGCTTTGCCTCTGGGTGTAGGAGAAAAACAAAGAGTCTGAGTTAGTTTGTGCCAATTTAAAAAGTAGCTTGTCTCTACAAGTGAAAGGGAAGGCAGGCAAAATACAATCCTGAATAGCTTCATTCAGCCGGAAAAGAAAGAGAGGCAGAAAGACTTCTGACAGCGAAGGTGAGGTTTCGACTGGATAGTAAACAACCTCTTGCGTAATCTGCAAGAGCTAGCTCAAACGTGCGGATGGCTGATGCAGAAAGCGCAAATAAAACTGAACCACAGTTGAACGTGGGGGAGATAAAATGCCATTTTATATATTCAGTGAACACACGGATTAAAAGGTAAATTAAAAAGAAATCGCTCCACAAAGCAGAAGTCTGGGTTATTACCGAAGGATGATAAAGCACAAAGAAAAACAAGACGATGTTGGAAGGCATTCTCCATCAGTATGGGCAAGACATGCTTGTGTTTCTATTCCTCGTTTTTGGAGAGCTGCATTAATTATGGCTTATGCTGGAGAAGACGAATAAAAGCTAAGCTTAAGTTCTGTCAAAAACATGTTTACTAGAAAAAAGGGGTCTGACCAGCATTAAGCAGGAGTCAAAGTTGGGCATTAAGGCACTCACCATTGATTTTGCAGTCTTTTGTTAAAACTTGCAGGTAATTGCCAGTTTGGCACAACACACCGCTATTTGTCTGATTGTATTGTGGCGGTGAGTACCCATATTTAAGCTAAATGCAGTGCTGTGTTACCCAACTGCCAATGCATTCATCTGCACCATTAGCTCAAAAGTGCTTTTGGAGCTTCTTTGCTATTGTTTCACTCTACTTTTGATACAGCATTACTTATTATTGATCATGTGGAGGCTGCAAGTGCCAGCTAACATTTGGTCTTGCAAAACTTTCCAGTACAAAATTGATGGACAAAGGATGCGGTCGATTGGGCAACAGCTGATTGCTATTTGGTAGTGCGAATTAGTACATCTAGTATAGCCGAATTCTGTCATAGTTGACACTGTACTGAGCTAAGCTGGAAGAAATGCACTCACTTATTATAGTCACATTTCATTTATTACACATTAGCTGTATATTTACAGCTAAGCTAGTCATCAATAAATGTGGTGGTACTAATGCTAAAGCTAGTTGTGTGGTAATTAATATAATAATAAGTTTAATCATTCATAGCAACAAGATATCAGCTTGCAAGCTAGTTGCAATTAGCTCACTGATAGTGGCCATAATTAGCAGGCTAGTTAGCTGTAGCAGCCACAATTAGTAAGTGGCAATTAGGCTGCCCAGATAGCAGACAGCGTTGAGCCAATTCTGGTTTTCATCCATGAGTGTTTGTTATCTTCCAGGTAGATATTAGGCAGGTGGGACAGATCTTACTTTAGAGTATATGGGCCATATTTGAGCCCGATCCATTAGAGTTACATTATATCGGCCAGATCTGGGCCATATCACGTAGTTTTACTGACTTCACAGTATAGGGGACAAAGATTGGCCACATCTGTTAGTAGTACTCATTTCACAGCGCATGGGCCATATCGGGGCCTTATCCATTTATTTCTTCTGGTTTTACAGTATATGGGCCAGTTTTGGGCCAAGTACCCAGCCAGATCTGGGCCACATCTCTTAGTTCTACATAACTTGTTACAGTGTATGGGCCATACTGGGGCCTTATCCATTAGTTCTTCTGGTTTTACGGTATATGGGCCAGTTTGGGGCCAAGCACCCAGCCAGATCTGGGCCAACACAAAAGCATGAGCAAGTAGCTCATAAGTGGGCCAAAAAATGTTGCTATCTAGGTAGTTATCTTAGAATGACAGGTAGTTATCTGCTATAGTGTTTTAAAAGTAGCATTAGAATATGCCAGATAATTCTAGAATGTTAATAAATACCATACCTGAACATTTTCCTAATTAATTACATTACATTAAGATTACATTAAGACAGGTGGTAGACCCATAGATGCCTTTACAGTTGATATCTAATACGACTGGCCTAATTAGCTAGCATGCATGTAAAAACTTCAGATGAAACCCTCATGTTCAATTTTAGCAGTGGTGCATTTTCATCCTGTCCATAAATCACATCCGCAAGATTTGAAAGGAGAAAAAGAGACTAATAAATCAACCACTAAGATAACCAGAAAAGTCAATAGAGGAAGTGTGAGCTGTGCACCATGCACACTGCATTAAATATTAAACAGTGAATTTTGACTTTTTAATGCTGTCTTTCTGAAACATGTCTAAGAAGAGATAAAGGTGCTACCCTGCTACGTGGTTGGGATAGCCAGTAAATGTCATGCTGATGGCCTTTGGTCAGGTGTAGTCATTTGTTAGCTAATGTAGCATACTATACAGGGGTCCCTAATTAGACAAGTATGTCAGGTTGGTTAATTGAATTGCAAATACTGATACCGAAGTGTGTTATTAGGGAGGTTTACCTAATTAGTTCAGGGCAGTCAGGAAAGAAGCGAACAGATGGATCTACAGAAGTGCTGTATTTGTTAATGTCAGGTTCGGGTCAGCTGGCCTTTAGCTCCGGCATTCACAGAGACTAAAATGAAATGGTTTATTTTGCTGTTTTTTTCTTACATTTTAAAGTGCACTATAATGCAACATCCAGACTTATCCACAAGGTTCTGTTATAAACCTCATATATCCATTCACCCTAGAATGAAAAACAAGAGCTATCCTTTACAGCAGGGGTATCAAACTACCAGTCCACGGGCCCATGAGACAGCTTCATACAGGCCTCCATATATTTACAATTCATTCTTAAATGGCTCACAAATCATGCATTTGTCACTTTTTCTGCAGATGAATATTAACATCTGACGGCTAGATTGGCTGGTTATATAGCATATAAAATCAGCTATGACATAGGCTCAGGCCAAAGTGGATTCCTTCATGGCATAGCAGTACATACAGCATGTTGGAATTAAGACATAAATATAATTATCAAACAAACCCACATAAACTGACCAGACAAATTATGAGTCACCTGTGACTGAAACGTACCTAATAGTATGTAATACCTCTATGAGCACCAATAAGAGCTGAGATTGGATTTGGCATGAACTAGACAAGTGTAGGCCACATCAATGTTCAGACACTCTTGCATCAAAGAATTGTGCAGTTGGGCCAGATTTGGTGGATGCCTTCCCTGGCACAGTTCTGAGGAGAATATCCTGTAGACTGGGATTCAACTGTAGACCCGTGTGACTGTACACTTCCACACACCTGCAAACTCAGCTACTTCCTTCACACTATGACCTTTGATATGCCCAAATGCAATCACTACTTTTAGCCAATCATTAACATCTGCTTTGAACCCATTTTCCACACATGGAACGAGACATACACTGCACTGTACCACCTCTTCTCAACCTATGAATCCTGTCACTCACACCCCGCAGGTATTTATAGCCCCATCATCCTCGTGCAGTGCCATCTGCAGGAGCCTGAAGTTACTACCACCTTAAACACACAAGGTGACTCATTTTTGTCTGGTGATCTAAGAATGCACTTTTAACTGCTTGGTTAGACAACACTTCATTTGCAATAAGTTTACATGTGTTCAATAGGCGTGCCAGTGCCAAGACACAATATGAGTAGTGTACAGTTCTATTAGTAAAGCCCCTGTCTACTCATTTTTATGATTTCATGCAGAGAAAGGATGCTGTTTGTCTTTTCTGTTGAGAGATTTCTGAAATGACCTTTTTTACTGTTTTCTTCTGTTCAGTTTGAGTTGGGTTTGGCAAAATCTTGTGCAAGTCAGATCTGCCAAAGTACCAATCAGAAAAAAAGTAGCTCTGCTTGTGTCCACTCACCGTCCACCCTGTTAAACACTCCTACCCTGCTGAGACCATAGCTCATCTGTTGCTGCACAGTTTGTGTTGGTCATCCTCTAGTCCTTCATCAGTGCTCACAGGATGCTGTCCTGTTTTGGTTGGTGAACTATTCTCAGTCCAGCAGTGACCCTGAGGTGTCCAGCAGCACATCTGTGTCTGATCCACTCACACCAGCACAACACACACTAACACACCACCACTATGTCAGTGTCACTGCAGTGCTGAGAATGATCCACCACCCACATAATACCTGCTCTGTGGTGGTCCTGTAGGGGATTTGACCACTGAAGAACAGGGTAATAAAGTATACAGAGAAACAAATGGACTACAGTCTGTAACTGTAGAACTACTATGTACTCCTATATGGTAAGTAGAGCTGATTAACTGGACAATGAGTGTACCTAATGAAGTGGTCGGTGAGTGTACACCCCGCCCCCCACCACCACTAGAAACCTTTTACAAAGTCTACCTTCCTGGTGGTTCTGTTGTTTGGTGGTACTGGTTGTAATTCACATTTATGGAACTGAAGAAAATAGCATACAAGCATCACATATAAAACATCTTGAGAACCAGCACAGCCTCACTATTGCAAGCGTACAAGAAAATTATGGTGGCTAACAAATGGTAAACAGTGGGTGCTTGCAGCAGTTGATGCCTTTGTTCATATGAACTGCAAGAAAATAACACTCTGTCAGTGTTATATGTGATTTTCAGGTTATAAGAACTCTAAGCAGACAGGTGGCCTTGCAAAATGTCTTGCGAAAGCCTTTGAATGCAGAGTAAGAGGCAGAGTCCCCAAAAGCTGGGGAAAACGTGGTGCTACTTCTACTTATCAAAGAACTCAATGGTGCACAGCAGAATGTACACAGTGTACTATGAGAGATAGGTGACGTACTTTATGGCACTAGATAAGGAAGTTAGGTAACACTTGCAATATAAATGAGGTATTATACAGCATGCATAACACCTTATATTACTTGGCATAAGCTTATTTAATGTCTCTTAAGTAGCAGTAATACTTTATATGAATCTGGTATCCATATTGCATTATAAGCGCATTCATAAAGATCTGTAAAGCATTCATAATGCTTTATAATGCCTGACATAAGCCTTTGTAACTGCACATAAATGATCAGAATAGAGTGAATAAAGTGTTACAACACCACAGTGTTTCAATGTTTCATAGCACAAAGTGGCGTATATAAAACATATATCTAACATTATTGGTGAGACCAGCATCATAAAGCCTAGTAACAAATATTGTGATTATTCATATGATGTTTTATAACTACATTGAACATGCATAAACACTTATAAGCTCTTTTTACAGACTTTAGGTAAAGTGAAGCTGTTGGTTAGCTTTATAAATTAGCCCGTGTTAATATGAGCACATAACACTTTAATTAAAGTAAGACTGGCTTAAACAAGAACATCTAAACAGTGGAATACCAGAATGGCTAGTTTGTACTTTGAACAGGGTTTACGTTATTGATAAAATATACTTTTACATATCGCGTGCTGTTATCAGTTCATCTGAATACACATTTTCTCGACATCTGCATTTTATGAGCAAACACCTAAATACTGTTTCAATGTTCTCAACAATATATAGATTATAATGCATTATATCACTTAGTGCTATGAAGCTTTATACTGTGGTGTTACAATATTTTATGTGTGTGATTATGAACATTTATGTGCAGTTACTAAGGCCTGTGTCAGGTGTTAAAAAGATCTTTACGAATGCACTATGCATTATGGATACCCGATTCATAGGAAGTGTTACCAGTAGTTCTGATGATATGCATAATGTATAATAATGAAACTTTATAATGTCAGGTTTTATAACAGCTTATAATATCTGCTCATAAGAACACTGCAAATACTAATGTTGTAACGCACCATCTAATGCAACACTTTATAGAGTTTTATGCCAGGCCATTACAGGCTTTAAGTGAAGTCAGCATTTTTAATGTGGTTTAAATGTTTAATAACTTTCATGTCAGCACATTATACCTTATACTGCATTATAGTGGTCTTTAAGTGAAGTTAGATTGTCTAACTGGTAATACGGGACATACAATGCAAATATGTTGTTCTGCTTTATTAAGACTTGAATAAGCAGAGCCATAGCTGACCTAGTACAACATCCATGCTCTTATGAACAGATATTATAGAGCATTATGGAACCTGACATTATGAAGTTGCATGCTCTTAATGTAACTATAACTAGTAATTATACAAGCTTATGCCTGGTATTATAAGGTATTATGTATGCCATATAACACCTTATGAATGCATTTCGATATGAATACAAGATTCATAGCAAGTGCTACTGGAAGTTACAGGCTAAGCATCAATTGAATCTCTATTCAAGACACTAACAAAGACTTTGCAAAGAACATTGCCAGCAAATTAACCACAGCAAATAATGCACAAGTCCTTCAGAAAAGCACCCTCGAAAGCTGTGTGGTTGGGGAACAAGCGGTGTTGGTACACAGCACGCAGCCAATCCAATCTAGTCTTAACGCGGAGTGGGATTTTTCCAGGTAAGCTTCTGCTCAAATCCTGTCTGCTGGATGCTGCCTGCTGCTCTTCGCAGGACTGACTGAGGTAGGCAGAGTGTGCATTTGTGATGAGGATCAAAGCCTTTCTGCCTGCACAGTCATACCTCATTTGAGTCCAACAGGCTGCCCGTGTCCGCCTACGTCACACAGCTCGAGCTGAACAGAACTTTAATTGGAGGGCTGGAAAAAAAAGAAAAATCCATCTGTCTTATTAATCGTTTGACTAACACCGGCCACCTTTGAATTCGTTTTATCAGACACTCCATGATGGCAAGCTGCAGAAGCTAAAGGTGGCTTCTTTAGTTTGTCAGCAGCTGCAGATCAACCAACAATGAATGGAACACCACCTCTTTGGCAGGATGCCATTTGCATTATTCTAATTCGTCAAAAGTCACTTTAATTCACATGGCAATTCATAATAATCACTGCAGGCTTATTATGCCGTTTTCCATCAAAAGGTTTATTCTGTAATTGCTAATCGTTCAGTAACTGCTATGAAACGAATATCTAAGTTTCATAGGTCATTTTGATTATGGAATTATGTTGGATAAGGCCCAACAGCCACGACTGCAGACATTCAGCGAGCAGTGATGCCCCCAATGAGTCATCCTGTTAGTACCAGCATCATTGGAAGACGACTGCACGACGCAGGACTACATGCACGCAGACCGTTACAACAATTGCCTTTAACACTACGTCAACGTCACCAAAGACTGCAATAGTGTCGTGCCAGACTGTCATGGAGTGAGTCAGAATGGCAGTGGGTCATCTTTGATGACGAGTCCTGCTTTTGTCTTGGTGAAGACGGCCAACAAATCCATGTGTGGAGGCACCGTGGACAGGACCAAGATGAAATGTCCAGAAGGTCTGATGTCACTCCACCTCCACCCCTACTGCACAATCTGCAGGAACTGTGTGAGAATATTCAAGCTGCATGGAATGGATTATCACAGGACACCATTAGGAACCTCTACAACCCCATGCCGAGACATCTGGCAGCCCAACGCCATACTGAGAGACACTACTTCTGTATGTGTAGCTCAATAAATATTACACATATCAGTCTAAATTTATCATAATTTATCGTTCCTGGTAACCTTTATCCTCCTTCCCAATAGCACTGCAATCTCACACTTCCTGCTGGGTGCAATTATTCTTTTGACGATGAGTGTGTATATAATAGTATGTAATCCATAATGCTGGAGTGTTTAAACACCTCAGTGTCACTACTGGACTGAGAATCATCCATCAACCAAAACTATCCAGCACAACAGCGTCCTGTGGGCAGTAGCGTCCTGTGGGCAGTAGGACTAGAGGATGACCAACACAAACTGTGCAGCAGCAGATGAGCTATCGTTTCTGACTTTACATCTGCAAGGTGAACCAGCAAGGTAGGAGTGTCTAATAGAGTGGACAGTGAGTGGACACAGTGTTGAAACACTCCAGCAGCACTGCTGGGTCTGATCCACTCAAACCAGCACAACACACACTAACACACCACCACTACGTCAGTGTCACTGCAGTGCTGAGAATGACCCACCACCCACATAATACCTGCTCTGTGGTGGTTCTGTGGGGGTCCTGACCATTGAAGAACAGGGGAATAAGGTATACAGAGAAACAGATGGACAACAGTTTGTAACTGTGGAACTATAAAGTGCTTCTATATGGTCAGTGGATCTGATAAAATGGACAATGAGTGTAGATACAAGATACTAATGAAGTGGCCAGTGAATGTAGGTATATATGTATCCAGAAGACTGAAAAGTTTCTTGTCACTGAACACACACAGCTGCTTTAAATTCTGTCCGTCTGCTTGATTTTTTTTCTTTCAAAGTAAAGCTTCAAAGTTTTTTTTTTTTGTCTGCCTCCCTTTTTCAGAGTCTCCCTTCTACTTGCACAAGCAAACTTATCATCTTAAATTAAATTGCAGGGATAAAACGATTACACTCCCCGGTGTTTTTTTCCTCTCGGTGTGCTGCGCCCGGCACCCTGCTGGGCTTTATCTCTTAGTAGGACTGGAATAGATGGGAAACCTAACTGTACACTAGTGAGCAAGGGAGACAGCTTTAAAAAAGGCTTCTTATCACCTAGCCTGTTTACTTCTTTGGGCCCAGAGCCGAATGAGGCCCCCCGATAATTCCACGGACACAGACACACACACAAAGACACACAAAAAACATGTTATTTAGGGGGGCATATGGAGATTTGCAGAAGGTAGACTGTTCCTGATCCAGTGCCTCTGTTATAGCAGTGTAAAAGTAGCATGAAACATATCGCTGTCCAATGAAAAACATGTATCTGCATTTTTGTCGAAATCTGACCTGACTATGCATCATTTGACACAGCAACTATCGTTTACACTATGTGAATTATGTTTTTATGATGAATGGACTAAAAGAAATGGCCCAAAACTGCCCAAAAAAGTCTGGTTCCATTGACTTGCATTGAATTCTATTGTATTAAGTGAGGTTTTTGCCGTCTCTTGTAAAGTTGCCATTTTGGAAATACTGATGTATTAAACAAACTAAATAATTAAAATTAGATAGAAATTATTATGTAATTATTACATCTATGGCAGATGAAGCCATAGACAATTTAATGCACTTATTTAGTGTTACAGGTGAAGTCACCAAGCACTACTACTCTACTACCAAACACTAATGCTATTAGTGTTTATACTAGCCTCTATATACAGGACTTTGTACTCATCCTGAGGGTTATTTTAGCAGGTTATTGGAAAAAAAATACCTTCCCAGATTAAATACTTCACAACTCATGTGACGACTCATTTTTTATATAATCATGAATTTGCACCAGCCACATGTGTAACTGCAGGTTTAATGAAAAAACAAGAACCCAAAGTTAGCTGTTTACTTGCCGTTTAGCTTATTAGCTGCAATGAATATATATGCTTTTATATACTGCTTTACTCTGCACACACTTACACACACAGACGTCTACATCATCATACCATCCTAGTTTACACACTGGAGCACTTATTGGTGTATAATAGTGGTGCAACTTCATCTTCATCTGGAGAGTGAAGGATTCACTAAACTGTGATTAGCCTCAGCTGCTAATGTTAGCAAACACAGATGATCCTCAGTGGGGCTAATACAGCAGCTCTACCTGCTTTAGAAAGCTGGGAAATGGGACAAACATGACTTAATCCATTATATACACTGGTATATTTGACATTACAGCCTCCAACACAAATTAATGTTACTGTTATTGACAATGTTTTATCTGTTATGAATGTTTTCATTTTTAATTGTGGCGTAAATTGGGCTATTTCCAATTTACCTGGGTGCGAGTTATCCACCCGGAAGTGTCTTGAAGCTAGGGATGCGCGGATCGATGCGTAAATATCAATACTTCTGATCCCAGTATATACTTTTAAGAATCGATTCTCCCACAAAAATATTGATATCATTACAAAATACGAAATAATGACAAAATGCTGCTGTAAATGATGGTGTACTTGACTGATTGATATTTGTTTTTACTGAACTGAGTTGTTCTAATGTTATTAATAAAGAAGTACAGATATTGTTTATTAATTCATTATATATATTTTAAGGTTTATTTAATATTAATGTCAGACTTTCTATTATAATTTTGTTCAAGTTTATCAATTATTTGTGTTAAAAATCACAAACTTTATAGTATTGGTATCAGAATATTAGCCTCTGTATTGGACTCAATGGAAAATCAGGGGTATCGCTCATCCTTACTTGAAGCCTGTTGTTTACAAACAATATATTTGTTCCATTGTGGTCATCATAATATTTCTAGAACTGTACATTTTGATGGTTCCTATTTAAGTTCTTGTAGTGTGAAAAGTGGTTTTGAAAAAGAGCATATCAGTTCATACCAGGAGGAATGGCTGTTCAGTGTGGTTTCAGTGTTCTGCAGTGAGGATGGTGCAGACAGATTGCTCAGCTAGCTTGTTACAGGTACAGAAAAATATAAAACACACACAAGCTGTTCATTACTGCAATTTGCTGTTTGAGAATAATATTGCTGTTCATACAGTGTGCATAAAACGGGCTGCTTTTCAACAATCCCCCAGTGGCAAGAAGGAAAACACAGCACAACCATAGCGCAGATTGCTATGGATAAATTCCTTTACAAGCTTGTTTACCAACAGCAGAGAAGTGAAAACAGTGGTGCTGCACACATGCAGCTCCAAAAGCATCTAGAGCATGAAGAACAATGTTTCTGTCAAATATTCATATATTATTTTATCTGATCTACATTAACAACCATTGAAACTACTACATGTCCCATTGAGGCTTGCTGATAAAAGAGGCCCATGTCATGTTGAAATGGGACACGATATGTGTTGCAAGACTATTTTAGAATAGAATTTAATATCTTCTATTGTATTTATGATGCAAACCCTTTAGGACCAAACATCTAAACTACTGGTTAAATAATAAGCCTATTTGTATTCATATTTTCCATATTTTGTTAATAATACCCAGATTTTTTGTACAATATGTAAGCTCCTGTGACTGAAACGTACCTAACAGCATGTAATACTAGCACAAATATGAGCACGAATAACAGCTGTGATTGGATTTGGCATGTACTGGACATGTTTCTGGATGTAGGTCACATCAGTGTTCAGACACTGTTGTATCAAAGAATTGCGCAGTTGGGCCAGATTTGGTGAATGGCTTCCCTGGCACAATTCTGAGACTGGGATTTTTGCCACTGCTGGTAGACCCGTATGACTGTACGCTTCCACACACCTGCAAATTCAGCTACTTCCTTCACACTATGGTCTTTGGCACACCCAAATGCAATCACTCCTTTTAGCCAATCATTAACATCTGCTTTGGAGACATTTTCCACACATGGAACGAGACATTCACTGCACTGTACCACCTCTTCTCAATCTATGAATCCCGTCACTCACACCCTGCAGATACCATCTGCAGGAGCCTGAAGATACTACCACCTTAAACACACAAGGTGACTTATTCTTTGTCCGGTGAGCTTACAGTTATATGTTAACAATAGACATATGTGTTAAATTTGTATGTTACTACTTTCTATGATAATATTAGGCATATTTGCATTCATTCCAAAATTCCAGAGTTTGGAACATCCTGATCCCACACTGGAACGTGCATCATCTACAATAATAGAGACTAGAAGATCAGCAGGCCAATAGATTTCTTTGAGAAACAGTCCACAGCATTTCATGTCGAGGTAAGAATATCTCCAGCATTGCACCTTGAGTTGAGGATATCTACAGTGCTTCACACTGTGCTGAAAATCTGGAGTAAAAATGTGCCATCTCTGATCGCCAGCCAACTGAGCAGTCTCTCCTTCAAAGCCATGCCTTCTTCTTTTCACTCGCTCCCAAAAAATGAAATACAAAAAAAATAATCATAAGCTTCAGTTAGAGCAAAATAAAAACAACCCAAAAAACAGACCCTCTACAATCATTTGTCCAAACTGATTCCCATTCCAAAAGCATTGAGTGACCCCTGAAGGAGTTGTGGTACAGGCCAGGAGCTAAATGCAGCCCCCCCAGGCATGGAGCGATCTCCTGAAATAGTGGCTGACACTGACAGAGTGGGCCAGGTGGCGCCGGCTGAAATGGATGTCGTCACTGATTGATAAAGTACCGCGGGTGTCGTGCGCGCTCTCTCTCTTGCTCTTGCTTGTTCCCTTTCTCTCTCTGTCTCTCTCTGTCTGTCTCTCTCTCTCTCTGGCCCCTCAGCTTGCAGACACTGACCATCACGGGGTCAGCCAAAATACTCCAGGCCAAAACCACCGCCGCATTAGCCCCCCGCCCTAACCAGTGGTGTGGGCCAGCTTGAGGAGCTTTGGATGATGGCCCTGCTGGGGTTGTAGGCTGGCATTAGTGCTCAGCGTGGGTTAGCCGCGAATAATTATGGAAGGTGACATTGCGTCTCGTTTGGGGTAAACTGTCGTTATGTCGCTGGGCAGTGAGTTACTATGACCACTGCTCTTTTTGATATTCCAGAGCCAAATATTGCCTATAGTCAAAAGCAATTATGCACTTACACCGGGCACAAAATAAGTCACCTTGTGTCTTTAAGGTGGTAGGTTCCTGCAGATGGCACTGCATGAGGATGATGGGGCTATAAATACCTGCGGGGTGTTGGACTAGGTTCATAGATTGAGAAGAGGTGCTACAGTGCAGTGAATGTCTCGTTCCATGTGTGGGAAAATGGCTCCAAAGCGGATGTTAATGATTGGCTAAAAGGAGTGATTGCATTTGGGGGCTACAAAGGCCATAGTGTGAAGGAAGTAGCTGAATTTGCAGGTGTATGGAAGCATAAGGTCATACGGGTCTACCAAGAGTGGCAACAATCCCCGTCTACAGGAAATTCTCCTCGGGATTTTGCCAGGGAAGGAATCCACCAAATCTGGCCCAACTGCACAATTCTTTGATGCAAGAGTGTCTGAACTTGCCCAGTCCATACCTAATCCAATCACAGCTGTTGTTGGTGCTCATGGAGGTATTACACACTATTAAGTAGGTTTCAGTCACAGATGGGCTTATTATATATAGTTTATTCTGACTAAAAACCTGTGCTTCCCGAGATTACTGACATTTTGGAAAAGCTAGGAATCCCTAAACTTTTGGCAGTGTAGAGGATGTCAGTGTCACAATCCAACGCCGAATCCCTTTGCCTGCCAAGACTGAAACACTTCAAACACGGCCTGAATTATTTGAGAGCATTACACAGACTACATATTATTATTACAGCAGCTATGAGATTAATATGGATACTACTGTATTAGAGTTCAAAGCAGGCAGAAGAACTGACGAGCCAGGACTTGTGATCGGCCTTCCAAAAATCCGCCAGCTTTGTAAGGTAATGCCTTCTGCCCCCCGCCAGGCAGCTCCAACCTCTGCTTCCTCTATGCTCACTAAATTGAAGCAGCACAAGATTATCATGCACTCTGCTCGCAGAACATTGCACATTTCTGCATGCGGAGTCTACCTCAGAGGCCACCTTCCACACCGGCAAGACGAAGAATCGCTGTGCCGCGAACATCATGTGCAGCGCTGAAGATTACTGCAGAGTCAACATTTGAAACGAATTCTGATTGGACAGTCAAAATCCCCCAAACACCTCTGAGGCACGTATCGATCCGGTTTCTCACAGGTCATCGCTCGAATCAATCAAGGTTGATGGGCTTACTGAAATCGATAGCAATTTCAAAAGGGTCTATTATATTCCCGATAAGAATACAGGCAGCATTCCCGAAACCGATCCAAATTAATAAACTGTTTAAACGTCCTATAAAATCTTTACTCAGAGCCCGGGCTCGCTAGCGGTGCATTTCTTTCCACTCCTGGCAAGCCATAAGCCGTGGATTGTGGATCATAAATCCATGAGTGATTGGGATTCGTTGTGAAACCGTTGGCGCTTGCATTCATGTTTCGGCCTTGATGTTACAAATCTCAGGCTTTTGAGCGCTGAAGTGTGAGCAGGGAGGGTTCATTGTGGGGTGGCAAGCATGAAGTCATTTGTTGGCACATGCTGGGAGCAGTGGAGTAAATGGCTAATTGAAGATGGCAGGCGTGTGTCCTACTGCAAGAGGAAGGAGTTGAGCAAAATCACCTTCAAAGTGCTGCTCTTCTGCAACAGCCGAGAAATCCAGACAAGCCGAAGAAGATATTAGTTGGCGTTTGTATCTGACTCTTCGGTAAAAATTGTACCTTTCTTCTGCAAGCGCTGTTCAGTGCACCTCACTGTCTTGTGTATTTGTTTTGGGATGTACTGCTGGATACACTACTTTTCTCAGTATATGTATTTTGATATTGATATTATAGATTGAACATGTACATCAGCCTCTAAAGACCCGAGACAGTAATGCCAAACGTTGAATCGTTCAATTTCATAACGGTTTATTCTGAGGGGGCCTTTGTAGATGATTAATAAACTCTTAATAGAGCATCAGTAACACATCAACAACATAGCAGTAAGCATTAGTAAAGCATTTAAAAACACATAATACAAGTAAATATCTTGAAGACGTACTGATACATTAATTACATTAAGTAGATGTATTGTTAATTAAGTAGTCTTACTATGTCTCCATTTAGCAAAACCTAATCTTACCCTTACACACAACCCAACCCTAATCTCAGTCCAAAACCCAACCTTACCCAAAACCCAACTGTAACCTCAACCAAAAACCACCCTGGCCCTAATCCTGACCCTAAACCTACCCTCAACCCAAAACCTAATCCTAATCCTAACCTCAAACCAAAACCTAATCCTAATCCTAACCTTTACCTTGACCCAAAACATAATCCCAACCCTTGCTCTAATCCTAACCTCAACCTTGACCCAAAACCTAATCCTAACCTTAACCTTGACCCAAAACATAATACCAACCCTGGCTCTAACCCTAACCTCAACCTTGACCCAAAGCCTAATCCTAACCCTAAATTTAACATTGACCCAAAGAAAATAGCTGCACACAGTACTAATCAGCTGACAGGAATGAAACTTGGTGGGTAGGTTTGACATTGTGAGACATGCCGATGATTCATGTTTCATGTGACATAAACAAGGTCCAGCCTTATCACTGTACCTGACTGACTATATAAGGTCATCTTGTTGCATGTGCTTTTCATTCTGACTTGTGCTGTTGTGTTGGTAGCATTGTTTGCAAGCAAAGTATGCCTCAGAGAAGAGCTTGAAACCAGTTTGAGCAGTTGGAAGAGTTGGAGAGGGGTCGCACTGTAGGGCTCCGAGAAGCAGGATGGGCTTACCAACAAATTGCACGCCGTGGTCAGCGCTTAGATGAATAGTTTGTTGTCATGCATCACACATCCAGAAGGCCTGGTGTCACTCCACCTCCACCCCTACTGCAAAATCTGTAGGAACTGTGTGAGAATATTCAAGCTGCATGGGATGGATGATCACAGGACACCATTAGGAATCTCTACAACTCCATGCTGAGATGTCTGGCATGTTGCATTAGCAAACATGGCAGGCCAACACCATACTGAGAGACACTACATCTGGATGTGTAGCTTAATAAATATTGCCCATATCAGTCTAAAGCATTGCAATCTGACACTTCCCTCTCGGTGCAGCTATTCTTTTGATGATAGTTTAAATGTAGTTTGATGGCCTTATTTTAGTAAAACATTAAGCTAACAATAAGGAGAACCTTCTATGAGTATCCACATCCAAACATGTGGCTGTTATTGTATATATAGTCTCAAACATTTAGACATGTAGTATTGTTTATCTAATAAACATGTTCAATCTTTAAGAGGTTAAATTGATAAGGAAAGCATGCACAATCTTACTGAGAACATTCTGAAAAGCTGTGTGTTGCCAAACTTGCAGTATGTCTTTCATCTGAGTGCCTTGGTTTTGCAGCAAAATTTGACTCCGCTCTTCAAGCACTTTAGGAGGGCGCCGTGTATTAATATCATATGAAGGCAGCCAGAAGCAGAATGTACAATGTGGAGCCCCACTTCACACTGAGCAGTGTGTTTATTAGACGTGCTTTCAGGCTACGCTTTCCAGCTGTAGATGATGATGATGGCAACGACAACAACAACAGCTCCAAAGCTTCTGCACTTCAGAGATGTGTTCATTAGCATGCCTCAGACGCTGGGGCAGCAACACCTCACAGGGCAAAATATTCCATCCACTGTTTTGTGAGGGAGACGGCCTGGCCAGAAATCCATAACATCGTGAATAAAAGGGGGAACCTATTGGCATGCAAGCCCATCTCAGCCCTCTGTAAACATTTCCCCGCACTTTCTGATCTCCAATCTACTAGAAGCTGCACAGCCAAGCTGGCGACGAAAGGGCCTCATCTTAACCGCGAATACATTTTTGATTAAAAAGTGAAGTTGAAAATTAATTCGGGCCTCAAAAGATAGCATGAACGCTCATTTATAAATGTCACCGGGTTTGCCGTGTTGTCCTGTCGCTGCCCGCGTTTATCTCATTTCCAGAGTAGGGGCACAATAATAATTCTCCAGGAAACCGCCGAGGCATGGTGCAAAAACAGGCAAATGTAGGGAAAATCCAGTATTTTGCTGGAGCTATTTTACCCTCCCAGAAAAACGAGGGAGCTCTTCCAAAACTTGAGAAAAGACTACATGCGGTCATGTTAAATTACCTACACATAAGCTCTCCTGTGACTGAAAAATTCCAAATAGCTTGTAATACCTTCACAAGCACCAATAACAGCTGCCATTCGATTTGGCATGGACTGGACAAGTTTCTGGATGTAGAAGCTCTGATCCGTTAACATGTTTTGTTGCTGATGTTGCTTCCGGAGGCAACTGACGACTTTTAAACACTACACCACGGGGTTCATATTCTGTGGACCACTTCACGGGGGTGGACCACTTCATAGAGTTTTGAGACATTTCCACTTTGCAGTAACACCACTTACAGGTGTCTGGGGCAGCTCTAGCAGAGTGAACATTTGACAAACTGGCTTGTTTGAAAGGTAGCATCGCAGAACCGTGTCATGTGGAAAGTCATCAAGCTCTATAGAACGAGCTATTCTGCTGTACATTCACACCTCTTAGCCAACAACGTGTCTGAAGTAGCCAACCCTTCTCTTTAGTAGGGATGTTAGCATGGTTTTGGGCATGTAGCATATGTGTTATTAAATATATATACCTACCTAATAGCATGTAATACCTCCACCAGCACGAATAACAACTGTGATTGGATTTGGCGTGTACTGGACAAGTTTCTGGATGTAGGCCACATCAATGTTCAGATACTCTAGCATCAAAGAATTGTGCAGTTGGGCCAGATTTGGTGGATGCCTTTCCTGACACAATTCTGAGAAGAATTTCCTGTACACTGGGATTGTTGCCACTGCTGGTAGACCCGTATGACTGTACGCTTCCATACACCTGCAGATTCAGCTACTTCCTTCACAGTATGGTCTTTGGCACACCCAAATGCAATCACTCCTTTTAGCCAATCATTAACATCTGCTTTGGAGCCATTTTCCACACATGTAATGAGACATTCACTGCACTGTACCACCTCTTCCCAATCTATGAATCCCATCGCTCACACCCCACAGGTATTTATAGCCTGATCATCCTCGTGCAGCGCCATCTGCAGGAGCCTGATATTACTACCACCTTAAACACGCAAGGTGACTCATTCTTCATCCGGTGAGCTTATCAGCCAACACACTGATGGAATTGGGCAAAACAATCATTCATTTTCAGACACAAAGGGTTTAACTTTGTGTCACTCTGAAAAAGGATCTCAGCAATTAAGGCCATCTTAATTAGACCTGCTAGCCAAAGAGCTGGCCCTAGTCCCAAACCCTAACCTTGAGCATTCATCAGCATCCTTGGAGAGCATCTACAAACTAGCCAATAGAATTCCAAAGTGCTGTTTACAGCTCTGCGTGGGTGGCTAATCTGTATTTTCCCCCAGCAGTTTGTGACTAATTTCCCTTTAAGACCAAAACACAGGAGAGTGAGTCATTAGTAATCCACGTTCTAGACAAGGCCAGCGAGCCCTTAGCTCGGCCTTTTCACCCTGAGGTTGGCGTGGGGTCAGAGCAAGCCGATCGTGTTTACCTTACACAGACTCGTGCACTGCTGACACGACTCCCATAAGTATTCACGCTACCACACGTAGTGCTGATTGATTGGTGGAACGAATGGGAGGTGTTCATAAACTATTGTTTCATAACATCTCCCAGCTCGCATTCAGAACCAGACAGAGATATTCCCCCCGCAGTTAATTGCTTGTCAAACAGAAAGGCTGGCAGGTTTTAGACAGCAATGTGGTGCCTCTGCTTTGATTGGCACTTGGACCCTGCATGAAGACTTCCCTCACTGCGCCGCTTAAATTGGTTTGGATTAGGGCCGTTCCAGAATACAGATACATTAATCCGTGATGCGCAAATAATGGGTTAAATCGGAATACTGGTTCCCTTTTGAATATTTTTAAATTTTACCTGTACTCAATTTTCCGGAACCTCCTACTTCCCGCTTCAAAAGGTTCAAGCAAAATTCAGTTGGTTTTGGTTGGGGTGGGGGGTTTAAGGCTGGATGTGCACAGTAAGCTAGCACTTGTTTGGCTGCTGTGTGCATATAAACAGCACTTAAAAAGCTTTTACGCTGAAATTAAAGCGTGGTTTCATTAGTGCTTTAATTTTATTAGGTAGGCTAATGCAAATCACCGTTAATACAGACCTAAAAATAGAGTGAAAGCACACAGCTTGATCAAAAAAGTTTGAACTAGACAACTTGGCCTTTCAACTATCTAGGTATACTGCACTAAGTTTAGCAATAGCATGCACACATAAGCTTGACCTGTGACTGAAACATACCTGATAGCATGTAATACCCCTATAGTCACCAATAACAACTGTGATTGGATTTGGCATGGACTGGACAAGTTTCTGGATGTAGGCCACATCAATGTTCAGACACTCTTGTATCAAGTAATTGAGCAGTTGGGCCTGATTTGGCCTTCCCTGACACAATTCTAAGGGGAATTTCCTGTAATTTCCTGTAGACTGGGATTTTTGCAACTGCTGGTAGACCCGTATGACCGTACGCTTCCATACACCTGCAAATTCAGCTACTTCCTTCACACTTTGGGCTTTGGCACACCCAAATGCAATCACTCCTTTTAACCAATCATTAACATCTGCTTTGGACCTATTTTCCATACATGGAACAAGACATTCACTGCAATTGAAGTGGGTGATATACTTTTGTCCATATAGTGTATATCATTAAAAAAACAGAATATCATTAAAAGTGGCCCATAATGCATTTTGGGGTGAAATCCTTTTAACTCTTGTAAGCCTTATGTACCCTTTTATTTGTTCATGTCACATGTGGCATGCTTCACAGGGTTGGGCCAGATTATCATTCTAAAATTCTTTTAGAATTTTATACGATTTCAACACAAAACCAAAAAACACACTGTTTGAGCCCATGTCATAAAAGCTTTGTGAGCACCCCTATGGAGAAGAAGAAACCCAGCCATGTACCAGTGAGGGTTCTAGGGGCTACTAATAGGAACTTCCATTGACCCTTTAGAGAGCCCTTGAAAAGGGGGAAGTCTGAGAGCACCTTTAGACTTACAATGGAGAGGCTTACAATGGAGAGGCAGAGAGCGCAGACATTCACAGAGAAAGTGTGGGAGTTTTCTCAGCCTAAAATTAGCACTGAATATTATTTGTTGTATAATTCAGCATTCTGTAGAGCAGGATTGCACCCTCCAGCCTCACCACTGCAGCTCAGTTTATATCATTTTTGTGTTTTCAGCAATCAATTTCACTACAATATTCACAAATATCATCTCATAAAACCTCCATGAAGAAGAAGAAATCTACTGATATACAGACATGGTATTTGATTTCTAACAGCAATATTAGTTATCTGGCTTCCTTCTTTCTGGGAAAATAATCTTCCTATCTTCAAGTCACATCATCAGAATGGGAGTTCCCAGGTCTTTAAACATGAAATTCTTTTTGTATATAATAACACTCATCATCAAACAAATGATGCCTTGCCTTAAGCCACAACCACTTCCAGTCTGTATCCAAATACAATTAGCAGTGACTCCTAACAGTCCTAGATCGGATAGCGTCCCATGCAAGAGCAATTACCTTTCCACGCATCTTTAAGGAGGTCATATAAAGCAATGATGATATTGGCCCTGGCTTTCTCGTGCCGCGGTCCATCCACACCTGTGGAATGTTGTTCCTACATGATATCCAACATCCAGGTAATGAAAACATTTAAATGGTTTCCTGTGGTGTGTGCCGTTCTCCAGAGAAGAAAGAGAGATCCATAAAGATAACTGTAAAGTGATATTGAGCGCATTAGAATTGCTTTAAGCTCTCCTCCGTGTGCTGTAATTACAGCCAAGTTTGCCGTGCATTGTGCCTCATATTTCATTGCTTTCAATTAGATTGTTGTGCAGCTTGTCATCAACAGCTGTGAGTGGTTGCATAACAAGCATATGGCTTTTCTACCAGTAAAAAAAAAAACAAAAAAAAAAAAAAAGGGACACAAGAATATGTGTTTATACAGACTCAATTCACATAAAGTCACGAAGGAGCTGAACTGAGACTTCTTTTTGTATGTAATAACACTCATCATCAAACAAATAGTCGCACCCAGAAGGAATCAGCTGACAGGAGTGAAATTCGGTGGGTATGTTTGACATCGTGAGACATGAAAATGATTCAAGTTGTACCTGACTGGCTGTTAGAAATTTGGGTCTTTAGGAAGTCAGGAGGCTGGAGATGAGATTCAGCGCTGTCTTGAGTTTACTTGCACATACAGAAATGCATGGGTACAGCTCGGTTGATCAGCAATCTTATTCATGTGCGTGCGGAATGATGCACAGGCACCAGGCTTAGGTTGTCAGTTCTGCCCAGTCAGGTCCAGTCTTATTCAGTCTTATTCACGTGCATACAGAATCGTATGTGGGCACCAGGCTTAGATTGTCAGTCAGGGCCAGTTGGGTCCAGTCTAGTGAGGTCTGACAAGAAGTGTTTTTGAGGGGAATCTTATATACAGTAAGAGAAGGTGAGTTTAAGGAAGGGTAAGTGGGGAACGAACATAGGGAAGATCAAGGTGGTGGAAGAGAAGGAGAAGAGAAGGGGGGTGATTATGAGAGCCTGAAAACACATGAAAGAGATGTAGACAAAAGAAGGTGGGGGCCGGGGGTTGTATCAATTTAAGGTGGGAAGAAAGGGTCATTTCCATATAAATGAAGGAGTGGCGTGGCCACTACTCTCTGCATAGGTGGGGAGACGATTTACATTTTTTCCCACAAGGCAGTTAGCTAAAACTTAGCAATAAACATGGTTAAAACCATATGGAAATAGTATACCTTGAGAGGATAACATTAGAAAGGAAAATAACATATGGTGAGGATATTTTCTTTCACTGACCCAACAGCCACGATTGCGGACGTTCAGTGAGCAGTGATGCCCTCCATGAGTCATCCTCTTAGTGCCAGCACCATTGGCTGACAGCTGCACAACGCAGGACTACAAGCACGCAGACCCTTACAACGACTGCCCTTAACACCACATAAACTTCTCCAAAGACTGCAATAGTGTCGTGCCAGACTGTCATGGAGTGACTCAGTGACAAATCCCGCTTTTGTCTTGGTGGAGACGACCAATGAATCCGTGTGTGGAGGCACCATGGTCAGCACCAAGATGAACGGTTTGTTGTCGCGTGTCTTACATCCAGAAGGCCTGGTGTCACTTCCTTCTGGGTGCCCCTACTTTTTTGACGATGAGTAGAGTAAGACATATTCTACATGGCCAAATTTATGCTAACATCCTTTCTAATGAGTGGGCTTGGCTACTTCAGACACACTGATTGCCAACAGGTGCAAACATATAGCGCTGACAGCAGAATAGCTCATTCTACAGAGCTCGGTGACTTTCCATGTGACACTGTCCTGTGATGCTACCTTTCAAAGAAGTCAGTTTCTCAAATGTTCGCTCCGCTGGAGCCGCCCCTGTAAGTAACACCCGTGGTGTTACTGCGAAGTGCAAATGTCTCCTCAGTCCCCAGTTGCTTATGGAAGCAAGATCAGCACAAGACATGTTCAGGGATCAGAGCGCCATGGGGGAGCAGCCACCCACAAGCCCATGATCAACATATGCAGTGGCAAGCATTGGACTCCATGTCAGGTACTGAAGCAGAGACAAACCTGGGTTTGGTGGAAGCCAGGAAAATACTACTTAAATACTAATAAAGTTGATGACTGAGGAATCGTGGTTTTAGCCCTTTATTTCTTGGGAAGGGGAACCTTGATGCTACAGCATGAAATCACATTCTAAAGAAGTCTGTGCTTTCAACTTGGCAACAGCGGCAAGGATTTTTGTAGGAAGACCCCTCCATTTCAGCAAGGCAGTGCCATTACATCCATAAAAATCGAGGTCCATAAGGCCATGATTTCTTGAGCCTGGTGTAGAAAAACTTGACTGGCCTGCGCCGAGCCCTGATCTCAGCCCTACTGAAAACCTGTGGGATGAATTGAAATGCGGACTGCGATCCAGGCCTTGCTGCCCAACATCAGTGCCTGGCATCTCTAAGACTTTTGTAGATAAATGGAAGCGCATCCCAGCAGCCATCTTCCAAATCTAGTGGAAAGCACTCCCAGAAGAGGGGTTTGCTGTTGTAGGCTGCAAAAGGGCAGGCAACTTTATACTGATGTTCAACAAGCCCACATGGATGTGATGTTCCAGGGGCCCATAATGCCCATAATACGCTATTGGCCAGTGTAATCTACATTTCAATTCCTCACTCGTTCACATAGCATGACATTCCAACTAGTTGCTACCGAAAATGAAATGCTACTGAATGAGAAGCCTTAATAACTGAATATGAAGTCTTTAGTTTAAGAGGTTAACTTGCATCTTTTGTAACAGTTAATAATACCTAGGGAATTAGACTAATAAGGCCTAGGACATTTGATTAATAATAGGCCCTAATGAATCCTAAAAACTGGAAAGACACTGCAGGTCGAGTGGCGAAAATACCAGCTTGCTTATGCAAATAACCTCAACAGGAGCTGAAAAGCCTTGCTCCAGCACGGCTTGACCTTCCCAGAAGGATATCTTGTTAGGTCATTAACTGAAATAAGTGATTATTTATGCACAGCTCCAAGATGCCCTTGATAACTGCAATTACCGAGGGGCCGGCTGAGTGCTGAACACATTCAGAATAAAGTGGGATTCTTTCTAGCTGGAATTGGGAATAAGCTATGAATGTGTAGTCAGACTTGTTCAGGATTTTTTTGGTCCAGGGTCATGAGGAAAAAAAAAAGTTTAGTGTTTTAAGTGTAAATGACAAGTTTGGCAGCGTGCCATCCGTGGCCTCGGTTTCCGGGATGAAAATGCAGAACACGGAATGTGCAGGACTGCCCAAAATGCCCATTCTTTTCCTTGGGACTGCTACACAAAGGTCATAATTCTCATTCTAATTCTCTTTCAGCAGTGTTTACATCCCCTGTGTGGATGACCCTCAGAGCATATGCCAGATCACAGGGCCTGTGTCATTTGGAATCAGTGGCAAGCTGGGCGAGACTGGGTGGCAGGAAGTAATTGCCCGCCAAGTGGAGTGCTAAGCTCAGGCGAGGGGATCATTTACACTGTCATCCACAGTGCATTACCCATCAAGACTTGTCTCGTATTTCCAAGATAAGAGGATAATGCTGGGGGTCCCATTTATAGTGACACCCAAAGAGATGGGCAGCTTGGTGCATTGTCATGTAAGAATACTTTGTCATGTATTCTCATGCAACATTAGCTAGTACTAGCCCTACAGCGGTGTTTCCCAGTCCCGGGTCCAGAGGTCCACCCCCCTGCACACTGGCTATGTTCAAACTGCATGGCGTATGTGTCAGTAACTATGTAGCCACGCGGGTGATGTGGCTTTCATACCCAGAAGCAGGAGAGACAGAGGTGCATAATTTCACCCTCCAAACAGTTGCTCTGTCAAGTCGCGGTTCACAACTATGTGCCGCTGAGCATCCCGAGCATCATGACTGAGACGTATCCATAAAAATCCAAATGGAATCACGATGTGGTTTGTGGTTGTGTGGTTCTGGAATGTGGTTTGGATCTGATTTGCAAAAGGATTTCATGCGTTTTTTTGCTGTCTGGACTATCAAAATCAATCTGCATAAAATCCGGACATGGCCAAAATCAGACTTGGGTTGGCAGTCTGAACACTGGGCTATTTTTGTGCTTTTCCTGTTTAAACGTGCCCACTTCCACTCAGTGTCTATCTATCTATCTATCTATCTATCTATCTATCTATCTATCTATCTATCTATCTATCTAATTAATAACACAAGCCTAACAAGCTAGCTATCGTAATTTAACCTACATTCTTCAAGTGAATGTATTTAGGAACATTGTTCAATCAGTTTTTTTCCGTTCTGTAAAACCACTACAGACACTTTGTTTGAAGACATCATAACTCATAAGAAAAGACTTATTAGCCTACTGGATATGGTGTAATCTTAGTTTACCAAGCCTGTCTATGTAATACCTCAATGAGCACCAATAACAGCTGTGATTGGATTTGGCATGGAATGGACAAATCCTGGATTTCTGGATGTAGACCACATCAATGTTCAGTCACTCTTGCATCAAAGAATTGTGCAGTTGAGCCAGGTTTGGTGGATGCCTTCCCTGGCAGAATTCTGAGGAGAATTTCCTGTAGACTGGGATTTTAGCTACTGCTGGTAGACCCGTATGACCATACGCTTCAATATACATGCAAATTCAGTTATCTCATTCACACTATGGTCTTTGGCACACCCAAATGCAATCACTCCTTTTAGCCAATCATTAACATCTGCTTTGGAGCCATTTTCCACACATGGAACGAGACATTCACCGCACTGTACCACCTCTTCTCAATCTATGAATCCTGTCACTCACACCCCGCAGGTATTTATAGCACCGTCATCTTTGTGCAGCACCATCTTCTAGTCCATACCCTTTAAATATCCAGAGTGCAATCAATAACACAAGAAGCTGCAAGGTCATGTCCGGTACCTGCATGACCAGTACTACTAGACATGGACAATATTCGGAATAAGGTCATTCTTTGGCAAAACTGTCTGATTCAAGCAATACAAGGCCACTAGCATCCATTCACAGAACAATACACGTCTGACAGTGACATACACAGAAAACACAGCTGTGCCAGTACTTGAGTTGACTTATACTCTGGAGGAAAGTACTGTAGAGAAGCATTATAGAAACATGAAGTGCTGCAGTATTCTAGTTTAATCCAATCTCGGATGAGCTTCGACTCTTTGACAAAACTGTAGATTAGATTTGTGCCGATTCTGAAAGCAGCACTTTCCCAAGTCGCTGGTAAACAGTTTTTTTGTTTGGTGGGGGGGGAAGAAAGTAAAGTGCACAGTACAAAACCAGATCTCTCAGCGCACAGTCTTTTGTGCATTCTCTTTGGTAATGTGGTAAGAGCCTTGCCTTACTACAAAGCCGGCACAGCACTCCCGACTTTTTCTCCCTGACAGCATTTGTTCTTCTTTGCCACTGTCTAATCTGTCAACCTTTGCCAAAATATGTTTTCCTTCCTCCCTAGCACAACCAACAAACTTCCAATTAACCAAAGAGAGGCAGAAAAACAGCATCAATAAATCTGAAGCGGCCTGACAGCGAAACGTCTCACGAGGTGGCGTCCCAGCCTCCCTCCACTCCATCTTTCCCTTCCTGTGGCTCATCATTTTCCTTAACACTATCCTCCCTTATCTTACTCATATTGCACAACAACCCCCCCCCCCCACCCACCACCACACACCCAACTACACCACCCCCACCACCTCCTCCCCCACCTGCTTCAGTCAAGTTTGTTTTCTTCCACTTCCTCTTCTGTCAGGGGGTGAAGATGGATGCTCCGGCGTTTTGAAAACAAAGCCTTGGCTGACAGCGAAGAGATGAGAGAGGCTCTAATTATATAGTAGCTGGGTGCTGGCTGGGGGGGAGGGAGCAGGGTCATTGTGTTCATGTGAGCTGGGTGGCTGTACTTGGACCTCACCCTGACAATGGGGGTCCAAGGTCCATCACAGGTATTAAAATCAATGCACGCCTAGAGCAAATGCTTACAGTGGTCGAAGAAGCACAGAGCCAGCCCCGACCAATGTGATGCCCTACACAGGACAGACACAGAACACAGTGTTGAGAATATGTAGCGTTGTGTAATGATGGATGTAACACATTATGACATATTAGCAAATAGCCTAGCATATATGAACATAGCAGTTACTGACATAGCAGCTACGGAATACAGTTCTGGTGGCCACAGTATTCTAGCAGCAGATATGCAAATAGTTGGACATATATATTATATTAAGTGAAGTATCACAGTGATATACAATAATAATATTTCAGAGTAAGTGTAATAAAGTATAGTGATCCTTATCAGAGTACTGCATGGTGGGCTACATGCCTTATTGAGGTTCATTTACACTACGCAGTCATGAAATTGATTTAAAATCTGATTTACTATGAAAGGTAAACGTTGCTTATAACTGTGGTTTTCAAAACTTGGGCCAAAGCTATATAAACAAACTCACTGGACAAAAATGTGTCCCCTATGACTAATAGCATGTAATGCCTCCACAAGCATGGATTTGGCATTGACTGGACAAGTTTCTGGATGTAGGCCACATCAATGTTCAGACACTCTTGCATCAAAGAATTGTGCAGTTGGGCCAGATTTGGTGGATGCCTTCCCTGGCACAATTCTGAGGAGAAGTTCCTGTAGACTGGGATTTTTGCCACTGCTGGTAGACCCGTATGACTGTACGTTTCCATACACCTGCAAATTCAGCTGCTTCCTTCACTACACTATGGCCTTTGGCACGTGCAAATACAATCACCCCTTTCCATGTTCCACACATGGAACGAGACATTCACTGCACCGTACCACCTCTTCTCAGTCTATGAATCCCGTCACTCACACCCCACAGGTACTTATAGCCCCATCATCCTCATGCAGCAACATCTGCAGGAGCCTGAAGTTCCTACCACCTTAAACACGCAAAGAGACTCATTTTAGAATAACTAACTCTGCATTCTGGACTTCAAATGAAGAACATTAGACTTGATGTTTTTACTGTCAGGTGCTGGCAGTCAGTTGAGTATGACATAGCCAACAAGGAAATTGCTGGAAAGACATTACTCTTTATGAACATTGTAAACAGATTGAGTGTAAATATGCCCATCAGGCATTTCGCCTTCCAGAAACCTGCCATCTCTGATTGACAGCTATTGCTGTTTAGTTTATTAGGCTTGTCTTATCAGTCTTCTCCTTATAGTTGCTCCTGGGAGCACAAATGCACTGCTATGACTGTTCATTATTCTTAACAGTATGGCACTCTCTTAATCCCTTTCCTTCAGATATACCAAACCCAGCTTTCAAACATGACCACCAAACACTATCAAACTAGGATCCATTTGATGATTTCTCCTTTTGATGGTGGGATACCAAAAACAGTCCCTGTACTACAGTGTCCACTGAAATATTTATTTGCACGATGGACCAAACATTGGCCCCCACAACCGGCAGTAACCTTCATTAGGTCACAGCGTGAAGCATTCCAGCCACACCAACAGCATAATTCAATAAACAGAAACTATTGCCTGCAAAGAAAGACCTTCAGGACGGAGAGAACGAGAAGGAGAAGGTATGGGAGAGAGAGAGAGAGAGAGAGCTACTCTGAAGGACAGACAGGAAGATGAAGAGAAATCAAACCGGCTTAGGCCAGAAGCCAAGAAAACAGAAACGGGGGGCTGCGGAGGCACATCAAGGATAAAAGAGAAACATCATTTCCCAAATGTGACAACATAATTCAGAGAGGAAGCCTCCTCACACCCTCTAGGGGCTGTCTGCACCGCACGAGGAGAGAGACCTGCAGACACAAACTAAATACCCAACACCTCTCTGTCTCCCACACGCACTCTCATACCTGGCAAGGGTACACATGAGGTCTCGTAAACAAATCATTCAAATGCTCCTCGAGTCTGTTCCATACGCTTTCAACAATAAACATGCCCAAACCTAGCTTCTTTAATATGTGCAGTTCACGTTACGGAAAGAAATTGGAAAGGTCCTTTGCACTTCCAAGTGAGTTGGCATCACTCCAGGGAGTGTTTTTGGCACTCTTATATTTAAGAGTTTACTGGTAACACTTTACAATAAGGGTACATCTATTAACGGTACTTAAGCCAGTTATAAGCCTTGCTAAATAGTTATGCAATGCGGCAATTAAAAATTAATTAATGATGAATATTATTTTAGATCATATATATATATATATATA
>CM067487.1:12157534-12281223 GCA_034552555.1 Semaprochilodus insignis | reverse complement strand
ATATATATATATATATATATATATATATATATATATATATATATATATACACAATCATCCTCAAAAAATCCAGAAGGAATCAACTGACAGGAATGAAACTTGGTGCGTTTCACATTCTGAGACATGCAAATGATTCAAGTTTCATGTGACGTAAGCAAGGACGGGCCTTATCGCTGTACCTGTCTGACTATATAAGATCATCCTCTTGCGTGTGCTTTCCATTCTGACTCATGCTGTTGTGTTGGTAGCATCTTTTGTGAGCAAAGTATGCTGTAGAGCAGAGTTTGAAAGCAATTTGAGCAGAGTCTGAGAGGGGTCGCATCATAAGGCTCCGTGAAGCGGGATGGTTCTTATCGATGTATTGCGCACCATACCGGTCGCGCAGATATTATTATAGCAGGCTTTTGGCGACACTGGATAGAAGAAGGCATGCACCAGCGACATGAAGGATCTGGGAGACACAGAGAGAGAACCAACGGACTGTCTGAAATGTGCTAAGTGACCCAATAGCTACAATCACGGACATTCAGCGAGCATCAATGCCCTCCATGAGTCATCCTATTAGTGCCCACACCATTGCAGACGGCTACACGACTCAGGACTACATGCACACAAATGCTTAACACCATTTTGCCAAAGATTGCAGTGGTGTCATGCCAGATTGTCATGGAGTGACTCAGAATGGCACCATCTTCAGTGACAAGACCTGCTTTTGTCTTGGTGGAGACGACCAACGAATCCATGTGTGTAGGCATTGTGGCCAGCGCCAAGATGAACGCTATGTTGACATGCATCACACGTCCAGAAGGCCTGGTGTCACTCCACCTCCACCCCTACCGCACAATCTGCAGCATCTGTGTGCGAATATTCAAGCTGCATGGGATGGATTAACGCAGGACACAATTAGGAACCTCTACAACTCTATGCCGAGACGACTGTTGCGTTAGCAAACATGGTGGCCTAACGCCATACTGAGAGACACTACTTCTGTATGTGTAGCTCAATAAATATTCCCCATATCAGTCTAAATTTATCATCATTTATTGTTCCTGGCAACCTTTATCTTCCTTCCCAATAGCTTTGCAATTCCACACTTCCTTCTGGGTATTCTTCTATTATTCTTTTGGTGATGAGTGTATATTTCTTGGTCATGCTGGCACGATCGCCACCTTCCTGATCAGATCCAGTGGCTGTTTTTGGGGACCCTGTGCCTTGTTTACATTTTAATACAGTGTACTAAAAAGTAGCATGCTGTGTCATGTCATGCCGCAACCCCAGTGCTGTTTATCACTCGCACAAGCACCCACTACTGCTGCGATCAAAATAGCCAAGCAACACTAAACACAACCACCGGCCTGTGACATTGATTTATTAACCACTCATGCATTACAAGCTGCTTACTTGGTTTTGGGAAAAGCACATTTGAGAGTGAAGGCTTCACTCTAAAATCGGTGCAAATAGTGCGGTTCATAGTAAACGTCATCACTAGGTCAGTTATAGTGTGCTGTGTTCAGCCCAAACTTGTACAAAGCCCTGATACAGCAACAGTGGCTTAGTGTTGAGGGACCAAGGAACAGCCACATAGCACCTTGAGGAGTCAGAAAGTCAGACAGAATAAAATCCAACATGATCACATGTAATAAAATGCTTCTGCCTTCACCATTAGCCTTGGTCTCCTGCCCCTGTGCCGTTTTATAGAGTTTTGGCAGGGCTATGAGAGTGACTGGGCAATTATTACACAGCCTCTCAATCTTAAAAGGCAGACCAGTGTTGGTGGCATACAGTTACTGTGGGCACTGGCCTCTGAGGGTGATCTGATAGCTCTGCACTGGGCCCATGAAAAAAGCTCTTATTCGCAATAATCATTGCTCTTGGGGGGGGTGTCAATCTCTTCTAATTGGACTCCGAGGGCTCCTGTTCAATTTGTTGAGTCATAAATTCAAACCCAATGACATGCGGAAAGTCTCAAGCCAAATTTGCAACCCTTCTGCATGGTACCTTGGAAATGGGTTTCCAACCCCGGGTGGGGTGGATTTTGAATATACCTATTAAATATCTCACTTACAGAACTAAAAGAAACTAAGGTCTTGCAAGCTAACCAGATCCAAAAGAACAGGAAAGTAAGGTCACCGGACAAAAGAAAATGAGTCACCTGCGACTGAAATGTACCTAATAGCATGTAATAGCTCTATGATCACCAACAGCTGTGATTCAATTTGAAATGGACTGGACAAGTTTCTGCATGTAGGCCACATCAATGTTCAGTCACTCTTGCATCAAAAAATTGTGCAGTATTCCAACAGAATTCCTACAGAAGCATCCAGTAGATTTTCTAACACTCTAATTGTTTAATTAGATTATTCCTCTGCAAATGGCTGTAGTAAATTAAGCTGGCCAAAAAACTCCCTAGTAGTTCAGACACTTGCATGTCCACATTGGCAAGTAACATGCTTCACCATATAAACTCACCAGATCAAAAATGACACCTGTGACTAAAACATACCTAATAGCGTATAATACCTCCACAAGCACCAATAACAGCTGTGGATTAGGCATGGACTGGACAAGCTTCTAGATGTAGACCACATCAATGTTCAGACTCTCTTGCATCAAAGAATTGCTTAGTTGGGCCAGATTTGGTGGATGCCTTCCCTGGTGTTCAAATCTGGGGATTCTGCAGGCCAGTCCAGATGTGCGAATGCTCCTGAATGTTCATCATGCCAGTCAGTCACATTTGCAGCCCAGTGAACGGGATTTGTCATCTTTGAATACAGCGAACTGTCATCTTGGAATACAGTGATAGGAATGTTATGTTCCTCGGTAAGATGATGAGCTAAAGGCAAAACCTGGTTGTCCAGCAGCTCAGTGTAGGCCATGTACGCAAATTTACTGTCACCTCAACCAAAGAACCCATTTCCACGTCGTTAAAACACCCACAGAACATCACAGAGTGGACTCGTTTTGTGTCCGGGGAGCTTATTATGGCACTACACCACATGGTAGAGGTTTAATTCCCTGCCTGGCCAAGAGTAGTATATATAATATATCAACAAGTCTCCTTAAGCAAGACTACCAATTCACCTGTTGCTTGCCTGGTTTATTGGATGCATTTGAGTAAGGAAATGACCAAACTGCAAAGGGACCAGAACTGAATGTCCCTGATCTAGGTAGATCTATTAGTTAGTATCAATTACAATTAATTACCTGAAGTAAAACTGTAAATGAACTTTCCAGTGCTGTTCCACTCATGCACTGTTCCCGTTCAGGCTTCGTAGAACCATCGTGCTATTCAGGGAGCCAGCCAACCAAAGGTCAAGGCTATGACGTCAATGTCAACAGAGGGCACTACACAGTGGTAGTGAACAGTAATAACAAGATGGTGGAGCGTATAGATTGCTGTAATTCCAGATGTTTGTTTATATCCAGAAAGCCAGCACGGATTAACTTCTGGAGATAAGAAGATGTAGAAGAGGTTCTCCAGTGGACCACTGGGTGCGGCCATTGTTACCTTCTCCTTCCTTAACAACTGACACGCCCCCAAATGTCATCATGGTTCTTGCTGAGGAACATACTATACTTCAGTTCTAGCTGGGAATGAACCTTTCGGGTACCAAACCTATTTATTTTTGGTGGAAATGTGCCAAACGGTTCAAAACTAGGTGCACAAACCAGAACGGAACACGTTCCATGTTGGTGGAAAGCGGCTATCCATGGGAAACAGGTTCAGGTCTTGTATGCTATTCCTGCAAAAATCAATTACAATTTCTGAACATTTCCAGGTCAAAATAAGACTTTGTGACCGTCCATGTCTGTTCCCAAGTGTTCTACATCTCCAGCCATGCCCAGGAAGCAGTGCAAGGGCCAGACGGAGCTGCTTCTCTTGGAGTGGGCAGAGATATATCGCCTTGAAACAGGATTTCCTCCAGTTCCCCCATCTCTCTTTGTGCTGTTTTGGAGCGGAACTGTCCAGAAGCTCAGAGGGATTTGTTTGTTTTGAATATGCATAGCACTCAAAAAAAGGGAAGTAGAAATCTGGCAAGTCTCAAAACCAACCAGCCAGGAGAAGGACCTTCACAAAGCCCCCCTGAAAGAGGCCAAATCATCCCCAGCAGGATGGCCCTGAATGGTCTATCAGTATACTATCTCGGTATACTAGCACAGATGTCCCGAGGCAAAGTTGATTGCTTTTAGTTTAAGGGGTATAGACAGATAACAAGCATCATATCCAAAAGAGCAAAGTGGAGATTCTAGACTCTCTTGAGGCCATAACTGAAAATTCTTAGAGGGGTCAACCAGTCTGCATCACCATTAACAACATAAAATGTAAAATATAAACTTTTTTTTATTACTCTCAGGGGCAAATAATCTACGGTTTCTATTTAGGGTTTATTTTAAGAGAAGAAAATGAATTTTGAAACAAGGTATCAGCTTAAAGAATCAATTTAATGGTAAACCAAATTTTCAACATTCTTTATTGATATGAGAGCTTGATAGACACATAAACACTGACAAGCCCATTTCTGTTGGTCCACTGTCACGCCTCTGGGTTTCCCTGACACCTCCGATCTCCCAGACTCCATGTCCCAGAGTTCATTACCCGATGTCACTGTCACATGTCCCGAACTGTCCAACCACACCTCATTCTCTCACCCGAGTATTGATTATCAAACACCTGCATCTCATCTCACCACTAGCATTTAAACCCCTCAGACACACATACACTCTGCAAAGTATTGCCAAACCCAGTTTGCATACTGAGCATTCTCTCTTGCCTTCCCTGTTTATCTTCTCTGGTTCTGACTTCTCTTTGGTTCTGACTCTCTCTCTCTCGTTTCTCCCCTTTGATACAGTTGCTGGTTTGTTTTGCCCTTCTAGTACTGTATTCCCCTTTTGTTTACTGGTTTACGCTTTTGTCTAACTCCTTTGGATTTGTCTGCCTGTATTTCCTGCTCTCTGGTTCTCGACCCCTGCCTGCCTCTCTGGTTATTCTCTCTGCCTTATCCCCTCGGTAATGTTTCCCTGGTCCATGCTGTTGTGCTTTATTACCAATCTGTCTAATAAATCTCAATTTACTTTTAGCTTGGCATGCGTCGATCTAAGTTTGTTACTCCTGACATCCACTCATCATGAAATTTTAACGCCAATCTATGGTGCTTTCAAATGATGTAAAACCCAGTCCAAATCGATATACAGCAACAATATATCTGTTTACTCAACCTACAGCAGCATCACTCATTCGCCTTGAAGTTATAACAAGCCCAGTCAGTTTCCTGAATGAGGTGCAATAAAAGTAAGGCATCAGACCAGAACTCAGTAACAGTTGCATGTGGGAGTCCAGGTGCTCTTGCTCAAATGACATATTTTGTTGATTTTCTAAGCAAGCTTATAAATCAATAAAGCCTTTTCACCCAGCATATTAAACACAGCTAATAAACAGAAGCTGTAGAGCTGGGGTCATCAACTGGTCACCAAACCAGCAGAGTGTTTCAGTGGAGCACTGAACCGAGCACCTGAAAATAAAAACTCTGTAGCAAAGCTGGTTAACGTCGAGTTTCAGCAACATATGACATGAACATGAAGATAATGTAGCTTCTGTAGCAGTTCAGAGATTATCCAATCACATGCATTCAAGTAAAAGACTTAGCTAAAGGACTCAGTACTAGGTGGGTTTTTAATCTTATTATTATGTCTGGTCTGAGAAGTGAACCCACAAAACAGAGCATGTATAAACTAATGATCAGAGATCCGTGTGTGTTTTCCAGGTTTAAAGCGCATATGTTTATAGTCCATACTTCTATATGAAAGTGTGGATTAGAGTTTGGGGATCTGCTCTGAGTGAGTGCATGCATTTTGGTGTCTGTAGGTTAAAGGAAATATAGGAATAGGGTTTGTGTAGGGCCAAAAATGAATGGGAGTCTATGGGACTAAAGAGGAATGGGGGAAAAAAAGACAAACAGACTGTGCGGGTAAGATCCAACATTGAGTTTGTGCTCGGGGGTCTGCCCTGAGATTGTGTATGTGGTACAGTGTTTGTCGGTGGAGCAGAAGTATTGTAGATGGGCATGTGCTTTTCCATCCCATTCAATCTTATTGGAAAAAAATAGTTTTTCTGAAAACCGTAAGTCGGATCAAAAAGCTGTATACAAGCACACCATTCCCAATCATAGTGAACATTCCAGTTCCAGAGTTGGAACAGTGTTGATGTCTCAAAAACTACATTTACATTTACATTTACATTTAAGGCATTTAGCAGACGCTCTTATCCAGAGTGACTTACAACCGTGCTTAGTGTTCCATTGGATAATATTCCAGCTAGTACAGGAAGTTTAGAGCCTAAAACTCACCATGAGCTCAGACACTGCCCGAACAGGGGGCCAGTGCTGATACCTAGATAGATCAATACACATATATAGAGCAAAAAGAGCACTACCTGGCAACCCCAACCCAGTGGGGTTTCTACACCTATAGAAAGGAAAAGGTCATTATAAGTGCATTATAAGTGCAACACAACACAAGTACATACACACAACTTACACCTCTACTAGTGCTTACTCACTTAAGTGCATTAACTACAGCACTAGTAATCTCTTATCAAAATAAAAGAAGAAGAAGAATATAAATCGGATAACAATAGTGTTGCACATTAAAGAATGCAAAAGCTCAACATGAAAGCTCCACCAGGATGCATCATTAGGGGTGCCTAACCCAACACTGATTGGACGGGGAAGACACTAAACACACTGGACAGGCTTACGGTCCATCATAGGACAGACATACAGATATACACCTTCACGCTCACACTTGAGCAATTGAGTGGGGCAATTTAGCATCTCCAATTTGCCTGACGGCATGTCTTTGGTCTGTGGGAGGAAGCCCACGAAGACACAGGGAGAACATGCACACTAAAATGACCCTGGTTGCCCAGCTGGGGAATCGAACCCAGACCATATTAGCTGTGATGCTAACTGTTGTTAGCAATAGCTTTTACTATTTTTGCATTATCATTTTTATTGCATTGCATTTTTCACTTTGCAAATCTTCAAAAATAATACTCCCTGTCAAAATACTTTTGTTGGGTCTTTTTAATTGTATTAGTTGCCTGTACTAATCATTAATGGTTAAGCATTAAAAATAACCATTGCAATTTTTTTTTCAAGACCTTTTTAAGCAATAGCTAAAAAGCTAAATACCTCTGCTGTAGGGGTCGGATTAACTCATGTTCGCTGTAAACCGAAATCCAGAACACCTGTAATTTGACAAGGAATCTTAAAGACACGCTTACAACAGCCTGTTTAATGCAAGGAATAAAAAGAGGTTTGAATGGTCAGGTAATAATGAATTAGACCTGTACTACACAGGGTGTCTCAGAAGTTAGGAAGGTCATATCAATGAAGTTGCATTAACATGAAGTACCCCACTGTTTTTCTGATGGAATTCTCTACCAGTTAGGTACATCACATGCCTACCTTCCCAACTGGAAAACTGAAGTTGAATCCAAGATGGTGGCATTCAAGATAGCCGCCACGCTGGTGACATGGCCTAACAGGTTTCCTCCATCCCCCATGGCTAAAACCCCCATCTGTCAAACTGTTTTCATTTTATATGGGGGGTGGGGGGGTTCCTTACTTTGGACCCCCTGCACTTGCACAAGCAATGTAAGGGGGCCTATAAGGAAAATGGAAATACTGGCACTTCCAGGCAGACCTATAGGATATAACACTCAGAAGGCATGGCTTCAGCATGGCTTCAATGAGTATTAATGGAAATGCCATCTGACACTGGAAAATATTGTGATACTGAATTGTATCAGCACCGCCCACACAGTACGTGACACAGTGCTTATTGTTTCTGACTGAAGTCATCATTTCCTGCGGGTGTCCTGTGGGAGCCCTGGGTGGGGGTGGAGGGGGAGCCATACAGTGGGAAAGGCTTTTGCGATGGCGACAGAGGAAGAGGCTGTCCGCTCATCTTCTGGGCCATCAGTAAAGGCCCTCCCGTCCACAGGCAGTGCCCGCCGATCCGACTTAAATGAATCTGTCGGCGTAATTGTTCTGTGAGTGCGCCGCTCTGAGAGGAGACTACATTCCATTAGGCTGAGAAGGCCCTTGGGGGGAGCGGCGAGAGACAGCTAGATTGTGGACTTGATGGGTGTGTGTGGGGGTGGTGGTGGTAGTATGGTGGGGAGGGGCCGCACACACGCACGTGTGTGTGTTTGTGTGATGTGTTGTTCATGTGTCTGAAGGGATGGAGTAGTCCGTGTAGTCCCCTGCCATACACAGAAAGCCAAATTCCAACTAGCAGGGAAAATATTCCCTAATGGTAGCGTTCACACAAGAGCTGATCTCTATTCTCTTTGAAAAGAGGGGGATGAGTCATCGTCGCTATTGACTACAGTTAGCGCTATTTCAGTGCATGACAATACAATACAAAGACGAGGGGTGGGGAAAACAATGCGACTGTAATTCAGCTTCACACTGATATACAATGGCTATGAGTGTAACATTTCCTAGAGATAATGTGTAATTCATGATAAGAGATTATATGGAGAGATTATATTATACCATTTCTTCTTTCACGATACCGATACTGGAATCTCAAATATCGGTTGACATAAACACTGATCTGATCTGCCTTGTATCTACACTCACTGTGTCCATTTTATCAGCTCCACTGACCATTTAGGATCACTGTAGTTCTACAGTTACAGACTGTAGTCCAGTAGACCACCACAGAGCAGATATTGTTTGGGTGGTGCATCATTCTCAGCACTGCAGTGACACCCATGTGGTTGGTGGTGTGTTAGTGTGTGTTGTGCTGGTGTGAGTGGATCAGACACAGCAGTGCTTCTAGACACCTCAGTGTCACTGCTGGACTAAGAATTGTCCACTAACTAAAAGTATCCAGCACAACAGCGTCCTGTGGACAGTAGCATCCTGTGACCACTGATGAAGGACTAGAGCATGACCAACTAGATGATAGATGAACTGTTGTCTCTGACTTTACATCTACAAGGTGGGCCAGCAAGGTAGGAGTGTCTAATAGAGTGGAGAGTGAGTGGTTGCAGTGTTTCATGCTTTGTGCAATATTCCATTGATACTTTAATTCTATCAAAACCACTAAACTTTAAAATTAGCTATTTTTATTTGATGGCCATCTACAAAAAACACAGGTTTTGTTTTGTTCAGCTAAACAAAAGTTTAAAGTGTTCAAGTTTAGGTTAGCTAACTCCTTATTTGGAAATGGCTTCTGGAACACATACCTGAAACTCCTTCACCTTCCTGTATATTCCCATACCTTCTGTTAACCCTATCAAAGTTCTCTTAGTCCCCATTATCACCCTATCTCGTCTCTGTCCCCCTCTCCTACAAGCAGAAGCTGCCCAGAAGTCCAGCCCAAGTTCTCATAGATTTTCCAAGGGTCCCAAAATTTTACACCCAACTTTACATTGCTTTACATCATGTTACGAAACAAGCAATTTGGTCATATGTCAGGCTAGATTAGTTGGATCAGATTTGTCTCCTTATCCGATCCACCACTGCCACAGTACTGATTCCAGGTATCGGAATGGTGTCATCTCTAGTTTCCTGCATTCAGCAATTCATCGCAGACCACATCCCAGTTATTGCGTACGAGAAGCAAATCAATGCTGGTCACCTTGGTGTGTCCCTGTGCGAGACAGCGACTTATTTCCTCACTTACAACGCCTGCTCTGTTCTTCAAATTGGAAAGCGGCTACAGTACCTGAGTACTTCTTACTTCCATCAGTCGGCGCGCCTTTAGGTCAACCTTGAGTTGACTTACGTTTGATTGAGCACCATTCTAATGGGCGGACAGAGGCAGGCTTCGGAGTCAGACCCCAGCCTTAAAGAAACACATTAGCAATCAATTTTGCTACAATTGTATATCCGAGGCAGAACTCAATTTTGTGAGTGTAGTTATAGATCTGCCTAGGCCAACGTCTTCTACGGTTTAAAAATAAATAAATAAATAAATAAAAATCAATCTCTCAGCAACAAATCTACTTTCAAGTGACAGACTCCAGCAGGAGCCGAAGTCTACCGGGAGCCCTAGGGGTTCATGCAGAGCTGAAGCCTGATGTAAGAGACCCAAGTGTGGTAGGCAGTAGGAAAAACATACTTGAGAAGAACGCTAATGGGCCCAGTAGTTGCGCAAAGGCAAACAAAAGAGAGTCACTTTGTTGTGAATTCAAAGTGCTGGGGCTTTGCGCGGAAAGTAAGAGGATGGCGCGGCTTCAGAAAACCTGAACGTCGCCCACTGGAGAAAGCTTCTTGTACTGCCTCAATGGAGCTTCTTGAATAGGTATGGCTTCTGAGCAGGGCTGCACAATGCGATTAAAAATACAGTATAATATTATTCATGCTATTTTATTCCTACATATTACATACATTAAATTACACTGTACTGCACAAGAATCTCCCTTTGAATCTGCACTTTTCTTTTACCAGTGCACTGTTGTCACATTGACTTTGATATGTTAAGAGCAGTATATCATGTACAATTTGTCACAACTGACCTATAAGTAGGAATATCCTCCATACCTCATTTACTTTTATCATTACTCTGTTTAAATAAATCAGTAACAAGCTCTTTTAAAGCCCTTTTGTACACTCTAGCCACAAACTACACTCTTTCTTGGTAGTGATCCACCTTTTGCCTGGATGTAACTTTACACACTCTTAAATTATTACACTATAGTACATCACACTGTTACAAATGTGTCTTTTGTTCTTGTTCCCGGGTACTAAGTATGTTTGCTTATCTCCTTAGGCCTAAAATGTACAGAAAACGGCTACTGGTCCCCATAAACTTGATGGTTTAAAAGGTCTCAAGGAGTCCCGCTTTGGTTGCGACGGCATTCAGCAAGCAGTGATGCCCTCCATGAGTCATCCTGTTATGACCGTTACAACGACTGCCCTTAACACCATGTCAACGTCGTCAAAGACTGCAATGATGTCGTGCCAGACTCATGGAGTGACTCAGAATGGCAGCGGGTCATCTTCAGTGATGAGTCCCACTTTTGTGTTGGTGGAGACGATCAATGAATCTGTGTGGCACCGTGGTCAGTACCAAGATGAGTGGTTTGTTGTCATGTGTTACATGTATAGAAGGCCTGGTGTCACTCCACCTCCACCCCTACCACAAAATCTGCAGGAACTGTGTGAGAATATTCAAGCTGCATGGGATGGATTATCACAGGACACCATTAGGGACCTCTACAACACCATCCCGTGACGTCTGGCAAGTTGCGTTAGCAAACATGGTGGCCCGACGCCATACTGAGAGACACTACTTCTGTATGTGTAGCTCAATAAATATTACACATATCAGTCTAAATTTATCATCATTTATTGTTCCTGGTAACTTCCCAATAACATGACCCAGCTATGCAATATTGGTAGGTTGGCTTTTTGAGTGGGCCACATCAAGAGTTCCATCATTTTGTACAAGAAAACAATGACCTTAATATCGGAAAATAGATAAATGTTCCCATCATCCCGGAACATGCTACAAGCAAGTCTTAGGCGTAATTCATTCTTAAGATCCTAAATCCTCTGAAGCAGCCATCCCTGAAAAATAGATTGGGGGGAATAAGTAAATCTAATTCCGAAAGCTCATTAGTCAATTCGACCAAGCATTCAACAGGTAAATACGGCCATCATTCATACCGTCAATGTGATCCATAATCCATTTGCCTACATTATCATACCAGAGGATGCTCCCTACATCGTTACCCGGTGGGATCCATATGCACAAACATCCGCTTATTCATTTATGTTTGATTTGCACACGCTACCATCATCCTGTTCAGCTTCTGGTGAATGCATGCTTCATATCCAATGTGAAGCCCACGGAAATGGAAATAAATTCCATAAATAGTACTCTTTGTTTTCCTATGTCCAACACAGGAATTACGTCTAAATCAAATCACGGCTAGCGCGCCTAGTAAACAAGCGACTCGTATAACAAGGTGACCCTTAGCCGGCCCTGTAAGCCGGCTGCGGTGAATCCAGCTGCTCCAGGGCAGCTGTGCCCTGCGTGCTCCCCTTCGGCCGAACGAGCCTGTTTGGGAGCGACACGCGGCGTATTTGCGCGCTTAACTATGCGCCCGGCGGCTGCCGTGCCACATTTGTTCCGGCGGCAGAGCCGGCCAGGCACGTCTGCAGATGGCAATCAAATAATGAATGCGCTTTCCTCCCACACAGCTGTCAAATCCAACAACACCTTCAGTTCCATCCCGCATTCAGGAGGCCCCTCGTCCGATTTGTCCGGCGACTGTCAGGCCGCCCTAAACACAGGCATTTCGGCAGCACAGACGGAGGATGTTGACAAAGACTTCATTCTCCTGCGTGGAAGTACGGGACAGCTTTTTGCAAGATAAAGGAATGAAATAAATAAAGAAGGAAAGGAGCCACTGATGGGGACCGGGAGGGTGGAAGGAGGCGGTTTGCTCAAGCAAAGCAGGCTTTTTCCATTCCACTAGAAAGGCGAGCGGGGAGGGGGCCTCTAATAGCGCTTGGACAGATGTGACAGAGTTGACAGAGCAAATGGAGTCCCTCGCTTTTCAAGGAAGGCCTGTTTTTTTCCGGAGGAAATCTGTCAAATGCCGTTCTTGTCGATGCTGTTCTCTGGAGGGAAGCGCCAGGTATAACGGCGCGTTGCATTAAGCATAATGTCTCAATTTGCAGAAGCTATCCTGGCTGGGAAAAGCTTTGGACAATCAAAACAGCACTGCGGCCTCCAAGTTTGAGTGAAAGGCCCACTTCCTGAAAGCTCTGTGATGTAGGTTTCAGTAGCTAATCATTATGTTTTATGCAGGAAGCTCAAGTCAAGACGTCCAGATCCAAGGTCGCACGTTGCGGCTCTAATACAAGCTCTTTTTCCAATATTAATGATCTGAGAGAAGAGTTTAAATGAATTATTGCAACAAGCACACATACCAGCTACTATACCAGCACCTGTAGAGGTTGCTTGAATCTTGGGTATCGGCTTCTGTGTGGGTGAGAGAGAATATGATGAATATTTGAAAAGAAGCCGAGCCTCTGAAGCGCTACAAACGGCCTGCCTACCTACATACATTTACCGCTCAATACCAGGAACGAGGCAGGGTGTATCTGATTAAACTTTCAACTGGCCCAGTTTTGGGGACATAACAAGCCAGCTGAACAGAATTCATAAGCACTCGGCAGAGGATGAAGCCTCTGACCAGACCAAAGCTACCTGTACAACACGGATCAAAGGAAATCCACAATGTGGAATCTGTTTTTTCCAGTCACATCAGTGACCGAACAAACAACATGACACGGAATAACTGAAGACTTAATCAAGCAAATCATCATTTGTTAAGTATCTTCACTGCCTAACTGTTACATGTGGTGGTGGTGAGGCCAATCATTCTCGGGGTAGAGAGTTTAGGGCCATTTTTTGCCATTTGTCTTTGCACACAGAGAAATTTGTCTTCCACATTTAACCCATCCGTGAAGTGAATCACCCACACGCGCACACACACACACACACTAGGGAGCAGTAGGCAACCCTAACCGCAGTTGGGGGTAAGGTGCCTTGCCCGAGGGCACTTCAGTCGAGGTTAGGGAACCAGCCCTGTAACTCTCCGGTTACCCTGTAACCCTCCAGCCCACAACTGGCCCCGATACTGCGTATCTGGGATACATCTTTACAGGAACAATTCGGAAGATGACACAACTTGTCAAACTCCAAACATATAGGGGGCAGCAGATCACCAGAGAGTTGTGTTGTCCACATCTATCGTAAGAAACAAGGTAATGGACAGTATCACCTCCGCCTTCCTCTTCATGTCTTATCAGTCTAGAAGAAACGTTGTGAGGTCAGCAACAAACTTCATCTCTTCACTCTCCAAGAGCGTCTCCAGTAGTGTAAAGCAATGCCAATGTTAACTCAAGTTCTGCTTCTATTCATGTCTCTTCTTTTGTTTGCTGCCGAAGGTGTTTTTTTGATGTGAGCAGCTGGCAGCAGCCATTTTAATGGACACTTGCCAAGAGCTTCAGCCATTGTTGCATTTACTCTTCACTAATTGGCTACCTCACCTTAAACAAGGTTAGAATATGCCATCGGGGCAGTGCTACATCTTCAACCTCTTGTGTTGGACAGACTGCAGGCTGTACAGTGACTCACTATCGCCTCGAGGTACAAAGTTGCATTAAGAGGATCAGGATGGGTCAGGGCTAGCTGGTTAGCATGCTAACTTCAGTAGGTATCTCTGCAACACCATACATAGATGCCTTCGACACACCATCAAAACTATTATTATGGTTCAACAAAAAATTTTGGTACCACTTTAGAGTAAACTAGAGTAGACTTGAAAAGGAGTTTATTAAAAGGAGGTTATGAATTAGACATTAAAATCATTAATAAGAAATTGCAGCACATGAATGAGAAAGGCAACAGTGACCTGTGGTAGAGTGACAGTGAACATTCTTATTGTTAAAGCTCAGATTTTGATGGTTACTGACCTTACTTTATCTTTTCCATGAGTTAGTATTAAATCAGTTTTACTTTCTATGTACATATTGTATTGTGGCTCTGTCTTTTTGTCTTTACACTTTTACTTATGTATTCATCTAATTTTTTAATCATTGCACTGGAGTAGTAGCCTAATAGTGTTTAATCATACTGTACAACCCTGTATTAGTATAATGACGATAAAGATGAATTAAAATACACTTGCCCTTTTATTTTATATATGTGTTATAAATGCTTATTAAAACTTTGTAAAGTGCTTATAACCTAACTAATGACCATAAACTCATTTTAAGCCATTCATTAACCCTTTATAAGCGTAGCCTTATTCGAAAGTGGTACCAACATTTTTGCACATCCAAATTTCCTTGTTAATCATTCTTTTTCTTTTTTCCCAGTCATACTGTGACCAATGTACAACGTGAAAGTACAGCCCTGTTTCCCAAACTATAGACTGAAATTATACATTTAAAAAATATATGTGTTATTTTTAGCATATTTGCATCTCAGCTAATTCTGTGACATAAAAACTCAACCATCTTATTTACATCTTACAACAGTTCTGTTGCTCATTTAAACCTCATGACAGCAAACAAGGAACAAAGATATTGTTCCTAAGATGGATAAACAAATTAAAAAAAAAAAAAAATTAACAATTTTAATTTATAAGAATTACGAAAGCTTAACAGCCCCCTGATCATCAAATTACCCTTATGTCAACAAACAGTACATCTGTAGGTATTAGCACACATTAACCCATAGAAGGCATCTGAATCTTCAGGTTGGACACTAGTGGTGGCTTTAGGGAAGATTCCCATTTGTTTTTTGGATAAATATTCAAGATTCATCATTATGGGAGTTCTGGGCAGATGCCTAAAATTATGCCTTGTACATATCAGCCAATGCTAATACATAAACATTTATAAATTGTAGAAACTGGAATTAGATCCACCTGGATTAGCATTACAGAGAAGTGTAACATTTATTTAAGTAGCATTAAGAGTGCACTCTGCTCTTCTGGTCAAATCTATTAGTCTGATGCTAATATAACAATTAAATGTTGATACAGATATGATTCTGAAATCATTGTGCATTAATACATATCTTAAACATATATAGTACCAGTCAAAAGTTTAGACACATCGAACTAAATGGATGTTTTTGCTTGTCGTAAAGACTCTACAAGCTTACGTATAGCTTGATAAAATAGGGAGGTTATACGGTGTTAATACACTCATCATCAAAAGAATAGTTGCACAAGTAGTTGAACCCAGAAAGAATCAGCCTACAGGAATGAAACTTGGTGGGTAGGTTTGACATTGTGAGAAATGTGAATGATTCAAGTTTCACACTCGGCCGTGCATATGACATAAGCAAGGACGGGCCTTATCACTTTACCTGACTGACCCAACAGCCACGATTGCAGACATTCAGCGCAGCGAGCAGTGATGCCCTCCATGAGTCATCCTGCTAGCGCCAGCACCACAGGCAGATGACTGTACAACAAGAGACTTCATGCACAGAGACCGTTACGACGACTGCCCTTAACACCTGGTCAACGTTGCCAAAGACTGCAATGGTGTAGTGCCAGACTGTCATGGAGTGCCAGAGACTATCTTCAGTGACGAGTCCCGCTTTTGTCTTGGTGGAGATGACCAACAAATCTGTGTGTGGAGGCACCGTGGTCAGCAACAAGATGAATGGTTTGTTGTCACACATCATATGTCCAGAAGGCCTGGTGTCACCAGGTGTCACTCCTTTTTCACTCCTACCAGAAAATCTTCAGGAACCATGTGAGAATATTCAAACTGCATGGGATGGATTATGCAACTCTATGCTGAGACATCTTGCATATGGGTTAGCGAACATGGCAGTACGATGCTATACTGAGAGACACTATTTCTGTATGTGTAGCTCAATAAATATTGCCCATATCAGTCTAAATTTATCATCATGTATTATTCCTGGGAACCTTTATCTTCCTTCTCAATAGCATTGCAATCCCACACTTCCTTCTGGGTGCAACTATTCTTTTGATGATTAGTGTATATAAATGAATAATATTTGACAACCATGATACTTTTACAATATGCAAGCACTGTAACAGTTGAATATTACTAAGCATGGAGAATTTAACAAATTTGGCTGATGGTTTTATTTCCCAGTTTTTTTCAGAATTCTACCCACCACTGAGCACATACCATCATTACCCTTTCCTTTCAGTTAGAAAAACAGAACCTAATTAATCTCCATGTGATACATTCAAGGTTTGCTTAGAGCAGTACAAGGCTACTTCAACAGCAGAGGTGACATACAACAACAAACCGGCACCGGTTATGTGAGCAACTTGTTATTCTCGTTTGCTCATTTTTAATGCATAGTGGTCTTGCAGGCTCAGATTACATATTTATTTAAACATACTGGATTCTTGCCTCCTGGTGTCGAGTGGCTGCTAGCTTCATATCCTGTTTGCCCCGACACTTCAAAAGAATGTTGAAGAATTGTGTCTCTCTGTTTTTTTTTTTCTCGCATATTCATTTCATTTCAAGCCTGTGCTTTTAGCCTCTCACTTTTTCTTCAGCATGTTTCAAATGCAAACTGGGAGCCACCAATTAAGCGAGGGCTTGTAGTATTCTAATTAGAGTGTAAAAATAATCCTCCTGTTTCCTTCCCCTTAGGAATCTAGCAGATGATATGCATGCCTCCCACCCCAACAGGATTTATACACAATCGCCCCCCAAAAAATTTGCTGTAGCAAAGCCGTGCGAAATAGAAAGTTCTTAACCACTTAATTTGCCAGGAAGTGCCGACAGATCCAGACTTTCCTTCCTTACTCTTTAGAGCCTTTGCATTGCCAGTTTTAATGACTGCTGAATACAGGAGTCTTAGGATGTAATCAGCCTGGGAGTTACAGGGTTAATTTCAAGTAAACTAAATAGACTTGCACCATAACTTGTTTGGATGGAGATGATCTTGTGAAAGTCCTATGAAAAGTCCTGTCTGCAAACATCAGTGTCTTGAAATGCCTCAGAAGCGCCTAACCCAAAATTTCCAGAAAGCATGGTGGTAACCTGGACCTACTCATTCCCATGTCACATGCAGTAGATGATGCACTGGTGCATGTTTTCTCCATCGCATTGGATGCTTTACGACAAAATCTACCCTCTTTTTTTCCTCAAGGCAAAACTTTCCCTCTCGGCTTGCAGGCCGAGTTTTGTCGCTGCCTACTTGCCATATGGGAGGCTATCTGCACCTAATTCCCTTCTCTCTGTCAATTGATTTCTTTCAAAACCACGGAGGTATTTCTCACTCCATTCGGCCAGGCAGACTGCCAGCTCACCCTCGAGCTCCTCATTAGACTCTCCGGTGCAATCGAGTTCTCCTGGCTCCCCACCCCCTCCACCCCATATCTCCACTGCTCCTGCGAACAAATTCGTCACCAAGTCTCGAGCATTCCAAGCCTTGAATACATCTTAAAGATGCAATTGCACTTTTCCACAATGACCTTTCGGCAAATGAGGAGGAGCCGCTACACCGGTTGCTGCGGAAGGTACAAGCATGGAAATGAAAGAGTGTGACAGAGAAGAGAAGGGCAACAAATGTAGCCCTATACCAAGGCTTGGTCAGCGAAATTCCAAACTCCAATTTGATCAAGACTGATGCACAAGAAGACAAATCTTCATGGGAACTTAAGACACCATGGCTGCCAGATCTTCGAAAGGAAGTGAGGATTCTAAAAGAAATCTCCCTAATGGATTGAATTTTGGGATTTATGCTTCCAGGTCATTAGTGTATGTTAATGTCTGTATGGGGAGATCACATGGGGTGGGGGTCTTCTTGGCAAAAAAACAAACCTGGCCTCAAATAAACTGCCTCGCTTCATTACTTTGCACTGGAATTGGTATCCTGTCAGACATCACCTGAGCCCACAGCTCAGGCGTAACGTTTGAAAGCCCTGTGGCCACAATCTTTGGAGGCACCGTGTGGTTTGTTTCAACAATACAGCACACAGTGCTGAGAAAGGGGATTCAAGAAACTGTGGCTACTTACTCTATTTGCACCAAAAGTGCTAAGCAACTCAGCATCCATGGATACATTTGCACACAGCATTTCAGGAGCCCACCAAAATTGCATTTGACAATCCTACCCTAACTGCTAAGCAACCAGGCTTCCGTGGAACATTTGCATACAGATCTGTGTCAGAATATTCCCTGAGGACCAATAACAACACTTGAGCAAGGAATCATCTCATGATTGTACTGAGACACGAGTTACCCGGTATGAATTATGCTTACAAGTGCTGCAAGAAGATATATGACCGGAATGTCACATGGATCTTTTATGTGTAGCAGATTTCAGGAAAGGACAGGAAAATCAGACCCTCCTTGCAAACTCTACAGACTGTGCAGAAGGCACTTCAAGTGAGTTGCATCACTCGAGCACTTCTGGTTCTGGTACCACCACCAACCAAATGTTAAGCGGAGAACTCCTACCTCTTTGTCAGATGCCGACAATCGCAGCCTTGAAGGAGTCAGAAAAGCATGGAGCTGGAGAGCTGCCAGTGCCTCCTTATCTCTCTGCCTGGCAAAGCTAGTGCCAAGCCCGCGAGAAGGGGGAAAAGAAGACGAGGAGGAAGAATGTCTACAAAAGTGGGGGATCCGCCCGCAGGGTGGGCTCCATGGGTATCAGGGAAAAAGGGGCAGCATGAGCCCCCTGTGGCCGGCTGGACGAGAGGGTGGCTCTGGGACGGGAGAAGAAGCTGAAGACAGGAGCTGAGAAAGTGGCAGTAGTCCTGGCAGCTAGTAGTAGTACGGCATCAGAGCAGGCAAGACTGAGCATCCTCCAGTGGGTGGGTGGGTGGTGTGGTGGTGGTGGTGGGATGGGGGTGTAAAAAGGAATTTTGGGAGGGGGGCAGATCCAGACGGGTAGAGAGAAAGAGAGAGAGAAAGAGAGGCTGTAAAATCCTCAGCAGCGTCGCCTCAACATCACGCTCCGTTCGCGGGTCTCTCCTTCTCTCCGCATCCTTCTGGCTGGCTTTATTTATCCCGGACTGAAGTGAGCTGAGCAGGGGAGAGAGAGAGAGAGAGAGAGAGAGGAAAGAGGGAGGGAGAGGGAGGGAAAGCAGGCGAACGAGCGAATGCAGACCGAGGGAGTGAGAGAGAGCGAGAAAGAAAACGAGAGAGAACGCTCGCACTGTCAGTGACTACATTAGCGGCACTGAGTAGGTGGAGTTTTCTTTGCAGCAGAGGAGATCATGATTTGAAGAAGAGCAAGAGAGAAAGGGAGGGAGAGACTTGCAAAGACAAGGGTTAAGAGGCATGGGTGAGGTTAGACAGAAAGAGGTTAAGTGACAGAGGCGACGGAAAAGACAAGAGACACTCGACAGATAAGACGGGAGAGAGCGCAGCTGCTTTGAAATTGGCAAATTATCTGCCCTAATTCTTTAATCAAAGGCTGAAGCATCTCAATGCACCCACGATTGAGCCGGATATGAAGTGTTGCAACATATTCTTCGGCGCAAGGTTACTCCTACTGTGGTAGCTCAGCTAGAACAAGAAGAACATTCAAACTACACAGTGTTCAACATTTAAGCTCCAAAAGGCCAGTGCTGAGCACAGAAATGCCAGGGACTGAGGTGGTTTAAAAGAGCTTTGTGTGGGGGGTGCCAGGTTTACAATACAATACAATATGATACATACAATACAATGATTCAGTCAAAGACCACAGTGCATTTATTTCATCTGCTGCCAAAACAGCCATTAAGTACAATATTCAGGTTTTTTTGTGTGTGTATGTCAGGAAAAAAAGCAGGAAACAGATTTAACAGAAAATAGAAGCTTCATTAGGTACATACAACGTCAGATTTTCCATAGGTTCTGTTGATGAAATGTACTTCCAGTTTCCCAAAGAAATCTGCAGGGATACCCAGGTACAAATGAAGTATATTTTAACGTACTAGGAATGTACTTTAATATCAGCAAGTACATTCCAAGCACATTATTATTATTTGTGTGCTAAATACAAGTGCAATACTCATCACCAAAGAATAGTTGCACCCAGAAGGAAGTGTGGGATTGCAGTGCTATTGGGAAGGAAGATAAAGGTTACCAGGAACAATAAATTATGATAAATTTAGACTGATATGGGTAATATTTATTGAGCTACACATACAGAAGTAGTGTCTCTCAGTATGGTGTCGGGCCACCATGTTTGTTAACGCAACATGCTAGATGTCTTGGAATGGAGGTATAGAGGTTCCTAATGGTGTCCTCTGATAATCCATCCCATGCAGCTTAAATATTCTCACACAGTTCCTGCAGATTTTGCGGTAGGGGTGGAGGTGGAGTGACACCAGGCTTCTGACTCTTGGCACTGACCACAGTGCCACCACGTATGGATTCGTTAGTCGTCTCCACCAAGACAAAAGCGGGACTTGTCACTGAAGATGACCTGCTGCCATTCTGAGTCACTCCACAACTGGAGTCTGGCACGACACTGTGAAGCCGTTTGCCAATAGTGCTGGCACTAACAGGATGACTCATGGAGGGCATCACTGCTCACTGCATATCTGCAATCGTGGCTGTTGGGTCAGTCAGGTACAGCGATAAGGCCCGTCCTTGCTTACACCACATGCGTGGCCGAGATTGAAACTTGAATTGTTTGCATGTCTCACAATGTCCAAACCTACCCACCAAGTTTCATTCCTGTCGGTTGATTCCTTCCGGGTGCAACTGTTGCAATTCTTTTGACGATAAGCCTATAAAACATAGCATACTAAGCACATAGTTAGTATATGAAAACAGCACACTTTTAGTACATTAGTCATGAGTAAGGAAGGATACTAAGTATACTTCAATTTCCTTTTTTTCGCCTGGGTGTTTTTCCACACCTCCAGACTTCAGTTGCTGGAGGTTGGTAGCATTTCCGCTTGAATATGTTCAGTGATGTTCATGGTCTCTTCGTGGTCAGTCCATAGTTCTGAGAACACCAGCAGCAACAGTGTTGATGGTCTACCTGATCTTCAGTTTCTATCACTTTTAATCTATCACTCCATTTTGGACAAACCAATGTCCTACTTTCCTTTGAGTTCCCTTCCATTTTGCAAGTGCATGAACTCCTGGAATGTGAATATCATGTACTTAATGGCCAATATATGTATTTATATTTAGAATCATTTGCATCACACACAGGAATCTGTCTTCTGCATTCAACCCATCCATAAAGTGAAACACCCATATACACACACTAGATGGTACAGTGGCCTGGAGCAGTGGGCATCCCTATCCAGAGTGCCTGTGGAGCAGTAGGGTGTTAGATGCCTTGCTCAAAGGCTCTTCAGTCCTGTCGGTTTAGGGAATTGAACCAATGACCCTCTGGTCACAAGGCTGGTTCCCTAATGGACTGGGAGTCTGTACTGAGTGTTTCCTGCCTTCTGCTCAATGAGTGCTGGGACAGACTCCCACCCCCTCCCATGACCAAGAAGGATAAGCGGTTCTGAATCTTTTTATTGGCATACAAACAAGTAGGAACCACATACCTTCTGGTCATTTTCAGACTTAAGCTAACGTTACTTTGCATGTTGAAGCTAAACAGATCCACAGGCTTTGATGTAGCACTGATGTAAACTGACACCAAAGGCAAAAAATGGTTTGACGGCACATTGCAGTCAGGCTGGTGTTTTAAAAAGCCATTTGGCTTAAACTGTGCCTGCCCTCCAGTGATAGTGTGGAGGTATATGCAGGTTTTGCACCACAGTATGTTAAGCATTTATAGCTCATCAGAAAGGGCCCTGCTGACCCTCATAGAAAGGGGTGGGGCTTGGGCATATGCTCATGATATATGCACACAATCTACTTTAGCCAAGTTCTGAGAGGTTCTTAAAATGCTGCATTCTCTTGAATTGTAAGGACTGTAATTATTTGATGCAATGGCTTCAGGCAAAGTTGATTTAGATGTTCAGTGTTGAAAGGGACGGCAAATCGATAGACGTCTCGGTGTTCTAGTACACAACGTGCAAATGTTCCTCCACTGAAGAAATTAATTTTGTCTTGATTTCGGCAGTTCTGTGGGTTCACCGTTAGGTCCATGAAATTCTCTGGCACAGACTATCTAATGTAGGCTTTCAAAAACTTGTTCACACCAATTCCTCCAGAGGAATATCAAACAGAAGCAACAGAAACAGTGATAGTTATAAAAACTGGGAATGCTAATTGGACTGCTCTGGTAAATCACTCCACTTCTCAAGATAATCAATGTTATTGGTCTCTGAGGAAATATAGAGATTTCTCAATGTACTGATTCAGGATGATTGTACGGTGTGGATTTGTCTCACATACACACACACATACACACACACACACACACATACACACACACGAATGCAGACCTCATTTTGTGTCAGTACTCATTTGGCAATAAGTTCCACTGCAACACCATTTGTTCCATGCAAGTACATGCAAACAATAAAAGCACCTTATAGGTGCAACCGCTTGGCTTTTGAGGACGATCACTCCTGCTTTGCTGAGTCAAAATGTTCTCTTTAGACGTAGTGCCACACACAGAGTGAGCCTCAGGAAACATTCAAATGCACAGAGTTCATCTTGCGGACACAAGCTATTGTGGTATTAAAGCCGCAGAATTATATCAGCACAGTATGTAGTAGCATCTCTCCTTAAGCCAGGTGTAATTTCCCATCAGCAACTGCAAAAGAAAGTAGAGAAGCTAAGCACAAAAAGTTTCCAGCCTGGGGTCAGGCAGTCCGCCTGCTGGACAAAAGTAACACTGTTGCCTGGCAGCCAAAACTGACCCTTACACCCGAAGCACCAGTGCTATCCGACTTCTGCAATCATCCAGCTGTCTATTTGTGTCCATCTACCTTTTCTTCATTCTCTTCTCTCTCACTATATATACAGTGTGTATATATGTATATACACATACAAAGTATAAGCTCCCTTGACAGAGTCTCCTCTGCGATGTTCTGGGGGTGTCTTAATGAGGTGGAAATGGGTTCTTTAGTTGAGGTAACAGTAAATTTGAACCACAGTGCCTACATTGAGCTGCTGGACAACCTGGTCTTGCCTTTTGCTCATCATCTTACCAAAGAACATAACATTCCTATCCCTGTATTCCAAGATGACAGTTCTTGCCTTGACAGGGCTGCAAATGTCACTGATTGGCATGATGAACATTCATGAGTGTTCACACATTTGGACTGGCCTGCAAAAACCCCATATTTGAATCCTCTTGAAAATCTGTGGGACTACCTGGAAGAACCTGTAAAACGCCAGGGAAGGCATCCACCAAATCTGACCCAACTGTCTGAACACTGATGTGGCCTACATCCAGAAACTTGAGGTATTACATGCTATTAGGTACGTTTCAGACTCATTTCGTGTCAGGTGAGATAACATATATCTATATATCCATATCCATCTATATATTTTTGTGGATTGCGGACATTCAACGAGCAGTGATGCCCTCCATGAGTCATCCTGCTAGTGCCAGCACCATTGGTAGATGGTTGGGCAATGCAGGACTATGTGCACACAGACCTTTACGATGACTGCCCTTAACACAACGTCAGCGACGCCAAAGACTGCAATGGTGTCCACGCCACACCATCATGGAGTGACTCAGAATGGCAGCAGGTCATCTTCAGTCCCATTTTAGTCTTGGTGGAAATGACCAACATATCCGTGTGTGGAAGCACGGTGGTCAGCACCAAGATGAATGGTTTGTTGTCACACATTCAGAAGGTCTGGTGTCACTCCACCTCCACCCCTACCACACAGTCTGCAGGTACTGTGTGAGAATGTTCAAGCTGCGTGGGATGGATTATCACAGGAACCTCTTTAACTCCATGTTGAGACGTCCTTCATGTTGAATTAGCAAACATGGCGGCCCAATAATATACTGAGAGACAGTATTTATGTATGTGTAGCTCAATAAATATTACCCATATCAACCTAAATTTATCATCATTTATTGTTCCTGGTAACCTTTATCTTCCTTCCCAATAGCACTGCAATATATATATAATTTCTGTTGTCTAATATATCCTCACGTATTTTCTAATAATGACGAGGATTATGGTTCTACAAAGAGAGCAAAACTGAACAGAAGTAGCTCTCCTGCTGCCTTTCACTCACACACGCACACACACACACACATAAACTTGTAGGAGTGGGAGTTTGATTGAGCAATGCCCCTCTGATGGGGGTCATGTGGCTCTCTCTCCAGCACACAGTGCCCTGCGTCCGGCTGAATGGAGGGAGGCGTGATTGTGTCATTGTGAATGACCCAGAGGAACAGAGAGAAACAGGACATTAGTGTTGGAGGTCCCTAAAAGATAAGCCCCTGCTCTACAGCATCCTGGGGAATCAGAAATTCAGCCATATCTGCCAGTGTTCTGCTTTAACACCATGAACTGCAGGCTTTTTATTACTGAGTTATTCTTCCTAAAGTTAAAGTTGAATTATGATTTTCTCATTGGCTCTTTGACAAGTTACAGTGAAACTTCCCAATGTGTGGTGATAGGAACAAACATACACTTTCTTTGGGGGGCATTTTTGCCACACTGCATGTACCCCTCCACCATGTCAACAATGTCAACAGCAGTCTGTATTCAGAACCAACTCGTGTAATAACTTTCAGAGAGGAAACTAGAGTCTGCGGACGTCTGGTTCCCATTAACACCACTGTGGACAATTTTGCCTCTGTGAGTCTCTCTAGGGTGGACCATTTCCCATCAAACCACTTGGAATGAGTTTGTTTTCATGTTAAATGATTTAATTATGCAGAATATTTAGCCAATCTATGAAAATTCCCACACTAAGACTTATTACACATACTGTGTACACAGTGATGTAAAGCTCTGAAATCTTCTGCAATTGAATTCAACGACTTTGACAGACTTTTCAAAGGCTATTAGATCCAAAAAAGGCATGGCTTTATGTAACAATCAGGGATCTGCCCTGAGTGAGTACATGCAGTTTGGTGGCTGTAGGTTAAAGGAAACAGTAGGGTTTGGGTGGGGGTGAAAATGAACTGTATGGGAGAAATGGAAAAAAGCACAAATTCAATGTTGGTTTGAACCCCACTCGTCTGTTTGTCTATTTTTTAATCTCTCGTTCCTCCCATAGAGTTCCATTAATTTTTGACCCATTCATCCATTCATTTTTAGGGTGAAAGAGGGATGGGAAAAAAAGACAAACAGATGGGTGCAGGTCAAACCAACATTGAATTTGTGCTTGGGGGTCTGCCCTGAGATGGTGTCTCAGAAACATTATTTCTTAACAGAGGAGAAGTACAGTAGATGGGCATGCACTTTTCCATTCCATTCATTCTTAATGGGAAAAAAAATACGAAAATTTCCATTGCAACTGATCAAAAAAGCTGTATGCAAGCGATCAAAAAAGCTGTAGGCAACCGATAAAAAAAGCTGTATGCAAGCACACCATTCCATACTAGGCCGCCGAAACTTATCACTATGTGGTTATGTTCAGCAGATTTAATTATAATGAATATTTCGCCAATCTGTGAAAACTCCCCCATTAAGACTTATTACACATATTGTATACACAGAGATGTAATGCTCTGCAATTAAATTCAATGACTTTGACAGGCTTTTCAAAGGCTATTAGATCAATAATGTCCAAAAAAAAGGCATGGCTTTATGTAACAATCAGTAAACAGATAAAGCCAAAACAAATTTCAAAGGCACTCTCTTGAGCAGTCCAGCGCGTCGATAATGGTTTAACTGAGGATTCCAACTAAGGAGGCAATAAGTCAGGCCTATAAAACGACCCACCGTCACCCTCACCCATCCAGCTCGATTAAATTTTGCCCGTAATTCTTGGCTTCCACCCTATAGGGCTCACGGCGACGAATAAATCACCTGAGCCTCGTTGCATCACCTGAAGATTTTCAGAGAAGGGCAAAAATGAAAAGAGGGAAGGGTCCAGATGACTTGCCCTGTCTTCGTGTTGAAAACGATCATTTCTTATCTGGAGCGATGGAAGCGTGGCATGATGAAAGTTGGTGTCAATTTTGATTACGCTGCTTTGGTGCAGATAAACAGCGGGTCTAATTCGGGATGAGATAAGTGCTCGGCGGCCAAAGCCTGATATAGACCGCACTTCTAGACCCAATAATACGCTGGTGCTGCTGGTGTTCATTTCACCTACTCGATAAGCGCGCTCGCTCATTAAAGCGGGCTGTGAGCCACCGAGGTACTAAGGGAATGACACTGCTTGCAGTTGAAGTGCTGGTGAATCATCACAGAACACAACTGAACGCACGTAACAGGCCAATAAATTCACAATCAAAGTGCTCCAGTGGCTATGTGAATCGTATAGGCCCTGACGAGGGGATGGTGAATTATTCAAACATGCATAACATTCTGCCATGAGACATTATTTCCTGGGGCTATCCCTGGGTACGATGGTGCTTTTCCTGGTTTGACTCACCTGATCCAACTAAGCCCACATATTCAAATTTAGCAATTTAGCCATTAATATTAGCAACATACATTCATTGCCAAAAGAATAACTGCTCCCAGACGGAAGTGTGGAATTGCAGTGCTATTGAGAAGGAAAATAAAGGTTACCAGGAACAATAAATGATGATACATTTAGACAGATATGATATATCTCATCCCATGCGGTTTGAATATTCTCACGCAGTTCATGCAGATTGTGCAGTAGGGGTGGAGGTGGAGTGATATCCTTCTAGACGTGTGACGTGTCACAACAAATCATCTTGGTGCTGACCATGGTGCCTCCACACACGGATTCATTGGTCATCTCCAACAAGACTGAAGTGGGACTCGTCACTGAAGATGACCTGCTGCCATTCTGAGTCACACCATGACAGTCTGGCACATCACCATTGTGGTCTTTGGCGATGTTGACGTGGTGTTAAGGGCAGTCTTTGTAATGATGTACGTGCATGTGGTCCTGCGTTGCGCAGCCATCTGCCAGTGATCCTGTCACTATATGGTGTGGTATATATATATACATCTAGCAGTCTCAGTCAACTTGATGGCGCTTAACAATAATAACAAAAATAATGTAACTACAAAAAGTGCATTTTCTGAAGGGAACCTGAAATGGTGGTGTAGCTTAAATGGTTCCCAATTCCTGCTAGGCTGTTGCTAGGCTGTGCTTGCTACGAGAGGAACGAGGGATGAATAAGTGACACATAGAGGAGTGCAGGTCAGTATGTCTGTGGATTAAAGCTTGGTGATCTGTCCAGAGTGAGTACATGCAGTTTGGTGTCTAGGGGTTAAAGGAAACTATAGGGTTTGGGTGGGGCTGAAAATGAAGGGGCCTCTATGGGTGAAAGAGGAATGGGAAAAAGCACAAATTCAATTCACTCGCCTGTTTGTCTTTTTTACATCCCTTGTTTATCCCATAGAGTTCATTTTTGGCCTTACCCAAACCCTATTGTCTCCTTTAACCCAGTCCCACCAAACTGCATGTACTCACTCAGAGCAGATCCCCAAACTGTAATCCACAGCCATACTGACCCACACTCCTCTATGTGTTGTTTATTCATCTCTCATTCCTCCCATATCAACCACAGCTTAGCAGAAAGTGGGAATCATTTGAGCTGTGCAACCATTCTGCGTTTTCTTCAGGAAATGCACTTTCCTAGTTGCGTTTTACTGTTGTATTGGCTGCTGTCACCCAAATAAGCCACAATATATGTGGAGACAAGAAAATGTTGCATTGTTACTCCTGCCCGACCAGGCTGAAAGACTGTCTCAGCACCCAAAGGAGATAATGAGCATAATGACTGCAGACGGAGTAGACCGCAGAAAAGCTGTTTCATTAGGACAGACTTTGGGTCAGCCATGAGACAGTGTGATCAAGATGTCAGAGACGTTCCTGTAAAACAGACAACCATTGCTGTCAACACTGGCTACTTCAATATGTCAAACCCTGAGAGCCCAAATGCAATAATCAGTTATTATTAATGTGCCTGCTCGGCTGCAGATTGGGGCCCAGCTGCAAGACTGATGCTGTTGGTATCACTGGTTCTTGTCTTGTCATTTACTTCATGGCCATCAAATGAAAACCTTTATTTATTCTTTCTTTTTTCTCTTTACACCGAGCATTGACTGGACCAAAAGAAGTGACCAGTAGATTTTCTAACACCCTATTTGTACTGCTTGCAAATGGCTGTCATAAATTAAGCTGGCCAAAAAAACTCTTGCATGTCCACATTGGCGAGGAACATGCTTCGGCATATAAGCCAAGAAGAAAAATCAAAGAATTGTGCAGTTGGGCCAGATTTGGTGGATGCCTTCCCTGACGTTTTACTGGTTGTGAATGCTCATCATGCCAATCAGTCCCATTTACAGCCCTGTGAACGCAAGAATTGTCATCTTGGAATACAGGGATAGGAAAGTTATGTTCCTTGGTAAGATGATGATGAGCAAAAGGCAAAACCTGGTTGTGCAGCAGCTCTTTGTAGGCACTGTAGTTCACATTCACTTCCACCTCAACCAAAGAACCCATTTCCACATAATTAAAGTGCCACCAAAACATCACAGAGGTGACTAATTGTTTGTGGGGGAAGCTTAGTAGCTTTCTGTGTGCTTGCATGTTTTCTATCACTGTGTAGAACAATGCTGCCTTCATTGTTGGATGCACTGTGACAGCTTCTGAGCGAGCATATGTACTCATGGCATGGAATGTTCTGCTTTTCAGCTCAAGCATGTGTATTATTATTTAAGGATTGCTGTGCAAGGCCCCTTGGGGCCCCCCTTGCCCCCTTGTCCGTTTAAACCCTAGATGTAAATGCAGACCTGTTGGCTTTTGACTATGGAACTAAAACTGCAGGCCTTGTGTATGTTAATGTCATATACTACCACCTTCTGGCTTCTGACATGTGCTGGCTCCTCCCTGGCTCCACCCATTGCTTACACCTGCAGCTACTCATGGACTCATTAAGATGGCTTCATATAGCCCTTTGTTTGCTATGTTAGTTGCAAAGTCCGGTGGCCTCCAATCAACCTCTACAACTCCATGCCGAGACGGCTGGCATGTTACATTAGCAAACATGGCGGCCTGACATCATACTGAGAGGCACTACTTCTGTATGTGTAGCTCAGTAAATATTGCCCATATTAGTCTAAATTTATCATCATTTATTGTTTCTGGTAATCTTTATCCTTCTTCCCAGTAACATTGCAACCTGAAACTTCCTTCTGGGTGTAAGCATTCTTTTGATGCTGGGTGTATGCTAGTAGTAGATGGGTGATGGTAAACCAGATATATTTCATTTTTTCAAAGAAGCAGCAACTGAAAATTCTGCCACCATACAACAGACTGCAGGAAGTGAGCAGCATGTTCCATCCAGCGTTCAATTTTCCCAACTTTTGTTGTCCACTGCAGTGGTGGAGTAAACTGAATGTTGATTTTTTTTTGCCATGGACCGCAAACACCTTGCTGTAGAATTCCCGATGAACCTAGTGTTATACAACTAAAAAAAGTGTCCTCCTGCTTTTCTCCACCTTAAAAAGTGCTCTGCACTGATCAAGCTCTCCTCTGACAATCATCCAGCAATGCTGTCACCATACCAACATTTATGTGGCTTCAAGGTGCTGTCAACCGTGTACCTCTATAAGGTATGCAAACAGATGAATGCAGCATTGCTCTCAGTCAGTACCAATTATTAGCAGGTTGTGTTCAAAGAGGTGGTTGGTATCAGCCACAGGAACACTCACATTGGTCCATCTTTAGATTTGATACTCAGTAGCATTAAAGCCATTTGGTCTCACCAATACACTTTTATTCAGGTGTAAAGCTTTTGGTGCAAAAAAATTGTCAGCCTTAGTAGACCATATTTTTTCCTTTTCAGAGTACATACAACAGCGACAAGTCATAAGAAATCATGTTGTTAGGGGAGAAGAGTAGATTAAAAGGCAGAAGTAGCCACTTTGAGGGGTAAATAAATGTCGTCTGGTTTGAGCTTCTGAGCCCATGTAATTTCTCTCTGTGGGAAAGGTACTGGCTGTAGGGCCAAGAAAGCCAATAAGTAATAGCCACACTCTACAGAGGATACATGTACCTCTAACATTCAACATAGAACCGAAATGACTTGGTCTGGGGTAGATGTTTGTATTGCCGGTAAACTTTTATACCACCAAAACCACCAACAAACTTTGGACAACATTAAGCATTATATATAAGCATTATAAGCATTAAGCATTAAGCATTATATATATACAGGGGCTGGACAATGAAACTGAAACACCTGGTTTTAGACCACAATCATTTATTAGTATGGTGTAGGGCCTCCTCCTCCTTTTGCGGCCAATACAGCGTCAGTTCGTCTTGGGAATGACATATACAAGTCCTGCACAGTGGTCAGAGGGATTTTAAGCCATTCTTCTTGCAGGATAGTGGCCAGGTCACTACGTGATGCTGGTGGAGGAAAACGTCCTTCTTGGTGGTATGCTGACATTACCCTGGATACCGTGGCTCTTGATACATCACAAAGACTTGCTGTCTTGGTCACAGATGCGCCAGCAAGACGTGCACCAACAATTTGTCCTCTTTTGAACTCTGGTATGTCACCCATAATGTTGTGTGCATTGCAATATTTTGAGCAAAACTGTAAAACTGTGCTCTTACCTGCTAATTGAACCTTCACACTCTGCTCTTACTGGTGCAATGTGCAATTAATGAAGATTGGCCACCAGGCTGGTCCAATTTAGCCATGAAACCTCCCACACTAAAATGACAGGTGTTTCAGTTTCATTGTCCAACCCCTGTATATATACATACAGAAGCTTACACATACAGAAATAGTGCCTCTCAGTATGGAATCAGACCACCATGTTTGCTAACGCAACATGCCAGACGTCTCGACATGGAGTTGCAGAGGTTCCTGGATGTGTGATGAATGTTAACAACCCATTCATCTTGGTGCTGACCACGGTGCCTCCATACATGGACAAAAGCGCGTCATCATTGAAGATGACCTGATGCTATCCTGAGTCACTCCATGACAGTCTGGCACAACATCATTGCGGTCTATGGTGACATTGAGGTGGTGTTAAGAGAAGCCGTTGTAATGGTCTGCGTGCATATAGTCTTGCGTTATGCAGCCGTCTGCCAGTGGTGCTGGCACTAACAGAATGACTCATGGAGGTCATCACTGCTCGTTGAATGTCTGCATTCGTGGCTGTTGGGTCAGTCAGGTACAGCAATAAGGCCCGTCCTTGCTTGCGCCATATGCACAGCTGAGCGTGCAACTTGAATCATTTGCATGTCTCACAATGTCAACCCTACCCACCAAGTTTCATTCCTGTTGGTTGCTTCCTTCTGGGTGCAACTGTTTGTGCAACTCATTTTATATATACACCCCCAAAGCGCATAGGAATCAATTGTGTGGGCAGTAATCATTTCCAAGCAAGTACTTCCACCAATAGCACCACCAACAATCTTCAACAATCGACAACATTAAGAATTAAGCATGCATTTCTCCAAAATTGTCTCCACCACAATTCCCATTGTTTTTATCCTCACCCCTCTCCCCAAAAACCCTGGGGCACTTACCACAGAATCTAATCCACATTGGATTCCTTTCATAAACTATCCAAACCACAGTATTTATAAATGTGAATGAACCACTTCGTTGTTGTTGCTGTTGTTTGTCACCACAGACAAATTCTCTGTCTGTGAGGAAACATATGAATGCACCACAAACACTCTGTACGCCCCCAAAGAACACGCTCACAGTTTGCTATGACAGCTGTAGGCCATGTCATGATTCTTACCACTGGACCATCGCCAGAGGATCTGTTGTGTGCAACAAATTAAGATATTATATTAGGCCAATGCATCACCAGCCAAGTCAGAATGAACTAAACGGATGATGCTTGTCAGTTCTCACTATGGAAATATCGCTCGTGATACGTTTGCCAAGCGGAATTCCTGCATTATAATTCTACATACAAACATGGTTCTTGTTGGCCAAGTAGGCAAATCACAAGTAAGGGCCCATGATATCTATATATAGCTGTAATTGTTCATATTCTTTTCACTGCTCTGAAGCAGCTTGACTCTTGTAGGCGTGAAACGGTACACTTTAAGGCGAAGCTCATCAATTCAACAGCGCTGCAGTTCGCATGCAATTCACCCGACATTATCCAGAAGAGGAAAGTCAAAGACATGTCCGAGGCATGTCGCCTCTCTCACTCTTCACAGTCTTTTAGCTATAGTTTACACAGCCACAACCTCCCTTCCATCCAACCCGCGCCCCCCCCCCCCCCCCCACGCGATCTACCATCCCTTCTCCCACTCTGTGAATGCTGGAGGGCTTTTGTAATGATTTCAGTACTAAAGCCCACCACTCTCTGCTCACCCTGATACACCACAAGGAGCAGCCTATGTGGACGAAGGCAGAGTTTATTACTGATTTATAGACAAATACTACACCTTAGAGGTCATCAATAACAACAGAGGAGAAACAAGCAGTGAAATTCTGCTGCAGATTCTTAACTCTTAATCTATGTTACATTTGTTCTGCTAAGCAGAAGAGGAGCTACTTTATACATTCTGAAACTGATGAAAAGTCATTTTTGTGTGGGCAGTCCTTATATGTGGAAACTGCAGAGTGATTGAGCTTAAGCATGCTGCTAGCCGGTTGATTAGTTGTTGCTAAAAACAAATGGGAGTCTATGAGAGGAATGAGGGGTGAATAAAGGACACATAGAGAAGTGAGGCTCAGTACAGCTGTGGATTAACATTTGGGAATCTGCCCTGAGTGAGTGCATGCAGTTTGGTGGGTGTAGGTTAAACAATAGAGTTTGAATGGGGGTGAAAATGAATGGGAGTCTATGGGAGGGAAGAGTAACGTAGAGTACAATGTCGGACAGACCAACATTAAATTTTAGTCTGGGGGTCTCCCTTTAGATAGTGTATGTGAAATGGTGTCTGACAGTTGAACAGAAGTACAGTAGATGAATATGCACTTTTCCACCCCATTCATTGTTAATGGGGAAAAAAATCACTGAACATTCCATAGTTGGAACTGGGTTGATATCTTGAAAACTGCAAGACACCTGTGACTGAACCTTCAACCTGTAGGCCACATCAATGTTCAGCCATTCTTGCATCAAAGAATTGCACAGCTGGGATTTGTGGATGTCGTCAATGGTACAATTCTGAGGGGAATTTCTTGTAGACTGGGATTTTTGCCACTGCTGGTAGACCCGTATGACCGTACGCTTCCATACACCTGCAAATTCAGCTACTTCCTTCACACTATGGTCTTTGGCACGCCCAAATGCAATCACTCATTTTAGTCAGTCATTAACACCTACTTTGGAGCCATTTTCCACACATGGAACGAGACATTCACTGCACTGTACCACCTCTTCTCAATTTATGAATCCCGTCACACACACCCCGCAGGTACTTATAGTCCCATCATCCTCGAGCAGTGCCATCTGCAGGAGCCTGAAGTTACTACCACCTTATACAGGCAAGGTGATTTATTTTTGATCCAGTGAGCTTATATGTGCACCAGAGAGCAGTCTGTCCTCCTATTAGTCAATTTCAAGGTAAATGTCATAAGAGATGTCAAACTAGGCAGACAAATACATTGCTGTTCTTCCGTTATGTCAAACTACATGACCTGTTCCTCATTCCTGACACTCATATTTGGGCCTGATGCTGGAAAATCAGGTCTAAACTGTCTGAATTTGTGTAGTCTGATCCCATCTGGAAAACTATAAAACATGTTATTTGACCGGGAGTGCCCAAACCTTTACATACGGCACTAAGAAGTAACTGCAAACTAGATTTAATCACCAAACTAAATGTTTATTCAACTGGTGTGATATGCTACTGATCGGCCAGGAGGGAGCGAGCATGCAGTCTTGTGAGGGGCTTGGTGCAAAAGACGATTAGCTTGCAATACAAACAACGAGGGAAGACTCAGCAAGCAAAAGCCTATCCACCAGCATAATCTGACATGCGCCTCCTTTAAAAGGAGTATCTGATGGTGTCTAGTAGGAACTGCTGAGATACTTTCAAATACAGAGCTTCAGAGCTTTACAAAGCTCGCGGGATTCTTCGGGGAGCCTTTGTGAGTGGCGCCTCCAAAATGAATCTCAGTCGGCTCGAGCAAAGCAAAGAAGTGAGTTTGCTCAAACAAATCCTAAGCCAGGCACAAGACGGCTGCGGACTCCCCAGCGCCGCACTGAGAAAGGGAATAGGGAAATGACCTCTGCTGAAACATGTCAAATCACATCTCCCACGCACGCTGTGTGTGCAAACGCGCTCAGGGGCACGGCACCGCCGGCTTGTTTGAAGGAGCGGAAGAAGCAGATTCCCTTAGCAGCGTTTCCCTATTTACAGCATCGGAGGGCAGCGTGCTCTAATGATGCGTTTTATGATGCTCGCACTTTCATGCTTGGCGTTCCGTCAAGCACTGACTAATGTATGTATCAGTGCCGTCATACGACAACTTCAAGGAAAGTCTAATTTACCAGTCAATCAAAGGCAAGTTCACCAACCAAGACGTCTTGGTAGATACAAGTCTGCTTTTCGGTAACATGTTCAAACCTATGTGTTTAATCTCCACATTTGTCAAGGTTTAAAAGGTTCTACAAATGTTTTTTGAATGAAGCCATACAAAAAAAAAACACTTTTGGTTCCCCAAGGAGTTTAGTTTGTAGATGAACCTTTAAAAGGTCTCAAGAACCTTCACATGATGTAAAGGCTCTACAAGACCAATTAGAAAGACATGACCACTGTGGTGTAGTGGAACCGACTAATGTGTATAAGGAGGCCCCTTACTTCAGAGACCACTAATAGCCCTTTTCGAATAAGGGAACCCTTCTTAAACTGGTTATGATCAGACTTCATAGAACCTTGACGCTATTCAGAGAACCACCTGGCTAGCAGAGAACTTTCCCAGAGTTGTGGCTAACGTAATTTTAATAAAATTTAAAAGAAAGTGTTTTAATCTAATGTTCAAATAACAGTTTAAAGATCTTTATACTTACAAATAATGTTCCTATAAGGTTCAATAAATGTTGACTAAGACATGATGTTCTAACTGCAACATTCAGAGGATGTTTTGAGGATGCTGTCAGGGCCACAGATTGTGTTACATGATAACAAAGGAAGAACATTCTCAGCACAACATTCAGAAAATGCTTTATGGATGTTACTGAGACCTGAGAGGACAGAATGCTGGGAACGTTCTCCTAGCTGTAGAAAGAACATTCTGGGAACCTGTCATTCACCAAAGCTGTGCGGCCGGTTGATGGAAGAACGGAGCCACAGACACGCCAAGTTAATTGTAAAGAATTTACTTACAAATTAGTTATCGGGTACCCAAACTTGGCCGTGCCGGAGAGAGCCTTCTGCCAATTCAAACGTCCCTGTCTCTCTCCGGCACCTGCCAAAGCGGGCCCTTTTATACAGTCCTTAGGTGTACATAGCTGGAATACATTATCAATGAGCTCACTTGAATGTGACATACATAAGCAAAACAAAGTATCACACAATGGCCTCATTCTTTACCTTTTTCATCTTCTCTGATTGTTTCCATATGTTACTATGTTTTTCTGACCAGTCTAGAGTTCAACCTGTCCAGCAAAACACCTCAACGATATGAGGCCCTCTAAAGAAAAAATCTAACCATTCTGGCCAGTTACTTCTTATATAAGAGTACAATGCTAATATGTAAGGAGTAAAATACACTTCAAACCAAAAGAAATCTTCCAGCTGCAAACAGTAAAAGACATTGCACTGCATCTTCTCAGAATGTTTATAGAACAAATCATTTTGCACCAGGTTTTATTGGAACTAAGGGACGTCAAAGAATATGTCATCAAAGTCAACAGAGGGTGCCGCACAGTGGTAGTGAACAGTAGTAACAAGATGGCGGAGCATATAGATTACCTGTGAGTGTTTGTGCTGTTATTCCAGATGTTTGTTTATATCCAGAAAGCAAGCACGGATCAACTACTGATGATAAGAACCAGTTGCCTTCTGCCATTGTTGCCTTCTGTTTCCTCAACACCAGGCATATCCAAGGATGCCATCACGGTTCGTGACAAATTCTTCAGCTCCAGCTGGAAACCAACTTTTTGGATTCTGGAACAGTTTCATTTTTGGTGGAAACGTAGGTGCAAGTGTAACTTCAAGGAAATGCTTGAACCGGGTGTCTTCAAAAATGTTTACTGGCCCATCCACTCATAAAACTACTGCAACGGATGAAGAGCAGCTTGTGTTTTCAGATAGCACTTTGAGGTTTGCTCATGACAGCTCTGTGATACACACACATGAACACACCCTGCTATAGATTCCATCTGCGGAGTACACAACACATCTGTGCAGCTCCCTCATATCAGACTTAAGTGGGCTTTTGATGGCTTGAGGTTTGAACTAGCCTTTGCTTCCTAGTCAGGGCTTCAGTGCCCATTTCTTGGAATATCAAGACAGAGCGAGAGGCAGAGCAGCATAAAGAGAGAGAAAGAGAGAGAGAGAGAGGGAAGGAAGGGATTACTCTAGCCATTTACAAGCAGTCAGTGGGGGAGGCCTACCCTCAACTCTGCTGTAAACATCTGACTGTGGAGGGTAAGGTCGGGTTTTGTAACATACATGAATTCCTGCGCTCGCAAAACAACAGTTGGCTGTTCTTGCTCTGACAGAGGAGATGGAATGCTAGGCACGGCTAGGGTCAGAGGAGCTGGCTGGCTAAATATTGCCCGTTGCCACTCCTCAGTTCACGGTTCAGTGGCCTCTCTGTCGCCTACTAACAAAATGTCTCTTTAGCACTCTAACACTAAACTCGGTTCTAATCCCATTCAGCGGAATACCGTGGCGGGTTAAAAGATGAATTAACTCCTAAAAGTGGGAGTTAGCTCTGCAGATAGGAAAAACTGTTCACAAAGAAAGATGGCTAAGGATTCATATAAGAACAAATGCTAACACTTCCTGTGAATCCTCTAGTCATAATGCAATATAAAGGTATTTATGATGCAATATATAGCATTTATTATACCTGGCTTAAGCTTGTTTGACATTTCTTAACTAGTTATAATCACATCCATAACACGTAACACTGCAGGAGTATGCAACTTTTTAATGGGTTAATCAGGTTTCATAACAGCTTATAATATCTGCCCTTAAAAAAACTGTAGAAATTAATGCTGCCATAATTCACCGTGTAATGCAACACTCGTAACACCTCCTATGAATCCTGCATTTATAATGCTATGTAAGTGTGTTATATGGCATACATAATACTTTATAATACCAGGCATAAGCTTGTATAATTACTTACAGTTAATTATAATTACATGCATATGCAACTTTACAATGTCAGGTTTCATAATGCACTATAATATCCGTTCATAAGAGCATTGTAAGCATGAATGTTGTACTAGGTCAGCTATGGCTGTAAACAAGCTTTGCTTATTAAGGTCTTAAGAAAGCAGAGCAACATATTCATATGTCTCGGATTACCAGTTAGACAATCTCACTTCACTTAGAACCTGTAAAGACCACTTATAATGATCTTTGAGGTCTGATGTACTGAAATGAAATTTATTAAACATTTAAATTATGCTAACAAAATCACTTCACTGAAAGCCTGTAATGGCCTGGCATAAAACTCTATGAAGTGGTGCATTACACGGTACATCTGGGTATATCATAGTTTTTGTTTATAACTTTATATTACTGTTATATAAATATTTATTATTTATAATGTATATTAGGATAAACAGAGATGTTGTGCTTAGTATTGTATGTATTTGTTGTCTAATGTATATTTTTTGTATTTAAGTACTGTAAGGGACTACGCACCTAAGTTTTTCACTCACCTTCACACCTGTGAAAATGTGACGTGACAATAAAAAGTGATTTGATTTGATTACAGCATTAGTGTCTACAGTGTTCTTATGAGCAGATATTATAAGGGGTTATGAAGCCTGACATTATAAAGTTACATACTTTTGAATTATTAAGTATTATGCATGTCATTATAACTACTTATGAGACATTAAACAAGCTTATTCCAACTATTGTAAGGTCTTATGTATGCTGTATAATGGCTCATAAATGCATTTATATTGTATTATTGTATTATATTGTATTATTTTATTGTATTATTTATTATTTAATAAACTTCATTTCAGTACCTTCATGCTTACGATGTTGTTATGAACAGACATTATAGAGCATTATATGAAGCCTGACATTGACAAAGTTGCATACTCTTATGCATGTTAGTTATGCATGTAATTATAACTAGCTATAAGCAATTGTACACACTTACGTCTGTTATTATAAGGTATTATGTATGCCTTATCACACCTTATTAATGCATTTAGATAGCATGAAAACAGGATTCATAGGAAGTGTTACTGAAGACCCTTCTGGAACATAATTATGAGGATAAAGGAAACTAAGTTACCCACTTCCAGCTACAGAATGTCTTAGCAATACAGGTGCTACAAAGAGTTCTTGAAGCAGTGGCACTTAGGAACCAATCATTCACATGTCTCACAGTGTCAAACTTACCTGCCAAGTTTCGTTCCTGTTGGTTGATTCCTTCTGGGTGCAACTTAATTGTGCAACTAGTTTGTTGATAATGGGTGTATATACAACCACGACCTATATACTGTATATATGGAGTTAAAGGACGCCATATTCCTGATATGAAAAATGTTCTGTATTGAGAACCAGCAGCAAAAAGACACATAGAATTCACACTAACCATGGGCAAGGTCACCAAAAGCCACAGGCTACCATCCCATGGTGTCCACTCCCACAACACAAAACCACCCACAACCCAAACACATAGACACACATGCACAACCATTTTACTAATGAGCACATACCAACAACAATAAACAACCATACAAACATCTCTTTTTACCAGAGTACCTCCCAAGAGCCTCAGGTCATGCCTCCAGACTTTCTTTGGCAGGAGCCTTAAAACAGGATTTGTGAATGAAGAAGAAGTTCCACATTATGTAGACATTTTATATCAATTTAAGGGTTCTTCTAAGCGTCTTTACATGCTGTGGAAGTTCTCTCATCTTTAAAATTTATTAGGGAACCAAAATTGGTTCCTCTAAACCTTTTCTTGGCACCACTGGTAAAAAATGTATTGGTTCGTCCAAACTTTATACAGTATGTAGGGAATCCTAAACGTTCCCTCACCTTACAGATCTCATTAAACAGCTCTCCAAAGAAGCATCCACTGAAATGTATTTTAGGGGCCAAAAGTGGCCCCTCAATGGCATCTCGCAAAGAACAAAGAAACGACAAAAGAAAGAAAAAAGGAACATGAGACTATCAATAGCTTAACGTAATACCACCCAATCATGATCCCAGCCAATCTGTAAAGCAGACCGGAGCAGACTGTGTGTGTGTGTGTGTGTGTGTGTGCGTGTGTGTGTGTGTGTGTGTGTTGGGGGGAGCAGTGGTGGTGATGGGGGGGTGTTCTTTCCCCTTCAAAACAAGGGCCAAAATTCACTGTCACTTTGTTCCATTTCAAAGCACATCTAGATAGAGAGACACACACAGCCTCACTGTTACTCCAGTCAATGCATCCCCCCTCAAGTATTTGCCAAATGAGATCACAGTCAGCCTAGACTGAGCCTCAAATGACCCTTGTTTTAATGTCCTTTCAAACAGTGCCCACTCCACGCCGCCAAAAAAACCAAAAAGCTCACGAAAAAGACTCACAGCGGATTGAGGAAAAAAGAAAACCATGTTCTATTCCTTACCGTTTGATGTTTTGCTGCGTTAAATCCTCAGTCTTGGAGACCTTGAGTGAATCCGGGTGTGTGACAGCCTATTTTTAGAGTTTCCTTCCTAAACCGTATATGGTGGTCTCCACCTCCGCATGCTAATTTGCCCGGCATAACAACAGAGTGAGGCCGAACTCAGCTGTCTGGAGTTATCACCATGCTTCAGTGTGCAGCCAGACTCCCTGACTGGGCCACTTGGTTATTTAAAGGTCCTTATTATACAACAGGCCTTCCTCTACCGCTGCCAGTCTTTCTTCCTAATAACACCGTACAGCTGTCGACACGGTCACTGCAATTGACCCTCTAACTCACTTGCTCGGTATTTGTTAAAAACCCAGAAGAAGAGAGGAAAAATGATGAATCGTGCAGTTTTGGTGTCTTGGTGTCTTTTTACATCATATATATTGATTTGGTTTTCTTAGAGTTTAGAACTCTATCAAACTTGTGTTTGCCAGTGATGCAACCACAGACTTTGGCTTCGTCTTTGGTTTAAGTCTGAGAAAAAGGGGTCTATGTAGTATGAAAAAGGGTTCTTTGACTCATAACAACACTTTTTAGTACTGGACAGCTAGTTTTTCTATTATGCAAAAGATTTAAACTTTAAAGAAGAAGTTCTCTAATGTAGAAAGAGCCTCTTAACCAGATGAAGATAATTTTAAAAGATTGAAATTCTGTGTTTAGTAGTGGGCAATGTAAACAAACCTTGTAGTTGAGTTGAAGTAGAGTCCCCAAGGTAAAACATTCCTCCAGTAAAAGTAGAAGCTCCTCCCTTTAGACCTCCACTGGAGTAAAAGTACTGAAGTATTTACCTTCAAATGTACTCTCAGTCCACCAGTCTTCAATAGAAGGTCATTAATTAGTCTGACGCTCATGTCTACTCAAATGATCATAAGCACAAAACACTGAAGGAGAACAGTTTCTATTAGCTAGAACCAAGCTCTGTCCAACAGGTCAAAGCAAGCTCAAAACTAAGTGACTGTTGTACCCTGATTGGTGGGCTCACTTCCTGCTTCTTTCGTTTGGACATTACGTTTTTATGCTCACATAAACGAAAAGGAAGGACAGATTTGGCCATAATGTAGTGGAGTAAACAGTAAGATATATAACCAGCACATTACATTTACTGGGTTACTGTCCGTCACTGGTTTTTATGCAGCACAAATGTTCAAAATTCAACTTCAGTTAGAATTTAACTTCAGTTGAATGGGTGGTGGCTAAATTGCTTTAAGGTGAATAGGTGGATGTATGTAAATGAGTTGGTTCTTGTGACCACTTGAAACAACACTCATCATCAAAAGAATAGTTGCACCCAGAAGGAAGTGTGGGATTGCAGTGCTATTGGGAAGGAAGATAAAGGTTACCAGGAACAATAAATGATGATAAATTTAGACTCATATGGGCAATATTTATTGAGCTACACATACAGAAATAGTATGGTAGTATCTCTCAGTATGGTGTCGGGCTGCCATGTTTGCTTACATGCCGGGCTACTCAGTATGGAGTTGTAGAGGTTCCTAATGGTGTCCTGTGATAATCCATCCCATGCAGCTTCAATATCCTCACACAGTTCCTGCAGATTTTGCGGTAGGGGTTGAGGTGGAGTGACACCAGGCCTTGTGTTCTGTCACATGTTCTCAATCACATCACATGTCTCAATGTCAAACCTACCCACCAAGTTTCATTCCTGTTGGCTGACTACTTCTGGGTGCAACTTATTTGTGCAACTAGTTTGTTGATGAGTGTATATACAACCATGGCCTATATACTGTATATATGGAGTTAAAGGACGCCATATTCCTGATATGAAAAATGTTCTTTATTGAGAACCAGCAGCAAAAAGACACATAGAATTCACACTAACCATGGGCAAGGTCACCAAAAGCCACAGGCTACCAGCCCATGGTGTCCATTCCCACAACACAAAACCACCCACAACCCAAACACATAGACATACATACCACACATGCACATACCAACAGCAATAAACAACCACACAAACATCTCTTTTTACCGGAGGGTTGGTACCTCCCAAGAGCCCCAGGTCATGACTTCTCTGCATGACTTTTTTGGCAAGACCCCGAAATATATTTTGGTTTGGTTTGATTGAACAGGTCATTTAACATCAACACATACAGTTTATCTAATCTGTATTTTCATAGGGCCCTGGGCTCATGTGCTTTTTAGGCGGCTATCTGTCTTTCCCTAATGTACAGACTGACCCTGAGTGTCGCCCCTAAGTCTGGGTAATTAGGATTGCTTTTGTTGATCACAAATCCATATTTTGTCCTTTAAGGATCAATAATTTAACCTGAATAGCATAATTCAATGGCTAAGATATGAACAAAGTCATTTAGATGTCATTTAGTGTTGGTGCAAAATGCTCTGCCCTAGAGAAACACAGCGAGTCAGTTATCTGACTGGTGGTGGTGGTGATAGGAACTGTATCCCAAAGCATTTAACACCCCTAACAGATATCTCACACAAAACTATTTCTGTTTCTGAGATAAAGTTTTAGCCTAAAACATATTTTTTCTTTAATCTATTCATGGAAAAGAGGCACAAACCCCAGTTCAGGAAACGCTGGAACAATTTGTAAAATAAAATAAAAGCAATAATTATTTATTTATCTGTTATTTTTGTTGTTCTCTTGGATCTTTAATTATACTGACAAAACTACGTAGAAAGGTCTTTTAATGTTTTGGAAGATCAACTTGATAATTTTATAATTAATTTCTAATTTTGCTGCTTTTTTGTTTTTTAAAAAGTTGGGACTGGCAAAATAAGATTGAAATGTTTATAGGATATTCAAGTTCAAAACATTCCATGATTAACCAGTGGTGGACAAAGTGCACAAAGCATGTACTTGAGTTAAAGTAGAGTCCCCAAGGTAAAATATTCCTCCAGTAAAAGTAGAAGTTCCTCCCTTTAGACCGCCACTGGAGTAAAAGTACTAAAGTATTTACCTTCAAATGTACCTAAGTATGGAGAGTAACAGTAGCATGATTTATTATGGCTCTAATGTCCTATTATCATTTTTGGAACAAGACTCTTAATCAACTCATTTTAGGTGAAGAGACTCTAGTGTCTCTCAGTCCACCAGTCTTTAATAGAAGGTCATTAATTTGTCTGATACTGAGGTCTATTCAAATACTCATAAGCACAAAACACTGAAGGAGAACAGTTTCCATTAGCTAGAACCAAGCTCTGTCCAACAGGTCAAACAAGCTCAAAACAAAATGTGCACTGTACACTGATACCAATACACTGATGCTACTTTGTTAAATATGATGCTGCTGTGTTAAATATGGCCGCATGGGCTCAGGAGTTGGCTACTTTACAAAACCACTGTCACTTAGCACGTCCACTGCTGCATTAGGAAATGTAACCTGAAACTCTATTACACCAGGAGAAAGCCGTACACCAATTCAACACAGATATGCTGCTGAGTTCTCTGGGCCCAAACTCACTCTCACATGGACCGATAGACAGTAGACATGTGTGCTGTGGTCAGATGAGTACACGTTTCAGACTTTGAGTTCTCTGTGCCAGAGACAAAGGTGACCATCCAGACTTATCTGTAAACGTGCAAAAGTCAACGTCAGTGTCCACAGCATGGGTGACTGGCACATTCGGGAGGTACCATTGACATTGGAGATGTTTACTGGGATTTTATAGAGACACATTCAGCCTACATTATTTCAGCCAGACACTGCAGGCCTCAGTCTGCACACGCTACAAAACAGCTTGGTTTCCTAGACACAGAATGTGTGTGCTTGACTGGCCTGCCTGCAGTCCAGATCTGTCTCCTATTGAAAATGCATGGCACATCATGAAGAGGAGAATCAGACAATGACGTCCATGGATTTTTGAGCAGCTGATGTCCTGTGTTTAAAGAAAGAATGGGCAAAAAATTCCACTTACAAAACTGCAACAATTAATATCCTCAGTTCCCAAATGATTAGAGACTGTTATTAAAGGAAAGGTCATGCAACATAGTTGCAAACATTCCTCTATCCCGTTTTTTTAGTATTGTGTTGCAGAAATAAATTCAAAATTTGTGTATATTGGTCATATATACTTAATTATACATACTTAAATATATACATATTTAAATTGGTCAGTAAAACACTGAAAATAAGCTCAAAATTAGTCACCTTCCGTGTTTAAGGTGGTAGTCCCTTCAGGCTTCTGCAGATGGCACTGCATGAGGATGATGGGGCTATAAAAATACCTGCAGGGTGTGTGTGATGGGATTCATAGATTGAGAAGAGGTGGTACAGTGCAGTGAATGTCTCGTTCCACGTGTAGAAAATGGCTCCAAAGCAGATGTTAATGATTAGCTAAAAGGAGTGATTGCATTTGGGCATGGCAAAGGCCATAGTGTGAGGTAGCTGAATTTGCAGGTGTATGGAAGCATACAGTCATACGGGTCTACCAGCAGTAGCAAAAATCCCAGTCTACTGGAAGTTCTCCTTGGAATTGTGCCAGGGAAGGCATCCACCAAATCTAGCCCAATTGCACAATGCATGAGTCACAGCTGTTATTAATGCTTGTTGAGATATTACACGCTATTAGGTAAGTTTTAGTCACAGGTGGCTCAGGTGACGTTTTCCAGTGAGTTTATTTATTTGTACTTTACAAAATGTCCCAACTTTTCCAGAACCAGAGTTTGCCTATGCATGGTGTTCGAAGGCAAAATAGCTCCCAAAGAAAATGTTTTTTTAAATTCGTCATTAATTTATCATCATCATCATCATCACAATATACCATACAAAACCCAGAAGAAATATGACGGTTGAACTGGTCACTTTGGGTGGCGAATAAAATGCTTTCTAGACACGGTGACCCTTGCTTTCCTGCAATTCCTGCAAAAGTTTCTGCAATGCCCAATTTCACATCAAACAGCTCTGAATGACTTGCTTTTAGCCTCGACTATTGAACCATGTAGGAATTCTCCTTTAAGCTTCTTTGTATCACATCTTATCATGCTTAATGTCAGCACCCGCTGGCAGGTCTTTGAACATTAGGGGTTTAAATCAAGAAAGTAAATGCTAAGGAAGTACAATGCATAAACGGATATCAAGTAACATGCTGCACCAACTTTAAAGGGCTAAGGCGGCATGGGAGCACAATGGAAAAGACCTCAAAATAGGTCATCACTGGCGGATGCACATTAGCACAAGATGACCTTGTGAACTCGTGTTTGGTGTTTATTGCGAGCAATGCAATAACGATGTCTGAAGACCCCTGAAGGAGTGGTTGACATTTTTATTCTTGGTATCAGCGATGGGTTTCGCACTGTTAACCCTTGATGGAAAGTCGAGGCTTGCCCTGGAGAACCATTTCTCTGTAGTAAAGACTGTTAATGAAGGCTCATAGGTTAAGAGGTTCCATTGCAACCAGCTGTAGGGTCATCTGAAGAGCTGCTGCCATTTCTCCTCCGTCAAGCTTCTTCGATCACCGTTTTCATGGGTTTGGTTGCTCTTCCACACTCTCCGCAGTCCTCTTTTTAAAGCCTGCTCTGTGCCAAAGCAAAAATAATCAAGATTCAGTTCAAAGAGACTCAGCATTTTAGAACTCCAATATGCTGGAAGGTGGACCACATCCAGATATGTGGTGCATTTTAAGCTGCCAGATGAGGACAGAGCCGGTATCTGCTAATGCTAAGCTATAAAATGCAGGGAATTTTTTTATTCCAAGCATTCTGAATAATTCAATCAAATTCACAGGAACCAATAAAAGGAGATATGTTTCTCTACAATGTAGCATTTCACACCAAACTGCTCTTAATGACTTTGTTTGCATCAGAATTGTTGAAAGTCATACAGCAATTGCAGGTTAAAAATAACAAACGTATCACTTCCTATAAATTCTGCATTCATAATGCAAAATAAATGCATTTGTGAGGCATTATATAGCATACATAACATCTTATAATACTTGGCATAAACCTGTTTAATGTCTATTACGTAGTTATAACGATAGGCATAATACATTACAATGCAAGAATATGCAACTTGATAATATCAGGTTTCATATGAGGTTATAACATCTCCCCATAAGAACACTGTAGACACTAATGCACCTTGTAATGCAACACAGACTTGTATGCCAGGCTATTACATAAACATATACACAGATATACAATGTGAATATGTTGCTCTTCTTTTTCAAGGCAAGACTTGTTTAAAGCCATAGCTGTCCTAGTATACCATTCATGATAATGCTCTTGTGAACAGATATTATAGTGCATTATGAAACCTGACATTACAACGTTGCATGCTCTTGTTTATAAAGTGATATGCATGTAATTATAACTACTTGTAAGTAATTCCACAATCTTATACCTGGTATTCTAGAGATTGTGTATTCTATAAAACATCTTATAAATGCATTTAGATTAATGTTATGAAAACAGGATTCATAGGAAGTGTTACCCCCAAAAATATTATCAGGATGCTGTAAAAAAAAGACAGCAAAAAATATATTTTTAAACTGCCAGATAACCAACATTATATCTGCACTCATGTACTATTATTTTACAAGCTCATTCCTAACCATATTCTGAAGGAAACTGCAGAATGATTTCCAAATATATGACATTTTGTACTGACAGCACATGGTATTATTGAATAAGCAAAAAAAAATCAATATTCTGTTCTGGGAAAAAATTGTTCTCTGCGATGCATTTTGACAATGAAAGAAACCTTTTAATGATTAACCTTGACGCTAGATTTCCAGTTTTAATAAATGTGTGATATTTAATAATTATATTAAACTAGAAAAGTGTATTTTCTGAAGAAAATGCAAAGTGATTGCACAGCCTAACCTTGCTGTTACTCAGTTGCTAAGGTGTCACTAAAAATGGATGGGATTCCATTGGAGGAATGAGGGATGATAAGCGACACATAGAGGAGTGTGGGTCAGTATGGCTGTGGCTTAGAGTTTGGGGATCCGTCCTGAGTGAGTACATGCATTTTATTGACTGTAGGTTAAAGGAGACAATATGGTTTGAATGGGGGTGGAAATGAATGGGACTCTACGAGAAAACGAATGATGGGGGGGAGCAAACAGAGGAGTGCGGGTTAGACCACATTGAATTTGTGCACGGGGGGTGTTCCCTAAGGTAGTGTATGTGAAATGGTGTCTGTCGGTCAAGCAGAAGTGCAGTGGATAGGCGTGCACTTTTCCACCCCAATCATTCTTAACAGGAAAAAGTTTTTGTGGAAACCACATGTTGAAGCTGTATACAAGCACACTATGCTCTGCTGAAAAGAAGTCAATATCTTGAAAACTGTGGGACGCATTAGCAGCCATAAAATGAGTACCAATATTAAGAATAATATACAATCGAATAACAATAATGTTGCGGATTGCACAATAGTTAACTAGTATCATTTGCATATCTAAATATACATAATTTTTCACCACTTTGTCATGCTTCCAAGTGTCCCTTCCACCTCCGATCTCCCGAACTCCATCTCCCATAACCCACCACCCGATGACGTCAGCATCACATGTCTGCCATCACCCAATCACGTCCTCTTATCCCATTTGTCATCCCCTGAGTACTAACTACATACACCTGGCCATAATTAGTCTGTTTACTTATATACCCCTGGTTTTCATTCATACATTGTTAAGTATTGCTAAGTATTGGCACTCTGTAGCATATAGAGCTTTCTCTCCATTGTTTCTTGTTCTCTTCATCCTTTCTGGTTCTCCCTCTTCTTTTGGTTGCTGGTTATTTTGGTTGTTTGGTTTTCGACTCTTGCTTGTCTTCCTGGTTTATGACTCTGCCTTACCCCTCTGTTATGTTTGCCTGGATCCTGTTGTTGAGCTTGATCGCTAACCTGTTTAATAAACCATGATCTGCCTTTAGCTCAGCACGTGTCAGTCCAACTTTGTTAATCATTACACACTTTTAAACCGAAACAAAAACACGTACTGCCAAATATTCATGATGTGATGGCTACCATTTTTAGAATTCACCCTTTTTTACTTGCCCTGATTATGATGTGTAAATGTGTCATATCCCAGTCTAACAGCGATGAACAAAAAACAACTATTATTAATGTGACAAGCGCTTCCAAACTTTCGCACAGTGGTGAATCTGTTCTAGCACATTCAGCAGTCGCTGTGGGCCGGGTCAGTGATAGCAGTGCAGAGTTGCTGGCCTTCATCGCGGTATTACAACTCTGTAGCTGCAGGCAGACGAGTAAAGGCTGGTGTCTATAATTCAATGAGCCAGTCTCTGCCTGCATGTTCCCTGCAGCCAGAACTGACAATTAAAAGCAGGGGGACAGTGTCTATCCAGTAAGACAGATATGAGGAAAACGGATACCCCGGGCGCCAAATAGAGGTGGGCAGAAAAGATTGCACATGGCTCGTGCGCACATAATAGATGAAGATGGTTCACATTTCATTTGCTTTCCATGTGACAAAAAAAATAATTAGAACATGTTTCTCAGCTGTATAGTATGAGGGCTTTAGTGATGAGCAGTAATATGTAGTCTGTATTTCTCTGCTTAAACTGTGTTATTCTGGCAATGATCTTATCTGGAATTAGATATACAGGTCCAATATCCACTAGTACTGCACATTTTAAAATTCAACTACTGAATTCCTCAAATTGTACCATATATAAAAGAACTCTTGTATTCAAGCCCGCATCTGCAAACAGACAGCACAATTTAAACTGACTGGACTCACTGGAATCCACTGATTGTGTAAAATGTATGCATAGTTCCAAGTGATTAAGAGTGTTTGTGAAATGCTTAAATGCAGAGAAACCTGTGACTAATTTGGCAGTCGTGGGCTGGAGGTTAGGGAACCAACCTTGGGAACTCCTTGAACCAACAGGACACAACTACCAAACCAAATACAGTCGCTTCTCACGATGTGGTGATCAAAGCCAATCACAGCCAGGTTTCTACTACTCACAGTCAAATCTCAAAGCACATAACATAGCGATTAAGACTAATCACAGTCAGGTCTCCGAACAAATAACTGTGATTATGACTACTCACAGTCAGGTCTCAGAACAAATAACATAGGGATTACGACTAGTCACAGTCAGGTCTCAACAAATAATATAGTGATTATGACTACTCACAGTCAGGTCTCAGAACAAATAACATAGCGATTATGACTAGTCACAGTCAGGTCTCAACAAATAATATAGCGATTATGACTAATCATAGTCAGGTCTCAGAACAAATGACACAGGGATTATAACTACTCAGAGTCAAAACAAATAACATAGCGATTATGACTAATCACAGTCAGGTCTCAACAAATAATATAGCGATTATGACTATTCATAGTCAGGTCTCAACAAATAATATAGCGATTATGACTAATCATAGTCAGGTCTCAGAACAAATGACACAGGGATTATAACTACTCAGAGACAAAACAAATAACATAGCGATTATGACTAATCACAGTCAGGTCTCAACAAATAATATAGCGATTATGACTATTCATAGTCAGGCCTCAACAAATAATATAGCGATTATGACTAATCATAGTCAGGTCTCAGAACAAATAATGTTATAATTAGGAGAATTCACTGAGTTGTGCTTAATGATGCATATCACGAATCATGATTTTGTTTGAAATATACTGCCAGTTTTCCTCAAAAACTAGGTTTCAATCACTGGTTTCCCCTACTGATAAAACTCCTTAATCCAAGCATTAAAAACGTTTGCAACATTTAGGAATTTTCTGTAGAATTTCTGAATTTTCCATCCGGGGTTTTATTGCATATTTTGTACATTTACTAAAGAGAGGTGGATGGAATCCCTTTAATGACTATAAGAGACTTGCACAGTTGCTGGTGCTGGTACGTGGCAATTTCCTTCAGGATTAATAAAGTTTCTATCTGTCTATCTGTCTGAATGTGATCATTAGTTACACATCCCTTTATTGGATTTGTGTGGGCAGATGGTATTTGTTTTGCTCAGGAGCAATGTAGCGTCTGCATGCGATCGCTCTGTTAACAAACAGTGCCAAATGTTTTGTCTGATAATGTCGTTTAAACCGGAATGCACAAACGCAGGCAAAAAAAAAGTCCCCCTGAGGCTATTACCTTCCTCTTATTCTTTGCTGCCATGTGCATCTACTTATGAGGAAAATATGTCTATATTTGGGTCCAGACAGAAAATACATTTCAATTTCCCACCGTTACTTTTCCCTTTTTTCTTCTTCCAGGCCGGCCTTCAGACAGAAAAAGAGCCAAAGTCCTGGAGCAGAGCCCGTAGCTCTGCTGATTCGGTTATTCTTTGCTGTCAGCTGTCACAGCTACTATGAGAACTGGAGGTGATATCAGGTGGGCTTTTGTCAACCAAGGATGCCTAACGAGGCCTTGCCCGTCAGATTTGATTTATCCAACATGCAGACGCAACTGGCATGGCTTTCTTCGTCCACATCTTGTTTTTCTCTGCCCGGTTCCCCTCCGATGGCCATCCGGGAGTGAAAGACACAGGGAAAAGAATTAGATCCTTATTCTCCAGCAGAGCAGTGGAGCTTTTAATCATCCAGCCGACTGTCGAGAGCACATCAAGAACATCCATACCGCTCTCCCTCCCAGTCTGAAGATAAACATGATATTAAAGGAGATTATGTTTATTACAGGTGTAGATAATCCCTGCTCAGATTTGCAGGGCTGTGACAGCGGCGTTGGCTTTTTGGGCATCTATGTATTTCACGCCTCATATTACCACAATCATTTATAGGAGATGCTATCTGCTCTCAGGGATATTTGCTGCGGATTAGAATATGAAAAATGGAAGGCAGCAGGAAGCCGACGCAAAGGCCCTCATGTTTATGACTCTGGCACTAAGGGAGGGGGGGGGGGAATGAAAGTCACAGTGTTGACTCTATCCCTGTCGGCCATGTCACTTCTTAGCCTTTCGCTATTTCCGCAGACAGGAAAAAAAACAAGATAATAAAAAGCCCAGGAAAAGACTCTCTCGGTTGACTCGGTAATGCCTCACCGACGGGACCGTCTATTGTATGCCCATGATTTCTTATCAGCATTGATTTTTAGTATCAACCTCTAAGACTTGAGGCTTAATCATTTAAATATTAAGGCATATTATCCAGTTACTACTATCAATTTCTCAAATAAAAAAAGCATTATGTTGCACATTCACTTTTGCACGTTTTGCATTTGCACTTCAAACTTTAACACTTTAAAGTCCACCCATACACTGCCCACTATGGTAAATTTAAATTTCATATATAAAATATTGCTGTATTGTATATTTGTGAATATTAAGCCTATATATTGTAATTAAACTCATCATCAAAGAAAAGCTGCACCCAGAAGGATTCAACCAACAGGAATGAAACTCGGTGGGTAGGTTTGACATTGGGGAACATGCAAATGATTCAAGTTTTAAACTCAGCCACGCATGTGACATAAGCAAGTACGGGCCTTATCGCTGTACCTGACTGACTATATAAGGTTGTCCTGTTGCACATGCTTCCTATTCTGACTCATGCTGTTTTGTTGGTAACATCCTTTGCAAGCGAAGTATGCCTCAAAGAAGAGTTCGAAAGCAATTCGAGCAGTTGGAGGAGTTGGAGAGGGGATCTGGGAAGGCTCTGGGAAGCAGGATGGTCTTATCGACGTATTGCACCATACCAGTGGTGCCAATATTACTACAGCAGGCCAACGAATTGTCCAACATGGGCGGAATGACCCAACAGCCACAATTGCAGCCATTCAGCATGCTGTGGTGCTACATGACACAGGACCACATGCACGCAGGTCGTAACGCTGTCTGCCCTTAACACCATGTCAATGTCACCAAAGACTGCAATGGTGTTGTGGAGTCAGAATGGCAGCAGGTCATCTTCAGTGATAAGTCCTGCTTTTGTCTTTGTGGAGATGACCAACAAATCCATGTGTGGAGGCACCGTGGTCAGCGCCAAGATGAATGGTTTGTTGTCACGCGTCACACATCCAGAAGCCCTAGTGTCACTCCACCTTCACCGCTACCACGAAATCTGCAGCAACTGTGAGAGAATGTTCAAGCTGCATGGGATGCATTATCACAGGACACCATTAGGAACCTCTACTACTCCATGCCGAGACGTCTGGCAGCCCGACGCCATACTGAGAGACACTACTTCTGTATGTGTAACTCAATAAATATTGCCCATATCAGTCTAAATTTATCATCATTTATTGTTCCTGGTAACCCTGCAACTGCTTTTTTGATTCGATTTGGCATGGACCTGACAAGTTTCTAGATGTAGGCCATATCAGTGTTCGGCCACTCTTCAAAGAATCAAAGAATTGCGCAGTAGGGTCAAATTTGGTTGATGCCTTCCCTGGCACAATCATCCTTGTGTAGCAGCTCCTTATTTCAGCTTGAAGTTACTACCACCTTAAACACACAAGGTGGCAAATTTTTTGTCTGGTGATCTTATAGGTACCACAGTACAATGGGCCTATATGAAAAATATTAGAATATTTAAAGTAGTATACAATGTCCAGTTGAGCATGCAGTTGCAACTAGTTGCATTTACGTTTCACCATGTGAACCCAGCCTAAGCATTCAAAAGACCCATTTATATCCTCGGTTGGTGAAAATGCTCCATTTTGCACAACGGAACGTCAAAAATGTCCACTGATCCATTTTCACTCCTAAAACGTTCCGCTGCTCTCATAACTTCCAGATACCGACCATGCATGTAATTTGCAGAGTGTCATAATATGTTGGCATGTATATCAATAATTGCTTTCTAACAGTTTAGCGCTGCCTCATCCAAAGTTAATGGGCATGCAAATTGAGCCTAATAAACACTTCAAAGTGTTCATTAAAGCCTCATCTAACCGAAATGCAGCAAGTCCATATTTTATTCATCAGTGCACCAACAACATGGGCTAAACTTGATGCTTATGAAAGTCTTATTTGAAGCTGGAGTTAAGAAGTCTAAGACCGATACAGAGCAAAGAACGTCTTAATATACACAAGGAAGAAGACCGGGAGCGTTTTGTCTTTCTAAAACACATAGATAATTAGTGTTCTCATTTCACGTTTAGGTCTAGTGATATGAATAATTATGTAATTATATAAATACATAATTAACTACATTTACATTTGAATTATAAGGTCTGTATCAACAGGTTTGGCTCTGACTTTCTTCTGTGTGCTTCAATGTCAATAAAAGGCAAACATGGCAAATATGCGAAGCAACATTAATGTCGTATTAGTATTACTAATTCAAAATTTAACACAGATGCGGTATTAATATTAATGATCAACCACTTTAATAGTGGCATCAATGTGGCAATAATTCACATAAAATTGCATGCCTCTGTTATCACCCTGTGGCATGAATGTTGAGTGCACCCTGTGGCATGTGTGTTGACCGGGACAGTGAGTATCCCGGGTCCGTTGTTGTGTAGAGGGCGTAGTGGTGGGCTGGCTGCGTGTCCCTGCATCCCCCAGGAACTCTGCTCGGACATCTGTTAGCCCTTTACGACCAAAAGAACCCTGATTATTGAACTTGTTGTGTTCAGGCTTCGTAGAATATTGGTCCTATTCAGGGAACCAGCCTGCGTTTGCACCAGTTTTTATTGGAACCAAAGGAACGCCAAAGGATAAGTCATTAGCATAGGGCGCTACACGGTGGCAAACAGTAGTAACAAGATGGTGGAGAGTATAGATTAGCTGTGAGTGTTTGGGCTGTTTTTCCAAATGTTTGTATATATCCAGAAAGCAAGTACGGAGATGCAGAAGATGTTCTTCAGCAGACCACTGGGTGTCACCATTGGTGCCTTCTCTTTCCTCAACAACTGACACGCCCACGGGTGTTGTCAGAGTTGGTGCTGAGAGACCTACTATACTTTGGTTCTAGTTGGGAACGAACTTTTCAGGTTCCGAAGCTATTTTGGTGGAAATGTGCAGAAATGTTCAAAATTAGGTGCATGAACCAGAACAGAACCCGTTCCTGTTGGTAGAAAAAAGGGTTATGCGAGGTCACAGGGACAACTAATCTTTATAGAGGGCCATCGGGTGGCTCCATGCTCCCAGTAGGAGGAGAGAGCTCAATGTTGCTAAGTAGTTGCAGAGTAGGGGAGACCTTCCCTGCTGTCTCAGTGTGCCCACAGTGCTTAGCCACTGTTCTACCTTGCTGCCTGTTCTAATAAAAGTGTTTGCCAACAGGTGCAAAGTCTCTTGTGTCTTCCTTTATGCAATGTCACAGTATAGTCCTAAAAAGTCAGTAGGAATTGAGCCTTAATTGTAAACAAAATGAATTTCTAAACCTCGGATGGTGGATTTAATATCATTTTGCTGTTCCAGGAACAAGTTTTACTGGACTAAATGACACTGAAATGCCACATCACGCANTATAGTCCTAAAAAGTCAGTAGGAATTGAGCCATAATTGTAAACAAAATGAATTTCTAAACCTCGGATGGTGGATTTAATATCATTTTGCTGTTCCAGGAACAAGTTTTACTGGACTAAATGACACTGAAATGCCACATCACGCATTCAAACTGTGCCTGCTGGGATGACGCTCTGAGCCTGCGGCGCTCAGTGCGGTGTTGTCTTAGAGTACGATAGCTAATAATATCCTGTGCTGATGCCCTCTGGATGAGCGATGGAACTCCTGGCTCCAGGGGGCTGCCCTCTCTCTGGATCCAGAGGGTCCTGCAGAGCACTGTAATTTGTTTCACACCAAGTAATTAACCATCCTCAGCAAGGGCCGATCAATGGGACTCAACAGCTGCAGAGTATTCGGAGATGGACCAGCCTACAAAACAAAAACTGTCACATGACATATTAATAACCGTTACCTTTTAATTCAGTATCATTTAAACAGTGTAGACTGAAGTACACTCATCATCAAAAGAATAGTTGCACTCAGATAGAATCAACCTACAGGAATGAAACTTGGTGGATAGGTTTGACATCATGAGACATGCAAGTGATTCTAGTTACACACTCAGCCACGCATGTGACGTGAGCAAGGATGGGCCTTATTGCTGTACCTGACTGGCCCAACAGCCATGATTGGCAGACTGCAATGGTGTCATGCCAGACTGTCAGGAAGTGACTCAGAATGGCAGCGGGTCAACTTCAGTGACGAGTCCCGCTTTTGTCTTGGTGGAGACAACCAACGGATCCATGTGTGGAGGCACCGTGGTCAGTGCTGTGGTCACGTGTCACACATCCAGAAGGCCTGGTGTCACTTCACCTCCACACCTACTGCAAAATCTGCAGGAACTGTGTGAGAATATTCAACCTGCATGGGATGGATTATCACAGGACACCATTAGGAATCTCTACAACTCGAGAGACGTCTGGCATGTTGTGTTGGCACCATACTGACAGACACTACTTCTGTATGTGTAGCTCAATAAATATTACCCATATCAGTCTAAATCTATCATCATTTATTGTTCCTGGTAACCTTTATGTTCCTTCCCAATAGCACTGCAATCCCACACTTCCTCCTGGGTGCAACTATTCTTTTGACAATGAATGTATTAAAAGCACCAAATGTTTATGTATTTTATTTAATATTTCAAGTTTTGGTAAACAATAAGACATTTTTTTGTAAATAATACACTGTTTATAAAATTTTAGTCATAGTACTTTATAACAGTCTTAAGATTTTATGCCTCAAAAACAAGGCATTCTGGATGACTTAATTATCAATGTTATATGGTTTAAGTTTTTCAAAACTACAAGTTAGTTGAAATTCGATTATGAACTTCAATTACTCATCAAAATAGAATCATTTACACATAGTTGACACAAACAATCATTTGGACCATGTATATGATCACATACATATCCATTCACAACTTGCACTGACCTTTTTCTAGGCCTTCATTACCAGTGGTAACTGTGATCCTGTGGTCTGAAACTGACCATTGATAAAGGGTTACAGCATGACACATGTAACACTTGTTATTTCAATTTTTAGAATTTTTTTTTTCATTTGATAGAGTGAAAAATTGGTTTTCATTCATTTTTCCATTTTTATGGATATTTCAGGAAAAAAAGACTACTCCCTGGTCAATTTTCTGTCCTTTTCTGATGTTCGCAAATTGTTACAGATACTAGACAGACTATACCATCACCAGTCTTGCAGGACCAGATATAATTTAATCTAGAGAAAACTACACAGTAAAAAAAAAACAAGTTGTTTTAATTTACAAAAGTTAGTGTCCAGGCTGCCTTAATATTTCGAGTTATTTGAACTTGAAATAATATGTATGTACTATGTTAATTTTTGTTCTGTTAACTTACTATTTAAAATTCAGTTAACTAAAAACTTTCTTAAGTTAAACAACTTTTTTTCACAGTCCATGAGACAGTTTTGGGCTAAAGGTGTGTGGGAATGTAGACATATTATGGTGGGAACACACTGAGCTTGACATTTCTAAAACAATCCAATGCCAGAGCTCAAAGCAGGGAGCAGTGCACTTAGCAACAGTGTCTGACGGGCAACAAGCCTGTAATTAGCCCATTAATGTTAGAATGGCTGAAATCCAAATTAAGCACGTAGGTGTATGCCATGTGCATGAAGAACACCTTATATGAGGTTAAACCTGAACTACCTAATACCCATTGTTCCGGCCACATCACTAGCTAGCTTGTTTTGCTTGCTTTTATTGACTGCGCTCCAGACAGTGAACCAGCACAGAGTTTTGGGGGTGGGTTTTAGAGGAGTACACCCTTGTTAGAGGCAGATTTGACCACAATCCTCTACCAAAAGTTGAACAAGTTGCCCCCAGATGGTATTCTGATTATAAGATCACTTTTAGCAACTTAAGACTACGACATGACTAAGAAATTGTGCAATGCAACAGGGCGAGTTATCATCTTTTCAACAGTGCACTTGCACCATGGATCAGCAAAGTAGCTTTTTGCATGACTTGTCTTTTTCATTCAATTCGATTCAATTAAACTTTATTGCCATTGTACCAATATAGGGTTGTACAGTATAAAGAAACAGTGTCAGGCCACGTCACCAGTGCAGTAATTAAGGACAATAGATAAATAGTAAGTACAGTGGAAAGAGACAAAGACAAAAGACACATTACAGTGTGTGCATAAACAGTAAGACATGTGGAAATGTGCAAGAGCAGTAACCGTGCATCAGTATGTCAGAATACTAGAACTGAGGTGCTAAACAGCAGTTAGCATATGTAGCAGAGAAGTGTACAGTGCAGGTAGGAGAATAGCAGCTCAATGTTCAGGTGAACAGCTAAAACAGTACAGATGTACAGTACATGTATATATAAATATACAGTATATACACAGCTTAGATGTTCAAGTATAGAGGTCTAGTTAAAGTGCAAATGCATACAGTCCTGTGGGCTCGTGGAGCACAGCGTGTATGGGCTGGGGTGATCAGGGCTAGATCAATGCAGTCTATAGTGTTGTAGTCAATTTCTGGTAGGCAAAACCTGCAGCTACTCTGCCTGTTCATCAGTTTCTTGAGAAATAAACAAAGAAATCTGCAAAACAACCCAAAAGGTACAGCAAAGGTGATATAACTTATTGATTCTCTGTAGCGGAAGATGCTGGGTTTCGACTACTGTTCAAACATCCTGAGCCACGTTACAACACCAAGCCCAGCTGCTGTTATTGTCCAAGGTAGCCCTACCAGAGCTACACATATCTACCGACTAGGGATGGGCAGATTGATACCTAAATATAAATACTTCCAATCCTGGCATTTACTTTAAAGAATCAATTTTGGTGCAAAAATATCAATATCATTTTTTTTGTCTCTTTAGTAAGACTGTGGCATATTCTACCTCTCAAACAAAATGGAACTACTTCTCCTTCTGCCTCCTTCCTTTTCAAAATGTGATGAATATGTAATCTGATGAATACATATTTAGTTCCTGAATTTTCAGTTGACATAAAATATGAGTTTAAGTGTTTAATAGCCACAATAATAATTAATAATAATTAAATGTCAGATTTTCTGTGACAGTTCTATTTAAATGTACTATTTGTCATTGTTGAAAGTCACATACTTTAAAATATTGCTACCTGTATCGGAATTTTTCCCTGGGTATTACTTGGTATAGGATCAAAAGGAAAATCAGTTGTATCGCCATCCCTACTAATGACTCATATCTGCAAGCTCACTGACAATAATGTGACATCTATTAACTTTACCACAGGCATTTGGATATCTAATGTGAGTCCTGTGAGTTTTCTCAGCCAGTGACCTGTAACCTGTAACGCTGTAATCTCCTCTCCATCTACACCTTTACATGTACAGTACTAGTCAAAAGTTTACACACGGCTACTCATACAAGGTTCTCCTTATGTTTATCTTAATGCTATACTGTAGAATAAAAGACGTCAAACTATAAAATAGCACTCATGGAATTATACAGTCCTTCAAAATGTAAATTTACAGCAGGATAAAACAGCTTTCTTAACCTGCAGTGTTTTTTTCTAAGCACTTTTGGCGCAAGTGAAAGTAACTAGAGCTTTTAAACTGTGCAGCAAAAAGAGATAAAAGTTTTTTACACAAGTAAATATATATTACAGGTGGCGATATGGCAGAATCCTATTTTAATATAATAATAGAATATAATACTGTGGCACATCAAGAGTATGTGGTCTATCAGGATATGTCTTGTTTCAGTCATCTCATCAATTTGGAACTGTTAAGTGTAAGTCTGTAGAGTCTTAACAGCATCACCAACAACATCCATTTAGTTGGGTGTATCTAAACTTTTGACCGGTACTGTATTCTGTTACTACCAAATGCTGTTTAATAAGCAGTTGCCCTGTTGAATTAGAATTAGAACCATTTTTAGAGCTCATCCGTGCAGTGAAACACCAACACACTAGTGAACACACACTAGAGGGCAGTGAGCACACATGCCCGGAGCGTGAGCACCCATATCCACAGCACCCGGGGAGCAACTAGGGGTTAGATGCCCTGCTCAAGGGCACTTCAGTCGCGTCCTTCGGTTCAGACGACCTTCCACTCACAAGGCTGGTTCCCTAACCTCCAGCCCACGACTGCCCTGGACCTCAGGGGCAGGAAAAAAAGCTGTGGGCAGATCCGATATTTTCGTTCTTGAGATACAACCTCAAAGTAATGTTTCTAAAGTGATTAGGACATTCGCTTTCCTTTTGCACAGGCTGCATGTAGATCTAATATAATGAAGTATTATGTTGGGAAAGCAGTTAGACCCGGCAGTGGTGCTTGCCTTGATGGTCAGATAGCTCAAAGTTCTTACAACAGGCTGACACCAAGTTGGTGGCTTTAATGTTACTTTGCTCTTTCAGGAACAAGTTTCTGGACTAAATGACACTGAAATGCCACATCACACATTCATACTGTGCCTGCTGGCATGACGCTCTGAGCATGCGGCGCTCAGTGCGGTGTTGTCTTAGAGTTTGAAAGCTAATCATGTCCTGTGATGATGCCCTCTGGATGACCGATGGAATTCCTGGCCCGGGGGGGTTGCCCTCTCTCTAGATCCAGAGGGTCCTGCAGATTTTTGGTCAAAAAAAAAAAAAAAAAAGCCACAAACAAAATTTAAAAAAAAAAAATGCATTTTTGCTTAGAAATTTAGTCATTTTCTTAAAACAATGGTCTGGTTTGGAATTACCTGGATTGGGAGATAAAAAATAGCACCCAAGAGATAGAAAAAGCACCCAACTTCCAAGACCTGTTTCATTCCGCTACCTATGCATGTTGTGTTCTATTTAATAAAAAGAATATGTGTTTGTTTACTTTAGGTGATGTAGTCATTTGTGATGCTTTATACCTATGCCAACCCAAACCTCCAACCCCACCTCAACCCAGACCTCCAGTCCCATCCCTACCCACACCTACAATCCAATCCCAACCCACACCCCAACACCATCTTAACCAACACCTCCAACCCACACCACCAACCCCACCCCAACCCACACCTCTAATCCCAACACACCCCACACAGCCAATCCCATCCCAACCCACACCTCCAAACACCATCTCAACCCATACCTCCAACCCATACCCTAACCCACAACCCCAACCCATACCTCCAATCCACACATCCAACCCACACCACCAACACTAACCCACACCCCAACCCACACCTCCAACCCAACCTGCTAAGAGTAAACAGATGAATTATGAATATTGATATTGAGCAAAGTGATATTGAGCAAATATGACCATTCATCCATTAAAAAAAAGGATGTTGGTAGAATGTTCTTGCTGCAATTCTGTATGTGGATCATCCTACCAGAAATATTCCAAAGCGAAACTTTAGGTTATCTTTTGCTTTGAATGACCCTACACCTTAATTATGTTATGTTTTTTTTTTTTTTTTTTTAATTTAAATAAGTAATAACATAACACCACTCAAACATTGCCAAATGCTTTAGAGATGGCTTTAGAGAAGATAATTTTAGGTCATTGTGAGCAGATCACACTGCTCGCTGAGCAGATCACACAGCAGTCATACAGACGGGGTATGTGTGAAACAAGCTGAAGACTGAACTTTGGAGGTGTGAAAAAATAGCTCTGCAGATTTCTTGGAAAAACTGAAACCAAGTCTCCTGAAAAGAATGGGACCTGTCATAAACACAAAGGGTGTTTTCAGCAGTATTATAAGCTCACTGGACAAAAAAAGAGTCACTTTCTGTGTTAAGTAACTTCAGGCTCCTGCAGATGGCGCTGCACGAGGATGATGGGGCTATAAATACCTGCAGGGTGTGAGTGATGGGATTCATAGATTGAGAAGGTAGAGTGCAGTGAATGTCTTGTTCCATGTGTGGAAAATGGCTCCAAAGACCATAGCATGTAGGAAGTAGCTGAATCTGCAGGTGTATGGAAGCGTACGGTCATACGGGTCTACCAACAATGGCAAAAATCCCAGTCTACAGGAAACTCCTCTCAGGATTGTGCCAGGGAAGGCATCCACCATATCTGGCCCAACTGTGCAATTCTTTGATGCAAGAGTGTCTGAACATTGATGTGGCCTACATCCAGAAACGTGTCTAGTCCATACCAAATCCATTCACAGCTGTTATTCATGCTTGTGGAGGTATTACACACTATTAGGGGCTGGCAGCTCAATGTGTATTATTGAGAATAGCGATTCTAACCATTTGGAAAGTGACACCAGAAGTTAAGGTAGCATACACTGTAGAAGAGTTAATGAGTGGAAAGGAGAGGGGGAGATAAAGAGAGGGAAAGAGAGACAGAAAACAGGGCACACTAAAGAACACTCTCTGCAGTTCTGGTCCGTTGCGCTCCTAACAGGACCTTCTTTGGCTGACACTGATTTTATTGGGGGGGGGAGATGGGCCTGCTGTGCTCTGGCCCTCATTTCTGGCGATGCCCCATCAGTGCTCTGCTCGTGGGAGAAACCCAGCTTTAAAACTTTCCCCTTAGTTTCATAATGCATGATGAGCATGAATAAATCACACCCAAAAAACGGCAAACCCCAGGTCACTCAAAATAGGCCGCTGTGTTTCTTTGTTGCTTATATGCAGATGATCACCGAACACTATACATAATTCACGCTCCTTTTGCCCACATAGATCCTTAGCTATTCGCAAGCGAAGATTAAAAGGGACGCTAGATGCGAAGGTAGCTAACGCGAGAACGGGCCGGTATCGGTTACAGCATGAACCCGAGGCCGAACCGAGCCATGCTGAGGCATTAACTGCAAATAGCTGCCTCTGGACACTCAACGTCAAGAAGTGTTTCAATCACAGAGCCTCCTGGGGGGCTGTACGGTGAAGCCGGAGTCATGGTTTAGTGAGCAAAGTGGCTCAATCTAAGGTAGCCTTCGGTAGAACACAAAGCAACTTTGTCCTCCTCGGCCCCGGGCGATCAGAAGTTAGCTCAGTAACCCAGGATTCAGACACCTTAGGTAGAAATCAAACCAGTGAATAGAAAAATGAAGAATGAACACAACAGAGTGATATATGCAGAACACCATACGTAGTACCAGTCAAAAGTTTAGACACACCCAACTAAATGGAAGTTGCTGGTGATTTTAAAAGACTCTACAGGCTTACACTTAACAGGTCCAACTGATGAGATGTCTGAAACAACACATATCCTGATATAACACATATACTCTTGATGCACCACTGTATTTCTGTCGTATCTCCACCTCTAATATACACTCATCGTCAAAAGAATAGTTGCACCCAGAAGGGAGTGTGGGATTGCAATGCTATTAGGAAGGAAGATAAAGGTTACCAGGAACAATAAATGTAGACTGATATGGGTAATATTTACTGAGCTACACATACAGAAGTAGTGTCTCTCAGTATGGCATCAGGCCGCCATGTATGCTAACACAACATGCCAGACATCTCGACATGGAGTTGTAGAGGTTCCTAATGGTATCCTGTTAAACAGTTCCTGCAGATTTTCTTCCTGCAGATTTTGCGGTAGGGGTGGAGGTGGCGTGACACCAGGCCTTCTGTACGTGTGACAACAAACTGTTCATCTTGGTGCTGACCATGGTGCATCCACACATTGGTTGTCCCCACCAAGACAAAAGCGAGACTCGTCACCCCATGGCAGTCTGGCACGGCACCATTGCAGTCTTTGGCAATGTCGACATGGTGTTAAGGGCAGTCTTTGTAACGGTCTGCATGCATGTAGTCCTGTGTCATGCAGCTGTCTGCCATTGGTGCTGGCACTAACAGGACGACTCAGGAAGGCATCACTGCTCACTGAATGTCTGCAATCGTTGCTGTTGGGTCAGTCAGGTACAGTGATAAGGCCTGTCCTTGCTCACGTCATATGCACGGCTGAGCGTGAAACTTGAATCATTCACGTCTCATGATGTCAAACCTACCCACCAAGTTTCATTCCTGTCGGTTCATTCCTTCTGGGTGCAATCTTCTTTGAGGTTGAGTGTATTATACACCCACTGGCCACTTCATTAGGTACACCTCCTTCTACACTCACTGCCCATTTCATCAGCTCTATTTACCACACAGGAGCACTTTGTAGTGCACCTAGAAAGGCAGATAAAAGTATCAATTTTCCCGCCTGAATCAGTTGATGGAGCTGTGATGGAGGCGGTACTTACATAAGGATCACTACTTTCACATATCTAAGAAATTTCATTGAACTTATCGTGCCTCCATGATACACAAGGCTCCTTTTCCTTTCATCTAAAGCACTCCCATACATGCAAATTCCCAGCCATCTTTGCTTTTTCATTTTCAGTGACCACATGGACAGCAGTACAGTTTGTTGCGCTCCAGGGTGAAGCGATGTGAACGCCTGGCCTGAATTTATGATGCATTCAATCATTTCTTTATATTGCATATATGTTCTATATATTAACAAGAACTGAATTGTTCTCAGGCCTTCGGTGATGAAATGTAGTGCAGGCTACAAATTGTGTGGCTTTAAACAAGAAAACCCTTACAGACAATGAACCCAGAAATTAATATCAGCTTAACGAAACATCCCGCATGTGCAATCAGTAACTCCCTGTGAGTGATCCATGTGCACCACGAACAACCAACAATCAACAAACCAGCAGTCCAAGTCTTCATTGTGAAGATCATTAGCTCTAAACAGCTCTCATCCGTTCATGATGCAAGGAGAAGGTGAAAAAAAGGCCAGATGCATAACTGCAGCATTTACTGGTAGAAACTGCAACGGATTTAGGATGATAACATGTGAATTTGCAGAGGAATTTACATGGGAATTTAAAACGATCTGGGAATTTTCATTCTGAAGTTGGCATGGCCACGACTGTAGCCAATCAGTCTGAATTTAAATCAGACTTAAAATGGTCAGATATGTGTGTTCATACACATGGGTCACATTGAAGGTCCAGTCACACTTGGCTTGCTCGCAAATTTCCGTGAGCGAAATTCGCTTCCTTTTAATGGAATTCACTGTATTGCTAGGGCTAATACATTAAATATTAAATATTTTTTTAGTTAAATATTGACAAATGCAAATTTGTGTTGTCTACCATTAGCACTCCATGTGCTGACCTCCTGTCACAGCACTGAATGTCTTAAATGTGAAATAAATTATATTTATCCAAACCATTTCCTTTATACTGGATAACAATAAACACATGAAGAACTACATGATGTACAGTCAGATGGGAAATGGTATTAATTTCTACTTTTGTGGGTTTACTGTTAGCTTTATGATGAGTTAGCTAGCTTGTGAAATGTAGTGTTAGCTGCTGCCACCAGTTATCCACACTCTAGACAGATTAGCACTTGCTCTTGTGAGTATATAGTTGTGAGTATATAGTTGTGAGTATATAGTTCATTCATTCATTCATTGATTCATCGACTAAGTCGCACATCCTTTTGGGTAGCTGAGGGTGCTGGAGCCTATCCCAGCACTCACAGGTTGGAAGGCAGGAAGAACAGGCCACCAGTTCATCCCAGGGCCTGTACATCTGATACAATTGTGCTGGTCCAGTGCTGGTCAGATTCTGAATTAGCTGGTCACCCAGCATGTTCATACCACCATTAAAACACAACATATGGTGCTTTTTGCTGGTGATCTGCATATTTATTTCCATTGCTGTTGACCAGTATACCAGCATCCAAAACCCATTATACACTCGTCATCAGAAGAATAGTTGCACCCAGAAGGAAGTGACGTATTGCAATGCTGTTGGGAAGGAAGATAAAAGTTACCAGGAACAATACATGATGATAAATTTACAAATTTAGGCTGATATGGTATGTATTAATTATTATATATAAAGACAAAGCCATGAAAACATAACTTCCTTCATGAGCTATGTGCTGCCATTGTCGAAAGTAGGAATTGTGTAGATGCCTTTACCTAAACCTACTTCATATTTTGAAGCCCCTACTAAAGGTTTTATCTTTACACCTAAAACATATTTGTGTATAATGTAGAAAAATGCATTTCAATTAAATCATAATGGGATATTTTTCAAATGGGATTTTCATTATTATCATCTTATTGTAATCCAACTTGACTTTTACAGGCATCTACAATGCCCTAGTGTGTAGACCATCCCACAATTTTTTGAACTGCCACTTTAATTTAGACTGTATTTTAATATAAAATCCAATTAATTAAAAAAAAATTATCTAATGTGCACTGAATACCCGTTATTCTGCACATAACCTTGGCCTGAGATTCTCTGTGGGCTCTTGGATGTTCACACTCGAGCAAATCTAAATGGCAACGCCTACCAATTAAATGACAATTCTCCCACCACTTTGTTGATATTAAGTCAAAAATGAGAAGAGCTGGTATGCGGGACCTGTTCAAGCGCTGCACGCATTAGCATTAATTCCACATTATGTAGGCCACGTTGAATTGCCTTATCCAAGCAATAAGGGATAACCTCTTCTGGCCTCTCTCTGCAGTGCTTAGCATGCATTCCACTCTGAAGAACGTGAAGAATCATAAAAGACCCCCATCAAAAAGCTCAGGGATAGCTTGCCGAAACTCAGCCACGGCACGCTAGCCTCCGCTAGTCATTAGCCGTCTGCTGAACTCCTCTCAAAGATGCCAAAGAGAACTGCCTTGTGATCGCGGTTGCTGTTTGTGCTTCCACTTCAAGTGAAAAAGTGGAACGTTGTTGTCGTCCTGTGTAGTTCTCTCACTGCTGACGCTTCCAGATTGCAGGAACGATCTGAACATTTAGCAGTTCTGATCACAGTACGCCTGCACATTAGGGCCTGCTGCAACTCAGAAAGAAGTGTAAGAATGCATCCTTTCAGTTTCTCCGAGCTTTCAAAAGAAGACATTTTCTGAAAGGTCTAGCTGCTTTCTACTACTATTCAGAACATTTTCCCACTGGATTCACCTGTTTACTATTGGGCAAAAGGCAGTTCTTACTTAATACCTTGAATTGCTGTTTTAACCATACGTTGTGCCTAATTATGACTAAATGCTTGATGGTTTGATTCAGAAATATTTCAGACAGTGTCTTTTTGTGTACTTTGTCCATCATTGATTTCAGAACGACTGAATAATTTCATAGAGGAAACTAGTTCATGAATTTTTTTTGGCCAAAATCTCAGTATGTACTTCAATCAGCCATAGCATTTAAACCACCTCCTCGTTACTACAGCCTTTGTCCCTGTTATCAGACCCACCATATAGGAGCACTTTGTACTTTTACTTTTGTACTTTTTCTACTGTTGCAGACTGTAATCCACCTATTCTTTTGCCTACTTTGTTTGCACTGGTGAAGTGAACACTCACTGTCCACTCTATTAGACACTCCTACCTTGCTGGTCGACCTTGTAGATGTACAGTCAGAGACAATAGCACTGCTGTGTCTGATCCACTCATACCAGCACACACACTAACACACCACCACCACATCAGTGTCACTGCAGTGCTGAGAATGATCCACCACCCACATAATACCTGCTCTGTGGTGATCCTGTAGGGGTCCTGATCATTAAAGAACAGGGTAATAAAGTACACAGAGAAACAGATGGACTACAGTCTGTAACTGTAGAACTACAAAGTGCTCCTATATGTTCAGTGGAGCTGATAAAATGAACAAAGAGTGTAGAAAAGGTTCTGGTTGATTGTGTACAGTATTGTGCAAAAGCCAAAGAGTATCTTTCATTTGTTACATTTCCAGTCAGTTTTTCATTTTGTAGTCTATTTTAAGTATAGGTTATTCATTTTCCAGAAGATCTTTTTGAGAAGATTAGATCTAAGATAATCCAGTTACACAAGGAAGGCAAAAATCAAAGGAACATAACTGTTTAGAAATTCCTAAAAAATTCAGAGAAAATGGGATTCCTGACAGCCATGCATGACCTGGCAGATTTGGTAGTTTGACTTTGTTTGATCATGAGAAGCATAAAAATGCATGGCTGCATGGCTCAATATCTTTTCATATGAGAACAGCTCCTTGGTTGGTTCTCCTGCCTGGTGAAATGCAATGTCTCCCAAAAGTGCTGTTCCTCGCCACTTTAGTGTTTGTATCTCAGCAAAATAATAAAAAGCAGAGAACGGATGAAGCTCCTACCTACCATGGATGTATCCAGTTGTGCAATTGATCCACGGTTTAGACTGTTCATAAATTGGTGTATTTCCGACATATCAGTGGCTCTAATGTCTTAAGGGTGTTTACACAGAGCCCGGTCCATTTGCTTTGCGAGTTTGGTACGTTTGGTCAAGTGTGAAAGCTGTTTTGGACCCCAGGAGCAGTCCAGAGCACCAATCTCTGATCCTTCTGAATTTGGTGGTCTGGGGTTTACTGCTAGTTAACTGGTGTGGTCCACTGCAGGTGTTGAAGCTATCTGCTCCCGGTGCAGCGTGTGGGTTGGATGATTGGTTCATTTTGTAATATGACTGCTTCGACCTATCATGGCATTTCCCACTCCAAGTTTCGTGTAGGCAGGGAAAGCTTGTTATGGACAGTGGAGGAGAATGTCTCATAGATACATAGAGCAAAAAAGGTATTCAAGCGCTAATACACTCATCGTCAAAAAAACAGTTGCACAAATACTTGCACCCAGAAGGAAGCAACCGAAAGGACTATAACTTGGTGGGTAGGTTTGACATGGCAAGACAGGCCTTATCACTGTACTTGACTGAACCAACAGCCACAACTGTGGACATTTTTCGAGCAGTGATGCCCTCCATGAGTCATCCAGAGTGATGACGTCTGCCCGATGCAGGACTACATGCACACAGATCAGCATGACGACTGCCCTTAACACCATGTCAACGTTGCCAAAGACTGCAATGGTGTCATGCCAGACTGTCATGGAGTGACTCAGAATGGTAGTGGGTCATTTTCAGTGATGAGTCTTGCTTTTGTCTTCGTGGAGACGTCTGGCATGTAGCATTAGCAAACATGGTGGCCCGACACCATACTGAGAGAAACTTCTTCTGTATGTGTAGCTCAATAAATATTGCCCATATCAATCTAAGTTCCTGGCAGCCTTTATCTTCCTTCCAGATAGCAATCCAATCCCACACTTCCTTCAGGGTGCCACTATTTTTTATGCATATGTCCCATAAACTGCATGTGTGGAATTGTTCACCAGTTTCACACTTTCAGTTTGTGCCTGAAAATGCCACAGTAATCTCGGTACATCTGGTCCATAGTGTACCTACAGCTTGTCTGCCAACAAACCTCTTGGTTTGTTTTTGGACTACACCTTTATCTCTCGCAAAACTTTGTACTTTAACTTTGTAGGAAAGCAAAACCAATGAATGGATAATGAAATTATGTAAATATGTTTATGCGCCTTTCTGTTCTTTTTTCTCCCCTCCACAAAGCTGTACTGCATCCAGACTTGCATTTCAAAGAGTGCTGCTGAAGGGTTTGCTGAGTGAGTGAGTGAGTGTGTGTGTGTGTGCGTGTGTGTGTGTGTGTGTGTGTGTGTGTGTGTGTGTGTGAGTGATCCTGTGTCTCCAGCAGTGCCTGTGCCTGGATTAGACGTCCTATTGTTAGCTTAGCCAACAGTGCTAAGTCCCTCGGGTGAGATCCAGCTGCTGAAACCAGTGTGTGTGGAGAGAATTGTGTGTACTTAGCTGGAACCACACGACGATGTGGAGTAGTGAGAAGATTCTGAGCAGCACAGAGCATCAGCATGGCAGTGTGGTTCTGTTTGTCATGAATTTTCACACAGTTTTTTTAAATGAAAAACACATGGAAAAAGACGTGTGGTTTTGAATTAGCACTGGTAATGCCTGGTATTTACAGCATGTTAAAGGAAAGGTTCAGTGAAACCTTTTAAGTCAGATTTACACAGGTTTCTATTTACCCCCAGGTGAAATCGATCAGCCAAATCTAGTCTTTAGAATCTAGTCTGTGAAGCTACAAGCTGAACTTAACAAAGCTAACAAACACTACAAGCTAATAGTCAAAATCTTTCACCCTAAATGCACCCTCAAGCTTCTCTCAGCACGACCACACCACATCCAGGTCTTCAGGTATACGGTTAAAATCCAACACACTTTCTGTAAAATTCAGATTCAAGATGTCCTCATGGTCCTTTAGCTGTGTTCAGCCCCAGATCTGTAAATAGGAAATAAACAAAGTGGCTCAGGCTGAATAGCACAACAGCCTTCTAGCAAATCGGCAACATGCAGCATTCATGCTCTCTCACAGGGCAGTTTTTGGAGGAGCTATCTTCTGAACTCCACACACACCTTCAAGAAGCAGAGAAATAGCCAAAAAGGGCAAAGGACAATGCTAACATCAGTGAGGCATTTTAACTGTGATGTCTCAGAGAAGCTGAAGTCCAGCTGATGGTTTGAATTTTCCCATTCTACCTTAAATGCTGCTGAAGTTACACTCATAATGGCAAAAATGGTTGCACCCAGAAAGCATCAACCGACAGGAATGAAACTTGGTGGGTAGGTTTGACATCATGAGACATGCGAATGATTCACGCTTCCCACTCGGCCAAGCATGTGACGTAATCAAGGGCGGTATGTACCTGACTTACTATATAAGGTCCTGTTGGGTGTGCTTTCCATTTTGACTTGTGCTGTTGTGTTGGTAGCATCCTTTGCAAGTGAAGTATGCCACAGAGAAGAGTTTAGGAAAGCAATTCATGCAGTTGGAACAGTTGGAGAGGGGACGCATCATAGGGCACTCGGAAGCGGGATGCTCCTACCGACAAATTGCATGCCATACCGGTCGTGTGGATACTACCATAGCACACTGTTGGTGCCAGTGGATAGGAGAGACCTGCAGAAACTATAGGAGAACCGACAGATTGTCTGACATGCACAGAGTGACCCAACAGCCACGACTGCAGACATTCAGCAGTGATGCCCTCCATAAGTCACCCTATTAGTGCCAGCACCATTGGCAGACAGCTGCACAATGCAGGACTACATGCACGCAGACCGTTACGACGACTGCCCTTAACACCACATCAACGTCGCCAAAGACTGCTATGGTGCCTTGACAGACTGTCATGGAGTGATTCAGAATGGCAGCGGGTCATCTTCAGTGACGACACCTGCTTTTGTCTTGGTGGAGACGACCAACAAATCCGTGGGAAGGATTATCGTAGGACACCATCAGGAACCTCTAAAACTCCATACTGAGATGTCTGGCATGTTGCTTTAGCAAACATGGTGGCCTGACACCATACTGAGAGACACTACCTCTGTATGTGCAATCCCACACTTCCTTCTGGGTGCAACGACTCTTTTGATGATAAGTGTATATTTCACTAATGAAACATTTTCCTGAAGTACGTTATAACATATTCAGCTCCTATTCTGCTGTACACCTGCCGTGTGTGAACGTGTAGAGCTGTAATTAACTCTATTTGTTGTTAAAGCCTTGAGGGATTGTTTCTGTTAGCACGTTAGCGTCCAAGCGCTAATTTTAGCTTAGCTTACACTCTGCTGGCTTCATGACCTTTAGCTTTGGCAGGAGCTGACAACACAAACTACACATGCACAACTACTAAAGCGGTCATATTTCCGTGTTTATGAATCCATTCATGTAGCAGGACAGCTGTGTGGCGTGGGAATGTAACTGCTGCAGCATTTAAGGTGGAATAGGAAAGTCTGAACAAGAAGCTGGACAGGTAGATTGAGATGAAAGCATGGAACCACTGAACCATTTAAGGTGTAATGGAAAATCTGAACATTAAGGTGCACAGGCAGACGCACATGGAAGTACAGCAGCATTTAAGGTGGAATGGAAAAATTCGAACAAGAAGCTGAGGTGCAGGAATGTAAGTGGTGCACCATTTGTAAGGAAAGGAAATATGCAAACAAGAAGCTGAGGTGCACCATTTAAGGTGGAACGGTATTGTTTTGTCATGTTTCCTAATGTTTGTGATAGCAGCTGCTCAGTGATTTTTCTGGCGTAATTTAAGGCTAAACTAAAGGTTCTCTGAACTTCCATATCTCCTCTGCAAAAATGGTTCTCTGCAAAAATGTTTTTATACCCATGATAGGAAGTCATGGTCACTGCAGCTCAGACCCCAACTGAGCATATTTTTAATGTACTTAAAAAAAGCTACTTGAATGTGAATGAAATGCAGTTTATTTAGGTGTATGTAACTGAACAGATTAATAAAGTTCTTAATTATCTGTTGCGCTTCCATGACAAGCCAGAGATATTGAGGTCAAATCTCCAGAGGTGGTCAATATTGCGTAAGAGAGGGCACCTAAGAGCAATGAAGCTTGTGAAATCCGACTAGCTCTATTCCCGGGGCGACGCTGAACCTTGACTCACGAAGCAACACAGTCAATACAAAATACAATTATTGTACATGCCGATCAGGAGGGTATCTGTACAGTGTGAGGGCAAAAGGTCACAGGCTCAAGCCCCTGCTTGGGTCGATCTGTGCAGGTGCCTCCTGCAACTGAAACAGCCATTAGGAGTCAGAATGTACGAAATAGTCGAACAGACATAAAAAAAACATTCAGTGCAAACTGGCTAAACATTTCCTAAGAACTTTGAGGTGTCTGGAAACACCAAGATGTGGCAATATAGAGCCGGTTTATTGCATTGGTCAGAGTTTCTTATCTGTTTAGTCTAATGAAGATAGCACAGAAAGAGTACTGCAGCCAGAAAAAGGCTGCCAAGCCAGGTAGCTTATACTATATGTAACCAAAGGGGATGATCAGTGTTGGACAGTAACACTGTTACTGTGCAATATATAGGTGTAATGTGTTAGTGTACTGTAAGTAGTGTGTTGGTGTACAGTAACTCGGTAAGTGTAATGTGTTAGTGTACTGTAAGTAGTGTGTTGGTGTACAGCAACTCGGTAAGTGTAATGTGTTAGTGTACTGTAAGTAGTGTGTTGGTGTACAGTAACTCGGTAAGTGTAATGTGTTGGTGTACTGTAAGTAGTGTGCTGGTGTACAGTAACTCGGTAAGTGTAATGTGTTGGTGTACTGTAAGTAGAGTGCTGGTGTACAGTAACTCGGTAAGTGTAATGTGTTGGTGTACTGTAAGTAGCGTGTTGGTGTACAGTAACTCCGAAAGTGTAATGTGTTGGTGTACTGTAAGTAGAGTGCTGGTGTACAGTAACTCAGTAAGTGTAATGTGTTGGTGTACTGTAAGTAGCGTGTTGGTGTACAGTAACTCAGTAACTATAATGTGTTAGTGTACTGTAAGTAGCGTGTTGGTGTACAGTAACTCAGTAAGTGTAATGTGTTAGTGCACTGTAAGTAGCGTGTTGGTGTACAGTAACTCAGTAAGTGTAATGCGTTAGTGTACTGTAAGTAGTGTGTTGGTGTACAGTAACTCAGTAAGTGTAATGTGTTAGTGTACTGTAAGTAGTATTTGGTGTACAGTAACTCAGTAAATGTACTGTGTTAGTGTACAGACTGACTCTTTTCTAGCTAAAAGGATATGAAAGTTCAACATGGAAAACAAAACACAAAATTCTCTGCGTTCAAACACAACACATTGGCTCTAAATTCTAATTCCACAATGCAATTTGGCTAGTAACTTTTGCTGGGGTGATAACAGGCGATCAGCTTTTGATGGATTATTTTAAAGGCTTTAGCTTGACATCTTTCTCAGGGTAAATTACAAGCCTCATGATGCATTCAATGGATTTGCGGTTAGGATCTGGGTTCAATACAGCACAGTAACAATAAACTGTTGAGCGGCATTTCATGATGCAGTGTGATGGCCCAAGAATCCTATATTTTTTATGTTTTGTGGGGGTTGGTGTTGTAGGGAGGCTGCCTATATTAATTCCAGCCCAGAGCCGGCCTTGACCCATATGATGCCCTAGGCAGGATTTTGGCTGTAGCCCTTTGGATGGTGAACCCCAGATAATTCAGAATGAACTGCAAATGAAATTCTAAGTGATGTAAGTATTACATCAGTTAATGACTAAAGGAAACACATTTTAATTCACTTTTATAAGCAGGGCTAACGCTGGCTGGCTAACAAGACTAAAATGGCAGTAAATGTTTCCCTCAGGTAGCCAGTGGATGGTTTGTGTGGCACACTTACAAGACAAAGTGTATTTCTCAGAAGTACGGAGGTTATTTTCCTGAACACCTAAATAGCTTTTCCAGCTTTTCCTAACAGATTTATGGTGGGAGTAACTGCAAGCTAGCTAGCTATTTATTAAATTAGCAAACATTATCAAGTTTGCTACATTTGCACCGAGTATCTGACAGTAACTATTAATATACAACAGATAAAATATTAATTCTTCCGAGCATATTACATTAGCTCTGTCTATTTACCATCTTTCATTCCCTTTCTTTCCTTTTTCTTTTCTTCCCTGGGCACTGGATGGCTTCATCCTTTTCCACATATTGGCTGGCAGCTGTTGTTACCAAATTTTTGGGTTTACTGTTCATTTTAATCACATTTTGCCTCCCTTAGGGATATATGGATATGGATGGATGGATGGTGCCCATAGCATTCACCTATACCACCTATACTACAGGCCAACTCTGTTCCAGTCCATTTAAATTAATACGAATCAGACTTTTTAATACATTCTTCAAAACTCTGCAGCCAATTTTAAATATCCAAACATTTTTTAGGGCACATCCAACATGGTGTGTAAATCTCAATTATGAGTGGAACTGTTGATAAAATGTGGATATAAAATGTTGCTAGTCAGCATCTTAGCTAGCATCACACTACAATATTCATTTAAAAGGAAATTTTTCATGTTTACATGGGGGATATTGAACTTGAGCTGGTACCATTACCAACAGCAGAAAGCTGCAGGTTTAATTTTAATCTCACACAACCAGAATTAACAAAGTGCACTGTAAAGGCCATCTAATAAGTAAAATGGTTCTGCACTGCTCCTCTTGTTGGTGTCTTTCCCCTCACTGTCCAGCACATCCCACCGGAAGCAGCAGCCAGGCAGGCAGCACTGAACTATTCTGACAGTTTAGAAAGGCTTGCGTTTTGGGAGGTAAGTGGATGTTTTGCCTTCTTTCTCCTCTTTAATACTGTGTGCTTATTTATTCACTGACTGGAATTAGCACAGAATGATATTGGCCATAAGACTGAGGTACCAAAGACATGTTCTATAGCAGTTTGGGTGGTCTTTTTATGCATTTCTATACTGCTATCTACACAAAAAACTGGAAAACATATTAAAATACACTCATTGTCAAAACAATAGTTGCACAAATAGTTGCATCCAGAAGGAATCAACCGACAGGAATGAAACTTGGTGGGTAGGTTTGACATCATGAGACATGCAAATGATTCAAGTTTCATGTATGTAAGCTCAAGGAGGGCTGTATCTTATCGCTGTATCCGACTGTCCCAACAGCTACTATTGTGGACAAACAGCGAGCAATGATGGTTTCCATGAGTCACCCTGTTAGTGACAGCTACACGACAGGACTACATGCACACAGACAAGTTACGATGGCTGCCACGTCACCACGTCAACGCCATCAAAGACCGCAATGGTGTCATACCAGACTGTCATGGAGTGACTCAGAATGGTAGTGGGTCATCTTCAGTGACGAGTCCTGCTTCTGTCTTGGTGGAGACGGCCAACAAATCTGTGTGGAGGCACCGTGGTCAGCGCCAAGAAGAACGTTTGTTGTCACACGGTTTGTTGTGTCTGGTGTCACTCCACCTCCACATCTACCGCAAAATCTACAGCAACTGTGTGAGAACATTCAAGCTGCATGGAATGGATTATCGCAGGACATCATCATTAGGAACCTCTACAACTCCATACCGAGACACCTGGCATGTTGCATTAGCAAACAGGGTGGCCTGATGCCATACTGAGAGACACTACTTCTGTATGTGTAGCTCAATAAATATTACCCATATCAGTCTAAATTTATCATCAGTTATTGTTCCTGGTAACCTTTATCTTCCTTCCCAATAGCACTGCAATCCTACACTTACTTCTGGGTGCAGCGATTCCAAGTCAATCAGAGTGGTTTGATGTAAAGCCGTGAATTGTCGAGAAATGCTAAATAGTGTATACGTAATCATTTTGGTGAATAGCTTTCTTTCTACAGCAGTTAGTTCTAAAGGCACAATCTAGAATTGGTCAAGAATTCTGGTCATGCTGATCTGTTGTATAATATTGCTAGAACATGTGTGAAATCACAAATAACATCACACAAAAATAACAGTTGTGATTCTTGGTGATAACATACTCTCTTTCTAATTCTATCTCTTAAGTAAAGTAGCTTTTAGAGGCATTAAAGGCTTTGAATGTCGTGTTCCATTATTGTGAACAAATCTGACCATCTAGAATGTCTAGCATTCCACACCAAACCACTCGGAATGACATTATTTACTTTATCTTAGTCATTTAGCTATGTGGAAATCTACAGAAAAAAGTGGAATTTCAACTTCTGTAATGAGCTGAACTACCAAAGCACCCTATGAGCTGTGTTTTTATATGACGGCGGGGAAGCATTTTCACACCACCAACGCTGGATTTCTGATTGAAATGTAAAGCTAAGTTATTTAATTAGAGCGCCTTCGAAGATTCACACCACCTTGGGGGGTAGAGTGTACAGGGAGTAAATTATTAAAATGAAGCTAGAAGGCATCAGAGGCATTTTCTGCTCGAATGTTCAAATACACAAGTGTAATCCGGACAGACAGTTTTACTGGGCTTAACGCTGCAGAAGAGGCCAAATTATACGCTTAGCTTCGGACCATAGTTAAAGTCATTTCACACAAAAGTATGTATAAGCGTTCACATAGGCTTTCCTTTGAAACTTCAAACACTGGTCACTTGGCTGCGTTACACAGATACCCTACATTCCTTACTGGATAGTCTTTAAAGTGCAGCTTTACATTCCAGTGTTTTGCATATTTCAGCAAGTTCTACTGCATGTCTACATCTCAGGAAGCTAGTATGAGTAACTATTCCTGTTTACTTGCACTGTGTGTATGTATGTAGGATGCCCTTGGTGGAACCGAGTTCTAATTAGCATTGACACTTAACCTGAGTTGTTACTTCAGTTGTTGGTGGCATGATGGCTTTAATTAGCTTAATTTAATTAAATGACCATAACATCATACTTTCATTTTGCCTTGGCAGAATGCAAGTTAGCATGTTCACAACATGTAAAGTACAGCAGCTATATACAGTACTCGTGGTGGTCCACGAAGTACACAAACTAAGGTAAAATATTCCTCCAGTAAAAGTAGAAGTTCCTCTCTTTAGACCTCCACTTGAGTAAAAGTACTAAAATGTTTACCTTCAAATGTACTTAAGTATGGAGAGTAACAGTAGCATGATTTATTATGGCTCTAATGTCCTGTTATCATTTCTGGAACAAGACTCTTAATCACTCATTTTCGGTGTAAAGACTGCAGTCTAACTCTTGGTCCACTAATCGTAATTAATTAGTCTGACACTGATGACTATTCAAATGATTATAAGCACAGAACACTGAAGGAGAACAGCTTCCATTAGCTAGAACCAAGCTCTGTCCAGCAGATCAAACCAGCTCTGAACAAAGTGAGTCTTGGCATGGAGTTGTGGCGGTTCCTAATGTAGTGTCCTGTGATAAGCCATCCCATGCAGCTTGAATATTCTCACACAGTTCCTGCAGATTTTGTGGGAGCAGTGGAGATGGAGTGACAAACAGGCCTTCTGGGCATGTGACACGTGACAACAAACCGTTCGTCTTGGTGCTGACCATGGTGAATCCACACACGGATTCGTTGGTCATCTCCACTGAAGATGAACTGCTGCCATTCTGAGTCACTCCATGACAGTCTGGCACGACACCATTGCAGTCTTTGGTGACGTTGGCGTGGTGTTAAGGGCCGTAACGGTCTGCGTGCATGTAGTCCTGTGTCGTGCAGCCATCTGCCAGCTGGCACTAACAGGATGACTCATGGAGGACATCACTGCTCGCTGAATGTCTGCAATCGTGGCTGTTGGGTTAGTCAGGTACAGCAATAAGGCCCGTCTTTGGTTACGTCACATGCGCAGCCAAGCATGAAGCTTGAATCATTTGGATGTCCCATGATGTCAAACCTGCCCACCCAGTTTAATTCCTGATATTTAGGGGGAAAAATGGAATTTGGAGAAAATGAGAATGCTTAGAATTCTCATGCAAGACCTAGTAGACCACCAAAGCCATCAGATGCAACAGCAATTCAAGCTTTCATCTTTGAGAGAGAGGAGAAAATCAAACTCCACTCTTGCTTCAGATCTTAAAACATCCCCAAGTGTTCTATCCATCCTTCCAGGGAAGGAAGGCAACTCACCGCTATGGGATGCACTGAAAAAATTACTCTGTTATTTATATTTTCAGCCCCTTCACTATAATGTTTGTTTACAGCAATGGCATATTCTACTGTATTGTTAAATGCATCACACATGGTCAACAATATAATCCACTTTTATCCACGAATATTAGACACATGCCCACACATACTATGAAATCAATCACTCAAAACTGCAATTTTTCAAATTGCAAATTGCCTTTGTTAGTTAATAACAAGAACAATAACAATAATAGTAACCTGAAGACAATGCAGAGTATTCGTTAGGCTGTTGATAAGGTGTTTCTGAAAATAAATGGTAATGTGTGGGAGGAGTGAGGGATAAATAAACAACACACAGAGGAGTGTGGCTTAGTATGGCTATGGATTAGAGTTTGGGGATCTGCCCTGAGAGAGTACATGCAGTTTGGTGGCTGGAGGTTAAAGAGGGTTTAAATGGTGGTGAAAATGAATGTGACTACATGGGAGAAACTAGGGATGGAAAAAAAGATAAATGGATGAGTGCAGGTTTGACCAACACTGAATTTGTGCTTGGGGGTCTGCCTTGAGATAGTGTATATGAAATGCTGTCTGTCGGTTGGGCAAAAGTACAGTAAATGGGTGTGTATTTTTTAATCCCATTGATCCCAATTTAGAAAAAAAATCAAAATTTCATTAAATTTCTGAAATCTGGAAAGTCGGATCAAAAAGCTGCACACAGTCACACCATTCCCAATCAGACCGAACATTCTGGAGTTGGAATGGTGTTGCTATCTCACAGAAAGAAGAAAAAGAAGAACATAAATCAGATAACAATAGTGTAGTGCATAACACAGTCACTAATTATAGTCATAGGAAATTCAACATGGAATATTGGATAAAACAGCAAAACACATTTAAAGTGGCTTGAACTTTATTGCGGACATAATTGCATTGCCATGAATCATGGAGAGTAGAAATCTCAACCAACTTCAAATGAAACAGAAGGGAGGGTCTCCCTTTTGCACAGTACTGTGGGTCATAGCCACACTATGTGGAGCGTGAGGACCAAAATGAGCAATTCCCACTCAAGGAGCTGGGTGAAAATGACAGCAACACTTAAGTAGAATGCCGTTCCAATGTCTCACGGCTGGCAATAACTCTCCTAATCAACGGCAGGTGAGATACAACTCTCTTAAGACATGCACTGGCACGGATTCTCCTTCTTCGGCTTGGGTAGAAGGACCCAGGCCCTTGCTTTCCTGTAAACGCAGGCCGGCTATAATTTGCGCCAAAATGCTCGTCCTTGCTATCATAACGAGCACGCAAATCGTCAACAGCCTGAGAAAACAAATGGGTTTTGGATGGGAGAGGATAAACACGCCCAGTAGGACAATTGCATTTGATTTGATTGAGGCGCCTCAATCTATTACACAAAAGCCAGCCAGCACAATTGCTTCCTTGAGAATCCTTTCCAAACGTGTTGATGAAAACGGAGCACAGAAAGATGGGGCGAGCGGCTCTCGTTGGCTTAGCCGCACAGCGGCAGACAATGACGGTGCTAATCGGGAAATGGATATGACAGCTCCCTACGAGCGGCCTCTAGTCCATGCACGAAATTCACTTCCAAGAGTTTTTCTCTCTTTTTTCCGCTCTTTTTGGCGGCTCATGTAGCCGGGAGAAAAAGCTTAATGTGATATTCCGCCTCTAGATTTTTCAGATGCGTAATGCCATCTGGGAACGTTCTGCTAGTTAGCAGGCTGGTGTCTGACCATTCTAATCACAGCCTTCATAAAATGTTAGCTGCTGTTCCATCAGATTTCTTTTTTTCTTATAGCCCTTCACAGTTTGAAGAATACGTCTATTCCTGCCTCTGTACAGTCTGTTTTCCATCTATGATTTACCCTGACAAAAGGATGTTAGGTACTGACAAGGCACAAACTGTCACAGCTCATAATTGATTTTAAAAACTACAGATTCTGGAAAACTAGAAAGCCCTGATATGTACCAGTCATAGAGCTTTATTTCTGCTGTTGTTTCGTATGAATAATTTCCACTTCTTTATTGGTGACAAAAAATTCAGATATGTTTTTGTGTCTCTGGCAGGTTGTTTATAGGGTAATATCTCCTCTTCTAAGGCTTATGAGTGTTTATTGAGGTCGTTTATGTACTACCATCTCCATTGTAGTATGTGACTGTTTACTGAGGATGTTTATGGATTAATATTTTCTGTTCTAGTGTTTATGAAGGATGTTTATGGACTAGTATATCTCTAATGTATAGGAATGCTTACCAAGGTTGATTATGGGCTATTATACCCTATTCTAGTGTAGTTTGTTGAGGGTGTTAATAGACTAATATCTCTTACTGTGTAGGGCTTTATTGAGGTTGTTTATGGACTAATATCTAATATTCCACTGTAAAGTCAGTTTATTGAGGTTGTTTATGGACTAATATCTCCTAATCCACTGTAAAGTCAGTTTACTGAGGTGGTCTATGGACTAATATCTCCTATTCCACTCTAAAGTCAATTTACTGAGGTTGTTTATGGACTAATATCTCCTATTCCACTGTAAAGTCAGTTTACTGAGGTGGTCTATGGACTAATGTCTCCTATTCCACTGTAAAGTCAGTTTACTGAGGTGGTCTATGGACTAATATCTCCTATTCCACTGTAAAGTCAGTTTACTGAGGTCGTTTATGGACTAATATCTCCTAGTTCAGTGTAAATATTTCTATTCTAGTGTTTATGAAGGATGGTGGTGTATGAGCTATTATCTCTCTAATGTATGGGAATGCTTACTAAGGTTGATTTTGGACTATTATACCCTATTCTAGTGTAGAAGAGAGTCTGTAAAGAGAGCTTGTAAGTGTTAATTAGCTGTTATATTGCAGTTACAAAATTATTATTTCACTTTGTGCTATGAAACTGTATACTGTGGTGTTGTTATATGCATGATTCTGATAATTTATGTACAATTACAAAAACATTCAAATATTATAAAACATTATACATGCCACACAGATCTTTATGAATGCACTTGTAAAGCATTATAGATACCTGATTCAAAGAAAATGCCCCCTTGTTTTGTGTACCATGCTAAGAAATAGAGAGTCAGTACTGAGCACACTGTAGGCCAGTGACTCTGAGTATAAACGAGGATCATCTTCCGCGTGAGTGGAACGATGAAGTGGGTTTAATTTTCCCGGCAGGGTCTTACCATTTACAAATGTCACTGTCACGGAGTGGCACGTCTTCATGTGCATGTCAGGTGAGCAGAGGGGCGTAAAGGTTAGCTGCCAATAGGCGTAATGCATTATGCCGTCCCATTCACACATACACACGCCCAGACTCATTCCAGCGGATTACAGCAGCCACCATGTAAATGTGATCTGCACACAGACCCCGGGCTTATCTGCAGGCTTTGAGATAAATCAGCGGCCGCGTCACGAGCTAAAGTTCGGGGCAGAATTCTGATATGAATGGAATCTTAAGCAAGTGCTGATGTAAAGACAGGAACGAAATCACAGCGGACAGAAACGTGGCTTGTAAGTGCTGGATGATGCAAGCTGGATCAATCCTCCAGTGTACACTAATGCAGATACAGCAATAATGCACAAGGAAAGAAAATGTGTGCAGAATTCATCCTAAGACATATCTGCCTCAGACACGCCTGGCTTAAAAGTCAGAGACCACCCTTCACGTATTTAACTTCCAGTCAAAACAGCCAGTAAGTAGAAGTGATTCATTTTTCAGCATCAGGAAAAAAAAAGAAGATATTTCAGAGGAGATTATCCACTTGCATAAAGAACGGGGAAAGGCAAAGGAGAAGAATCAACCAGACGCCTCCAAAGCTGGTGTTCAAAAAAATGATGAAAAGTTACAGAGCGAATCTCTGCACCGAGACCTGGTAGACCAGCAAAACTGCTCCCAGAGAAGAAATTCAAGCTCCACTCTCGCTTCAAATCGGAAAACATCCACAGGTGTTTCTGCCCATCCTTTCACTGTGAGAAGACAGCTCAACACTATGGGTCTGAAAGGATGTGTAGCTGTAGAAGCTGCTTACTGAATAAAGACAATGAATAACAGGCTTTGCAAATTAAACATAGAAGCTGCTGGTGTTCTTAAAACAAGTCCCGTCCTCAGCAACACTGAAAGTGTATGGATTATTAAGGACAACGTATGAAACTAGAAATGCAACACAACAAGATGAGGAAAATATCCCCGCAGATTTAGTTGATTAGGCACCTGGGTGGTGCAGTGGGTAGCTTTGTCGCCTCGCAGCAAGGTGGGCCCAGGTTTAATTCCCAGCAGGGGTGTCCAGGGTCCATTCTTTGTGGAGTTTGCATGTTCTCCCTGTGTCTCTGTGGGTTTCCTCCAGGTGCTCTGGTTGCCTCCCACAATCCAAGGACATGCAGTCAAGCTGACTGGAGATGCTAAACTGCCCCCTTAGGTGTGAGTGAACGGACTGGCAGGGTGTTTGTCCTCTGCCCAGTGAGCACTGGGTTAGGCTCCAGCCCATCGAAGTGGCATTGATTCTACAAGTTAACCGAAGACGTTTGGAGGGATGTTTAGCCATCCCGTCTGCACAGCCACTCACAACTCTGTGGTATTTGTAGGTGCAGGATCGAATGGACCTCTCCACCACATCCCATAAATGCTTGATTGGGTCATGTTGGGCAAACGCGTAGGCCGCACCATGCATCAGAACTCTCCAGAATGTTCTTTGAACCAATTCTGGACAAATTGGGCCTGACGGCATGGTGCATTGTCATCCTGGAATATCCCATCATTGTGGGGGTACATGAAGTCCATGAAGGGCTGGAAATGGTCACCAAGCAGTGAAACATGGGGTCCATGGCTTCAAGGGGTCTGCAACACACACAAACCCTACCGTCACCCTGAAACAATTGGTGCCGTGACTCATCTGACCATGCCACATGTTGCCAACCTCTGGTGTTAACAGAGGCACTCTGGTGGGTCTTCTGCTCCCATCTCATGCAAGCTACAGAACTTGGCACTGGCTTATGAGATAAGTGTGTGGGGCCTTCTGTAAATACCCACACAACTTCAGAAACTGAATGTCCCATCCATCTGGCACCCACCATCATGCCTCGTTCAAACTCCAACATGCCTTGCCATGAGCACATTGGCCAGTGTTCAACCTCACTCACAAGATAACACCTTACAACTTATACAGGTGTGGGCTCTCCCAAGCTGCCCCCTAAGGTAACACCATTTCACAAACACTTTACACATTGCTATCTCATGACTTTTGGTATGGTAGTGTATAGGCACTTAAAAACATATTTATGAAGCAATATTTAAGCATTTATGATCAGCTTACCAGTAACCTAGTAATGTAAATGACATTGCAAAAATGAGATACGTGATCTTAAACTAAAGTAATAGACGGTTGCTATAATGTATGTATAACAATATTATGAATCTGAAATAATTTTTAAGTAATACAGTATAACTTCAGATCTGTTCTATGTAGTGCTGCATGAGTTAACGTATAAAACCCAAATCTTGATACAATTTCACTTGCATCAGCTTTTTGTATTTTGAGATGGCACAAGCTGTTAATAAATACTCAAGAATTGCTTTATAAATATGTTATTCAATGCTTATGCATGTGTTATAATGTCCTTATGTAGATAGCCTTCAAATAACATGTTAACAAGGTTTTTGAATATCCATCCCCCCACAAGTCTCTGACTTTTGCACTCACAAATGCCTTAAACCATGCAGAGTGGTTAAGCAGTCTGAAATAGACTTGTTAATCGTAGCTACTACTGCTTGTGGCTATATGACATACTTTTGCCTATTTCCATAAAATGGTATCTAAATTTTGACTGGTACTGTGTAAGATATCTGACAACTCCGGAGTGCGGGTCAGCTACCTCATCCTGTCGATGGACATTAGTCAGAGGAGCAGACAAGAGAGACTTGTCTTTTTGTTGGCCATGTGCTGAGAGGCTGATAAGACACACAACTTGAGTTGTCATTGGTCATGGGATGGAGAGGCTGAGATGGACTGGGATTTGTCTCTTCTGTCAGTTGCTTGAATCTCCCTTTGGTTAACACAGCCCACCCTTCCCTCCACCCTGAAAGCCCTTACACTTCCTAAATGGTTCTTGGGGTGAATGTACAGTTTTAGGGAACAGGCTTTAATTGGTGTAGAACTTTTAAATTATGTGGCGGTTCAGTGAACTTTACAATGTATTCCTCACCCTGACATGTCTTACTTACCAAAGTGGAGCTTTAAAGAAACATCCAGTGTCGGATCTTTCAGTAACACTTTATTTTGAGTGGTCCTCAAAATAAACTCTAAATAGAGTATCAGTAATCAGTAACACATCAACAACATAGCAGTGAGTAAGCAGTAGAGAAGGATCTGGATACACTGAATTAAATATACTAAAGATGTACTGTTGATATTATATACAACCCTAACCTCAACCCAAAACCTAACCATACCCAAATCCAACCCTGACCTCAACCCAAAACCTAACCATACCCAAATCCAACCCTAACCCTAACCTCAACCCAAAACCTAACCATACCCAAACCCAACCCTAACCTCAACCCAAAACCTAACCATACCCAAATCCAACCCTGACCTCAACCCAAAACCTAACCATACCCAAACCCAACCCTAACCTCAACCCAAAACCTAACCATACCCAAACCCAACCCTAAGCTCAACCCAAAACCTAACCGTACCCAAATCCAACCCTAACCTCAACCCAAAACCTAAACATAGCCAAATCCAACCCTGACCTCAACCCAAAACCTACCCTTACCCAAACCAAACCCTAACCTCAACCCAAAAACTAACTTTACCCAAACCCAACTCTAACCTCAACCCAAAACCTAACCTTACCCAAACCCAACCCTAACCTCAACCCAAAAACTAACTTTACCCAAACCTAACCCAAACCCAACCCTAGCCTCAACCCAAAACCTACCTTACCCAAACCCAACCCTAACCCTAATTTCAACCCAAAACCCAACCCTAACCTCCGCCCAAAACCTAATCCTAACCCTCATTGTGGTATTAATCCTAACCCTGACCCTAACCCTCACCAAAACCTAATCCTAATGCTAACCCTAAGGTCAACCCAAAACGTTATCCTAACCCTTACCCTAGCCCTAATCCTAACCCTAACCATAACCTCAACCCAAACCCTAACCCTAACCCTAACCATGGCTCTGGCCCAAATCCTAACCCTGACCTCAACCCAAGACCTAATCTTAACCCTCACGCTGGCCCTAATCCAAATCCTAACCCTAACTCTAACCTTAACCAAAACTTAACTCTAGCTACAGGATGGTGTTAGCAGCATGTCTATAACAGCTTGTTGGGGATGTTCAGTTGGGCTGTATTATACCTGTCATATGTTCAGTCATTTCTCAGGTGAACATCTACGGATATGAATTCATCAGATTATTAATAATTCTTATTTATGGCGTTATTAAAAGCCTCTTGATCATCTACTGAATAATCTACTGAATGTAAAACTCTGTTCTGCTGAAGGGAGCCATCCACCTGCCAAGAATGACGCCATGTGTTTTGTAGATATTCACTAGATATTACACATTTTCTAAAGAACAATCAATCTGTGATATGACTGGGCTAAGTTATTTTTCTGCCAGACATAGTGGCAGCAGACGTGACAGGAAGACTGTGAAGCATCATTACCCCTCAGGGACTGAAAAACATGAAACCAACAGTGAGATGAGACAAGATGCAGGTATGAGTCATTAACATGGTCTCTCATCTTTAGCCATAACAAGCCAAAACTCACATCAGATTACTCAGTGGTAAAGAAAGTGCCTCTCTTTATGTCTGTGACGTCCTAGGTGGTTGCTATGGTGTTGCTAGGTGGTTGCCTTGACGCCTCAGGTTGCTAAGGTTTTGTTAGGCTGCTGCTATGGTGTGAGGGTTGTTTACTGAGTGGTTGTTGAGGGTTGCTAAGTGATTTCTCAAAATCAATGGGACTCTATGGGAGGAAATAAATGGGAGGGATAAATAAACAACACATAGAGGAGTGTGGGACCTTAAAACTGTGCATTAGAGCTTGTGCACTTGCCTTCAGTGAGTACATGAAGTTTGGTGACTGTCAGTCAAAGGAAACAATAGGGACTGCGTGGGGGCAAAAATGAATGGGGATCTATTGAAGGAATGAGGGATGAATAAACAGAATAAACATTATTAGAGTTTGGGGATCTGCCCTGAGTGAATACATACAGTGTGGTGGCTCTTGGGCAAATGAAGCAAGAGAGTTTTGGTAGGGTTACAAAATGAATGGGGCTCTATGGGAAGAAAGAGGGATGGGGAAAAAAGAAGACAGACGAGTGCAGGTCAGACCAACATTAAATTCATGCTAGTATTTGTGAACGGTGTCTGTCAGTCAAACAGAAGTACAGTAGATGTGTTGGTATTTTTCCACCCCATTCATTTCTTATGGGAAAAAAATCAGAATTTTTCCAAAAACCTTAAGTCAGATCAATATCATTCCCATCAGAACAAACTTTTTGGAGTTGGGGAAAAAGAAAAAGAAGACAAAGAAGAAGAAGAAGAAGTAATATCTATAACTAATAACAATAATAGTAATAGTAATAGCAATAACTAATAACAGAAATGGGAATGGCTACTGACTTATTAACCACCTTTACTCCAGAAAAAAAGGAGAAAACATCAATGCAAATTTTGTTTTATCCGTTATTTCATTAATGCATTTGAGTAGACCTACCACCATGAGCGTTTATTATGAGACTATGTTGACCACAGGCTTTATTATTAGGAACAGCTAAATTCTAAAGATTGGATTTTTCATGAATTGCTTATTCAGATATAACTGAAAAACTATTGGTTTAACATTACAGCAGGGGGAACTAAGGGGTTGGTACGAGTTCCTTGTTACATTAGTAGACAGTATGGATATGTGTGGGGTGCTGGGGGGTGTGGCAAGTTTGCTTGCTTAGGGCCCTGGTAAAGTCTGTGTTGGAACCAACAGTGGTTCCTCTACGGCCTCACCCCAAAGACCTCTCTGAAAAAGAATGACTGGGAATGTATACACATGATCAAAAGAATAGTTGCACCCAGAAGGACGTGTGGGGCTGAAGTTCTAATGTGAAGGTAGATACATTTATAGACAATAGATACGTTTAGACTGATATGGCCAATACTTATTGAGCTACACATACAGAAGTAGTGTCTCTCAGTATGGCGTTGGGCCACCATGTTTGCTAACGCAACATGCCAGACGTCTCAGCATGGAGCATCCTAATGGTGTCCTGTGATAATCCATCCCATGCAGCTTGAATGTTCTCACACAGTTCCTGCAGATTGTGTGGTTTTTGTGGGTCGGAGTTTGAGTGACACCAAGCTTTCTGAATGTGTTACACATGACACAAACCGTTCATCTCGGTGCTGTCCAGGGTGCCTCCACACACGGATTCGTTGGTCGTCTCCACCAAGACAAAAGTGGGACTCGTCACTGAAGATGACTGGCACCACACTGGCATGGCTGTTGGGTCAGTCAGGTACAGCGATAAGGCCCATCCTTACATCACATGCGTAGCCGAGTGTGAAACTTGAATCAGTTGCATGCCTCACGATGTCAAACATACCCACCAAGTTTTATTCCTGTCAGTTGATTCCTTCTGGGTGCAAACTATTCTTTTAATGATTAGTGTACCACATCCATTAGTATATCTTAGAAGTCTACACTGACACTCTTGACTGACTTCCTTCTCTCTCTCCTCTCTCTCATTCTTCCTCTCTCTTTCTTGTAGGGCAGCGGAGACGGTCTCTCAGGGCCACACCAGGCAGATGGAGTCAGAAATCACATTAACCTCTGAATGCTTAAAACCAATGTCCCATTGTTAATTTGTGCTAATTTGTTCCCAATTAGTCCTACATCATTTTGTCCTCCCTTTTTCTGTCCGCCATCTTTTTTGTCTTCTCATTTCATCTGGCAATTTGGCACTACGGGATACCCAAAAACTCCTCCATCGTTAAGATGTAACAGGCTCTGGCTGCTGAGACTATATTCCTAGCTTTCCTTATTTCAGACTTGCACTTCTTGGCAGATTTCTTATCTCGCTTTGCTTTTTAACAAGATTCCACCCTCCCAGGGCTTCAAGACACAGATCTATTCCATTTCATAGTCCAGTCCATAGCTACGGGTCGAATGTGGAAAGAATGGCAGTGCAGATTTTCTGTACTTGCACATATAGAGCTATAAGGAGCTTAAGAAGGGGACGCTTAAATGAGGGTCTGAGCCACATATTCACACTAATGGAATATGTAGAATACGATGAAAACACCATTCAAACGTTTGCCATTAACGGTTCAATCATGTGAAACATCAAGAAAATGACTTTAATATGCTGGTGCCTCTTTGGAACTTCACAGGTTCCAAATAATTAGCAACTGTAAAGTCTGTAGAAACTTTAAATGGACTGAGAATCTTGAACAGAGCGTTAGCTGATTCTGAAATGATCAAGGAAGTTGATGAGCACTGAGAATAAAGTTATAATAAAATTAATATCCTCACTGACTCATATTTGAAAATCCAACTCCACAAAAAAGACCACTGGGGAATTTAAGGGCCTTCAGAGAAGGCCTTCAAGGCGTTCAGACAAGGCCCAATGATTTTTGCTCTTTCTCATGGTATCTAGTTGGATTTAGCCAAGTGAGTCCAAAAGTTCAGAGTCCATTGGGTGGAACCAATTTCATAAGACACCAATGTCACTCTAGACCCCTGGGCTTCAAATCTGGACCTTGAATCCAGTTTTTTTGTTCTTGCTGTAGGTGAAGTGAAGAGTTAATGTAATTGATTGGCCATGTAGTGTCACACCTACCAATGTTTACAAACTCCAGGCCTGGAACCTGGATTCAAGGTCCAGATAGACCCCTGCACTAGACCTTCTGGAAGCCCTAGATAGATGATAGATGAAGATGCATGAATCTAAACAGGTTTCAGTCAGTTGTTAAAAACACAATAGAGGAGCAGCTCTCAGTGTATTATTCATTGATTAACTTTGTGTTGTTCTTAAAATACACTCATTGTCAAAAAAATAGTTGCACAAATAGTTGCGCCCAGAAGGACCCAACTGACAAGAATGAAACTTGGTGGGTAGGTTTGAAATGGTAACACATGCAAATGATTCAAGTCTCACGCTTGGCTGTGCATGTGACATAAGCATCAAAGACCTTGTCACTGTACCTGACTGACCCAACAGCTACGACTGCAGACGTTCAGCGACCAGTGATGCCCTCTATGAGTCATCCTCTTAATGCCAGCACTATTGGCAGACGGCTGCATGATGCAGGACTACATTACAACGACTGCCCTTAACACCACGTCAACATCTCCAAACACTGTCGTGCCAGACTGTCATGGAGTGACTCAGAATGGCAGTGGGTCATCTTCAGTGACGAGTCCCGCTTTTGTCCTGGTGGAGACCTCCTTGTGTGGAGGCGCTGTTGTCAGCACCAAGATGTGTCATGCGTCACATGTCCAGAAGGCCTGGATTATGGGATGGATTATCGCAGGACACCATTAGGAACCTCTACAACTCTGGCGTGTTGCATTAGCAAACATGGTGGTTCAACACTACTTGTCTCTCTTATGTGTAGCTCAATAAATATTACCCATATCAGTCTAAATTTATCATTACTTATTGTTCCTGGTAACCTTTATCTTCCTTCCCAATAGCATTGCAATCCCACACTTCCTTCTGGGTACAACTATTCTTTTGATGATGAGTGTACTTAAAATATTGACTAGAGAATGTAATTTATGCACTAAATTCCTTTACATCTGCTTAAAACCTCCTCCTGAAAAGAATCTAAAAGCACCAAGTTAACCTCTCCACATGCAGTCAAATGGCCTTTTAGCTCTTTAAGCTTGGCCACGTATGTAATACGTAGCTAATGTGCATCCACCATATGGATCCTAATGCATATTTATGATAATGGCACTATGCTGCAGAAGTTAGATGATCGCTCTATATGGTGGTCATTCAAACGGCTAATGACTGCATGTCGAATGTGATAATTATAGTGTGAAAACCTCACAGTCTTTACCATTTCATTCAGCTGCCCTATTATTAGCTTGCGGCCTTCTGACCAAGAGAATAACCCATCCAGTGGCTATAAGCTGGCCTCTCAGGGTGGCCATTAAATAGCAGGAGTTGATTTTAAACATGTTCAAAATGTTTGAAACTGTTTGCCACGATCCTTGGAAAGGCAGCAATTTTTTCCCTGCAACAGGTTCCTCTAGCATATTCCAGTGAGCATCAATAATTGACAGCAAATCTGAAGTACCAGCCTTGCACAGCGGGGATGTGTCTGCATCATGGCAGACAAGCGAAAGAGCGAAAAACAGAGAAAAAAGAGAGAGCGAGAGACAACGTGAGAGAGAACGAGAAAGAGAGAGGTCTTCATAAGCAATCCACATGCATAATGTATGCCATAATGTCATCATGAAAGGGCTCCCCAGCCCCCAATAAAACTCCAGGATCTGCGGAGCTGCTTTACAACATACAAAGCAGGGGATATACTTCTGTTTCTCTTGTTCTGAACAGGAACTATCCACAATTATTTCAGAAGAGCCAACGCTTCAGGTGGCCACTGGTGAGGAGGGAGGGGTTCCAACTTTACAAAGTTAAGGTCGTTGGAATGTTAATAGTGGGCACTGGTATGTTGCACTTGTATATGCATCCCTGAACAACTATAGAGTTTTTAGCAAGGGTAGCATTGGAACATTGTAAGTCATCAAGGTCTGGATTTTTTCATTCAGTTCATTAAAAGCGATAACAGTAAATCTGTTGCCACCTTAGTGGAGGGTATTATCGTTCTTTTGCAAAGACTTATTAAGAACAAATCTTGATTCATTCCTCTGAATTGTTCATCAATTTAGTCAACCATTTCAGGAGCGCAGAATAGGACATAATGGCATAATGGCATCAGTAAAATGAGCACAGATTATCGAAACAGTTCCGCTACAGTCTGAAATTGTACACTTATTAGGCTACACTTAAAAAAAAAAAAAAAAAGGTCTGCCCTTGGTTACAACACTCACTACTGCATTCCAAATTGCGTTCAGCAGAAGAGCTATTCATAGACTAGACTGCACACAAGTCTAAGATCACTATGTGCAATGCCAAGTGTCGGTTTGTGTGGTGGACTGCACTCTGGAGCAATGGACACACTTTCTCTGGAGTAATGAATATGCTTTATCATCTGACGGACAATTTTGGGTTTGGCCGAAGCCAGAAGAAAAATGGCTTCCAGAACCAAAACAAAAGAAAGAAAGACGGGAGACAGGAGACTGTCTCTCCGTCCCTGTACTCCTACCACTGAACCAGTCCTGTCTCCCCATCCCCATACCCCTACCAATGACCCAGCCTTGTCTCCCCATTCCAATACCCCTACCAGTGAACCAGCTCTATGTCCCAATCCTCATTCCCCACCAAAGGACCAGCTCTGTCTCCCCAACCCTATACCCCTACCAATGACCCAGCCTTGTATCCCCATTCCAGTACCCCTACCAATAAACCAGTTCCCAATCCTCACTACCCAACAATGAACCAGCCCTGTCTCCCCATCCTCATACCACTACCAATGACGCAGCCTTGTCTCTCCATCCCCATACCCCTACCAAAAGATCCAGCCCTACTCACAATCCTCATACCCCTACCAATGAACCAGCCCTGTCTCCCCATCCCCATATCCCCACCAATGAACTAGCCCTGTCTCCACATCCCCATACCCCTGCCAAAAGATCCAGCCTTGTCTATCCATACTCCTACCAATGAACCAGCCCTGTCTGCCCATTTCCGTGCCCCTACCAATGACCCAGCCCTGTCTCCCCATCCCCATATCCCCACCAATGAACCAGCCCTGTCTCCACATCCCCATACCCCTGCCAAAAGATCCAGCCTTGTCTATCCATACCCCTACCAATGACACAGCCTTGTCTCTCCATCCTCATAACCCTACCAATGAACCAGCCCTGTCTCCCCATTTCCATGCACCTACCAATGGCCAGCCCTGTCTCCCCATCCCCATACCCCCACCAATGAACTAGCCCTGTCTCCACATCCCCATACCCCCGCCAAAAGATCCAGCCTTGTCTGTCCATACCCCTACCAATGAACCAGCCCTGTCTCCCCATTTCCATGCCCCTACCAATGACCCAGCCCTGTCTCTCCATCCCCATACCCCCCTCCAATGAACTGGCCCTGTCTCCACATCCCCACACCCCTGCCAAAAGATCCAGCCTTGTCTCTCCATTTCCGTATCCCATGTCCTGTTTAATGGCATGTCAGTTAGTATAATTGCAGGGGGTCTGTGGTGTGGCCCAATTGGTGAAACCCAATGTGATCTCTCTTCATAGAGATCAAAATCCCTGCAAGAACACTGTAGAGGGCCTTCCATGTACTTTGAATATCAGAATGCACATAAAAAAAACCTGAATGGAAAAGCCATAAATAAAAATGCCTAAGTATGATTTAAGGTGGAAAAGCTGGATTAATTTTAAAGGATAACATGGAAAATGATGACAACCACCTTTTTTAATACAAGATGACATAAAAAAGTAAATGTCTGTTCCATCTGACAGTAACAAACATGGTGGCATATGAAGATCAACACTCTGTCTCAAACTTCATATACCTTATTGAAAGAAGTACACCACTATAAAAAATTAGCACACCACCAATGGTGCTACTACTATCTTGAACATACTACTGAGGATTGTGATATGCAAGTTGAGACAACCATTGCTACGTCTGGAAAGATGTTTCCTGGGGTTCAGAGGGCAAATACAACAATTTCATCCCTCATTAAAAGGGCCACCACTTTCTAAATAGCTGATCGAGGACAAAACTAAAGGTGCAATCACACACAACAAAGGCACACTGCTTCGTTGTAGACACTCATGTAAAGCTTGTGTCTCCCAATATGCACGCAGTCAGTGCCATGGCTCTCTCCATTTCCTCACCTAGGATGTGAGCCGGATTCTCATACGCAGTCAGCAGGGTTGAGTGATTCGCAACAATGAGGAATCACCATGGCGGAGTGTAATGTGATGAGCTGGCTCTTATCGCAGCTCCGAAACGTTAAAGAAAAAAGGAAACTCATTTCAAACGGTCATAATTAAATGACACAGCTGACTTGATAGCTCTTTGGACCATCCGAGATTTGAATTATATAAATTAATGAGGAAAAGCTATCCTCCATGCTGCAGTCTTAAATCGCAACACTTTGCTCCTTTCGAGTTGGGAATTTTTGCACAACTCTGGGTTTCAAGAGGAAGAGGCAATGAATGAATGCAGGTTAATTAGAATCATGTTCTAGTGTTTCGTTTAATTAGGTACCAATATTTCATTCATTTACTTGAAGGGGTCTAATGAGTTCAATACAGATTTGATAAATAGAAAACTGTTCAAAATGGCATATCAAATGGTGTATCTGTGTCTTCTGAGGGTCGTGCATTTGTCATTTTTCATCTTCTGGGTCACGGGAGCCTATCCCAACACTCAATGGGAGGAAGGCAGGAAATACCCTGGACAGGCCACTAGTCCATCCCAGGGCAGACACTCAGACATACATATACACTCACACCTAGAGGGCAATTTGGCATTTCTGGGCAGCATGGTGGCACAGTGGGTATCGATGTTGCATCTCCATACCCCTACCAATGAACCAGCCGTGTCTCCCCATACCCCTACGAATGACTTTAGCCTTTTGTTTAAAGACATGTCAGTTAGTATAATTGCAGGGAGTCTGTCGTGTGGCCTACAAAGTCCAATGTGATCTCTCCTCCTGGGGATCAAAATCCCCCCACAGCAAGAAAAACCTGTGTTCGATTCCTTGCTGGGGTGCCCAGAGTCCTTTCTGTGTGGAGTTTGCATGTTCTCTCCATGTCTGTGTGAGTGTCCTCCCTCAGCTCCAAGGCCTTGCATGACTGTCTGTCTGCCATGTCCAGGGTGTTTCCTGCCTTGTGCCCAATGAGTGCTGGGATAGGCACCCCTGAGACCCAGAAGGATAAGTGGTTTGGAAGATAAATGAATGGGGGATTTCCTGGTGAGGGTGGTCTCTGACTTTGTATATTAGTATCAAGCTTCCCAGACAAAAAATAAATCACCTTGCATGTTTAAGGTAGTAGCAGCTTCAGGCTCCTGCAGATGTACGTGTGTATATATATATATATATATATATATATATATACATATTATACTTCTTATTTTTCTCTCCTTTTTGTATTGATATTTATTTTTTAAGACTGTCGAGAATGGAGGAACTGCAAAGTAAGAATTTCATTGTACAATGTAACTGCTTGTTATGCTGTGCATATGACAATAAAACTCTTGAATCATGAATCTTGAATCTTGAATGATGCTGCACGAGGATGATGGGGGCTGTAAATACCTGCAGGGTGTGAGTGACTGATTCATAGATTGAGAAGAGGTGGTACAGTGCAGTGAATGTCTCGTTCTATGTGTGGAAAATGGCTCCAAAGCAGATGTTAATGATTGGCTAAAAGGAGTGATTGTATGCCAAAAGCCATAGTGTGAAGGAAGTAGCTGAATTTGTAGGTGTGTGGAAGCGGATCTTGGTCATACGGGTCTACCAGCAGTGGCAAAAATCCCAGCCTACAGGAAATTCTCCTCAGAACTGTGCCAGGTAAGGCATCCACCAAATCTGGACCAACTGCGCAATTCCTTGATGCAAGAGTGTCTGAACATTGATGTGGCCTACATTCAGAAACTTGCCTACATCCAGTACATGCCAAATCCAGTCACAGCCGTTATTGGTGCTTGTGGAGGTATTACAGGCTATTAGGTACATTTCAGTCACAGGTGACTAATGTTTTGTCTGGTGATCTTATGAAAATATCAAATCAAACCTAAAAATGTATCAATACACTCCTATTCATATGTTTATTTGTCATCACTGCTTGCTGCTCACCGCTAACACTTTTGGACTTAAAATAGCTCACACAACTATTTCAAGCAATGACTCATTAAAAAAACACAACACATGGAAATATTGTTTGTCAGCAGAGAAAACTGTTTCAGATTAAAAACGCTTCATTTAATATGATGAACCGAAGGTGCAATCTGTTGCCAGGTTGCGGTGTGCAGATGTCTGGGATGGTGCCATCGGAGAGATAAGCAACAGATCACAGCAGACACCCCCCATCCCCCTACCGCCCCCGAAAAGAAAACACCCACATCCATCAGCACTAAAATGGAAAGAAGAGGCAGGAAGTTCTCCTCAGACAAACTCCTGGGTGTTCCGTTCTATGTTTTCGAAGTCTCTTCCATGCCAGTGGCCTTTTTAAAATTTGCACCCAGCTTCAGGGAGTTCATGAATACTTTCACAGTCATCATATTGAACAATATTGAGTTTCATTATTGGTTCATTTTAATACTTAGAGTATAATGAATGCATAATAATAGAACACTGAACTTGTGCCGGCCCCAGATTAGCAGAGACATGCTTGGGGATCAAATGTAGCTTCTTTAGTTTAGAACTGGAGTGGCTTGGATTACTACCAAAGTCAATAGTCACCCAAACAGATCAAATTGTTTCTGTTTCTTTTCTGTTTGCATCTAGGTCTTTATTAAGGTTGTACAGACTTGTAGATGTGGTTAACAACACAGTATGACTTACTGTGAATAAAACAACACTGTGGGCAACATCACTTTAGACAACAGGACAGTGCGGACTCTACCTAAGCAGCTGCTTAGTACCCCGTGACCACCATAACTTCTGGACGTTATTAGTCTTCCACTATGTTGTCTAAAATACTCGAGCGAGGAAAAAAAACAAGTGGTTAGTTTTGTCTCAAAAAAGATGTAATGCCTAAAAGCCAAAAAGTAAAAAACATGGACCCTTGGATTGAGAATGCTGAAACCCCAAGCAAAAAAACAATCATCACCAATATGCAAATTAGCCAGTTATAACTATATAGGATTTAGACAGTTTGTGGTAGCAGTTAGTCTCCAATTTTACGTTACATCGGCTAGAGAAATGGTGGACCCCCACCCCACACACACACAATAAAACACATCCGTCTTAGGACCCCCAAAGGGCTAAAATAGCTGCACCCAGAAGGAATCGACTGAATGAAACTTGGTCAGTCTGACATCACAAGACATGCAAATGATTTAAGTTTCATGCTCGGACCAACGACCAACGAATCCGTGTGTGGAGGCACCGTGGTCAGCGCCAAGATGACCGGTTTGTTGTCACACGTCACACATCCAGAAGGCCTGGTGTCACTCCACCTCCACCCCTACCGCACAATCTGCAGGAACTGTGTGGGAATATTCAAGCTGCATGGGATGGATTACCCCAGGACATCATTAGGAACCTCTACAACTCAATGCCAAGATGTCCTGATGTCCTTGGCAACCTCCATCTTCCTTCCCAATAGCGTTGCAGTCCAACACTTCCTTCTGGGTGCAGCTTATGATGAGTGCATTTATCTCAAAAACACATTTTGGTATATATATTTTAATATTTAACTGTTGCTTAATTATTTCTTGTATATAAAATAACTTATTGTTGGACACTTTGTTGAAAACTTTGCATTACTAGCCTGTTATGTTGCTGGGTGCATCCTCTGGGTGTGATGCAAAACATTTGATCTCAGGTCTAATGCCGGTACCTCAGGATTGAGTTATGGTTCACTTGCTGGCGGACTGGGTAGAAAGCATCTCATTTCAGCCACCTTGCCATTATGAACCACACTGACAGAACTTTCCATTTCATGCAAGACTGAGACGGAATAGTACTGCTGTAATGATTTATCAAAGGTATTGTGATGCATTGTGACTTTCTTTTATTTCGTCTCGAAATATTGGCCTCCATCTTAGAAAACAGATGCCTGCCAAGGGAAGCCAATTTCAGTTCATCGTCTCATTTCAATATCCATTTGCATAATCTGATCACTTGAGGCCCGGGCCCTTATGATAATTATCCTAAGCCAAAGTCATTAGCATTAATCTACTCTAGAATAGAATTTACATACAGTCAACTACTCTGATATCATTGCACAGCAAATTCGGTTTTCAGAGTTGACAGCAGAGCTTACTATAGAACCATACACTCACTGGCCACTTTATTAGAAACACCAATCCACTGGCCAACTTAGGAGGTATTTATAGGTCACTATATACACTGACTGACCAATTCATTAAGTGCACCTACTTGTTTAAACATTTCATTATGTTTATACTGGTCACAGCTCTGAACTTTAGGAGTTTACTTTAAACCCCAAGGCCTAATTCACAACCACCTGTGAAGTCAACCAATCAAATTTTGTTTTAATACAATGGATGGAACCATTTCCGAAGAAACCAACATCACTCTCGACCCCTGGACTTTAAATCTGGAACTTAAATCCAGTTCCTTGATTTTGTTCTTGTTGGACATTAAGGGAATATTAATTTAATTGATTGGCTGTGTAGTGTCAAACCTAAGCCCAACCAAAGTCCAGGACTGGAAACTGGAAAAGTTCCATTGCGGTTTTGTTAGTTACACGGTAAGAAATAGCTGCAGTTTTCATTTCACATAGTTTTAGTATATTACAGATTACATTCTTTTAAAACCTACAAATTGTTATTGCAGTAAAAATCTCAACCGAAAACTCAAGCCTTAACTTTGATTCACACCCGGTGACTCATGACTCATCTCAGACTCAAACCACAGTAACTTGACTCAACTTGGACTCAAACCCCAGGGACTCAAACTCCAAACCCAGCAACTGGATATTTGACTTTGACTTGAACCCCAATAACTCAAAAGTACAGCTAAATCTGCACCTCAGTGATTTGTGACTCAACTCAGACTCCAACCACAGTGACTTGAGACTTATTCTAGACCTGCCCATTGACATACAACATGACTTGGTGTGCCCAGTGACTCATGACTCAAACTCAAGTTCAAGGAAATTCCGGAAATTGAATTGCTTTATTACAAACCCCAGTGACTTGAGACTCAACTCAGACTCAAAGCCCAGTGATTAATTCAGCTTGAACACCAAAGACATGAGACTCAAGTCAGACTTGAACCCCAAAGAATCAAACTCAACATTTAACTTAGACTCAAACCCCAGTGACTCGAGACTCAGCTCGGACTCAGTCCCCAGTGACTCATGACTCAGCATAGACTCGTAGGCATTGAGCCAGCTAGACACAACCCATAGACCTACCTGTAAAATGCCTGTATCATGTTCCAGTATATAGGCTACTTTGACAACATGAAACATATGTTGTTTACGTTCAGAGGCTGATAGACAGAACTCAGTGGGGATTCTGCATTTCGGCTTCATTCTTTCCCTGCTGTTTTCAATTTCCCAAATGAAAACAATAGCGTAATGGACAACCTTAACAGGCACAGGAACTGAGAAGCCAAAGCCTAATGAAAACAGCAGTTGCTCCTATGTTGCTTGCATAACTCAAAACTAAGCATATTACATAGTTTGCAAACCTCTTAACATGCAATCAAATTGCCGCAAACCTCTTAGCATGTAATCAAATTGCTCCTTACTTCCGAAGAATTGCCATGTATGTAAAACACAACTAATATGCATTCGCCATATGGATCCTAATGAATGTCCAGGCTCCTGGGGGACAGTAATGGCTGTACAAAGCGGAAGTTAGATGATCACTCTATATGGTAGTCACTTAGGCGGCAAACGGCTGCATCTCAAATGTGATAATTATAGTGCGAAAACCTTCCGGCCGTTTCCATTTAATTCAGCTTCCCTGTCATTAACATGCATTCGTCTGACTGAGAGAGTGATCGTCCAACGGCTATAAGCTGGGCTTTCAGGGTGACCATTAAAGAGCAAGGGTTGATTTTAAACACCCTGTTTGAGTGCAGCTAGGCTCGTCATAACCTATGTTTAGCAAGTTAATCGTCTGTAAATAATCCTGGTGTATAGAATGTTCAAGACTAGATCAAAGAGTCAACATTTCTCCCATGAAATCTCAGACTGTTTTCAGACTGTAAAAAAAATGAAAATAAATACATAGTAGTATAAATAAATATGGCAGAAAACTAAGGAGATGTAGAAGAGTGGGGCTAAAGGTGTATGAGATTGCAGTGCCTTGCATGCAATGACATTGCATAAAAACAAGACTACAGAAAAAAACTATAAATTTATTTACAGGACTAAAGAGAAAAATGCTCAAAAAGTCAAACACCACCTAAACAACAACTTTGGATGCATAAAAGAAATTAATCTTTAAAAAAAAGCCAAAATTATAATAATAAAAAAAATATATATAATAAATAATATAATAGCAAATAGAATAATATAAATGTTTTATGGATTTTACTGAGACCTGAGATGGCAGAATGGGTTAGATAACGTTTTCCTACCTTTAGAAAGAACATTCTGGGAACCAAAAACCTCCTGCTGAGAACATTACATTACATCTTCTCAGAAGTTTTATAGAACAAATCATTTCTAGCCGGGATTATAAGATAGACAGCTGAACGCGTTGTATATTTTTTGTTCTTTATTTCTTTTTTAGGGTTTTTTGTCTTGAGATCTGATATAGTGGTATTCCACATGTTTTAATGTTATACTGTCCAACTAAAATTGGAATACTTTTATACATGCATCTGCAGCAAATGTTGGTAAATATCTTATTCAACTTAACACATTTATGTTGGACTCTACAGTCTTCAGAGACTAAATAATGTTGAGGTTAAAATGCTATGCTATGCTAAGAGGCTGGGCACAGCTACATGAAACAAGGCTTGGTTAAAAGTGACAAACGTACCATCATTCTAACATCAGCTAGATTACACAACAATAAGAGAGTCTAACAGAAAGGACAGTGAGTGGACACAGTGTTTAAACACTCCAGCAGCACTGCTGTGTCTGATCCACTCACACCAGCAAAACACACACTAACACACCACCACCATGTCAGTGTCACTGCAGTGATGAGAATGATCCACCCCCGACATAATACCTGCTCTGGTCCGTTGGGGATCCTGACCATTGAAGATCGACTCAAATCCCAGATTCAAATCCCAAAGAATCAAGACTTGACTTAGACTCGAACCCCAGTGACTCGAGACTCAACATTGACTCAATCCCCAAAGACACAAGACTCAACATCGACCCCAACCTAGGCAAGGCAAGGCAAGTTTATTTGTATTTTTGTATAGGCAAGTTTACCTAGTAACTGAAGACTTGAGACACGACTCAAACTCAAACTCCAATGACTCAAAACTCGATTCGGACTCCAACCTCAGTAACTCCATACTTGGCTCAGAGTCAAACCCCAAAGATTCAAGACTCAACAACTCGAAACTGAGCTTGGTCTCGAACCCCAGCAACTAGAGACTTGACTCGGCCTCCATCTCGAGTAACTCATGAAATCTATTCCACATCCTTAGGCTACCCACAGGCTTGTTGTGCATCGGACAATGTTGATACATCTCACACAGCATTCCAGTACATGATTTATTATTTAATAACGTGTTGTTCTTGGAATAAAGAATAAAACATCTAAAAGCACCTTTTGACAAATAGCTTGCTATATTTAACTCTGCATTATTTAAGTCGTTATTGTATATGAATGAACAAAATTGTAAACTATGAATGCTAAGCAAAGAAAATAAGCTGAACTAAAGCCCTACCGTACCAAACACCTCACCGAGGTTCGAAGCTCAATACCAAATAAGGTGTGCTCGGACCCTGAGTGTTTTCAAACTTCTCCGAATCGACCTCATAGAGCACTGTTGCTGAGTCTCTGCTCAGTACCAGAATTATTTATTTGGATGGCTGGAGCACTCAGGGCCAAGCATAATCTCTCAGCTTCTACAGTGAGTTTCAGATTCATTAAGCAAGAGGACACCGTTCCTCGCCGCCTGCCAGGACTCTCTGATTGGCTGATTATTCAAATGTGTTTACGTCCAGTCTGCTTATTCTGAAGGTCTGCTCAGAGCTTTGTTAAAGGTTGAGAGGGATGGGCATCCCTGCACGACACATAAGAAGGATCTTTTGTTTGCATAACACACGGCTGTCTCTGATGATAAGAAGACTGTTTTTTGCAGATAACCTCCGAGATCAACTCGAGTGGCATGGTGTGTTCCAGCAGCCGAAGGGGGGAACACGGGGTGGAAGAGCGATCCAGATCATTTTCCGCATGGTGACCCTCAACGTGTACTCATTCTGCTCCCAACGTACTGATCCTTAAAGCCAGACTGTTTGCTCATGCATTTGTTTATTCCGCTGGTGGGCCACTGACACTATCCTCAACACACACACACACACACACATGCGCAAAGACAAACACATGCATATGAAACACAGCCATGCTCATCCACCCACAAACACACATCTACACCACTGCTCAAAAGCTACAACTTAAAGCTTATCCAACTTCCTAACACTTCCTATGAATCTTGTATGTATAGTGCATTGAAAGGCACAAAATAACATAAATACAACTAATAAAACCAGGCATAACCATTTTGTAATTGCTATTGAATTATTGAAATTACATGTATAACATTTAATATAGCAAGACTACATAACTTCATAAAGTCAGGCTCCATAATGCATTATAATGTCTGTTCATAAGAACATTATAGAAATTAATGTTAGAACTATGCCAGGTCATTACAAGCTTTAAGTAAAGTGAGGTAATTACATCTGACTGCTAATACAGGATTTACAAGAACTGGCTAACACAGCTCTGGTGGCTAACAGTCTAGCCCTTGTAACCAGCTAGCCTAGTATATATACACTCATCATCAAAAGAATAGCTGCACCCAGATGGAAGTGTGGGATTGCAATGCTGTTGGGAAGGACAGTAAATGATGATAAATTTAGGTTGATATGGGGAATATTTATTGAGCTACACATACAGAAGTAGTGTCTCTCAGTATGGCGTCGGGACACCATGTTTGCAACATGCCGGCTGTCTCGGCATGGAGTTGTAGAGGTTCCTAATGGTGTCCTGCGATAATCCATCTCATGCAGTTTATGAGCATATAATCCCATGCACCCACGAATATTATCATGCAGTTCCTGCAGATTTTGCAGCAGGGGTGGAGTGTTGATAGCGTGTCCAACAGGATCCCACATATTTTCAACGGTGATAGGTCTGGTGATGCCGTTGACCACGGTGCCTCCACACACAGATTCATTGGTCGTCTCCACCAAGACAAAAGCGGGACTTGTCACTGAAGATGACCAGCTGCCATTCTGAGTCACTCCATGACAGTCTGGCACGACATTATTTTAGTCTTTGACGACGTTGATCTGGTGTTAAGGGCAGTCGTCGTAATGATCTGCATGCATGTAGTCCTGCCTCATGCAGCCGTCTGCCAATGGTGCTGGCACTAACAGGATGGAGGGCATCACTATTCGCTGAATCAGGGTTTCTAGGTCACGCCGCGCATGTCTGACAATTCGCATGTCTGAACATCGCTGGTGCATGCTTTCTTCCATCCACTGACACCAGCAGCATGCTATGGTAATATCCGCATGACCGATATGGCATGCAAATATCATGATAAGACAATCCTACAAATCCTTAAAGGACAACCCCTCTCCAACTCTTCCAACTGCTGGAACTACTTTTGAACTCTTCTCTGAGGTATACCTCGCTTACAAAGGATGCTACCAGCACAACAGCACGAGTCAGAATGGAAAGCACAAACAGGACGACCTTATAGTCAGTCAGGTACAGCAAAAAGGCATCTTATCACTTACGTCACATGCACAGCCGAACATGAAACTTGAGTCATTCACATGTCCCACCAAGTTTCATTCCTGTTGCTTGATTCGTTCTTGGTGCAACAAGTGTAACAACACCTAAGGCACCAGAATGCAGCTGTTACACTTTAAGGTGGAACGAGATAATCGAACAAGAGGCTCAGACACATAGTGGTTAGAATACACTTACAGGATTTGGCCGACTGTAGCTGGACTTTAGCATTAAAAAAAATCCTGTAATTAGCTCTTAGCCTCCACATAACGCTAGCATGTCTGGCACTGGCAAGAATAAAACAGCTCACCTTCGGAAAGGTAGTTTTGAAGCTACTCAGAAGGGGGGCAGTATAATTCTAATGAACCTGCTCTTGATGCAGGATGGGGGCCAAATGAATAGCTTGCAGTATTCCATGTTTTCTAATCCAGGCAGCCCACCAAAAGAAATTACTGGGTTGTTTTATTTCACAGGTTGTGGACTGGTAAGCACTCCAGGTACCCAAATGTATGTGCACTTCTTCTGGTTCACTAAAGTCCCTGCTGGGCGCAAAGGCAGCAATGCAAATGTTTAATTACTGTGGCTGCAAACACGTATTTAGTGGAACAGGCCAAACCAACCATCCTGATTGGGTCCTTTGATTTTGTGTTATCCTGTTTTACATGGTGGGGAACCGCGCGACACACAATGGCGCCGCATGAATTATTAAGAAGTGCAAACACTGAGCTTGCAGCCATGTTTCACTTTGTACACAGTGACTTGACATACAAACTCAGACACAACAGAGCAGTTCCTATTTTATTGAGGCCATCCACGGCACCAGAGCTGACAATAATTTAGATGGGCCGAAGTTGCGGGCGAGATAAGCGCCAGGCTGAATGATATCAGCATAAATACAAAAGGTGGCCATGCTGGAGACGGAGGAAAGTGCTTTCAGCCCACCAGTGCACAGCTAATACCTTTTTGTAGACTCAAAGAAAACACCTAACAGTATTTTATGGCTTCATGTTGAATTTCAAGGCCACATACGCAAAGCATGGGCTCCATTTGGCTGTAGAATTTGCTGCTTGTACAGAAGGCCTTGCACTTTGAGTAGATGAATGATAGTTGTATGGTCTATTTTCTGAAAGACACGTACGCTGCAATATGATGGGGAAGAAGTGCACAATGAGTGAAGTGAAGAAATTGTAGCTATGCACAAAAAAGAGCATGTAGCAGGTTTCCTCAGGGAGCGTTAAAATAACTGCACCAAATTGCTGAGGTGTTAAGTCCAGCAGAGGCACCACAATGCTTTTGCCATTGCGAACAGGCTATATAATGGAAAACTAAGCTCACCAGGCAAAAAAAAAAGGTGCTAGCAGCTGCCGTTTAAGGTGGTAGTAGCTGCCATAAGATGACAGGGCCCTGCAGGGTGTGAGTGACGGATTCATAGACTGAGAAGAGGTGGTACAGTGTAGTGAACGTCTTGTTCCATGTGTGGAAAATGGGTCCACAGCAGATGTTAATGATTGGCTAAAAGGAGGAATTGCATTGAAAGCAGGGGTCGAAATCAGGAAGAACAAACTTGAAGAAACGCAGCTTGAATCAAAAACACAGCTTAGTACTCAGGTCCTAAACTTTGCTAACAGGCAGTGCAAACAAAGGGATACATATGGGACTTCTGGGCATGTGAAGCATGACGTGTGATTTGTTGGTCATCTCTGCCAAGACAAAAGCTGGACTCATCACTGAAGGTGACCTGCTGCCACTCTGAGTCACTCCACGACAGTCTGGCACGACACCATTACAGTCTTTGGCGACGCTGATGTGGTGTTAAGGGCAGCCTGCGTAACGGTCTGCATGCATGTAGTCCTGTTTCGTGCAGCTGTCTGCAAATGGTGCTAGCACTAACAGGATGACTCATGGAGGGCATCACTGCTCACTGAATGTCCGTAATCGCGGCTGTTGGGTCACTCCGCACATGTCAGGCAATTTGTTGGTTCTCTTTCTGGTTTGGAGATCCTCCATTTCGCTGGTGTGTGCCTTCTTCTATCCACTGCCACCAACAGCGTGCTATGGTAGTATCCGTTATGACGCACAATACGTTGATAAGACCATCCCGCTTCCCGGAGGCCTATGATACGACCCCTCTCCAATTCTTCCAACTGCTCAAATTGCTTTCGAGCTCTTCTCCAAGGCATACTTCACTTGAAAAGGACACTACCAACAAAACAGCGCCAGTCAGAATGGAAAGTACCCGTAACAGGGCAGTCAGTCAGGTACAGCGATAAGGATGCTTATGTCACATGTGTGGCCGAGCATAGAACGCAGTAGTTCCCCACCTGATCCTCGGGGATGCCTTAATGATCCACATTTTTGCTTGCAACACATAGGCATGAATGTGCAACACCACAGCTTGCGCAAAAGAAAACAAATAAGAAGCAGCAGGGTCAAAGTTAATCCTAATACTAGCACAATAAATTATTAACACCACACCTTTTTCTTTTTGCACCGTTAATTTCCTAATTTGACTCTCCCAACCATCTGCAGTTCCAGCCTGAAGCCCAGCTGCTCATACGCTGTTGCTGTAAGCCTTCTCATTCAAATACAGCTTTTAATCACATTGGCTGTCATTGTTCCATATGTTTTCCCCTTAATGCACAGTGCTAAAACAGGCCTTATGCTGTGTTGACACATCGGTGCTGACAATACTGTTGTTCCATACCTTACACTGGCACATGACCAATGGTAGCGTAAACGAATGGAAACATAGTCATGATGACAGCATTGCAAGCGAAAATGGAGTTAATACCAACGTTAATTTCTCATGTCGAGAACACAGCACTGATGTCAGCAATATTGGTAATATCAGCAATGTTGGAGGACGCCTTCTGCCTATAAAGCAGTGACAGAAGTAGACACACCATGTAGTTGAGTTAAAGTAGAGTCCCCAAGGTAAAATATTCCTCCAGTAAAAGTAAAAGTTCCTCCCTTTGGACCTCCACTGGAGTAAAAGTACTGAAGTATTTACCTTCAAATGTACTTAAGTATCTTAAGCACCAGTCTTTTAATAGAAGGTCATTAATTAGTCTGACACCGATGTCTATTCAAAAGAACATAAGCATAAAACACTGAAAAAGAACAGTTTCCATTAGCTAGAACCAAGCTCTGTCCAACAGCTCAGAACAAGTTCAATATAAAGTGATCAGTGTACCCTGATTGGTGGGCTCGCTTCACACTTCTTTCATTTGAACATTTGACATTTTATGCCCACATCAGCCAAAAGGAAGGACAGATTTGGCCATAATGGAGTGGAGTAAACAGTAAGATATTAGACTTTAAAATGTAGTGGAGTTCAGTACAGTTACACCAACACTACTTAAAGTACACTAACACTTTATATTTACAGAGTTACTGTACACCACCACACTACTTACAGTACACTAACGCATTACACTTACTGAGTTACTGTACACCAACACACTACTTACAGTACACTAACACATTATATTTACAGAGTTACTGCACACCAACACACTACTTACAGTACACTAACACATTACACTTACTGAGTTACTCTACACCAACATACTACTTATAGTACACTAACACATTATACTTACTGAGTCACCGTACACCAAAACACTACATACAGTACACTAACGCATTACACTTACTGAGTTACTCTACACCAACATACTACTTATAGTACACTAACACATTACACTTACTGAGTTACTCTACACCAACATACTACTTATAGTACACTAACACATTATACTTACTGAGTCACTGTACACCAAAACACTACATACAGTACACTAACGCATTACACTTACTGAGTCACTGTACACCAAAACACTACATACAGTACACTAACGCATTACACTTACTGAGTTACTGTACACCAACACACTACTTACAGTACACTAACGCATTATATTTACAGAGTTACTGTACACCAACATACTACTTATAGTACACTAACACTTTATACTTACTGAGTCACTGTACACCAACACACTACTTACAGTACACTAACGCATTACACTTACTGAGTTACTGTACACCAAAACACTACATACAGTACACTAACGCATTACACTTACTGAGTTACTGTACACTAACACACTACTTACAGTACACTAACGCATTACACTTACTGAGTTACTGTACACCAACACACTACTTACAGTACACTAACGCATTACACTTACTGAGTTACTGTACACCAACACACTACATACAGTACACTAACGCATTACACTTACTGAGTTACTGTACACCAACACACTACTTACAGTACACTAACGCATTACACTTACTGAGTCACTGTACACCAACACACTACATACAGTACACTAACGCATTACACTTACTGAGTAACTGTACACCAATGCACTACTTACAGTACACTAACACATTACACTTACCGAGTTACTGTAGACCAAAACACTACTTACAGTACACTAACACATTACACTTACTGAGTAACTGTACACCAAAACAACCAATATTGTGATTCAATTATTATGAAAACAGGAAACAGCATTAACCTTATTCATATATTTCATTGCAGTGTTCATGTGATTAATGTTCAGGTTGATGGAAATAATCATGATGGCTATTGGTATAGAATAAAAACACATTCTTTCTGAGCTTATTTTGTCCACTGGCTTAGTTATCATAAAGCACACCACTTCATATCTATAAAAATAACACAAGAGAAACTGACTGCAATTAACATCCCAAAAAAATTACAGTCAATTGCTTGAATGATTAGTTTGATAGCACAGCGATAGCAGCAATCCTTGACCTTCTTAAATGTTAGAGTCCTGGATTACAACAGTGTGTTATGAACAAAGGACAATCCTGCAGCCAACCATATACTTTCCTTTGATACTTTTAACTTCAATCAATTAATATTCAGAGATTTCATATATGTCTAATGTGGCATTTCATGTTGCAGTGTTTATATGCCAATTTTGGGAGGAGGAGGAGAAGGAGCAGGAGGAGGAGGCTGCTAGCATGAACATTTTCTCTGAGGTCTGGCTTTTTTCCTTGGCAGCAAATAAATTCATGTTCCTGGCTGCTTGTCTTGCACCAGCAAAATTCATTAATCAGTCATGGCCACGCACAGGCAGCGCTCTCATATGCTTCAACACCTCACCTCATTCCGTGCACCATACGCTTCACTGCTGGGACCAGTAGGCTCATTCGGAAGCTTCTGGGGTACATCCCACAGATCCTGGCTCTGCCATTCAGAATGCAATTCAAGTAGGATGTGCTAAGGAGGCCCTAGTGAGTTCATGGATGAGCGCTTGGTCTACAGTAATTGAGTACTAGACGACTACGAGGGAAACTCATCTAGTAGAAGCAACGCATCACATTTTTAACTCTTTTAAATATTTACATGGGTTTGGCACCGTTTTAAATAGTACCCCTTAGAAGTTATTACTGTTTTACTGTACTTATAAAATGCAATAACACAAATATAGGATTATAGTTAATATGAAACACTTTCTCATATTATGTTTCCAACAAATGAAAAACTAAACTGTTTTATGTTTTAGGTGAGGCCATAAGTGGGCCACAGTTGTATCTAAGGGGCCCAAAAATGTCCTCTAAACTTAACTAGCCCCATAATTAGCCCTCTCAAAAATACATATATTATAAAGAGAATATTTAATTAAGCATCACTGAAATTACTGATGCATATCAGTCTATACACCCATCAGCCATGACATTAAAACCACCTCCTTATATCTCCACTCATTGTCCATTTTATCAGCTCTACTGACCATATAGGAGCGCATTGTAGTTCTACAATTACAGACTGTAGTCCATCTGTTTCTCTGTATACTTTATTACCCTGTTCTTCAATGGTCAGGACCTCCACAGGACCAGCACAGAGCAGGTATTATCTGGGTGGTGGATCATTCTCAGCACTGCAGTGACACTGCAGTGGTGGTGGTGTGTTAGTGTGTGTTGTGCTGGTGTGTGGAATGGATCGGACACAGCAGTGCTGCTGGAGTGTTTAAGCTCTCTGTCCACTCACTGCCCACTCTATTAGACACTCCTACCTTGCTGGTCCACCTTGTAGATGTAAAGTCAGAGACAATAGCTCATCTGCTGCTGCACAGTTTGTGTTGGTCATCCTCTAGTCCTTCATCAGTGGTCACAGGATGCTGCCTACAGGATGCTGCCACGGGATGCTGCCCACAGGACACTAGGCAGTTTTGCTTGATGGACTTTTCTCAGTCCAGCAGTGACACTAAAGTGTCCAGCAGCATTGCTGTGTCTGATCCACTCACACCAGCACGACACACACTAACACACCACCACCACGGCGGTATGATAGAGTGTGGGAATCTTTCCAGTTAAGTAGGATCATTTTTTGCCAATGGTAAAAATATATCAGTGGAAAGGATTTCATATGTTTGGGTATTGTTAATGAACTGATGTCGTAAAGTAGTGCTATAGTGGGACAGACCAGGATGCCGAGGCACAGGATCCCAGATAACCTGCCCATGACTATCCGGCCAAAAACCGAAAAAACCCAAGAAAACCATAATCAAAACAGAAACTAATATAAATGTTAAAATTATAATAGCCCTGGTTTGGAAGTCATGAGCGAAGGCAGGTGGGCTATTTATGAGGTCAATCAGTTTTTTTACTAGGTTAGTGTCTTTGTGCTGCAACCTCTGGAACTGGCCCTGCCCCTTCTTTATTAATAACAAAGTGTAGAATTAAGGATCTGCACTTTTAACAGTGCTTTTCTCATTTCTAAAAATTAGAAATAATTAATATCAAATTATAATCTCTGCTTGGTTAATAAGGGTTAATTCTACATAGATGTGTGTTGATGAAAGTAAATTCCAAGAACACATGAATTTAATACTTTTGGTTTTAGGTGGAGCTGCAGCTTGGCAGTCGGCCCTGATAGCTAAGCAGATTTCACCCTTTCCTCAAATAAACAAGAATATAAACAACCTGTTTTACTGTTTGCGCGAGGCAGCACAGCCCTTTCTCCTTCATTTGCATGTGCCGTTAGCGATAATAAAATAACACCTAAACTACTCAGACTGCAGTAAGAAGCCAATGAGGACTGAATGGTCTTTTCTAATGTTTCACTTTACAACTAAATCATGGCCATCATTACAATCGCAGTGGTCGGAGTACATGAGGAGGAAGGCGATACAGGATTCAGTAACAACATTTTGTATTTAACAACAGACTGGACTGTACATACACCCACCGGCCACTTTATTAGGTATACCTCCTTGTATCTACAATCATTGTTCATGTTATCAGCTCCACTGACCATATAGGAGCACTACAATTACAGACTGTAGTCCGTCTGTTTCTCTGTATACTTTGTTACCCTGTTCTTCAATGGTCAGGACCCCCACAGGACCACCACAGAGCAGGTATTATGTGGGCAGTGGATCATTCTCAGCACTGCAGTGACACTGACATGGTGGTGGTGTGTTAGTGTGTGTTGTGCTGGTGTGAGTGGATCAGACACAGCAGTGCTGCTGGACACCTCAGTGTCACTGCTGGACTGAGAATCATCCACCAACCAAAACTATCCAGCCAACAGAGTCCTGTGGGCAACATCTTGTGGGCAGCGTCCTGTGACCACTGATGTAGGACTAGAGGATGACCAACACAAACTGTGCAGCAGCAGATGAGCTATCGTCTCTGACTTTACATCTACAAGGCGGACCAGCAAGGTAGGAGTGTGTAATAGAGTGGACAGTGAGTGGACACAGTGTTTAAACACTCCAGCAGCACTGCTGTGTCTGATGTACTCACACCAGTACAACACACACTAACACACCATCACCACGTCAGTGTTACTGCAGTGCTGAGAATGATCCACCACTGACGTAATACCTGCTCTGTGGTGGTCCTGTGGGGGTCCTGACCATTTAAGAACAGGGGAATAAAGTGTACACAGAAACAGATTGACTACAGTCTGTAACTGTAGAAATACAGAGTGCTCCTATATGGTCAGTGGAGCTGATAACATGGACAATGAGTGTAGATACAAGGGGGTGTACCTAATGAAGTGGCCGGTAGGATGAATATGATCATGGACCTGAGAGGAGTGTACACAACAATACATCAGTTTACTGAAGCAGTTATCTATAGTTACACTTAAAGATTTTCATGGTCAGTCTTTGAAGTAGTGGGACCCTGCCGGGCCCTGTTGTTGTGTATGAAGCAATATAAAAGGTATTGCTCTGAGGTGCACTTCATCTTCTGCTGTAAACTCAGTTCATGTTCTGATACACAGTGCCCTGTTGTTACTCAGCTTGACACATCGCTTTGTCAGACCAGGTCTGCCACTAGACAAGACACCCAGAAATGAATGGCTCGCAGTAGGAAGGCAGGATGTTTGGTCAAAAGAGTGTCCAAAATAAACCAGCGGCCACTTCCCCTTTTGGATGTTTACCCACTCAAGAGGGGCGGCTGTTTTTCACATGCAACTTTCCTTGTTACTATTCTATAATATATAATGTATAAGTGTCCTTCTTTAGTCCCCAGAAGCACAAAGATATTGTCATTGAAATGATATCAATATCATACAAACTAACTATCATAGCTGTCCACAGAAAAATTAGTATCTCCAAAATGGCAACTTTACAGAAGACAGCAAAAACCTAATGTCATTATAATGTAAGTCAATGGAACCAGATGTCTTTCCGAGCCATTTGTCTTGGTCCATTGATCATGAAATGTACACACAATGTAAACAGCAGCTTCTGTGTTCAAATGATGCATAAAAGTAAAAATCGTCAAAAATGGGGATACATATTTTTTTATTGGACAGCATAAAGCATTTACATTTGTAAAGTGTCTTAAGTAAAGTGTAAAGTCTTAAAACAGTGCAAATTCTTAACATTCATTTTTACTTTATTTGATACATAACATTACAAAATCATGCTATAAATATATCACACCAGATGTCATTTGTTGTCATGTGATGTCATGTTGAGTAGTTTAACAATGTATTTTTATCTTTGCTAGTAATTATCAAGCCATTTGACAATGTTTGAAGCCATGACATCTAGCTAGAGTACAAAGCAAAAAGTAGCATGTGACAAGCTATCATGCTATCTCATAAGTACTGCTAATGATAAAGTCATACTACTGAACAAAATCTGTCATGACAACTCATGAGGGCATATGACAGCAACCATACGACATGTTTATGGCATGATTATGTCAGTGTTCTGTAGTACACTCTAATTCGCTGAATAAAGTAAACTGCTATGTTATTTTTATTTCAGTTTTATTGCAGTTTTCAGTTTCAGTTAGTTTTAAGAGTGCATATAGTTTTTGTTTTTTTGTTTTTGGAAAGTAAGATTTTTATTTTTATTCGACTTCAGTCATACGGTAGTTTTGGCTTTTAGTGTTATTGAAATTGAGGCATTCCCAAATTAATTTCATGCTATGAACCTATAAATTGGATGCATTTCTATCTCCTAAATATTACTTGACTTGTAGGGAACACACTAAAGCTCATGAAAAGGGGTGTTACAAACAAATATTTAATATAGGAATAAAAACATATGGTAACACTTTACTTGAAGGGTGTCTACATAACACATTCATAACGTCTTACATAAACACTTCGTAACATATTCATCAATGTTTCAGTGAACATTCTTTAAAGTGTACATGTTTTACCTGATGTTAATATGGAGTACTCATTTTACTGAGAGACTTTTTTTTTTCAAAATAAAAGTTCTCAATTGATTTTTGAGTCTCATTTCTGGACAGGCAAAAATAAAAATAATACATCATGAATGAAGTTTTTAAATGTCTCCTACTAAAATGACTTGAGTACTCCATATTAATATCATGTAAAACATGTTCACTATATGAATGTTGGTTTAATCATTCATCATTGATTTATAAAGAGTTTATGTGTTATGCAGACACCCTTCAAGTGTTACCAAATAAATAATGAAAGCAGAGAGCTACCAGCTTAAGAATGAGGCCACAGCAAAAACTGTAACTGATTAGCTGACACCATAATAAGAAAAAATGTGTTTCACTGAAAATAAACTGGGGATGCACTACTTTCAGTTGCCTTGTGATACCATGCCTGACATCAGAGCCCACCAACCAATCACCATGCCCCACTAAACCTATTACATATTGTATGCATCTCTACTCATCATTAGAAGAACAGTTGCACCCAGAAGGCAGTGTGGGATTGCAGTGCTATTGGGAAGGAAGATAAAGGTTACCAGGAACAATAAAGTCTGAGTCACTCCATAACAGTCAGGCAAGACACCATTGCAGTCTTTGGCGACATGGACGTGGTGTTAAGGGCAGTCGTCATAATGGTCTGCGTGCATATAGTCCTGTGTCGTGCAGCCATCTGACAATGGTGCTGGCAGTAACAGAATGACTCATGGAGGGCATCACTGCTCACTGAATGTCCACAATCGTGGCTGTTGGTTCAATCAGATACAGCCATAAGGCCTGTTCTTGCGTACATCACATGCCAAGCATTAAACTTGAATCATTCACATGTCTCATGATGTCAAACCAACCCACCAAGTTTCATTCCAGCTGGTTGATTCCTTCTGGGTGCAGCTATTTGTGCAGCTATTCTTTTGATGATGAGTGAATATTGGCAATACACTGAATGATATAGGAGACTTTACATGCATCTCCTTGTATTGGCTGCCTTAGATACATTGCCACACAGATTTCTGAAAAAGGTTATGGGTAAAAACACTAGGAAAATAAACTAATTAATGAACGTTTTTAACTATAAAAGTCATAAAATGTATTGAAATTAATTGAACTTCAAATAATAAACGAACAAAAAGACACAGGTTGATGTTCCGATGGTGTACTACTTGATGTTCAGTGAAGTCAAAATGTTAAGGCAGCCAGGGTACTTACTTTCAGTGAAACAAACTGTAAGAAGAAGCATTTCAAGGCAGATTCGCCTTGGAAAGGCGAACAAAGAATCACAGTTGGAAAATCTCCGTGGGTGAGATTCTCTGGACATGAAGGACTGCAACAGCACCGGTGCCTGATGTGTTCTCCGCAGGTGCCATTCAGTCTTTGTAAATGATATGAAAGGCCTCGTTCCTCGCAGACGTCGCCTTTCCGTTCGCTTTTAATCGGACTAAACTCCCACAAGACTTAAAGCTGTTCTTTACATTTAAAACCAGTGAGATTACATTCCATACCTCTTAATGACATTCCGCAGATGGTTCCACGAGACTGCCATACAAATGAGGTTAATACAATTCCGAGTGCTGGCGAAGATAATACTTTTATCAGGCATAGTGGCAAAAGAGACGTTTTTTTAAAAGGCAGATGATAGACATTCAAGGTTGAACCAGAGCCGGCACCGATTAACACCACTGAGAAGTTCTCCCAGGCGGCGAAGGACACAAATGGCTTACACTGTGCCTTATAAACATTATCTACAGACTCACCTACACACTTCTACACACATATGTTACCAAACACCATAACAATGGCACAGCAACATCTCAACAACCACATGGGACACCATAGCAATGGCCCAACAAAACATTAGAAACCACCTGGGATACAACAGCAATGGTCCAGCAACACACTAGCGACCACCTGGGATAGCATAGCAATGGCCCAGCAACACATTAACAGCCACCTGGGATAGCATAGCAACGGCCTGGCAACAGATGGGATACCATGGCAATGGTCCAGCAACACATTAGCGACCACCTGGGATACCAAAGCAAGGCTCCAGCAACACATTAGCAACCACCTGGGACACCTTAGCAATGGCACAGCAACACATTAGCAACCACCTGAGATTGCAATGAAGTGGGAACTCTGTTATTACTGGAGAAAAGCAGTTTAAAAGGCTAAAATGGGCACTTTCTTCTGTCAGCCTTGAAGTGTTAACCAAATTAAACTAATGATGACATTCAGCTGATTGAACACAGCCAGACGAAAATCCTAAATGTGAGCTTCACTCACATTGAAATGCTGGCAGACTGGATTTTCAACTATTTGTCTAGAAATGTGTCCTTGTGCCAAATTTACACCCACCGCTGAAGCACACAAGAGGCATTAGTTTTAAACGACAGCTTTGGAAGTTAACTATGTGTACTTGTAAATCCATAAAGCGGGAGTTGTTTTATCTCTGATTTGAGAAAACATTATTAATTCATGGCGCTGAGTCCACTGGAACGCTATTTTACTCCCGTACAAGTCATTTAAGACTTTATAGTCTAATAATCTCCATTTGGACTTTCATTTCAAGCCCATGTGAGAAATCCTCCATTCTTCATTTAGGCTCATCTGTATCTCTGGACTCCGAATCTGAAATGTTGAATTTTCCGTGCCTTTCACTTCATTTAGGAAGTCCTCATCATGACTACAGAATGTTCACCCACTGAAATTAGGCCTGTGCCATAAAAGAAACCTCTTATTCAGATAACAGCAGTAGAAAATAACAACCATAAAAAGGGGCAGTGGGGCGTTGGAAAAGAGCCAGAATATAAAGCTAATGTTGGTATTATTATTACTGACAAAATTAAATCCAGGTTTTCCAGTAAAACAGAAACTCAACAAATGTTTACAGATATTTTCTTAATTCAACCAAAGTTTTGTCTTTCATAGCAAAATAAAATGACACAAACTTAATGCCATTTACTGCTTGCACATTATTTTTTAATCTGACATTTTTTTAAAGAACTGAATCTAAACAAGAGAATCTGGACAACCTGCTACTTCAAAAACAGCAAATTTCTGATTAACCACAGAGCATTTTTATTGCTGAGCTATGCCTCAGTGGGTCATAGGTAACAGTTCTCCACACGCTTTCATCTGCATGATTTTTTCCTTGATTTCGTCAGTTGAGGCCTCTCGATACCTTTCCACAAATGTGGCCAATTTCTCTACTTGAACATTCCAGGGGGTAGGGCCTGAAAAACACCAGGTTCTGCTAGGGCAAGCTCAGCAATTGGTGATGTCCTGGAGACGGTATTACGGTCTTCTCCCACTTTTTGGAAAGCCTTCTTCATCGACCCACCTTGGTTAAAGGCTTGTAGGGCACGCTTGTAACGCAGCATAACTCCACAAACAGTTTTTGCTGTAGAAAAAAATATATATCTGAGTGCAGATACACCATAGAACCACTGCAAAATAATGTCATAATCAATAACAGTTATTACCTCGAGTACGACTCAGAGACGGAACTTAGCAAGACAAGAACGTGGTCATACATTACTTGGAAAGAAATATTTTTTTATAGATAGTTTAGAAATTATGTTAGTTACAAGCATATTTCAGTTTGCTTTTGACTATAACAGTAAATGACCAAAGATTTTATAATACATGCAATCTTGTCTGCTGTTTCAGATAATATCTTTTTTTCCACAGAAAAAATTGTTGCAACCCCAAATCAGAAAAAGTTGTTAAAAAAGCAGTGTTTATTATATTTACTTTGACTTTTATTTGATTGCAGGCAGTATAAACCCAAAGTATTTTATGGTCTGGTCAACTCATTGCAACACATTCCAAAAGAAATTTGGACAGGAGCAATTAAGGGTTAGTAATGAGGTAAAAAAACAAAATAATTATGTGATGTCTAACAGGTGACCGCAATCATCATTTGGTCTTTGAGGAGCACAGATGGACAGAGGATCTCAAAAATACTGAAAATACTGAAATGTTTAAAAACTATGCTCCTCAAAAATATACTGGCAGGGGTTTGCAAATTTCTCTGTCTACAGTGCTAAATACCACTAAACGATTCGGTGAATCATGGGGAATTAAGTGCCTTCAGGGGTGAACACATCAGGCTGAGCACGTCATTCAGTAATGGCTGATATAACCACATGGGCGTGGGATTACTTGATCAAATCTTTATCAAGCACTCCATTACAGGGTTACTTTCACAAATACCACCTAAAACATTACTGTGCAAAACAGAAGCCTTATGTTAACCATGTCCAGAAGCAGCATTGACTTCTGAGATGGACCATCACACAAATCGGTATTCCAGATTTCTTTTGGAAGAAATGGATGGCAATGCAAAACCTCATGATGCACACATTACAAAGGCATGGCTGTGGAAGAAGAGGGTACAGATACTGGACTGGCCTGCCTGCAGTCCTGAGCTTTCCCCAATCGAGAATGTGTGGAGAATTAGAAATGACAAATGCGACAGTGACGACCTGGTACCGTTGAATATCTTAAGACATGTTTGCAGGAAGAATGGGACAAAATAACACCTGAAACATCACTTGGTATCCTCGGTCTGTTAAGTGTTATAAGAAGGAAAAAAAGAAATATCTTGGGTTTCATCTTACCTGTTATCTCACTACTTGACTCTTCAACCTCTGATCCAATGGCCTTCTTTCCTGAGTAGAAAACATCACATTTAAGTAGTTCAAATAGGTCAAGGACAAATGTAGGTCAAATGTACTTACTAGTATGAAATGCGATGCACAGTTAAACACTTTTGGCCCAAATCTAAAACTATATATTGTATCTGCAGCACAGTTTGTTGCATCATTTTTTCTGCAATATTATGGTTTGGACAGTACACTGGAACTCATACTTGTAAATAAACTTGTATTTCTGTGTCCCAGCTAGTATCTGTACAGACTGTAACTGTGCATTGTGATCCATCACCTGTTGTTACGGTGCTTGTAACTTCCATCAAAGGCTCACTCTTTTTGGAAAAACTGAAAATAGTGTTACAGGCTTGGCTTGAAGAAAAAAGATGATAGCTCCGTAAGTTAAAATGTTCAACCATTATTGTAACTATAATGTTACAGTTATAACTGTAAGTATAACTGTTGCATTTACTATCATTCTCTTCTTTACACATTGTCAGGTTTCATAAAGCAACCACAGCAACAATTTGCAACTGGGTGAGATGCTAGTACTTTATTTAAGGTATGAAATCTTAAGGCAGACATGAAAAAAAAACTTTACTGTTAATTACAAAGTAAAAAGGTTTAGTAAGTTTGCTGCCATTTTAATTAATTCTACGTATAGCAATGCTGACCTGATTTAACAAAAAAATTAATTTAACCAATTGGCATTGTGAAAAGTTCTGTAAAAATTAGCACAGTGTAATTCTCAGTTCTGTAAAAACAGGACATTTACCTGTAATGTCAGACACTGTTACAACAGCTGATAGGTTTGCATGATACAGTTACAAACTACCATTTTACAGATACTGCTATGCAAACACACAAATGTTTTTTTCATTATGAATGTGTTTGAAAGCAATACGTTTTCAGTGTGCAATAGACCAATGAGGTCTCAAAATTATAATTGAAAAAAATGATACACTTGTATGGTGTATTCTGCACAAATCTAAATGTAGACAAAAGGTAGCAAAAGGAAGAGGAGTAGCTAGTTATCTTTTCTTTTTGGAGCACCTGTAGATGATCCTGAAATGCTTGAGGACCTTGAATGGCTTGGAGATGAGGCTACAATACAACAGAAAACAGGAAGTTTACATTTATTAATCCAAGCGGTTCGTTTATTCAACTATATGGACATCACGATTAAAGACTCGTAATTTTGGTCAAAGTACAACTTATGATCAAATTTTAAAATATTCAGGACACCATAAACTTTATTAGCTAAGCCTTTCATCTACCTGTCATTCGAGAAAGGTGATCCTTGAGGAATTTCTTGTCCACTTGAAGATGTTTTATTGTTTCCTGAAGACTTTTAACTTTCTCCTTTCAAGAAGCATCTTCGCAACTTGTAATTCTTACAAGGCGGTTGGTGATACTGAAATATATGACAAACAGTATTTCATTTGTAGGCATTTAGCACAATCTGCTAACTGTTTGACAACATTATTTATGTATTTATGTACAACATTTAATTTTGATGTACTATATTTGATAAGTTGCGAATGGTAATCCAGTGCATTTAGGAGTGGATGGCACCAAGAGACCTAGTCAATAATTTGTTAGTCCAGGACTTATTTTAGTCTGTTTTGCACCACATCTTTGTAAAAGTTATGTGGTTTACGTTTTATATGGTGTGTTGTTACATGTACATGCTATTACAGACACTTTAACAACAGCTGATGGGTTGCTGTGTGCGCTTACAACCCATAATATTACAGATACTCACTGCAACATGGACACACAAATTTACTGATTACGAGCATGAATCGCTGTGTGGGGTTACATTACAGATACTAACTGCACAGTGGGTTGCATGGTTTAACTAAAAAACGCAGATCATTTCAAGGTGAGGTAAAAAAGGAACAGGCATGGATCAAGGTAAGTACACATTTCAGTGGGTCTTGTGGGACAAGCGCTATTATCATATACAGAAGCCTAAAGATTCTTTACTAGGGGGAGCTATTAGATATAGCTTTTGTGTTCAGGTCAAGTGAGCAGCTGCTAACTATTGTAAAACGCTATGTGAGAAGAGGCACCAGTGTCATAACTGATGAATGGCGAGCGTATAGAAGTCTTTCAGATCTCGGCTATGATCACCATACTGTTTGCCACAAAAGACATTTTGTGCATCCACTCACCAGGGCACACACTCAGCACCTGGAGAGGACTTGGCAAATATTCCAGGTTGATGTGTGGCGACACCGAGCAAACCAAAACACAAAACTTCTAAAAGAATACCCATAGATTATAGAGTGGGAACACCGGCTTGCCAGAAAGCACAAATGGGGTATACTTGGAAGATCCATGACATTAGAAAACTGTATAAAAGACATTAAATGATTTTGATGAGTATTCTGAATTTTCTGGCCCTCAGTACCTGATGCCTGTCTCATTCTTCAAATGGAAATGTAGAGAAACTTTCTGTTCAGATGTATTGATATTGGCATGTGGTTTGGCTATGTTGTCAACAATGTTTTGAGAAACATGGTTTAGAGGCCGATTGCCCGAATATTTTCTGACCATTTCATTAGAACTTTTCACATAAAAAACGTTTTTCCAAGATGAATGTTGTATAAATCATATCTTAGAATAAGTATTGAAATTGTACCAAAATATGCTGTATTATTCATATCAATATGTTGATTACAAACAGAAAAATATTTCTGGTTGTGTAATGTTTTGCAAAATGTAAGATGAAATAGATGTTACCTTTTTTTAAATAACTGGACTATAGGCTTTTGATGTTAAATGATGTTGATGTTAAAAACATTATCAATAAATGAACTTCTGTTCAAAGTACAAATTAGTGATTCTGGTACTTTTCTGTTTAGATGTACATAAGAAAATCTCTCTTTACCTAAAGTCTGTGAAGAGCTCTCATAGTGATTTATAAGTTGTTATGAGCTATATAGAGGTGATCAATAAATCTGTGAAGAAACCTTATAGGTGTTCATTAAAGGTTAAAAAAAATAATTTTTATTTTGAAAATACTTGGAACCATTAAAATGTATGCCAGTTAGAGTGAGGGTATCACTGTGGATCTTTAAAGCATCATGTAAATAAACTCAACATTTGTTATAAAGCTTTATGATACAGGTCTCAGCTCACTTTGTGCTATAAAGCCTTATACTGTGATGTTATAACGTTTTATGTCTGTGATTATAAAAATTTATGTAGCGTTACAAAGGCTTATGTCAAGTATTATAAAGCATTATGAATGCTTTATAGATGTTTATGAATGCACTTATAATGCAATATAGTGAGGCCTCCGCTCTAACTCATAACCTCATAAACTCATATAATCCTCCTCAGTATCTTCAAAATGAAATGATTATGTAAGTGCACATAACATCTAATCATTTAATAAACATATATTGAACATTTATAAGCTCTCCTTACAGACTTGAAGCATTGTGTGAATTAATGCATTAAGCTTTATAATACAGTACAATCATGTTAAGAACTGGGAAAATCTGTACATTTACATGAAGCTTTATACTGCAGTGTTATACTAGTTAATGTGTGTGATAATGTGATTATGAATGTATATGCATAGTTACAAAGGCTTATTTCAAGTATTCTAAAACATTATGAATGCCTTATAGACCTTTATGAATGCACTTATAATGCATTATGGAAACCTGATTCATAGAAAGTGTTACCTATAATGTATCCAACATGTTTAAAAGGTCAGTTACTAGAGTCTTTCTATGGTTTGCAAACGAATAAATCAATAAACAAATGACTTTTTAAAAAACAACTGATGGTAAAATGAGTTTTTACTGCCACTGTTACTACGGTAATTTCTAAAAAAATTGTTAGTGTCAAAAGAAATAAAAAATGAGCATAAATTAGCATTAATTTCCACTTCATGTTCAAAAGCATATCATTTCACAGTTGTATTTTCTACATCTTCAGTGGCCACTGCAACCTGAACGGTCTGAGATCCCCCAGGTAAAAATGAAGTACATCTGAATGTACTAGAAATGTACTTTAATATCAGTAAGTATATTTTAAGCACCGTATTAATAATGCAAGTGCAATATATACACTCATCATCAAAAGAATAGTTGCACAAATAGCTGCACCCAGAAGGAATCAACCGACAAGAATGAAACTTGGTGGGTATGTCTGACATCATGAGACATGCAATTGATTCAAGTTTCACGCTCAGCTGCACGTGATGTAAGCAAGGACGGGACTTATCACTGTACCTGACTGACCCAACAGACACATTTGCGGACATCCAGAGAGCAGTGATGCCCTCCATGAGTCATCCTGTTAGTGCCAGCACCATTGGCATACGGCTGCTTGATGCAGGACTACGTGTACACAGACCGTTATGATGACTACCCTTAACACCACGTCAACATCACCAAAGACTGCAATGGTGTTGTGCCAGACTGTCATGGAGTGACTCATAATGGTAACAACTCCATCCCGAGACGTCTGGCATGTTGTGTTAGTAAACATGGCGGCCCGACGCCATACTGAGAGACACTACTTCTGTGTGTGTAGCTCAATAAATATTAACCATATCGGTCTAAATTTATCATCACTTATTGTTCCTGGTAACTTTTATCTTTCTTTCCAATAGCACTGCAATCCCACACTTCCTTTTGGGTGCAACTATTCTTTTGATGATGAGTGCAATATCATGTACACTATCTGTAAATAGAGATATAAACATTCATGAATATGTCATGAAGTGTTTATGTATGATGTTATGAATGTGTTATGTAGACACCCCTCAAGGAAAGCGTTACAGAGGGTTCTTTATGTAGCCCTTTATGTGGCTCCCTGGGTCAGCCTGAAAAGCTGGTATTTTGGCATGGTGCTCGTGTCGTTTTAAAAATCCTCAGCATGACTGCTGACTTACTCTCCCTGCAAAATCTGCACAGACAAGAACTTTGTCACTGGCCTACAGCTGAACCGCACAGGAGGCCGAATCCCCCAGCATTCGTTTTAAATGACAGGTTTGGAAATGAACTGCGTGTATGAAGCAGGAGTTTATTTTATTTTTCCCCCCCTCGCTTTCATTTGAAAAACATCATTAATTCATAGAGCCAGTGTCAAAGAGAGCCTTCCGCAAGGGAACGCAGTTTAACAGCTCAGCATCCTCAAAGAGATGCGGGGCTCGTTTCACCTCCGTCCCTCGCTCTCCCACGTTCACCCATAAATTCACTTGGCAGTGCTTGATCCAGAGACCTTGAAGTACAAAGTGGAGAGCGGCCTGGATCCCCGACGATGAAGAGCGAAGGGAAAAGCCATAACGTCTGTCCTTTCATATTAATACGGGACAAAGAAGACGCTCTTTGATCTGAGCAGGAAGGTCAGCCTGTTTAAAGCACAATCGGGCTAGATTGAAAAACGATTCGATTGCCCCTGGAAATCACAGATGCTTGGGTTGGAGTTGGGTTGGAACAGAGTCCTATGTGATGTCCAGCTGAGTTAGCTTTGGTTTTAGCTCTTTAAAATTGCCCAAGATATCCTCTCTTCAACTTTGCGCCCCAGGTAGTTAAGGCAAACATCAGACACCACGGAGAATGCTAATTTAATACTGCATATTTCAACATATAGTACCAGGCAAAAGTTTGGGCACACCCAACTAAATGAACTAAACAGTTATCTTAAAGACTCTACAGGCTTGTACTTAACAGCTCCAACTGATCAGATGTCTGAAACAATACATATCCTGCTATACCACATATACTCTTTATGAATCACAGTATTATATTTCTGCCATGTTGCCAGCTTTATCTCTTTTTTAGCACAGTTTAAAAGCTCTGGTTACTCTTTCAATCTAGTGAATATTGATGATGGACAGACCAATAGAATTGGTCCAAAACTGCTAACAACAAATCTTGTTATATCAACCTGTATTGCATGTTAATGTTTATCCTCCTGTAAAGTTCCATTTTGGAGGTTTTTAAGGTGGATTGTATAATTCCATGAGGACTTTTTTATATTTTGATGTCTTCACTTTTATTCTAAAGTACAGCATTAATATAAACATAAGGAGAACCTTCTATGAGTAGCTGTGTCTATATTTTTGACTGGTACTGTTTTAACATGCTTCACAGTTGGGGAGCTAAAAATTGTGTCTCTTCATGAACATTAACTTAGACAACATAAAAAGACGCCCCAAATGAATCCAATTTACTACTTTTAACCAGCTCAGACTCGGACTGAATGAAGCTTGCTTCTTAGCTTGAACTGGGCCTGAAGTTTTGGTCTAAACCTCAACACTTCCCAAGGAACTTTCAGTCCAAACCCACACCATGCTGTGAATCTGAATGCCCAACAAAAGTTTGCCCGAACTCAATCAACCCACTTCAAAAATGACCAGGACCAGCTCATCAGTGGGTTGGTGGTCAAAGGCACGACTCATCACTGAAGATGCCGCTGCCATTCTGCGTCACTCCATGAAAGTCTGACACGACACCACTGAAGTCTTTGGCGACGTTAATGTGGTGTTAAGGTCAGTCATTGTAACGGTCTGTGTACATGTGGTCCTGCGTCGTGCAGCCGTCTGCCAGTGGTGCTGGCACTAACAGGATGACTCATGGAGGGCATCACTGCTTGCTGAATGTCTGCAATCACGATTGTTGGGTCAGTCAGGCACATTGATAAGGCCCATCCTTGCTTACATAACATGCGCAGCCAAGTGTGAAACATTCGCATGTCTCATGATGTTAAACCTAACCACCAAGTTTCATTCCTGTAAGCTATATGTGGAACTATCATTTTGACGATGGCTCACTATCATCATCATATTGTGGCGACCGCCACTGAAAAAAACATGCTGCGTTGTGTTTGTGCAAGAGTGGAGTGCGAGGGGCTGGTGCGTGCGGCATTGCCCATGATGCACCGCAGCTTCTCTCGCTCATACTCTGCTCTATAGCGCTGTGGTTGATGCATGTGTTGCAGGTGGTTGCGGACATATGTGTTCATTTGGTCGTTAGTGTTTTATTATGTGTGTTTTTAGTGTGTTGTGAGTGTTGGTGTGATTCACCGTTAGGGTGAATCACACCGTGTAAGGGTAGGAGCTGGCTCCGTTGAGCCAGTG
>CM067487.1:12111555-12153047 GCA_034552555.1 Semaprochilodus insignis | reverse complement strand
GTGCTGGTGTGAGTGGATCAGACACAGCAGTGCTGCTGGAGTGTTTAAACACTGTGTCCACTCACTGTCCACTCTATTAGACACTCCTACCTTGCTGGTCCACCTTGTAGATGTACAATCAGAGACAATAGCTCAATAGCTCATCTGCACAGTTCGTGTTGGTCATCCTCTAGTCCTTCATTAGTGGTCACAGGATGCTGCCCACAGGATGCTGTTAGCTGAATAGTTTTGGTTGCTTGAACGATCCTCAGTCCAGCAGTGACGGTGAGGTGTCTAGCAGCACTGCTGTGTCTGATCCACTCACACCAGCACAACACACAACAATATACCACCACCACGTCACTGTCACTGGAGGTGCTGAGAAGGATCCCACATAATACCTGCTCTGTGGTAATGATACCTGCCTTTCCTAAAGCTTTTTGTGAGATGTACTTTCAGATTTTCTATGAAGTCTGCAAGCATATTTTTCCACATCTCCAAGCAATCCTCAATCCTCAAGATTATTACGATAGAATTATAGTATAGATAGTATTATTATAGACGTTTTAGGATTTTTCCTTCATATTATTCATATCTTTCATATCCTATCATAACACTGATACTATTCAGTTATCCAGTCCACATCTATGTATGTGTATTTGGGCCTTTCTCTACATACTTGTATGTATGTAAAAACAATCAAATTACTTAAAAACCCAATTAAATAAACAATAAACAGAAACCTGTATAAACAGAAACCTGTTATCAGGAGTGGCAGTCAGATGGAGAAATCTGGGTTTGGCAGATTCCAGGAGAGCGCTACCTATCAGCTATGCCGCCAACAGTAATGTTTGGTGGGGGTTAATGTTGCAGCTAGGCCACATACCTCCAGTGAAGGGTAACGATAATGTTACAGCATACAAGGACATTTTAGGCAATTAATGCTTCCGACTCTGGTGCAGCCGTTTGGGGAAGAACTTTCCCCTTCTGGCCTGACTGTGCCCCTGTGCACAAAGTGAGCTCCATAAAGACCAGATTTGACAAGTCTGGTGTGGAGGAATCCCAGTGTCCTGCACAAAGCCCTGACCTCAACCCCAGTGAACACCTTTGGGATGAACTACAGCGAAAGTGTGAGCCAAGCCTTCTTGTCCAACATGACTACCTGACTTCATAAATGTCTTTTAGACTGAATGGCCCCAAAATCCCACAGACACGCTCCAAAATCTGGTTGAAAGCCTTCTCAAAAGAGTGGAGGCTGTTATAGCCACAGTCGGGAAGGGGATGAGGAGGAGGTAGGTAACTCCATATACCTTAATCGTCAAAAGAATAGTTGCAGAAATAGTTGCACCTATAAGGAATTATTTGATAATTGCGGACATTCAGGGAGCAGTGATGCCCTCCGTGTGTCATCCTGTTAGTGTCAGCACCAGATCATTACAACGACTGCCCTTTATACCACATCAATGTCGTCAAGACTACAATGGTGTCGTGCCAGACTGCCATGGAGTGACTCAGAATTGCAGTGGGTCATCTTCAGTGTCAGAGTCTCGCTTTTGTCTTGATGGAGACGACCAATGAATCCGAGGCACTGTGGTCAGTGCCAAGATGAAACAATTGGCTCACATGTCACACGTTCAGAAGGTCTGGTGTCACTCCACCTCCACCCCTACCGCAAAATCAAGCTGCATGGGATGGATTATCACAGGACACCACTAGGAACCTCTACAACTAGATGCTGACAGAGACGTCTGTCATGTTGCTTTAGCAAACATGGCAGCCCATCACCATACTGAGAGACACTACTTCTGTATGTGTAGCTCAATAAATATTGCAAATATCAGTCTAAATGTATCATCTTTTATGGGATGTGGAATGGGAGCTCATTCAGGTGTGGTGATATCCTTTAGCTGGCAAAAGAGTGGATCAGACATGATTAGACTTCATTGAAGTTCTGAGCCAGTAAAGCAGTTTGTGACTTCAGGGTATAGGGACTCTAACTTGCTCTTCTTTGAAACTCCTTCCCAGTGATCGCACTCATTAAAATCAGAGATGAGGGTCCGGCGTGCCACGGGTCTTTGGCGTCATCCGCTGCTCTGCTAACGTTGCTGCTCCTATAAATGAGACATTGTTAGCATGGGGACTCTGTGCCCCAGCTTTCTGCTCAAAGCACATTATTCTCACACTAACTCAACAGCTTCAGCCCAAATAATTGGACATAGGAGAGGAAAACAGTGGCTCGACTGCCCTGAATGAACTCGAACTGGTGCAAAATGTGCTCAATTGTCCCAACCAGCAGTAGGTGATTATGATCTGAGTGAGAAGTGCCAGGTTCAAGAAGATCACTGGGTTAATGGACTTATTAGTGACTCCATCTACGCTCTTCTGAGAAGTGTCTTGATTTAGCATGTAATAGAAATGATAAATACAGCACTTTTGCCAGAGCTAATAGATTCAAGCAGAGCAGTTATGACACTTAATTTGAATATAATGTTTGTAATTTAAATCATAGTTGGCTATTTGAGGAATGGAACAATAAATCAGCATGTCGGAAACTATGGTAAGACCATTCCTTCTTCTTGAAAGATGAGTCAGGCATGAATCTAATGTGTGTTCCATTGAAGATACGATTAAAAATGCAGCCATATCTCCAATTTGCACGTCGTCTCGAGATGATCACAGAGATCATGCATCATTCTCTAATTAATTGCAATTCACAATGTCTTTGTCAAAGGAAAGGAAGCTACTCAAGGGTTGAAAATGAACTGGAAGTCATAATTAAACTGCGTATTAGTCGGGTGAGGCTCTATCTGCCAGATCACTGGCTTGCTTTGTAGTGATTTGGAGGGCTTTTGAAGTGTGAAGCTTACGGAGATTCATTTATATGATAAATAGCATATAACAGATGTAGAAGTTAATTACACATTTCCTTGAATGGTTCTTCTTTTATTAACATGTTTTATTAAAATCACAAAGGAAGTATGAGGGAAAAAACACACCTACACTGTACAACTATGAAATCTTGGCAAGTAAAAGTCTCTAATACCTAGTTTTATAGGTAATTTAAGATTGTGGTAGGCTTATAAGATTATTTAACAAATGAACTATATTGGCAGATATTTTTACTTATTTTGAGAAATGTGCTTGAAACAAGTCAAATTATCTGCCCATATTGTGAGACAATTTGACTTATTAAAATTGCTTAAAATGTACGCAAAAACATAAATACATTTACCTTTTAATACATCTAAAAATAATTTTACCTGCCATGATATCATTTTTATGCGGTGTATAATGATAATGCTAAATGCCAGTGTCCAGCGTTGTAGAAAAATACCTTGACAAGTAAAATTATCTTATATCTAGTTGACATATCTTTAAATTCTCATTTCAAGATCATTTAACCTGATTTTCAGGTCATTTTTGTAGTGTTTCAATTGATTTTAATAAGTCAACATTTCTCACTATACTGGAAAATATTTTAACTCATTTTAGGAAACATGCTATAAACAAATCAAATATTCTGCCAGTATAGTGAGAAACTGGTTGGCTTAATAAAATCATTTCAAAGAAGTATAAACAGCCTGGAAATTAGGTTAAATAAGTTTAAAATTCTCATTATTATAAGCTAATTTTAAGATATAACATCTAGATATAAGAATTTTACTTGCCAAAATATAATTTTTTCTGTATATAATGATAAGGCTAAACTCTATCAGTGTTCAGCGTTGTAGTAGGTACACTGCAAATGTATTTATATTTAAATATCTTGACAAGTAAAATTCTTATATCTATTTGACATATCTTAAAACTCTCATTTTGAGATTGTTGTAAGCTCACTTTGAAATTATTTAACCCCACTTTCAGGCAATTTTTACTTGTTTAAAGTGATTTTAGTTAACCAAGGTTTCTCACTGTATTTGCAGATAATTTAACTTGTTTTGAGAAATGTGTTTAAAACAAACCAAATTATCTGCCAATATAGTGAGAATTGCTGGCTTACAAAAAAGATATATCAACTAGATGTAAGATGATTTTGACTTGCCAAGATCTCATTTTTTGCAGTGTATAATGATAATTCTAAACTTTGTCCAGCGTTGTACTAGTTACATTGCCAAAAAAGTGAGATCTTGACGCAATGTACAATTATCTTACATGCAATTAAAATATCTTAAAAATCCAATTTTGAGATTGATGTAAGCTAACTTTAAGATTGTTAAACTTATTTCCAGATTTTACTTGTTTTAAGTGATTTTAGTAAGCAAAATTACTGTATTTGCAGATAATGTGGTATGTTTTAAGCACATTTCTTAAAATAAAGAAAAAGATGTCAACACATTGAGATCATTTGGCTTACTAAAATCACTTAAAACGGGGGGAAAAATGGGGAAAACGGGGAAAAAAAACTTAGAAATAAGTTAAATTCTCTTAACATTACAACAATGAAAAATGAGACATCAAAAAGCAAAATGAGTATATATCAACTAAATATGATATCAAATATATAAATTGCAAAGATATCATTTTTGCAGAGTATTTTGTTCTGTCGTTTGAATAATCCATTTTTTCCTTTGGAAGATAAGTTAAACAGTTGCCACAGGTATACGGTTGCAATAGGATATTAACCTTCTTAGCAATAATGCTAGACAGCTGGCTTTCTTCTATATACATCAAGCTAACAAATAAAGAATTCTCTCAAAACAGCAAGCCAGCAGTTGCTTTACAAAATTCTCCCACCTTCAAGATACATCTTAGGAATCTTAAACCCAGAAAGTCTCAAGCTACACTACCAAAACTATCAAAAGTTTGGACACACCCAACTAAAGGAATGTGTTTGGTTATCTTAAAGACTCTACAGGCTTACACTTAACAGATCCAACTGATGAGAGTCTGAAACAATACATATCCTGATATACCACATATACTCTTGATGGATCACAGTATTATATTTCTGACATATCAGCACCTCTACATATTTAGTTGCACAAAAAAAACTTGTATCTCTTTTTTAGCACAGTTTAAAAGCTCTAGTTCCTCTTCAATGTAGTGAATATTCATGATGGACAGACCAATAGAATGGGTCCAAAACTGCTTAGAAAAAAATCTGGTTATATGAACTTCCACTGCAGGTTAAGAAAGCTGTTTTCTCCTCCTGTAAAGTTCCATTCTGGAGGGTTTTTTTTAAGGTGGACTGCATAATTCCATGAGTGCTATTTTATAGTTTGATGTCTTCACTTTTATTATAAAGTAAAGCATTAAGATAAACATAAGGAGAACCTTCTATGTGTAGCTGAACTTTTGACTGGCAGCATAGATGTCTACTGCTGAACCGCTGCATAGCATGAAAGTAGGTATGTTTAGAATAAATTTAGTGATAGTAGACACTTTTCAGTACCTCCTTAGGTAATTGTCTGACCCAATACTTTGGTAATTCTACTTAAGTTGTGTTTTGGAAGTGTACTTTTACTATAGTCATTATTTCACTGACAGTTTTTTTACTTGATTATTGGTCCTGGTCAATCTACCCAGTGCCCAATTTCACTTATGAATGTTATTGACACATCAGAAACATTTACACAGTAAAATGCATCACAGATTGTGTTTCTGTAACATATGCAATTCTAGTGAGTTTTCTTTTTCTTCACTCTGCACTTAACTCAGCTCAACCATACACACTTATACACAACATATTGCATCTTTCATCTCTTATCATTATTCACACAAGGTCATATGTACGCACTAGTCTGTATTACTCATTATAAAGCTATATATACACTGTAGTGTCTGAGCTCACTACTCTATCCAAATGCAATTTCCTATACGTAATCAACACTTTATCAAATCATTTAAAATATGATTCCACTTACTGGTTTCATCCTGCCAAATACACTTTGTGAGAGTGGGAGAATATATGTTAGCGCTTGCGAATAAATGCCCTAACCGCAAGTGTGAATGTCATTCTAAATGGGTTGTTTCCACTGTGCCTCTTGCCTAAGGCATACTGCTATGTTATGTGTTGCTTTATTTTTTCATAAAGTGCAGGAGAGTGAAACTGGAGGGTCTTGGCAAACTACTGTCAGTAAACTGTATATGGTACATGCTAATATAATCATTTCATTTCAGTGATAAAGTAGAATAAACAGCATTGCATACCAAAGATGCATGATATGGACAAATACTAGGACTGCAATTACAGCACTGTATATTGCACGCATATGAGACATGCATGAATCAATAATGTACAAGGTTAAAATTGTAAAAGTTTTAATTTGTTTGAAATTATTTTATTTTTATTCATCAGGTTATACTAATACTTCTAATACTTTAAAACAGCTGCAGTGCGTAACATTCAATGGTTAAGATGCTGACAGCACACTGTAAAAGAACTGTAACTACATTTACATGCACACCAGTTGTTAGGCTAACTAATACCTGTTCTTAGCACAAGGTGTGCAATTTACATATTCCATATTAACAGCCCTAGTGGTGCATGGTTTGGTCATCAAGGAGGAGTTGATGTACCATAGAACTGGGTTTCTCAACCTGTGGGCCATGGACCACCAGTGGGCCATGAAGCACCCTCTAGTGGCTCATAGGCCTGTACTCATGTGGAGGTAGTAGTTTGTAGTGGGCCAGAAACATCATATATAACCATATTATTGTTGCATTTAGTATATTAATATGAATATCTAACACAACATCTGTTGAACCAGGGTGGAGGGGTTGGGGGGTGGTTGCTGTGTTGGAACAGGGTGGGGGTAGGATGCTATCATAAAACCTTAATTGATCAAAATGCATTACAATAAATTCAGCATTCTGTAAAACATGCATCATTTAAACTGCACAGGCAAACACAAACGACACAGACGCTTCTCACAACAGGAAACTACTTCTTTAGCACCTCCTTGAAACCAACCACCAACCAATGTCAGAAATAACCAAATGTTCATCATTTTAACCACCAAGCTAATATGGCACTGGCATGCTGACTCACTATTAGAAAAGCTGGAGACGGCAAGTGACCGAGTTCAACCTCCTCAGGACCTTGTCCTTCCATTCATTTATATGTTCAGATGTGCAAGTGCAAGCTGCATGAGCTGAACCTCGCGCACATGGTGCATATATGCCTGTGGTCTGTAAAAAACATTCTGCAAGCTGGAAAATGAATCTTCACACATGCGGAGAGGAAGCGGCAGGTTTACAGAACTGCAAAAAGCTGTTCAGTGCATTTGTTATGAAACCCGAGCATTTCCACAACAGAAGCGTTAATTCAGTGCAGAAAATATGAACACTCTTCAGATTTATATGCGTGTATACTTAAAAATATCTAAAAACATTTATTATTCGTACACTTATATATAACAGTTAATACACTCATCATCAAAGGAACAGTTGCACAAAAAGTTGCACCCAGATGGAATCAACTGTCAGGAATGAAACTTGGTGGGTAGGTTTGACATTGTGAGACATGCGAATGATTCAAGTTTCACACTTGGCCGTGCATGTGACGTAAGCAAGGACAGGTCTTACCAAATGTACCTGACTGACCCAACAGCTGCAGACGTTCAGCGAGCGGTGATGCCCTCCATGAGTCACCCTGTTAGTGCCAGCACCACTGGCAGACGACTGCACGATGTAGGACTACAAATGCATGCAGACCATTGTGACGACTGCCCTTAACACCACGTCAACGTCACCAAAGATTAAAATGGTGTCGTACCAGACTGTCATGGAGTGACTCAGAATGGCATCTTCAGTGACAAGTCCTGCTTTTGTCTTGGTGGAGATGACCAATGAATCTGTGTATGGAAGCACTGTGGTCAGCACCAAGAAGAACGGTTTGTTGCCACGCATCACAGGTCCAGAAGGCCTGGTGTCACTCCACCTCCACTCCTACCGCAAAATCTGCAGGAACTGTATGAGAATATTCAAGCTGCATGGGATGGATTATCACAGGACACCATTAGGAACCTCTAGTACCGAGACGTCTGGCATGTTGCGTTAGCAAACATGGCGGCCCGACACCATACTGAGAGACACTACCTCTGTATGTGTAGCTCAATAAATGTTGCCCATATGGTAACCTTTATCTTCCTTCCCAACAGCACTGCACCTTCTGGGTGCAACTATTCTTTTGATGACGAGTGTATCATGGGGCACTTTTATGTACTTTACATTATGCATGCCCACATTAGCTAAAATCTTTTGCTGTTTTCACAAAATCTGACTTGTTTGGCAGAAATATAGCAATAGGTCTTTTGCATATAGACAGTAAAATGAGTTCTGGCAGTAGTAGAACGCTGGCTAATCAGGTTAAAGTAATGAATAAGTTAGGTGGCTGAGTTGGCCTCTTCATAGCCACAGATGGTGACCTCCTTCAGAAGCCAGAATAGCAAAGACTATTGGCTAAGCATATCATCCATTAATAAGAATCTTCAAAGACACGGAACCGGCAGCCTCTCCACTGTTGTGCTTATGCGCTCTCATGTGAGGTAGCCATCTTGCTTTGGCCAGCTACACTGCTTGAAAGAAGAGGAGCCAAATAAAGGAGGAATGCAAATCAAAGTTGTCATTTTTTTTCTCTCCTCTTATTGGTTTTTGTATGACAATATGCAAAGAAAGCACTGTGGCAGAGCAGTCAGGCAGGTAATTGCTGAGAAACTAATTAGCTAACTACTCAAGGACAGCTCAGGATGCAGAGAGATGGAGGGAGGAGGCGCCATGTCACCAAAAAGTAATTGGATGGAGAATGCCTGGGAATATGTTGTGTAAACAACAGAGGAGGGGTGGAGAAGCCTCGAAGAAGGACCCCGGCAAGGTTGAAGATTAAATAAATTAATGAGCGGGAGGGGGACTGGAGGGAGGGGGGCATCAGCGGCTTCCATGCCTGCAACTCTTATGAGACTCCGCTAAGCTCAACCCCAATTACTTCACCATGATGGCGCCTCAGGAAGGTGTCCGATTCGAGCCTGCAGATGAGAGAGCATCCGTGTCCGCCCATGGGATGGAGAAGCAAGCTTTGCTTTCGTCGTTTGATCCCGAGAATGTCTTTACCGGCTTTGCTGTGGAGGTCAAAAGAAACAGGAACAGTCTTTCAAGTTCTAACTCGTTGGATTCAGATAGCTGCTCGTTTTTCCCTTGCGCTATTCCCTCAAGGCCTGGATTTCCCTCAAACAATGTGTTTAGCACTGATCCTTACAGTAGCCTAACACTACCATGAAAAGGAGTTCATATCTTTAGGCTGCTCCTCCAATAGTTCTTTTGGAAGACAACTCAAAGTACCTGCAATAGTGGCAAGACATTGACAGGATGTAAGGACATTACTTGTAAAATTCAGTAACTACCTCTTCGGCAGAAAAATTGGTCAACTTGCATGTTTAGGATGGTAGTAACTTTAGGCTACCAGCAGATAGCACTGCACGAGGATGATGAAGCTATAAATACCTGTGGGCTGTGAGTGAGGGGATTCATAGATTGAGTAGAGGTGGTACAGTGCGGTGAATGTCTCGTTCCATTTGTGGAAAATTGGTCCAAAGCAGATATAAATGATTGGCTAAAAGGAGTGATTGTATTTGGGCATGCCAAAGGCCATAGTGTGAAGGAAGTAGCTGAATTTGCAGGTGTATGGAAGCGTACGGTCATACGGGTCTACCAGCAGTGGCACAAACCCCAGTCTACAGGAAACTCTCCTCAGAATTGTGCCAGGGAAGCCATTCACCAAATCTGGCTGCAAAAGTGTCCGAACTTTGATGTGGCCTACATCCAGAAACTTGTCCAGTCCATGCCAAATCCAATCACAGCTGTTATTCGTGTTTGTGGAGGTATTACACGCTATTAGGTATGTTTCAGACACAGGGGACAATTTTTTTGTCCGGTGAGTTTATATCTTAGAATTTTGTATTTGATAACACAGAAGTTTCCAACAAAAAACAACTTACCATATTGTCAATATCACTTCAAAGTCAATATTATATTATATTATACTATAGACAATAGGCCTTGGTCCTTGGAGAACTGGAATTGGTCCTCTCAGTATTTGCATCCTACCTATTAGGTGAGATCTGTATGTATGTATTACATTGCAAAGAAAATAAATAGGAATATGCACAATTGCAACAAATGCTGGATTGTTTTAACCAATATTATGCCTCCTAATTCCACTAGGGGCGCTAAGCTTAAACTACCCTCAAAGCAACACAGTTGCTGCATCTGGAATGATCCCCATATCACTATACTCTATATTCAAAAACCTGGTAAACTGTGTAGAACACTATCATAGAGAACATAGTTTGGGATGGTATGTAAACACTACGCCATACAGTTTTGCACATGTCTGTACGACAGCAGATTCCATCCCATATACACTATGAATGTCATGATGCCAAGCCCAGTATAACTGCTGAGTTTGACTGCACACATGAGAGGAGCTTACTTGTATCTGTAGCAGGTCTGAAGAGAGGTCTGTGGAGACACTGCCATTGTAGCTGGGTTCAGTAATCCGCCTCAGAGAAGCTGTGTGTGAATCAACATTGCAGTGTATTGTGGGTATCCCCCTTCCTCTAGGGTACATCAGTTGTACACTACTTATTGCGTTGCACTGCGGGATGTTGTGAGCAAACTGAATCTTCTGCACTGTGTTTTCAGACAGCACTGCAGAAAAGGGACACCCCAACGTAGTGGACTGTACAGTGTAGTGCAGAATAGGGTTCTACAAATCTGGAGCTTGAATCCAGTTAGCAGTTCTCAACCTTATAGTCCTTGGTAGTTGTGACACTACGTGGTGAATCAATTGCATTAACTGTTCCCTGAACCTAGAACAAAATCCAGAACTGGAAACTGCTTTCAAGGGCTAAATTTGAAGACCTAGGGTATAGTGAATAAGGAGGTTTTGGTGTGTGGTGGAGGACTCGGTGTCCTGTAGTTTAGGGTGGATGACTTTTTATCCTGTAGTGTGTGGGGTGGAGAACTCAGTGTCCTGTAGTGTGGGGTGGATGACTCTTTATCCTGTAGTGTGGGCTCGATGACTCAGTATCCTGTAGTGTAGCGTGGACTACTCAGAATCCTGTAGTGTGGGATGGACGACTCAGTATCCTGCAGTGTGGGATGGATGACTTATTATCCTGTAGTGTGGGGTGGACGACTCAGTATCCTGCAGTGTGGGGTGGATGACTCAGTATCCTGTTGTGTGGGGTGGACAACTCTTTATCCTGTATTGTGGGGTGGACGACTCTTTATCCTGTAGAGTGGGCTGGAAGACTCAGTACCCTGTAGTGTGGGCTGGATAACTCAGTATCCTGTAGTGTGGGCTGGAAGACTCAATATCCTGTAGTGTGGGCTGGAAGACTCAATATCCTGTAGTGTGGGCTGGAAGACTCAATATCCTGTAGTGCGGGCTGGAAGATTCAGTATTCTGTAGTGCGGGCTGGAAGATTCAGTATCCTGTAGTGTGGGGTGGATGACTCTTTATCCTGTAGTGTGGGGTGGACGACTCAGTACCCTGTAGTGTTGGGTGGACGACTCTTTATCCTGTAGTGTGGGGTGGACGATTCAATCTCCTGTAGTGTGGGGTGGACGCTCAGTGTCCTGTAGTGTGGGGTGGATGACTTATTATCCTGTAGTGTGGGGTGGACGACTCCTTATCCTGTAGTGTGGGGTGGACGACTCTTTATCCTGTAGAGTGGGGTGGATGATTCAGTATCCTGTAGTGTAGGGTGGACGTTCAGTGTCCTGTAGTGTGGGGTGGACGACTCATTACCCTGTAGTGTGGGCTGGAAGACTCAATATCCTGTAGTGTGGGCTGGAAGACTCAATATCCTGTAGTGCGGGCTGGAAGATTCAGTATCCTGTAGTGTGGGCTGGAAGACTCAGTACCCTGTAGTGCGGGCTGGAAGATTCAGTATTCTGTAGTGTGGGGTGGACGACGATTCTCTGGTGTGAAACGCGACCTTGAGGCCTAAAAAAAGACTGTCAGCCAAAAGGAGCCAAGCTGAACGAAACTCTGTCTGTGTATATGGAAGGATGAGTTGACAACTGAAAAGATGAATAAACTGGTGGAGCTGTGCAGCAGCATGCGTTTCCTGATAATGTGTGCTGTGATACTCATCCACCATCATACTGTTCTCTTTCTTGGCTTGTTCTGAACAAAAAGTTCTCACCACTAGCACAGCAATGGCTTCATCCGTCATGTTCGTTTATGCCTAGTATGCGGGAAACTCCTGCTTACTCTCACGATGTAGCAGTTTGAGAAAAACCCCCATTAGGTTTTTGCCCTCAGTCAGGCATGCGTATCTGAAAGTGTGTGGTGTTTCATTCAGGGTAGATCGTGTCATGTGGGGACTTTAATGACCAACGACAAACGAAGACAGAAAATATCTCCAAAAACATCATTGTTTTTAACATCAGTTAGGATTTTTAGAAGTCTGTAGTGGGGGCCAGGCATAACTGGTTTTTAGCCATAATCTATACTAGGCTGTTGCTCCAATGACGACCACCGACATAGCTCAAGGCTAAGAATCACTGTTGCAATGAATGCCTTTGCTCGGGATATTTTGTCTCAGGAACCTTTTTCGCGCCGTATCTCTGCAGACAGAGACTGGATCCTTTCCCTCGATGCCGCAGGCAGGGGACTGGCTCCAGTCATCAGTCTGTTGCTGCTCTCCCTATCCTCTTTGACAGTTTTCCCATTGTCTGCGTGGGGTTCTGATGCACAGCCTCATGTCACATTTACTTACAGAGATCTCCTCCTGGGTTGTTCCGCTGCATCCATGCCGCCACCTCGCCTCTCACAACCTGCCACTTTTATGTCAACATCTATTTCATAGGAGGTTATCCGGAACGTTAAAGCTGTTCCCAGTGACGAATCTCAACAGTCCTCCTCTCATGGTCAGCACTGGCAGGGAAAAAAACATACAGAACCATATTCAGAATTATGAGTCAGTGATAATGTCACAGATGAGTGAAATACCAACACGCTTGGTATTATGATTATGTATTAGGGTTGTGCTCAAAAGGCCCTGGAAGTCTAGTGGCTGTTCTTTTTTGCCATACATTCAATTGAGTCTACATAAATAAACTCACCAGAAATAAAACATGAGTCACCTGTGACTAAAACATACCTAATGGTACCCTTCTGGATGTAGGCCACATCAATGTTCAGACACTCTTGCAGCAAAGAATTCCGCACTTGGGCCAGATTTGTTGGATGGCTTCCCTGGCACAATTCTGAGGAGAGTTTCCTGTAGACTGGGATTTTTACCACTGCTGGTAGACCTGTATGACCAAACGTTTCCATACACCTGCAAACTCAGCTACTTCCCACTATGGCCTTTGGCACGCCCAAATACAATCACTTCTTTTTACTTGAAAATTTGGTGTGTAGCGCTGACATTGTGAGACAGGAATGTGAATGTTGTAAGCACACTCAGCAAGCAGCGATGCCCTCTATGAGCCGTCCTGTTAGTGCCAGCACCATTGGAAGAAAACTGCTCAATGCAGGACTACATGCATGCAGACCATTATAACAACTGTCCTTTATACCACATCAACGTCCCCATATACTGCGATTGTGATGTGCCAGACTGCAATGGAGTGACTCAGAATGGCAGCGGGTCATCTTCAGTGACGAGTCCTGCTTTTGTCTTGGTGGAGACGACCAATTAATCCATGGTCACCGTGGTCAGCGCTAAGATGATGGTGAATCGATGATGATGAATGGTTTGTTGTCACGCGTCACACGTCCAGAAGGCCTGGTGTCACTCCACCTCCACTCCTACCGCAAAACCTGCAGGAACTGCATGAGAATATTCAAACTGCATGGGCTGTATTATCACAGGACACCTGTGCACATGCCAAGACGTCTGGCATACTGTGTTAGGAAACATGGCAGCCCAAGACCATACTGGCATCAAATTACATTTACAGCATTTAGCTGACACTCTTATCCAGATCGACTTACAAGGTTAATTTTATGACAGGTAGGCCAATGTAGTGTTAGGAGGGTTGCCCAAGGACTCTTATTGGTGTAGCACAGCATAATCACCTAGACTGAATTGAACCCCAGTCTCCCACATGGGGTGGTAGCTCACTGCTTAGCCACTCCAACGAGTGTGTGACACTACTATTAACTTTATCATCATGTATTGTTCCTGGTAACCTTTATCTTCCTTCTCAATATCATTGCAATCCCACACTTCCTTCTGAGCGCAGCTATTCTTTTGATTATGAGTGTATTTTCTACACAGATGCATTGCCCTTAAAATCATCTTGCTCATTCTACAACGATTCATTCTTCTCAGGCCTGCATTTCCTGTATACCTGTTAATTAGCACAGTAAAACGCATTGCATGATGCCAAACCATCTGTAGTCACTGCAGGTATACCAGTACAGTCATGCTTCGTCCATGTCCCTGGAGTTTTGGAAAACTGTGAACTATATTTCCATTAATTCCTGACACTCCTGTGTCAGTGCATGTTGTTTTTATACACCCAAAACACGACACAATGGAGAGAGAGAGAAAAGTATCACTGAAAGGCAAGATTGCAGAAGACTAGTGATGTAGAAAATGGCCTATTCATTGTGCTCAAAAGCCACCAGCTCCATCTCGGTGGAGATAAAGAGAATGCCTTGTCACTTCAAGTCCACCCTGCCGAGCGATCAAAGCCTGAGCAAAGGGCTAAATCATTCATCTTAACGTCTAGCTATATATAATGCAGAAAATGAACACATCAAACAGAGGCAGGTTCAACCTGGTAGACAGATTCGCCCCCTGTAATTACATGTCAGAGTAAATGGGCTCATCATTTTCCTGAGCTCCACTGGTGTTTTTTTTAATCAATTAAAGCATTCTACATTGTCTTTATGAGCGCCTTGTCACTTTACATTACAGTCCATATTTAAAGCTTTAAGAAAATCTCAGAGCATGTTTAGGGCATGTTCCCAAAGACTTGTATAAAAGTCAATCAATTCTACATACTTCTTTTTCAACAGTAAATGTGCTTACCAGTGTATAACCACCCCCCCAAAAACAAGCTCACCAGACAATAAACGAGTCACCTTGCGTGTTTAAGGTGGTAGTAACTTCAGGCTCCTGCAGATGGTGCTGAATGAGGATGATGGGGCTATAAATACTTAATACCTGCGGGGTGTGAGTGACGGGATTTATAGCTTGAGAAGAGGTGGTACAGTGCAGTGAATGTCTCGTTCCATGTGTGGAAAGAATTGTTGCAAAGCAAATGTTAACGATTGGCTAAAAGGAGTGATTGCATTTGGGCATGCCAAAGACCATAGTGTGAAGGAAGTAGCTGAATCTTCAGGTATATGGAAGCATGCAGTCATACTGGTCTACCAGTGGCAAAAATCCCAGTCTACAGGAAACTCTCCTCAGAATTGTGCCAGGGAAGGCATCCACCAAATCTGGCCCAATTTCTTTGATGTAAGAGTGTCTGAACATTGATGTGGCCTACATCCAGAAACTTGTCCAGTCCATGCCTAATGGAATCACATCTTGTGGAGTTATTACACGCTATTAGGTACATTTCAGTCACAGGTGACTCATTTTTTGTACAGTAAGCTTATTTCACTATTTTCACAAGTACCTTTAGTAACTATGTAATTACCCACTAACAATACATGTTTAAAGAATGTTAGTACTGCTGGAGTCACAGATGGGACTGCTTATGTAATTACACTGTTATGTATGCTGTATTAGGATACAGGTGCGTAATAACAAGTAGCTGATGTACACATAAATATGTACATTAGCTATCCTTCAGTGAAAGTGGAAATACCACTGATACGAGGTACTGCTGCCATCTTATTTAATCACTACAGAAGAGAAACGTTAGCCGTTACATTCTAGGGGTTATGAAGGCTGTTCGGTCCATCTTTTCCTGTTTCTAACTCCAGAATTCCTCAGTGCCAGTGACTGAAACCGGATTTTCAGCATGCCTGCTGCTCCAAAACACTGTCTTCATATGAATACAGTAAAGTAACGTTAGATATTTAAGCAGTTCACTTACATTAACAGTATGGCTAGCTTGGATAGCCTGACAGGGTAATGCCAGGCTAGTTAGCTCTAGAAGCTGCAAACTCTAAAAGTGATACAGAGTTTATGTTCTTCAGTGCTCAAAACAACAGTTATACCATTTGACACAGGAACAGATGTGCAACGCGAATCATTTAAAAGGACCGTGACAAACATTACTCATAATGTCCAACATGCCAGTACATGGTGGAGCGTGTTTGGAAGACCTGCCACTCCAAATCAGTTGGCCAATATAATGCAGGTGAACACCCTCTTCCAAGAAGCACTCTTTTATCACTCATTTGTAATTCATATTTTGAGCCGTAGCAGTGGGTAGACGAGGAGACATTGTTATTTGGTCTGATGAAAAAGTCAATACAATACAATAAAAAAAAAAAGGTGAGCAAACTAGAATGGCAAAATGCTTTTACGTTCACTCATCGTCAAAAGAATAGTTGCAACCAGGAGTGTGGGATTGTAATGCAATTGGGAAGGACGATAAAGGTTACCCGAAACAATAAATGATGGTAAATTTAGACTGATATGGGCAATATTTATTGAGCTACACATACAGAAGAAGTGTCTCTATGGCTAACGCAACATGCCAGACGTCTCAGCATGGAGTTGTAAAGGTTCCTAAAGGTGTCCTGCAATAATCCATCCCATGCGTCTTGAATATTCTCACACAGTTCCTACAGATTTTGCGCTGGGGTGGAGGTGGAGTAACACCAGGCCCTCTGGACATGTGACGCATGACCACAAACCGCTCATCTTAGTGCCTCCACACATGGAACAAACGCGGGACTCGTCACTGAAGATGACCCGCTGCCATTCTGAGTCATTCCATGACAGCCTGGCACAACACCACTGCAGTGAGGTTGATGTGGTGCTAAGGGCAGTTGCTGATGGTCTGCATGCATGTAGTCCTGCATTATGCAGCCGTCTGCCAATGGTGCCAGAACTAACAGGATGACTCATGGAGGGCATCACTGCTCGCTGAATGTCCACAATTGTGGCTGTTGGGTCAGTCAGGTACAGTGATAAGACCCGTCCCTGCTTACATCATATGTAAAGCCGAGCGTGAAACTTGAATCATTTGCATGTCTCACGATGTCAAACCTACCCACCAAGTTTCATTAACTCCATGCAGTTGTGTTCAGCATGTCTTGGCATGGAACCGCAGTACAGGTGAAACAGAAGATTAAAGAGTCAGATGTTCCACTATCAGAGCATATGAACATTGAGGTCATTATAAGGTCACGTCCCCTGAACTGTCTTCTGCACACTTTGACCGATTTATGTTTAATGCATCGGCATGTCGCAGTGCACTTGCATATTTCAATAATGACTGAACGGAATGGAACTTATCTGCAAAGGTCGCATAACTTTACAGGCTCCTATGGTTGTTAAATATGTATTTCCTGTGAGTAATAAATGATTACAGCACGGAACAGGTCAGTATAAAGGTTCTGCTTCTGTAGACAGCGAAGTATACTGGAGCGAGAGTAGCTTAGCAGAAACACAAAAACAGGTTCGCTCCTACAGATCTGAGCCTTTATCCTCAAAACTCGCATCAGTGAGCTGGAATCAAACCTGTGTTGTTCCCTCCTAAATAAATAAATAAATAAACAGCTTACAACAGCCAAGCTACCACTACCTTCTACAAGGACAGCTCTACACGCCATATCAGACAATTTATACATTTAGATTAGAACCATTTTTGCCAATTGTGCTTACACACAGTAGAATTCAGCCTCTGCATTTAACTCATCTGTGAAACACCCACACAGTGAACACACACTAGGGGGCAGCCCTATCCATGGGGGGTTGGGGGGTAGGTGCCTTGCTAAAGGGTACTTCAGTCATGTCCTTTCAGTCAGGGAATCGAAACGGTCACCTTCCAATGACAGGGTTGGTTCCCTAACCTCCAGCCCACGACTGCCCCGACAACTGACTGCCACAATTTAAAACCACAATCATTTATCTGTTAGAGCTAATGGATAACTGCGCAGTCCAAACGTTCCAAAAAAATGAAAAACTTGAATTCTTCAGAGGAATTCTGCCCTTAAATTGAAGGACTATAAAATAGCCTGTACAATTCAGGTGGGTAGCTTCAGACTGATAATGACAGGCTGCATTTTCCTTTCATTTTCAAGCCAATGTGCTGGAGTGTAGAGCCACAGCAGCTGTCACACATAATGTGTGTCTAACAGAGCCATGTGTTTCTTCAGTGGACTGTAACTCTTCTTTTAGAATCTAGTCACTCTAATTTGAATTTAGTACCACTTGCCAATTGTGTCTGCACACATAGGGATTTGTCCTCTGCATTTGAACCCATCCGTGCAGTGATACACACTCACCATCAAAAAACAGCTGTACAAATAGTTGCACCCAGAAGGAATCAACCGACAGAAATGAAACTTGGTGGGTGGGTTTGACATCGTAAGACATACGAATGGTTCAAGTTTCACTCTCAGCCACGCATGTGACGTAAGCAAGAACGTGCCATATCTCTATACCTGACTGACCCAACAGCCACGACTGCAGACATTCAGTGAGCAGTGATGTCCTCCATGAGTCATCCTGTTAGTGCCAGCACCATTGGCAGATGACTGCACGACGCAGGACTACATGCATGCAGACCATAACGACTGCCCTTAACACCACGTCAATGTCACCAAAGACTGCAATGGTGTCGAGCCAGACTGTCATGAACTGATTCAGAAAGGTAGCGGGTCATCTTCAGTGACGAGTCCAGCTTTTGTCAACCAATGACAATGACACCAATGCCTGGTGTCACTTCACCTCCACCCCTACCACAAAATCTGCAGGACCTGTGTGAGAATATTCAAACTGCATGGGATAGATTATCACAGGACACCATTAGGAACCTCTACAACTTCATGCTGAGACGTCTGGCATGCTGCATTAGCAAACATGGCTGCCCGACACCATACTGAGAGACACTACTTCTGTATGTGTAGCTCAATAAATATTACCCATATCAGTCTAAATTTATCATCATTTATTGTTCCTGGTAACCTTTATCTTCCTTCCCAATGGCACTACAATCCCACACTTCCGTCTGGGTGAAACTATTCTTTTGATGACGAGTGTAGATACACTCACTGGGGGGCAGAGAGCAAACTTGCTCTCATCCACCATTAAACGCCAGAAAAGGACTAAAGAGAAGTAAAAGTGAGCCGTGGTAGTGGGTAGAGGTGGAAACATTTGAAACAATTTGGTCTGACAAAAGAGTCAAACATCTTGGAAATACAGTGCTGAAACAGGTATCTGATGTCCTGAGAGGATGAGAGAGAGAGAGGATATGACAGGCCGGGAGTGCACTGTATTATACAAAGCTATGTTTATCTGACAGGTGTATATGAGAGCTCCATCATAACATTTCACAGGGAGTACTGCAACGATGGTAATGCTAACTAACATTAACATGTTTGCTTCAGGTGTACACCTTCCCTGGAGTATTGCCCGACACTCTGCTGTTTTAATGGTGCGTGATGCCATCAGAAAGAGTGTTGCACTGCGAAACACCATACCGATGTCAGATGCATGCCCTTCTACAATCAAGTTAATCTCAACTCTAGAAAGATGCAACCCATATAGATGCTGGCAGCAGGACGTAGGTATGTTATACAAAGTTATTTTGCATGCTTGTCAAATTGCAGTGCAAAGTGAAAACTAACTGGATCAAATGCATACAGTGTTACACACACGAAACTTGGTTCGGAACCTGGCCCGGACTTTCAGGTGTGAGAAGTGTCCAGTTGGTAAACACATACAACAGTGCTGTAGATCATGACTGTTGTCAAAGCAGATATGTAGCTTTTCGCCGCTGTCCAAAGTAAAGCATGTATCTCCATTTTTTCCATCTTGTACTTTTATGCATCATTTGAACACAGGAGCTGCTGTTTACATTGTGTGAATGAACCAAGAGAAATGGTGCAAAGTTGCTTGAAGAAAAGTCTGATTCCATTGAAATTAAATGAGGTTTTTACCCTCTTCTGTAAAGTTACCATTTTGGAGATACTTGTTTTTCCTTGGACAGCGATGATATGTTTACTATCTGTACTATCTGGAAGTGTTGGATTGCAATGCTATTGGGAAGGGAAGATAAAGGTTACCAGGAAGAATACATGATGATAAATTGACTGATATTTATTGAGCTACACATACAGAAGTAGTGTCTCTCAGTATGGCGTCAGGCCACCCAGTTTGCTAACCCAAAATGCCAGACATCTCAGCATAGAGTTGAATATTCTCACACAGTTCCTGTAGATTTTGTGGTAGGCGTGAAGGTGGAGTGACACCAGGCCTTCTGGACAGTCTGCGTGCATGTAGTCCTGGGTCGTGCAGCCGTGTGCCAATGGTGCTGGCACTAACAGGATGATTCAAGGAGGACATCACTGGGCACTGAATGTCCGCAATCATGGCTGTTGGGTCAGTCAAGTATAGCGATAAGGCCCGTCCTTGCTTACATCACATGCACAGGCAAGCCTGAAACTTGAATCATTCGCATGTCTTACAATGTTGAAACCCACCAAGTTTCATTCCTGTCGACTGATTCCTTCTGGGTGCAATAATTTGTACAACTATTCTTTTGATGATGAGTGTATATTCACTCTTACCCGCTTGGCCTTATTAGCTGAACTGTTAATTCACTTGTTTGTTCTCTTTGTGTTAATCACAGGCACAACTGTAATGAATTATTCTCTCTAACAAATGGCTTTGCCTCCCATATGGGGGTGGCAGCCCTGTCCCACCTTTCAGCCTCTGGCTTGGTACGCTATCGCAGTTGCGTTCAGCATGTCTTGGCATGGAACCTAGAGTACAGGTGGAGCTGAAGATTAAAGAGTCAGATGTTCCACTATCAGAGCATATGAACATCAAAGTCATTATAAGGTCACGTCCCCTGAACTCCTGCATAGACATCCTCCGCACACATCGCCTGCTTCATGTTTAATGCATCAGCATGTCGCAGTGCACTGGCACATCCCTGTAACGAGGAACTTGCTTGCAAAGAGGATATGATTTTACAGGCACTTAGTGTTGTTAAATATGTATTTCTTGTGACTAATAAATGATTACAGCACTGAACAGGTGGGTAAAAAGGGTTTTTCTGTGCGTAGATGACCGCTGGCAGAACGGCAGAACAGCAGTGAAGGAAATGCTGTTATGTCACTGAATTTTAACATGGATCCATATGTGATACTTAGCGTATGAGTCTGTACATGTACGGCAGTGTCATTCAGCGTGTACTTCACCAAGACAGGAACCCACACAGGGGTTTTCATGTATTTCATCTAACAGCTTAGGCTTATGTACCGTGCTCAAGGGTATGGCGGTTACACAGCATAAGCACAGGCATGCTGTCAAGCCAACGGTTAGTCCAGAAATACTGTAGGTGAAATCCAATCGTTCCCCATTTGCAAATGGCACTTAACTTCAGTGTGCATAGTTGACTTCAGGTTTACACCAGGTATCGACTGGCCATCAGGATACATGGCTGTACTGTCCGTCCACAAACCATAAGAGTGAGAGAGATGCGCCTGCCCAATCCAACTACAACCTTTAGCATGCTCGCTAAATTGCAGTGCNAGTGGTGGACAGTAATGAAGTAAATGTAATTGGTTACTGTACCTAAGTAGTTTTTTAGTGTATCTTTTCTGAATTATGTCAATTTTGGACGACTTTTTATTTTAATTCCACTACATCTCAATCTCAAATATCTTACTTTTTACCCCACTACATTATGCAAACATTTGTCATTCCTTTCATTTTATGTATGAGTAAAAACATAACATGTCAAAAACAAAACAAGCATATTCATGGATTCTTGGCATCCAAGTAAATGTCCATTTCAGGCCTCAGTTGAGAACAGATAATACATACTGCTCCTGACTTTGTGGGTAAATAGACCACAATACAGAAATATGTACACATGCGGATGTGACTGGCGAGTCCTTTTATAGTACATTTGCTTTGGCTAGTGTATGTTTATGAACAAAGACCTACAGATGCAGTACAGTAAAGGGAAAGTCTGTGAACTTGTTTAAAGCAGGTTTTTACTAAACTTTAACTTGTAGCTAAGTTGCAAATAAATCTTAAACTGAAACTTTGCTTGTTTGCAAAAGTTATTTTAGAGCCACTTGGTTCTAGCTAATGAAAACTGTTCTCCTTCAGTGTTTTGTGCTTATGATCATTTGAATAGACATCAGTGTCAGACTAATTAATGACCTTCTATTAAGAACTGGTGGACTGAGAGTGACACTAGAGTCTCTTCACCTACAATGAGTTGATTAAGAGTCTTGTTCCAGAAATGATAATAGGACATTAGAGCCATAATAAATCATGCTACTGTTACTCTCCATACTTAAGTACATTTGAAGGTAAATACTTTAGTACTTTTACTCAAGTGGAGGTCTAAAGGGAGGAACTACTACTTTTATTGGAGGAATGTTTTACCTTGGGGATCTCTACTTTAACCCAACTACATGGTTTGTGCACTTCATCCACCACTGCCATCCAAGTTTTTGCCTCAGGGCCTGGGTTCATTTCCCAGCTAAGGTGTCCAAGGTGTTGAGCTTGCATGTTCTCCTCATGTCTGTGTGGGTTTCCTCCTCCAGGGGCTCTGGCTGCCTCCCACAGTTCAAAAACATGCAGTCAGGTGAACTGGAGATCCATATTGCCTCCCTAGGCATGAATGTGTATGTCTGTATATCTGCCCTGTGATGGACTGGTGGCCTGTTCAGGGTGTTTCCTGCCTTCTGCCCACTGACTGCTGAGGACCCCCACGACCCAGAAGGGTGAAGTGGTTTAGAAGGTGAATGAATGGCTACTCTAGGTTATCCTGATGTGAACCCAATGCGCTGGAGCGCAAAGCCATAGAAGTACTGTCCCACTGTGTGTGTGTCTAACGTATGTCTCTTCAACAGACTGTAACTCCAGTCACTCCAGGAAGGCAAGGTAAATTCACAATAGGGTGTTTTGTTGACCACTAAGTGGACAGTTGGAAAACACGTCCCAGTATTGTAGATCATGACTCCAAATAGATCAAACCATTCTGATGCTTTGATTTAGCATTCAGCTGCCCAAGCAGGACAACGTAAACAAGCCGTATTTTTTTTTCCGCATAAAATATTGATCACGTCGGGGGGAACGTGCGGTGCTCATGGTGCACTACGGGAATATTGATAACAGTATTTGCATGTCTGTCCAGATGTTGGGGAAAGTTTATTTGATTTAAAGACAATAGAGATGTCAGCCAGAACCATTCTCGTCAGGGCCGCGTATTTACGGTGCAGGGAAGTTGCGGATGTGCTCGCAGCATGAATAGTGATCAGCAAGAGTTCAGCTTTACTCTGGCTCCATCTCTTGAGGACAGAAACTCCATGTGGGCAAACCTTCAGTGTGCTTTGTTTATGACCAGAACTTCCTATTATATTGGGAAGTAAGAGCAGCAAACTAGCTAAAATCAAAAAGTGGCCCGAATTCACAAACAGCCTATAAATCAGTGTGAGGCGGCTGTGCAGCACCCAAAAGCAAAACTCATATGACTGATGCCATTGAATTGCAAGTCCTGTACACTGTTCCTTTATTTCCGAGCTCTTTCCATCAACTCCGTCACCCCAAACAGCTCTGATAACTTTGAGTGCACACATTCTGCACCCTGTTCAAGAAAAACAGAGAGGATCAGCAGCAGTAAATGGGGAAAAGGTAAAAAATGAAACTAGTGTTGCACCACAGGAACACAGAAATCAATAACCATAACCCCATAAAAATGAGCGATAACGTTCAATGACCTTTCAGTAAACATGGAGTGTTGGTGTGTTTAATACACAAGCTACCGAAGGCTGCAAACACATGACTACACTCAGGGCTCAGTACGTGACGGAGTGGGCGTGAGGTTGTCACCACGCTGCCTTTTCTCTTCTCGTCATGTATTTACATGCATTAAGTTGTCAAAACGTGTCGTAATTTGCTGTAACAGCGTGAGCCTCCGCATGCCTGAAACCATTCCACTGTATTTCCATCTAGTATAGAGATCCGCGAGCATGAACACGCAGGCATTTTAGTTCTCACTGTGCCCATGGATATATTAACTTAATGATAATTTTAAACAATGAAAATAGTCAATGCAGTTAATTGCATTATTTGGTGTAGTTGTTCAGGAAATCACATGATTTCCATTGGGTAAATGCAGTTTCCAGTTCATCACTGACATCTAGTGAATGCAATAATGCCAGTGAGTGCATATATCATATACACTCATCAACAAAAGAATAGTCGCACCCAGAAGGAAATGTGGGGTTGCAATGCTATTGGCAAGGAAGATAAAGGTTACCAGGAACAATAAATGATGATGGCAATATTTATTGAGCTACACATACAGAAGTAGTGTCTTTCAGGGTCTTTTAAGGTCAAGTCAAGTGGCTTTTATTGTCATTTCAGCTCTGTACAAGTACACAGTGAGATGAAATTACGTTTTTTCCAGGACAAGGGTGCCACATGGAATAAAACGAGAACAAAAAAACAATACAGTACAGACAAAAACAATACAGTACAGGACAGACTGCAGAAAGTGCAACGTGCAAGACAGTACAATAAATATAATAAATAAGACTCAATTCTGAGTAGAGGTACTGAGTGTAAGGTGCATAGATATTTAACAGGTAGGTATTGGTTAATAAGGTGCATAAAAAGGTGCATAGAAATTGAACATGCTGTGACGTTATATGTAGACAGCATACAACGCGCATGAAACATGAAACACATCACTGAGGTAGTAAAGTGTGGAATGTATAAATAAGATAAATATGATGCAGACAGATTTAAAATGCTATGGGTCATGGGGTGGGGGGGTTTAGTTCAGTCTCTGGTGTTTAAAAGTCTGACTGCTTGTGGGACAAAGCTATTACAGAACCGGGCAGTGACAGCACGGATGTACCTGTACCTTCTGCCAGACGGCAGCAGTGAAAAAAGTCCATGTGAGGGATGAGTGGGGTCCGTCACAATGCTGATGGCCTTACGGGTGCAGCGTGTGGTGTGAATGTCTGTGACAGAGGGGAGAGAGACCCCTATGATCTTCTCAACTGTCCTCACTATTCTCTGTAGGGTCTTGCGGTCTGAGGCATTGCAATTCCCAAACCAGGCGATGATGCAGCTGCGCAGGATGCTCTCCACAGTCCCTCTGTAGAACATGGTGAGGATTGGAGGAGGAAGATGAGCTTTCCTCAGTCTTTTGGGCATCGGACCGCCGTGTTTGCTACACAACATGTCAGACATCTCGGCATGGACTTTGGAAGTTCCTAAAGATGTCCTGTGATGATTCATCCCATACAGCTTGAATATTCTCATACAGTTCATGCAGATTATGAGGTAGGGGTGGAGGTGGAGTGACACCAGGCCTTCTGGACGTGTGACGTGTGACAACAAAACATTCAGCTTGGTGCTGACCACGGTGCCTCTGTTGACTTCTGCGGGCAAAATTGTTGTTTCTTGAAGAATAAGGAGTGGAGACTTTGCAGAGGAAAAGTAGTTTAATGCGCGCGTCTTCCTCTCAAGTAAGTCTAAAGAAGTTTACCATACCATGGACTATACTTCACCAATTACCCCCCAACGTCTTGTTGTCCCATTGTCTGAACGACCCATGCCCCCCTAATTGATGGCCGTCTGCCTCTACCTTTTGTAATTATAATAGAGGTGTTTTAGGGGCCAGGATGTCTTCCTCAGCAAATGGCTTTGCTAAAATCAGATGTAAAGTAGGCTACCCATTGAACGTGGTGACAATGGGACTATTCAATCCAGCCCCCATATATCACCCAAGGGAGACATACAAAATGCAAACGAGATTAGGAAACAAAGGAAACAGAGAAGTTCATAGTGAAGTTACAAAGTTAATAAGCATATAAAGAAAAATTATATTTAACACCTCCACACATGGATTTGTTGGTTATCTCCACCAAGACATAAGTCAGACTCACTGAACATAGGTTATCTTCATTGCCATTCTGAGTCACTCCAAGACAGTCTGGCACGACGCCATTGCAGTCTTTGGCTATGTTGACATGGTGTTAAGGGCAGTCGTTGTGACGGTCTGCGTGCATGTAGTCATGCAGCCGTCTGCCAATGGTGCTGGCACTAATAGGATGAATAGGAGGGCACCACTACTCACTGAATGTCTTCTGTGTGCTTCTCTACAAAGGAAACGGCAAGTAGGTATTCACTGTTCGCATCTCTGTTTACCGGAACGTTCAGGTATATGCTACAGCCTAATGTTCAATTCACTAACGGTGCAATGTAACGATGGTGAATCCACGTCTCAACATTCACCAGGAAAAAAAAAAATCAGTGACGACGGTAATGTGCTCCACCCCGTGGTAGGCATCACATGACCTCTGTATTGCAGTAATCGCCACAGCCCTAGGGCTAAGCAGGATCTGTATGCTATTAGCCACAGTAGAGTTATATTTAGCCTCCTAACTTCTTTGGTTTCATAAAGGTCATTAAAGATGGCTTATAAACATGAGCAATATAAGCTCATAAAAAAAGACCTGACAAGTACTTGTGTCAGAGCATTACAAACATTCAAAATATGAGGTTAGATAAAACGCTCTAATTACAGGCAGTTAAAGACTGAATGATATAAACCCATATAAAATCAAAGTTTAGGTTCATTCCAGTATAAAAATGTCCTACTACTGAGGACCACTGATCTAGAGGACACTGGCTTTATCACGCAGTGCTGCCCCTCCAGCTCTATCCACCACTCTCTCTGTCTCCATCACGTGCTAGTGAGGAAAACGAGTGGCTGACTATGAAATGGTGAAGAAGGAGATGGAGGAGGAGGTGGCAGGGGTGTCATTACATCTCTCTCTCTGCCTGCGAGAAAAGGAGAGGGGAGGCAGTTCTCCTTGCGACAGGCCCATCTGTAATTCCCCAGGATGTTAATGAGGCCACCAGGTCGGTGATGAATGTCGAGGTTAAGCTGGAGGAGGAGAAGGATCCCTTTATCTCCACCTGAACCAAGCACCGGTCAGCAAGACCCTCACTCCTCCCACATCCCACTCAAGACGCCATTTCCGAGATCCATCATGGCCTTCGTTTATTGATCGGCTGTCTGCGGCAAGCAACGGGGAACCTGGAGGTCACAGCCTTTGCGTCTGCCTCCTTGCTGGCTCCGCCAAGCCTGTCCCATTCCTCACGGCTTCCCTCCCAGCAAAGGCCTGCGGTGAAGAGCCACAGCTCTCTGCCCTCTGGACAACCTTGCGGGTTGGCTGTTGAGCCGGGATGTCACACTAAATGGAAAGGGCCATATTTTCAGTCGGATTGAGTGGTTCGAGGTGGGGACAAATGCTAAACAGTGCCAGCCTACTCAGTTCAGTTTGTTTTATTTATTGAGGACTCACTGAGAGAGGCAAAACTAAATGTTCGAGAGGAATGGTAGATCACTGTAATGGCTTGATGAGCTCACGATTCCCTGGAGGGGAGGTACGGCTTCCGGATGCATCCGAGTATGGACCTACAGCTGGGATACATGCTTCGATCCTCTAAATGATCTACAGTACAGTAAAGACTTGGGAAGGTTCATAAGAGCTTTATATTCATCGTACAAATCCACCCAACATCTGGATAGCTAATGAGCTTGCGAGTCTCCGAATGACTCATTTGGAAAAATGTCAAGTTCAAATCCCAGCTGTGCCATGCGCCTTCACGTTGTTAGGGTCCTCAAGAAAGCAATTAGCTGTTTTGTCACGCAGAGGGAAGGATGCCGGGGTTTCTTTTCCCCTCATCCCTTAGCAACATGGGACAGAGTCAAGTAAGAAGAAGAAGTTCCTCGAGGCTTGAACATCTGATGGCTAGAAAAGACTACATGCACACCAGTGGAAGGTCTTGTCTGGGTAGCGTTCAGCAAAAATGCTTGTTTTGCAACAAATCATGTCTTGAATTTGCATATTCTACACTAAACAGTTGGACCCAGAAGGAAGTGTGGGATTGCAGTGCTATTGGGAAGAAAGATTAAGGTTACTAGGAACAATAAATGATGATAAATTTAGACTGATATGGGCAATATTTATTGAGCTACACATACAGAAGTAGTGTCTCTCAGTATGGCGTCGGGCTGTCATTTTTGCTAATGCAACATGCCAGACATCTCTGGATTGTAGAGGTTCCTAATGGTGTCCTGCGATAATCCATCCCATGCAGCTTGAATATTCTCACACAGTTCTTGCATATTTAGCAGTCGGGGTGGAGGTGGAGTGACACCAGACCTTCTTGATGTGTTATGCGTGACAACAAACCGCTCATCTTGGCACTGACCACGGTGCCTCCATACACGGATTCATTGGTCGTCTCCACCAAGACTAAAGCGGGTCTCGTCCCTGCCATTCTGAGTCACTCCATGACAGTCTGGCACGACACCATTGCAGTCTTTGGTGATGTTGACGTGCATAACTGTCTGCATGCATGTACTCCTGCATCGTGCAGCCGTCTGCCAATGGTGCTGGCACTAACAGGATGACTCATGGAGCGCAGCAATAAGGCTCATCCATGCTTACGTCACATGTCCGGCAGTGGATGAACATTCATGCAATTCACATGTCTCACAATGTCAAACTTTCCCACCGAGTTTCATTCCTGTCGGTTGATTCCTTCTGGGTGCAAGTATTTTTTTGACAATGAGTGTAAATGCTATGTGTCATTGGAGAGGACAACAGCAGCTTTCCTGACTGTCTGCTGCGATGAATCAGCTGTAACGAAAGGCATTATTGTTAGGTGGGAACACAGGCCTGTATGGTCTAAGGCTAGGCAATTTGACTGTTGACATTGATTTGAGTCGGAGACAAGAACCCATCAATTGTCCCGTTTTGCCGAGTGGAGGTTGAGGCTGGAAATACAATAGACAATAGATATCCCAGGGCAGACATCCAGAGTCTAAATGACATTAGTGCAAATATTGAATCTCACAATGGCATACCCCAGGCAAAAATTATACTCATGTTGTGATGTCAGCACTCAAATGTTTCAGTTGTATAAAACCACCTTTGGGTCAAAAGATTTTCAGCACACGCTTTAGAAAATACAATTGTTAAAATCTATTGTTCACACCCAGGAAGGTGAACATGATGCTTAGCATTGCCAAATAGTTCTGCTATACTCTGCCAGTCAAAAGTTTACACACGGCTACTACTAGAAGGTTCTGCCTATATTCAGCTTAATGCTTTACTTCAGAATAAAAGTGAAGACATCAAACTATAAAATAGCACTCCTGGAATTACACAGTCCACCTTAAAAAACGCCAAAATGGAACTTTACCTGAGAATAAAACAGCTTTCCTAATCTGTAATGGAGGTTGATATAACAAGGTTTTTGAAGCAGTTTTGGACCAATTCTATTGAACATCTCATCAGTTGGAACTGTTAATAGGGAAAAAATGAGTCCCCTGTGACTGAAACATACCTAATAGTGTGTAATACCTCCACGAGCACCAATAACAGCTGTGATTGGATTTGGCATGGACTGGACAAGTTTCTGGATGCAGGCCACATCAATGTTCAGACACTCTTGCATCAAAGATTTGCACAGTTGGGCCAGATTTGGTGGATGCCTTCCCTGGTAAAACTGTGAGGAGAATTTCCTGTAGACTGGGAGTTTAGTCACTGCTGGTAGACCCGTATGAGCGTATGCCTTCATACGCATGCAAATTCAGCTACTTCCTTCACACTATGGTCTTTGGCACACCCAAATGCAATCGCTCCTTTTAGCCAATCATTAACATCTGCTTTGGAGCCATTTTCCACACATGGAATGAGACATTCACTGCACTGTACCACCTCTTCTCAATCTATGAATCCCGTCACTCACACCCCACAGGAATTTATAGCCCCATCATCCTCATGTAGCGCCATCTGCAGGAGTCTGAAGTTACTACCATCTTAGACACGCAAGGTGACTAAGTATTTTGTCCGGGGAGCTTCATTGTCATGAATAATCAAGCATTCTCTGTTGTGATGATGTTTGATTTCATGGCTCATTCTGTAGCCTGCATACTGTATAATTTTGGTAAGTTTTTATTTATGGTCAGTTTTATATCCTATGGAAAGATTTTATATGTCAAATAAATGGTGCCTTTCCTTTATGCTATTTTAGTTTTTGTGTTTAGTATGTTTATTCAAAACCATAAATAAAACAGCAGTGTAAAAAAATAAAAAAGCAAAACTTTGTGTGTTGTGTTTGTTGAATTTTGCTCTGTGTTTCAGTCAGGAATTTTATTTTTGGTATACCAAGAACAATATGCAGCGAATTTATATTAAAACTTTGCAGGTTTGTTTTTATAAACTGAGCATTTCAAAAGCAGGCAAGAAGCACAGCCCAAACTTTTGATAGGCAGTGCCTCTCACTCTTCCTCCAGTCGCTCTAATCTCTTGGGGTCAGCTGGCACAAACACTCCAAGAGTACTCCCCACAGCGCTGCTCCCGATTCATGTCATTTTCACAGCGGAGCTGCAGAAAGGATGTGCCTGATGGAAGCCCTCACAGTGGCACACCAGGCCACTGTCCCAGGACCTGGAGGCGATGGCTGGAAGAGCAGACGGAAGGCTGTTCACCAACGTATCGCTTCTACTACCTATGCATCTGCAGAGACGCCAGAGACGAGCTTGGTCAATCCATGCGGAAAATTGTTAACTCTTCCCCCCTCGGCCCAAACACATTCCGCACCCCTGCCCCAATCTTCATCCTTTCTTCCTAACCACCCCCTCCACCGCTTTCTGCTTAGAACCAGACTAATGGTGGCTCGACTGCACAGAGGAAGAGCTGACGGGGAGCATCTGCGTCCCCCCGGTGAAATGTAATAGAGGAGTATAATATCCTGCCATTGCAGCGTTTACCCAAATGGAAGCCTGATCGAAGGGGCTCTATCCACAGGGAGGCTTGCGAGAAGCTGTAATGGCGAAGAGGATTAGCAGCGTCCTCCAGGAGCAATAAAAAAGAATGCTGACAGAACTGCCGCCACCATCTCCCAAACGCTCATCCGGTTTTGACATTGTAATGCGCCAAATACTTTATCCAAGCCACGATGTCACAGTGAAATATGCACCAAGTGTGTTTCACCTCACTGTCTCAAGGCTGGGAAAGGGAGGACACTTCCTGTTGTCTTTCTGAAAAGCAGATGGGCACGCCTGCCCTTAGATTATCGCTTTGAAAAATAGAGACCAAGCAGATGAATGTTATGCATTTCCCTTCATATCAAAGTGGCTTAGAAACAGAAGATGTTTCTTTTTTTCTTTAACATCCTCCCTTTAAAATACCCATAAAGCAGAAGATGCACACTCATCGTCAAAAGAATAGTGGCACAAATAGTTGCACCCAGAAGGAATCGAACGACAGGAATGAAACTTAGTGGGTAGGTTTGACATTGCGAGACATGCAAATGATTCAAGTTTCACGTTCGGCCGCACATGTAATGTAAGCGAGGATGGGCCTTATCTCTGTACCTGACGGACCCTACAGCCACGATTGCAGACATGCAGCGAGCTGTGATGCCCTCCATGAGTCATCCTGTTACTGCTGGCACCATTGGCAGATGGCTGCACGATGCAGGACTAGATGCACGTCAAACGTTACGACGACTGCCATTCAACAGCACATCAACATTGCCAAAGACTGCAATGGTGTCGTGCCAGACTGTCATGGAGTGAGTCCCGCTGTTGTCTTGGTGGAGACAACCAACGAATCCATGGGTGGAGGCACTGTGGTCAGCGCCAAGATGAACGGTTTGTTGTCACATGTCACTTGTCCAGAAGTCCTAATGTCACTCCACCTCCACTCCTACCGCAAAATCTGCAGGAACTGTGTGAGAATATTCAAGCTGCAGGACACCATTGAGAAGGACACCATTGGGAACCTCTACAATTCCGTGCCGAGACGTCTGGCATCTTCCTTCCTGACAGTATTGCAACTCTTACTAACTCTTCCTTCTGGCTGCAACTATTCCTTTAATGAAGTGTGCAGCGCTCAGACTGCTTGTTTCTGCTGAACACAGAAGACGTTTGTTCTTCTATTAAAATGACCACAAAGCGGAAGGCATTACTTGTTTTCTCTCAGGTTACTACTTTAAAATGGCCGGGAAACGGAAAACATCCCTGGTATTTTTCAGGTTACCACCTTAACATGGCTGACAAACCAGACGCCCCTTGTTTTCTTCTCCTGTTAAAGCGGCTCTGAAGTAGAATATTTTTCTCATGTTCTCATATTAAAATGCTTGAGAAGCAGGTGCTTTTTGCCTCCTTTCATGTTCTCGCATCAAAATGGCCACAAAGCAGAAGAGACTCCCTGTTTTCTTTCAGGTTGTCACCTTAAAATGGCAGTGAAATGCCAGGTTATGATGTTAAAATATCTTTGGAGCTGAAGACATTCCCTGTTTTCTTTCAGGTTATCACCTTAGAACAGCTGTCAAGTTAGAGATATTCCTCGTTTTCTTCCAGGTTATCGTCTTAAAATGGCTGTGAAGTGGAAAACATTCCTGGCTTTCCTTTAGGTTTTGACTACACAATGGTTCTGACGCCAAAGACGTTACCACCTTAAACATCTCTCAAACCAGATGTTCCTTGTTGTCGTTAACGTTCTCCTGTTGAATCGGCTCTGAAGCAGAACATCGGTTATTTTTCTCATGTTGTCATATTACAGTGCTTGAGTAGCAGATGTTCTTTGTTTTCTTTCATGTTCTCACATCAAAACCATCACAAAGCAGAAGAGACTCCTTGTTTTCTCTCAGGTTGTCACCCTAAAATGTCAAAAGTCAAAGTGAACTTTGTCATTCAGACTTTACAGCAGGAGTGCATAGCTGAACGAGATTGCGTTTCTCCAAACTCCAATGTGCAAACACACGAGACATACTAGTAACGTAGTGCAGACGAAACACAAGTATAAATATAGAAGGGGGGAAGTAACAAACACAAAATTATACTTTGCACGTACAGAAATATTGCACTTTGTGTAGAAAAATATTGCTATGTTTCCAAGTGAAAATATTATTGCACACTGTAACATATAATGTAAACATAACACTGTAGGTGTAAACTGAACACTGGAAAGTGGTAAAATGCTTGATTATAATAAACAGTGAGATTATTGCACATAAATTAGCAGCATTAAAAAATTGAGATGTGAGTTGCAATAAATAATATATATTAATTATTAATATACTGTGTACAGTTCTGATTTGTATGGGTTGAGTAGTTTGTGGGCCTATGGAGGATCACATGAGTGGGAACTTATAGATGTTCCATGTTTTCTTTCAAGTTACCACCTAATATTGTCTGGCAAACCCGACATTCCCTGTTTTCCTAGCATTCTGCTGTTTTCCTTAAGGTGATCACCTTACAACATCTGTGAAGTTATAAATGTTCCTCGCTTTCTTTCAGGTTATGATGTTGAAATGGCCACAAAGCAGAAGATATTCCTAGATTTCTTTTGGGTTGTCACATTAAAACGGCAGCAAAAGGTATTCCTCATTCCCTTGTCACTTCCAGATTTTGGCAAAGACGTTCCTTGTTTGTCCTTTTCCCTAGAAGACATTCTTTGTTTTCTTTAACACTGCCTGTCACACAACACTAAAGATGTTTGTTTTCCTTTCTCATATTAAAAGAGCTACAAAGCAGAGGACACTCTTGTTTGCTTTCAGGTTGTCACCTTAAAATGGCTGTGAAGCGGATGACGTTCCTTTTTTCTTTCTTTCAGTTTATGATGTTATAATGTACATGAAACAGATAACGTTCGTTGTTTTCCTTGTTTGACATTCCTTAAGGTTACCACCTTAGAACGGCTATGAAGCGGAAGATGTTCTTTGCTTTCTCTTAGGTTATGACGTTGAAACGGCCATGAATCAGAATACATCCCTTTTTTTTCAGGTTACCGTTTAAAAATGGCTAGCAAACCAAACATGGCCCTTGTTTCTTGAACATTCTCCTGTTAAAATGGTTCTGAAGCGGAACATGTTCAGCTATTTTTTCCATGTTCTCATCATTAAACGAGTAGTTGCACCAAGGAGGAAGTGCTTTGTGGCTCTCAGTATGGCACCGCACCACCCTGTTTTCTAATGCAACATGCCAGACGTCTCAGCATGAAGTTGTAGAGGTTTCTAATTGTGTCCTGTGATAATCCATCCCATGCAGCTCGAATACTCTCACACAGTTCCTGCAGATTTTGTGGTAGGGGAGGGGGTGGGGTGACACCCCACTTGGTTGTCTCCACTTGTCGGTTGTTTCCTTCTAGGTGCAAATATTTGTTTGATGATGAGTGCATTAAAATGCTTAAGCAGCAGATGTTCTTTATTTTCTTTCATGTTCTCCCAACAAAACAGCCACCAAGCAGAAGAGACTTATTCAGGTTGTCACCTTAAAATGGCTGTGAAGCTAAAAACCTACCCGGCTTTCCTTTAGGTTCTGACGATAAAATGGTTCTGAAGGCAAAGACGTTCCTTGTTTGTTGTTTGTCCTAGAAGACGTTCTTTGTTTTCTTTAACACTTCTATTAAAATCACACGTTTGTTATTTGCCTTTGCATTCTCATATTAAAACAGCCACAAAGCAAAAGACACTATTGTCTTCTTTCAGGCATCGCCTTAATATGTCCAGAAAGCAGAAGATATTCCTTGTTTTCTTCCATGTTACCACCTTAAAATTGCTGTGAAGTGGAAAGTAGCAGAAGACATTCCTTGTTTTCCTTGTTTGCCATTCCTCAAGGTTATCACCTTAGGACGCCTGCGAAGCGGAAGATGTTCCATGTTTTCTCAAAGGTTTTGACGTTTAAACGTCCATGAAGCGGAAGACATCCCTTGTTTTCTTTCACGTGACTGGTCTGACCGCAGCCAAAAGGCAGCAGAACATGTCTACCTGCACAAATACAACAGAGCTCTTCGTACCTGCTTTTCACTTCCGTAAGCAGCCCCATCAATTACAGCAGGCTTTCTTTGGAAACGCTTAATTACTGTGATTCATCATAATTGCTGGCAAGCTACATTAAAAGGCCACCGTCGGAGAAAGGGCGCCAGCCCAGCCCTGCAAAGATAATGTCTCCAGAAATTCCGAGTGTAAATTCCTGCTTCACGGACACAACAGTTCCAGGAATTAATTGCATTTTCACTTCATTAGCTTAAATCAGTTACATCCCGATAATGGCAGGCAACAAAAGAGAGGATTAGGTGGTGTAAAAGAAGTAGTCAAAAAAAAAAAAGACTTTGTGTCTTTGTTCAAAAGAGGAACAGAGCGATAAGGACCAACCTCAGCCACCGCCATCATTCCACGGCACGGTGCCGGGCCATATTTCACTTCAGACACCCTTATGGAATTCCTTCTTCTCTTTATTGACTGGGTTATTCGTCATGCTCTCTTGCAAAGAAGGTGCCCTGCCAAATTCTGGCTGTGGTACAGTGTGTTTGCTCCTTCATTCTCCTTCTCCATATTCATCATGCATTGCCATCCGCCATGTAGCATAAATACTTATAAGAGAGGAGCTTGGTGTTCTGCTCCCAAACACCTAGCTGTACACTTGTGAGCAAGTACTGCCCGTTCCAGGTGAGATAAGCTTTTACCGCTTCTTAGCCAATAAAGAAAACTCAATAAGTGCCCAAACAGAGTCCACAAAACCACTTACACCGGTGACCTCCCTATATAATACCACTGAGTTATGACTCAACATCTTGGTTCGACTTACTGAGTGGGTTTTTTTGTCCATTGCTTTGTGAGCAGAGAAAGTGCTGCCTCCACAGAATCCGGAGTCATTCTTCACTGGGGCGATGTGATTTTGATGCTAGCCAGCTGTTCTGCCTCTCTCTTGCCATTCCTCACCAGTCTCGTTCCTGCGAGGCGGCAGAAGGCGAGAGAGGTGGGGAGCAGGTGAGGCTGCAGTGATGGAGCTGGGATAATGAGAGCTCAGGAGAGCCAGGGGTTTGCTTGCTCTGGGCCAGACCTGCTCTTCTCCCTGACCTTTTATTGTCTGTCTGTTTATTCACAGCTCTTCTGATCAAAAGTTTGGAGACGGGTGCTGCCTTCTTTGCTGATGCTTTTCAGTAGCGTGTAATACCACCACGAGCATGAATAACAGCTGTTATTGGATTTGGCATGGACTGGACAAGTTTCTGGATGTAGGCCACATCAATGTACAGCCACTCTTGCATCAGTGCAGTTGGGTCAGATTTGGTGGATGCCTTCCCTGGCATTTTACGGGTTGTTCCAGGTAGTTCAACAGATTTTCAAGATTCAAGTCTGGGGATTTTGTTTAACCCCTAAAATTGCCCAACGGGAATTCTCAAGACTTTCCCAGTTACCCACTCTGGCACTGGTCTTAGTATGTTATGTAAAGTTATGGCAAACCAACAAAGGTTAAAGTTTGCATTTGCATTTAAACCTTTTTGATAAGCTATGTACCATTTTTCCCATACACCAAACACAGCTGGTTGAATTGATCATTTCAGCTTAGTCTTTCACACAGTCTGTGCAGGATCTCAAGCTTCATGCATCCTCTTCTTTGATCTATTGCATTTATTTTCTGATCAGGCTTTCATAGAGCTCCATATGAAAATGTTGGTTCTTATGTCTACAAGTATGTGTGTTAGGTGCTGTGCTTAAAAAAGCAAGCTCACCGAACAACAAATGAGTCACTTTGCATGTTTAAGGTGGTAGTAACTTCAGGCTCTTGCAGATGGTGCTGCACAAGGACAATAGGGCTATACATACCTGCCAGGTGTGTGATGGGATTCATAGATTGAGAAGAGATGGTACAGTGCTGAGAATGTCTCGTTCCATGTGTGGAAATGGGTCCAAAGCAAATTCTTTGCTGCAAGCCTGGCTAAACATCCAGAAGCTCGTCCAGTCCATGCCAAATCCAATCACAGCTGTTTTTTGTTCTCATGAAGGTATTACATGCTATTAAGTACGTTTCAGTCATGTAAGGAAAGCTTCAGTTTCCAACAAAAATTGGAGACTTATTTGGCTGTGTTGTGGTGTAAAATCACCTTGCGCGGTTATTAGGGTTGTTTAAGCTTAATTAAGCTTAATTTATACTCTTTTTAGTTGACTGATGCTGAGCATTCCATTTCACCCTTAACTCGTCACCAAAGTGGCCCAACAAGTCTCTGCCAGCACCCCTTGAGACTCACCTGTTCTCGGCTTGTTTTACTCATAACCAGTGGCCTAATTTAATTACTTCTTGATAGAAAGCAGTCAATTTCACAGTCGAGCACCAAGCAGAGCCTAAAAATTGTGCTCCCATAGGTATGATATATGAGGCAATAACCTATAATGTAATGAAGTCACCTTCAGAGCAGGACCTTTGTCACTGAAGTAATAATGAATTATAACAAGTATAATAGTATTTGGGTTTGACATGGCAGGCACTGGGGGAAGTGGAATATAAAAAGGGTGAGTTACACTGTCCGGGAGCCCAAAGTTCAGTGGCAAATCCATCAGACTGGCACTTTCATTGTGGGCCCGTACAGGAAGACATATGCAAAGGCAATGGATCATCTAAGAGACCCTGTGAATATGGGTACATGTGTGTGTGTGTGTGTGTCTGTGTGTGTGTAAAGGCAAGCGTTATCCTAATATAGAAGTTTGAGTAATTAGCAGCCTGCGGCTCCGGGGAAGTTTTACAGAAAGTTTTTTTTATTATTTATTTTTTCCTAATTGCCTGAAGAGAGTAACTTTATTACTATTGATTTGGAGATCAGATTCTCTCTCAGCTATTTGTTCAAGCCCGGAAGAATCGAGCAAAATCTACTTTTTTTGATCACAAGCTCCGAATGATGTAATGCTCTTACAGCAACAGGTCGCGGAAATGACTGTGAGAGTGAAGGTAATGTTCAAGAGTCATGTCAAGATGTCATAGATCACAACACACCTATAAGCTCAACTTTACATACCTTAAGGTCCTTCTGGAGAAAAGTCAGTCCGTGCAATCCCCGCAAGAATCAAAACAGCAGTCAACACATACTTTGGATGCACAGCCCATTCATGTTTGTATTGATCCTGGGTTCGTGTTGCTGCTATGTTGCTAGTGACTGTGTGGACTATCTGAACCAAGACGGAGAAGGGTGGATAATAAACGGAACATTTAATTTGTTGTTTCACAAGTCCAATGAGAATTATATATATATATATATACATATATATGCCCCTAAAATTCACGAACTGTAAAAATGGCCAAAACCTTATGAGACAAACTTACAAGCTTTTGGTATATGAATTACCCATAACAGTATTTACACTCATACACTCATCATCAAAACAATAGTTGCACTCAGAAGGAAGTATTGGATTGCGATGCTATTGGGAAGGAAGATAAAGGTTACCAGGAACAATAAATGATGATAAACTTAGACTGATATGGGTAATATTTATTGAGCTACACATACAGAATTAGTGTCTCCATACTACTAGTGTGTAACAACAAACTGTTCATCTTGGCACTGACCACGGTGCCTCCGCACATGGATTTGTTGGTTGTCTCTACCGAGACAAAAGTAGACCCACTGCCTGAGTCACTCCATGGCACTCTGGCATGACACCATTGCAGTCTTTGGCGACGTTGATGTGGTGTTAAGGGCAGTCGTCGTAATGGTCTGCATGCATGTAGTCCTGCGTTGTGCAGCCGTTTGCCAATGGTGCTGGCAGTGACAAGATGACTCATGGAGGGCATCACTGCTCGCTGAATGTCCGCAATTGTGGCTGGTGGGTCAGTCAGGTACAGCGATAAGGCACGGGGGTACGCGGGTCTCATGATGTCAAACCTACCCACCAAGTTTCATTCCTGTCGGTTGATTTATTCTGGGTGCTATTCTGGGAAATATTTGTGCTGCTATTCTTCTGAAGATGAGTGTACATCGATTCTACACTGTGTAGAGTAAAACAGCTGCATTGATGCTGGACACCTGCATAGATGCACTTACCACACAGAAAACTGGTCAGGAATCAATAAGGTAATAGACAGATAATTGGACCAATAAGCAGAATAAAATAATGGGACTGGTATCATTAAGATTTTATCAATCCCCATCCCTAGCTAAAATACAACCATGCCAACCTATGTAAATATATAGCCACAAAAACAATAGACTGTCTTGGACCAGTAGATCGAGACGCTTCCTGTCTGTTTTCGCTCCTTTCAGTCTCCATCCAGTCTCTTCCACGTTACATGTAACCTGGCTGTACAGCTGTCAGGATCATTTTGAAAAAGTCTTCATGTAAGGTCATCTGGTGCCCTCTCACACGTTCATTCACATGGTCTCACACGGCCATTCCATCTCTCCATTTTTTTTGGCTCACGTGCCAGAAAACCATGTCAGCTCATATATAAAAGCTTATGGCTTTATAAACAGTCTGTCCACCTCTCTCTCAACTGGGTGGTCAGCATGGCCTGCCAAGCCCACAGTGAGGAATGGGGCCTTGTCAGACCTAGACTTGTGTTCCACCTTGATCTGCTCTTGATCTATACACTCCTGTATGTGTGTGTAGAGTAAAATCTTTAAGGCCTGCTATTACCCCAAATGAAGGAACAAAAAATCCAACATGTGTTGTGATACAGTGTAGTCGGAGACGAGATTTCAGTTTTCCTAGGAAATCTGACGAGATATTTTCCACAATTCCGAAGTTCAGTTCTTGCAGTTCTTTAGTTGCACTTTCTCTTTCTCATGATCCAAGTAATCCCAAGCGCATTCAATAACGTTGGGGTCTGGACTCTGGGGTGGTTAGTTCATTGTTCTGAGAGCACCAGCAGCTTATTTGACTGATTTGCATATTTCCTTCTTTTTGTCTATTTCCTTTTCTAAGCCTTAGCTTTTAGACAGCTGCACATCCTTTCAGACCTATAGTGTCGCCTTCTTGCAGTGGACCATAGACAGAAACATAAGGGAAGCAGGAGTGGAGCTTGATGGTCTCCTCTCACTCAAACATGAAAGCTTTAAGTGCTGAGGCTCTGATGGTCATAGTTTTGGTGGTCTACCAGGTCTTACACAGCTGTAAGGAGCACAATTTCTTCCGTATTGGTTATACATTTTTTAGAAGTTTAGAAGAAGTTTTGGGAACTTATGTTTCCATGACTCTGATTATATCTCATATCTATATGGACAAAAGTTTTGGGAGACGCCTCTTAATCATTGAATTCAGGTGCTTTCAGTCATATTGCCACAGGTGTATAAAGTCAAGCACCTAGCCATGCAGTCTGCCTTTACAAACATTATGGGTCATTCTAAAGTGCTCACTGAATGCCAGCATGGCTCTGTAATAAAATGCCAGTATTGCAACAAGTCCATTTGTGTAATTTCCTCCCTCCTAGATATTCCATGATCTGCTATGAGTGGTAGTATTGAAAAGTGGAAGCATTTATGAACCACAACCATGAAGTGTCAGACCATGTAAAGTTACAGACCGCAGTCACCAAGTGCTGAGGAGCACAGTGTGTAAAAGTCTTCAACGCTCTACTGACTCCATAACTGCAGAGTCCCAGACATCCTCTGGCATCAACACCAGCACAAAAACTGTGTGCCGGGAATTTCATGGCATGAGTTTTCATGGCCATGCACCTGCATGTAAGCCTTACATCACCAAGCACAATGCTGGTTGAAAAAGCTCCGTCACTGGACTCTGGAGCAGTGGAAACGTGTTCTGCTGAGGTTCTCTGTCTGGTAGTCTGATGGACAAGTCTGGGTTTAGCAAATGCCAGGAGAACGTCACCTGCTTGACTGCACTGTGCCGACTATAAAGCTTGGGGGAGGAGAGATATTGTTATGGGGGTGTTTTTCAGGGGTTGGCCTAAAGCCCCTTAGTTCCAGTGAGGGGAAATCTTAATGCTTCAGCAGACATTTGGACAACTGCATCTTTCCCACAAAGTTGGAACAGTTTGAGGAAGGCCCCTTCCTGTTCCAGTATGACTGTGCCCCAGTGCACAAAGCAAGGTCCATAAAGGCATGGTTGGCTGAGCTTGGTGTGGAAGAACTTGACTGGCCCGCATAGAGCCCTGACCTCAACACCATCCAACACCTTTGGAATGAACTAGAACAGAGATTGCAGCCCAAGACCAACATCAGTGTCTAACCTCACAAACGCTCTTCTGGATGAATGGGCAAAAATTCACTCTCCAAAATTCTGCAGAAAGTTTCCCAGTTGAGTTAAAGGTGTTATATAGGTGCAAAGGGGGGGCCAACTCCATATTTACACCTATGGATTTAGAAAGGGATGTCATAAAATGCTTCTGTAGGTGTAATGTGTAGGTGTCCAATTACTGTAGCTCCTAAAAAATGAATAACTTGTACCTAATTATGTACAGATGTAAACTTTTACCATTACACACTATTATACAATCATCATCAAAAGAACAGTTGCACAAATAGCTGCACCCAGAAGGATTAACCGACAGGAATGAAACTTGGTGGGTAGGTTTGACATCGTGAGACATGCAAATGATTCAAGTTTCACACTCAG
>CM067487.1:12074152-12111195 GCA_034552555.1 Semaprochilodus insignis | reverse complement strand
TTCCTGGTAACCTTTATCTTCCTTCCCAATAGCACTGCAATCCTACACTTCCTTCTGGGTGCAACTGTTTTTTTGGGTTTTTTTGACAATGAGTGTAAATTCAAAATAATGTCACGTCTGTTTGTGCTTTCTGCAGTGTGTAACTGCTCGTATCTTCCCAGCATCATGGCCACTTTAGATGATAAAAATCAGCCTGAGAATCGCTTCAGCAATGGAGCTAAATAACGCCACAGACATCGGACAACTCTCGCCCTCGCCTAGAATGATTCAAGTTGCATGGAATAAAAGGAAGTATCAGCTAGCCATCTAAATGGGCTTATTTTCCACCATTTTGTAGCGTCTTAGCGCATCTGCGCGTGAGCCTAAATAACGATTTGGTAAATATTTGAGCCGGCTAATGTCTCCCTGTTTTCCGCTGATAAATAATGCAGAGTATTTACATGCTTAGAAGGCAATTAGTCTGCCTTTCCGGCAGTTCCACAGCCCGAGACGCGTCTGCTGCAAAAAAAAAAAAAAGAAAGAAGGAAAATAAAAACAGCGGTATTAATTATTCCTTCTAAATTGCATTTGTATACTAGACAAGTAAACACGGAATCCACTGGAAGGAGGGGGTGAGCCAAAAAAAACACACACCACGCAGAAGAATGACTGCGAGAAAGAACAAAGCGCAGAGAGTGGAGGGAGTGTTGGGTGATGAACCTGTGGCTCTTGGAGGAGTTGATAATGAGGGGCTCTGCTGTCGGAGGGGACACGAATCAACGCACGCTCACTTCCCCCACAGCATCATTACATTGTCACCTCGCCCTCAGCTAGACATGAAGGCAGGCCAGCGTGAGACGCCGCACGCAGGAGGCGGCACTGTGGGGAACATGGGGGCACTCGCTACAGGTGCTTGAGCTGAGATGATGAACACTTATGTTCATGCGGCTGTCTGTAGAGCGGATACGTTTGCAAGTTTCCCTGAGCTAAATCTAACCCGTAGAAGTCACAGTTATCGCTGGTGATAAAAGCATGTTGGGATGTGATATACAAACCCCAAAAACTTATGTTTGGACTGTATGTCAAACGCATTTACAGAGACAGAAAGCAGTCATTTGGAAAGTACAAAGTAGGGTCCATAAGATTCACTGGCATTGAACTTTATGATGCAATTGCATGGATTTAAAAAACTGTGCATCAGATTTGGGGCGAACTCAGGATCCATTGCTTCTAATCCTCTGCTTCATTCATTCATTCATCTTCTTAGCTGTTTATCCTTCTGGGTCACGGGGGGTGCTGGAGCCTATCCTAGTGCTCATTGGGCAGAAGGCAGGAAACTGGATGGGCCACCAGTCAAACACAGGGAAGACAGACAGATATTCCCACCAACACCCAGTCCTAAAGTCAATTTAGCATCTTCAGTCAGCCTGACTGGATAGCTTTGGATGGTGGGAGTAAACCCACACAAACACAGGGAGAACATGCAAACTCCAGACACCTCAATCGATGCCCTTCTTGCTGGGAGGCAACAGTGCTACCCACTGTGCCACTGCACTGCCATCAGCGCTTTTGTAAAATCCACTTACTCATCTTCTAAACCACTCTATCATTCTGGGTCGCAGAGGGTCCTGAAGCCTATCCCAGTGCTCCTTGGGCTGAAGACAGGAAACACCCTGGACAGGCTGCCAGCCTATTACAGCCAGACACCCAGACATACATGTTTACACCAAGGGAGGCCACACAGACACGGGGGGAACATGCAAACTCCACACAGGAAGGACTCCGACTTAGCCAGGAATCTAACCAAGACAACACTATCCACAGTGCCATCACATCAGTGAAATTAAAATAAATTCATATATAATAAAAATATTATTATTGTCATATGTCTTTATTATTTCAAAATGTGAACGTTTCATGCACGTTTCATGTTTTACAATTCAACCTGTCACGTTGAATTGCATAGTGTTGGATGAAATCATTGTGTCAAATTGCAATAGGGATAATATGTAGCGCATTAGTAGTTGCTTTATATGTATCATTAAAGTATCATTAAAGTATCTGACCATTTGACAATGATATTTATCATGTATTTATCATGTTTTCTTCTGACCAAATTCATTGTTTTTGTACACATGGACTCATTCTGAAACTGATAACTGCAACAGGCTATAAAGAACTCTTGTACATCAAAAGAGCATCAAGGAAGGCCTAGTCCCCTGTGAACATGAAACAAGAAATGTCTTATTACAAAGGCTGATAGTTTAAGAACAATGTTCTCCAATGAGCATCTGTGAAGACCAATATCAAAAAGTTTCACAAATCAGAAAAAAATCTCTTTACGTAAAACGCAAGACCAAAACGCCCAACTGAATGCCTGTGACTTTCAATTCCTCAGATAGCACTGATTTAAAATTTCTGTGATTAATAGTACCACATGGGTTCGGGAATACTGTATTCTCAATAAGCACTGTTTCTTGCCGCATCCACAAATGCATGTTAAGACTGTACTACACATGGAGGAAGTCAAATTTCAACAATTTCTTGCAATTACATTTAACATAGCAAGGCTCTTCAGGTTTCTAAATGTGATCATGTGTCTGCTGTCATGGATGGGAACTGTTGGGCAAAAACACAATTTCACAGTACTTCTAGAAGCATTCACAATACAAGGCATGTCACAAAATGCACCTTTTCTGACCATTGAGGAGCTGGAAAGAAAAATAGTGGGGCCTAGTGTTGAAATTGGTCTTGTTTTTTTCTCGCTCTCGGCCACTCCCGGTCTCCGTCTTGACTCTGACTCGACTACTAAATGTTTTGATCTTGATTTGACTCAGACTTGAATCAAGCGGTCTTGACCAAAGCACTAGTGGTGCCACAGTTACTGCTCTTGCACATTTTGCATGTGTCTTACTATTTATGCACATACTGTAATGTGTCTTTTGTCTTTTTGTCTTTGCACTGTTACTTATTATTTATCCATTTTTAAACTCTGCACTGGAGAAGTAGCCTGACAGTGTTTCCTCATACTGTACAACCCTGTATTGCTATAATGACTATTGCTGTACTAAAGATGAATTGAACTGAATTAATATATACTGCACTATGAAAAACAGGACTAAGCAGTTGGAGCAGCAGGAAACAAGCAGTTGTTCAGCGTTCTTTAAGTACTGATGATACCCTATACGCATATCGTGACACATGGCCATGTACTGTCCAGTCCCAGTACCATATATCATCTATATCAGTATACCTTTATATTGACATACCATAATACTGGTTCAACAACACTTTTGATGATACATTTGATAATAGTGAGCAGTATATTCATAAGTAAGCTCGCCAGACCAAAAAATGAGTCCCCTGTGACTGAAACATACCTAACAGCACGTAATACCTCCACAAGCATGAATAACAGTGGACTGGATTTTGCATGTACTGGACAAGTTTCTGGATGTTTAGAATTGGGCAGTTGGGCCAGATTTGGTGGATACCTTTCCTTTGGGCACGCCCAAATGCAATCACTCCTTTTAGCCAATCATTAACATCTGCTTTGGACCCATTTTCCACACATGGAATGAGACATCCACTCCACTGTACCACCTCTTTTCAATCTATGAATCCTGTCACTCACACCCCGCAGGTATTTATAGACTCATCATCCTTCATCATCCTTGTGCACCGCCATCTGCAGGAGCCTGAAGATACCACCACCCTAAACACACAAGGTGACTGATTTTCTGTCCGGTGAGCTTATGATGCCTGTACATGAGCAGTGTGTTAACTGACAGCTTTTTTATTTCTATCTTGTGCACTGTACTCCAGGATCCAGGCATCCAGTACCTGGCATGTATGTCATTTACTGAGTTCTTCAGATTTGGAAAAGAACAGTTTAAGCTACATAAACAACTGCATGAATCCTTTCTCAAAATGTGCCCTCTGCTTAACCTTTGCAGTACTGTGTAAGGCTGCCTTTGGTGCATTTTCTGAAATGAAAGCTGAACAAGATGATCAAAGCCAGCAATGCTTATTTTGCAACACATTCTTTTTGCCTAGAGTAGCAGAATGTACCCCATCCTCCACGCCTCCCGCCACAGCATCATTACACTGTCACCTCTCCCACCGCAGGACATGAAGGCAGCCCAGTGTGAGACCCAGCATGCCTTTATTGCACTGAATTTATTAATGTAACCTTAAATATCATCTGATAACATGATGTATCCAGCAAACAGAGTGAAATTGAATGTTATCAGCGCAACATAACACAGACAGGCCTTTCCAGACTACAGTAATTCCACTGTAGTCAACAGGTTTCAAAAATGCTTCATATTTCAGTTGTTGAGATGTAAACAAAGCCATTCAGAGTGGCTAGATGTGAAACAGGTTACTGTAGAGAGTGTCTGATAGAGTGGACAGTGAGTGGACATAGGATTTTAACACTCCAGCAGTACTTCTGTGTCTGATCCACTCACACCAATATAAACACTGTGTCCACTCACTGTCCACTCTATTACACACTCCTACCTTGGTGGTCCACCTTGTAGATGTAAAGTCAGAGATGATAGCTCTTCTGCTGTGTCTTATCCACTCACACCAGTACAACACACACTAACACACCACCACCACGTCAGTGTCACTGCAGTGCTGAGAATGATCCACCACCCACATAATACCTGCTCTGTGGGTGTCCTGTCGGGGTTCTGACCATTGAAGAACAGGGTAATAAAGTATAGAGAGAGGACTACAGTCTGTAATTGTAGAACTACAAAGTGTTCCTATATGGTCAGTGGAGCTGATAAAATGGTGGTCAAAGGTGGTCATAATGTTATGCCTGATCGGTGTACTGTCCAATGGTGTGGCTAGAACCCTGTGTTAAAGTTAGTATTGTAGGCAGGATAGTCACACCTATAAGTATAGTACATAGTGGTTTGATGTCAAATGACACACTGTAGAGAAAACACTGACCAAGCTGTTTCAGTTCCAATACAGACACATAAACTTTGCATATCGATCGATACCCGATATCGATGTGATACCATTGTTGAATTAATAAACCACATACTTCACCATTGAGGCATCAGGAGAGACATAAACATTACTTAACTAAGCTTGTAAGCTAAATACCTCCATACAGCACACTCTCTGATTCGCGCCATGTTGTTTTTCCTGCTTGTAGGTCATGTCTATAGGCACACTGCACACATACTCCTGGCGTTTGGTGTAGCACATATCACAAACAAATTAAAGTAAATCGATTGGTCCCATGATTGACCTAATTACCCGATACCTAATTTATTAATATTGGTACCAATATCTGATTCTAATATCGGATCAGTGCATCCCTAGTACTACCCAAAATGGCCACTGGAGCTACTCATCATCTTAGTGTTTATTAATGGCATTAAAGGTTGCTAATAATAAAATTGCTAATTAAAAAATTGGCCAACAACCGGTCCATAAAGCAGGGGCAGCGGCCTTTTGGTTCATTTCTGAAAATGCCTTTTCCTCTCTGTTTCTTGTGTCCAATGACGTGACTCAGAGCTAAAAATATTAAGAGAGAGGCTCTTAATAAGACACATCAAGACTCAGCTTCCTCCTTCACTGGAGAAAAAGGACGCTTACGTTAGGATGTTGTTCATAGACTTCAGTTCGGCATTCAGTAGCATCATTCCTTAGCACCTGACTGGAAAGCTGAGCCTGCTTGGTCTGAACACCTCCCTCTATTATTGGATCTTGGACTTCCTCACTGGGAGACCTCAATCAGGATCGGGAGCAGCATCTTGAACACCATCCCACTGAGCACTCGAGCCCCCCAGGGCAGTGTACTTAGTTCACTGCTGTTTAGGAGTCTTTACTGAGCCGCTATCGATGTGCATTCACTTTTTCTTACCACATTCCGCCTTGCCAGATCTTTTTGTTCACTGTTAGTGGGAGTTTCTGTGTCATCATGGAAATGAAGGACCCATTTCAAACATAAGCTTACCAGACAAAAAATTAGTCACCTTGTGTGTTTAAGGTGGTAGGAACTTCAGGCTCCTGTAGATGGTGCTGCAGGAGGATGATGGAGATTTAAATACCTACGCGGTATGACTGACAGGATTTATTAGATTGAGAAGAGGTGGTACTCGTTCCATGTGTGGAAAATGGCTCCAAAGCAGATGTTAATGACTGGCTAAAAGGAGTGACTGCATTTGGGCCAAAGGCCATAGTGTGAAGGAAGTAGCCAACTTTGCATGTGTATGGAAGTGTATGGTCATACAGGTCTACCAGCAGTGGCAAAAATCCCAATCTGCAGGATATGCTACAGGAACTGCTCAATTCACTGATGCAAGAGTGGCTGAACACTGATGTGGCCTACTTAAAGAAACTTGTCCAGTCCATGCCAAATCCAATCACAGCTGTTATTTGTGATTGTGGAGTACGTTTCAGTCACACTAAGTTCACTTGCAACTAGCTAGCTACTTTAGCAAGTAAACTTTTGGGTCGGTATGGTTCCAATATGCCTTCCAGCTCGAACCATGTAATCTATATTCAGGAGAATGCCTTCCCTTCAAGCACTCACTGCCAACAGTTCTCCATTGAAATGAACAGGATCTAGCATAGCAAAATTGCAATTGGACATATACAGTATCATCTGAAATGCTACTTCTCAGAAACAAGTAAGAAAGTGCTGTTAGCTCACGTGCAAGGATAATTATACACTCATCAAAAGAATAGCTGCACAAATAGCCAGACTGTCACGGAGTGAATTAGAATGGCAGTGGGTCATCTTCAGTGATGAGTTCTGCTTGGTGGAGACAAAATCTGTGTGTGGCACCGTGGTCAGCGGCAAGAAGAATGGTTTGTTGTCACGCATCACACATCCAGAAGACCTGGTGTCACTCCACCTCCACCCCTAACACAAAATCTGCAGGAACGGTGTGAGAATATTCAAGCTGCATGGGATGGATTATCACAGGACACTATTAGGAACCTCTACAACTCCATGCAGAGACGTCTGGCATGTTGCATTAGCAAACATGGTGGCCCAACGTCATACTGAGTGACACCACTTCTGTACGTGTAGCCCAATAAATATTGCCCATATCAGTCTACATTTATCATTGTTTATTGTTCCTGGTTACCTTTAGTTTCCTTCCCAACAGCATTGCAATCCCACACTTCCTTCTAGGTGCAGCTATTCTTTCGATGATGAGTGTATATTGTCACAAGGTGGAAGTTGACATGGATTCTTAATTCATTGACACTGATTATGCTCTTGTATGTTATAAAAAATTCTGTCCAGTATAAATTGTCATTGAGCCAAGAGCAAATGTCCTGGGGCTAATGCATTATTCATTAGTGAGCATGTGTGTGTGTGTGTGTGTGTGTGTGCGCGTGTGTGGGTGTGTGTGTGTGTGTGTCGTATTGAGAAATCCAAAGACAGTTAGCACATGTAATGCACATGTGTGCATGCCACCACTCATACATGCATGAAACCCAAAGTAGGAGTAACCTGCCTTCTCAATCTCCCATGCGCCACAACACAAGGCTAATCAACATCGGATGCAAGCCAGGCCCCGTATCTCCCCCTCGGCTAGCCTGGACATCATCATTAAACTCAGGGGACCCTCTGTCACATGCGTTTGTGAGGCTCCTGTGGGCTTAAACCAATTAGCGTGCCCTCTTTATCTGAAATGACCAATATATCAGTCTGCCGGGCGTACTGTAAATTGGCCATGCACCCAAACCTGCAAAGCGTGGACGAAGGACACCCAAGCCAATGATTAATACCAATCGAGGCAACCTGATAATGGCGCTGGATATATGAATAGGAAACCAACGTATATACCCAATCCATATCTGTCACCGCTTCATAAATCACCTGCGAATCCAAGGAAATTGCAGCCTGGCGTCGGCACAGACCTGTCCTTTGGCACAGAAAGGAAACACAATAACAGTGCTGCTGCTGCTGCTGCTGCTGCTGTTCGAACAGCGAGCCTGCAACGCTGCTATGAAATCAAGTGCTTTTTATCAGCATCAAAGTCTGCTGCTGGCAATACGACAATATGGTTTGAGTGGCGCACAAACTTCAAGGGATGTTAATTAAACCTCCCGTGCATTTGAGTTTACAATGCAGTAAAATTAATCAAGAATTACAGTGCCACATGCATGATTAAACTTCTTCTTTTTTTAATCAGGGCAACACTATAAAATGCTTTGTTAGAGAGCAAATTAAAATGACAGCCATTTGCCCCGAGTAATTTCTGTAGATAATCTCTAAATTGGGCGCAACACAATGAGGCAGGGCTTTTTAACAGCGCTCCCATTTTTACCTTTTAATACAGATTTAAATAAAGAGAGAAGGCCGAAGGAAGACGTGCCGGAAGGCATGAACATAAATAAATAAATAAATAAATAAATAAAAGCTGAGAAACTGACACGGACTTAGCCGGAGACTTAAAGTGCATTTGGGATGCATTCCGTATGCAGTCTATGCTGAAATCCTCAGGTCTTAATACAGCTATATTCTATGGGGTTTTGATAGTACTGTATTCGTTGGTGACTTGAGGTGTTGTAGCTGTACTTTGAGGTGTTTTGAGGTGATGTAGCTGTATTTTGAGATGTTTTTAGATTATGTTGCGATATTCCAAGGTCTTTTGAGGTGATATCACCATATTCTGAAGTGATTTGACGTTATGTCTATGTATTCTGAGATATTGTGTCCTAATACAGCTATATTCTGTTTGGTTCGGAGGTGAGTTTACTGTATTGTTTGGTGTTTTGAGGTGATGTTAATGTATTCTGTTTTCTGAGCTGTTTATAATGATCTCACTGTATTCTGGGATGGTTTGAGGTGATGTCTCTTTATTCGGTTGTGTTTTGGGGTGATGTCACTATAGTCTAGAGTGATTTGTGCAGATGTCACTGTATTCTGAGATATTTTTAGGTGACAGTTTTATTTTGTGGTGTTTTGAAGTGATCTAGAATTATTCTGCTGTGTTTTAAGGTGTGTACATGTGCTGTCTGTTTTCTTTTTCATGAGATATCACTGTATTCTAAGGTGTATTGAGAGGAGGTAGAAATATTTTTTATATTTGATCAGATGTTGTATTTTGCAATGTTTTGAGGTGACATAGCTGTATTCTGTGGTACTTTGAGGTGGAGTCACGGGATTATCCAGGTTTTTCAGGTGATGTAGCTGTTTTCTATGGTGTTTTACATTGATGCCATTGTTTTCTGAGGTGTTTTGAGGTGATGAAATTGTGTTCTATGCTGATTTGTGCTGATGTCACTGGATTCGAGGTGTTTTGAGATGAGTTAGAAATATGGTGAGGTGTTTTTATCAGATGTTGCTGTATTTTGCAGTATTTTTTGGTGATATAACTGTATTCTGTGTTGTTTTGATGTGATGTCACTGTATTCTACAGGTTTTTGAGGTGATGTCACTGTTTTCTGAGGTGTTATATGGTGATGTCACTGTATTCTGAGAAGTTTTCAGATGATGTCACATTATTCCGAGGTCTTTTGATGTGATGTCACTGTATTCTACAGGTTTTTGAGGTGATGTCACTGTTCTCTGGGGTTAGTAGATGATGTCACTGACTCTGAGGTGTTTTATAGTGATGTCACTGTATTCTGAGATGTTTTCAGATGATGTCACATTACTCTGAGGTCTACTGAGCTGATATAACGTTATTCTGAGGTGTTTTGAGGTGATATCACTATAATCTGAGGTAATTTGACATGATGTCACTGTATTCAGAGATATTTTTTTAAGGTGACAGCTTTATTTTGTGGTGTTTTGAAGTGATGTAGATGTATTCTGCTGTGTTTTAAGGTGATGTACGTGTGTTGTCTGTTTTTTTTCATGAGCTGTCACTGTGACATCAAAAACCTGCAGAATACAGTGACATCACATCAAAACAACCCAGAATACAGCTATATTACCACAAAATACTGCAAAATACAGTAACATCTGATCAAAACACCTCACAACATTTCTACCTCATATCAAAACACCTCAGAATACACATGTACACACCTTAAAACACAGCAGAATACTTCTACATCCCTTCAAAACAACACAAAATAAAGTTGTCATCTAAAAATATCTCAAAATACAGTGACATCAGCACAAATTACCTCAGAATCTAGTGACATTATCCCAAAACACCACAGAATAAAGTGACATCAACACAAAACACCATAGAAAACAGCTTCATCACCTCAAAACATGTCAGAAAACAGTGACATCAATGTAAAACACCTCAGACAACAGTGACATCACCTCAAAAACCTGCAGAATACCGTGACACCACCTCAAAATATTACAGAATACAGCTACATCATCATAAAACCCCTTACAATGCAGCTAAAATCGCCTCAAAAAACACTTCAAAGCATTGCAGAATGCAGCAACACCACCTGAAAACACAAAAAAATACTATATCACCTCAAAATATTGCAGAATACAGCAACATCACCTCAAAACACCTCAGACTACGTTATCACCCCAAAAGGTGATGTCACTGTGTCCTTTGTTTTTTTTTTTTCAGGTGATTTAGCTGTATTTTGAGGTGTTTTGATCAGAAGGCCTCCACCCCTACCGCAAAATCTCTGTGTGAGAATATTCAAGCTGTATGGGATGGATTATCACAGGACAACATTAGGAACCTCTACAACACCCTGCCGAGACGTCTGGCATGTTTCGCTACCAAACATGGCAGTCTGACGCCACACTGAGAGACACTACTTCTGTATGTGTAGCTCAATAAACATTGCCAATATCAGTCTAAATGTATCATCATTTAATGCAAAGGTTTTCACAACGCAGTGGAAAAAGAGTTTACTTACCAGTACTCTAAAAGCACATTGAGACAAATGACATACATGCGCTGCGTGTGCATAGTCCAAATCGGGTTTCCAGTTCAAAATGGATAACGACTAAGAAGTGCACCCTCTGGGTGGTGACAGCGAAGTACTGTCAGTATTCGTACAGTGGAAAACGCCTCCAGAGCTCTAGAAACCAGATGTGTGAGAATTATCATACCTTTGTTGTACTTCTACCGAGAAGAATAAAAGATATTGATATTAAAAAAGATATTCAAATATGAGTCACCTTGTGTGTTTAGTAGCTTCTGACTCCTGCAGATGGTGCTTCAGTTACTGATGTGTTTCACTGTCATAAACTCTTTACAGTGACTGAGTTTCATTCAGACTTTCAGGCCTGTTTCTCATTGCTATCGAGAAGAAAAAAGATATTGTGATTATTATTATTATCATTTTATTGCCCAACCCTGGTCTAAAGGCCAGACACAAAGAAACTCCAGATATGAGATGGAACTTCACTTTACTCTCCACAACTGGGCTCATTCAGCTTTACAATTTGCAACTAATTAAAGCTACATTCCATATTAGATTCTCCCTGAGAACATTTCCCTTTAATTGTCTTACGCAATTACCCGTGACTTCATGGAGAGAGGAATACTATTCTTTAATTGTCTTGTTTTCTCTGGAGAAACAAGTTGAGAGTGATGTCCTATATAATTACCAGAGTCAGGCCAGAAAATATCTTCTGAAATGGTAATGATACTCTTTCAGGAACGCTTATCGTGGGGGTTAATGAATAATTACTGTATGCATTACTTTCTTATGCTTAGAGGAAGAATCCCTTTTGAGTAATTAGAATATAAAAATCATAGATTTCCAAGCGTTCCGGTGCATGAATGCTGGTAAAAGCCAAACAGTATGGTGCATGATAAGTAATGTTTACTCCCCTGAGAGAGAGCGAGAGACAGAAAGAGAGAGAGAGAAAGAGAGAGAGAAACAAAGAGGAACAGACAGTAAGGTGGGAGAAAGAAATAAAGACAATCAGAGAGACAGACAGACAGACAAAGAGACAGTCAGAGAGAGAGAGACAGCGACACAGACAGACACAGAATGAGAGAGAGACAGAGAGAGAAAGGGAGATGGACAGACAGTCAGAAAGAGAGAGAGAGAACACGAGAGAGTGAGAAAGAACAACACAGAGAGTCAAAGAGAGAGAGCGACAGTGGAAAAAAGACAAAGAGCCCGTTAGAGTGAGAGAGGGAGACAGAAAAAGAGAGACACAGGGAGAGGGAGAGAGAGTGCCAGAGCTAGAGAATATTCTCTCTTCATCTCTGTTCAAAGACTTAACCAAAGCGAATCCCCCACTATTTCCTACCCAAACTGGACTAGCGCATTAGCATTCCGGTCCTGTTTCCACTCTCGACTCTCACAAATATCCGGATGTGCTGAGCCTGAAAAGAAAGACGAAACACTTAAAATGTCACTTTTGTCAAACGCCAACTTTCAAGGAACGTGCGAGGGGGGAAACCCGTGCAAAAGGCGGCACGTAGCACGACTGCTGCTCCTCACGCCAGGGTTGTTTACAGCTTGAGCGTAAGTGTTGCCTGCCATTGTCATCCTGAATAATATAGCACTGATCTCGGTGTCTCTTGAAGCCCCGGCATTAATGAAACCAACAGCTCCAGCTCCTGACAACAGTCAGAACAAACAGCTTGCTGACGAAGCCTGCACCGGCGCTCAAAGCCAATACTCTTTGCATTGCAAAGCCGCCTCAACACTTAAAACAGCGCGGGCCTGCTGAAGAGGAGCATTCTGGGGAAACCAGGGATAGGATGTCTGTTGTGCTTTCCAGGAGGTTGTAGAACACCATGGAGAGTCATTACAAGGCCTTGAGGTCTCACTGAATGTTTAGAATACAATAATAAGCCCACCGACAAAAAATGAGTCACCTCATAGTGTTTAGTAACTTCAGGCTCCTGCAGAAGGAGCTGCATGAGGATGATGGGGCTATAAATACCTGTGGGGTGTGAGTGACGGGATTGAGAAGAGATGGTACAGTGCAGTGAATGTCTCGTTCCATGTGTGGAAAATGGCTCCAAAGCAGATGTTAATGATTGGCTAAAAGGAGTGATTGCATTTGAGTGTGCCAAAGACCATAGTGTGAAGGAAGTAGCTGAATCTGCAGGTGTATGGAAGCGTATGGTCATACTGGTCTACCAGCAGTGGCTAAAATCCCAGTCTACAGGAAACTCTCCTCAGAATTGTGCCAGGGAAGGCATCCACCAAATCTGGCCCAACTGACCAATTCTTTGATGCAAGAGCCTACATGCAGAAATTTGTCCAGTACATGCCAAATCCAATCACAGCTAGTTATTCGTGCTTGTGGAGGTATTACAGGTATTAGTGATGCACATGCTCAGAAGTTGAGAGGTTTGGTGTCTGCAGTGGGGAGCTATTTTAAAGAAGAAGGTGAAAGTTCCAAAATCTGCAGTCCCAGCATTTTCATGGTGTTTGAACTAGCTGTCCTAACCGCGTAACTGTGGGTGTGTAAAATGTGAGTGTGCAGCCTTTACTTTTCAAGCCTTTTTTCTGCCGTATATTTTGGCCAACACACTTACAAACTGTGTACATAATACTACAAACTGTACATTAAAAAAGGCAGAAAAACAAAACACATCAGTCTGTATTGTAGCATTATGTACATACTAAACATTAAGCAATTACTTATTAGATCACGGCTTTAGCAGCAGTTACTGATGTTCAAGGTTCTTCACTGTGATAAACTCCTTACAGTGACTGAGCTTCATTCAGACTTTCAGGTCTGTTTCTCATTGCTACTCTCATAGGACTCTAACAGTTATCGGTTATTCTATATTCAATATTGTATATAACTGTAAATTCTGTTCCTTTTTATATTGCTTTTGTGGTGTTTTGCTATCCGGTGTGAACCAGAGGAGAATGGGTTCCCCTTTTCAGTCTTGGTTCCTTCTCTTGCTCTGAGGGAGTTTTACCTTGCTATTGTCGCCCTTGGCTTGCTCACTGGGGGCTTGGACCCGGATTCACTGTACAGCTGCTTTGTGACGACAACTGTTGTAAAAGGCGCTGTATAAATAAACCTTGACTTGACTTCACATATAATAAATGATATTAATTCTACAAAATTGTTATTCTAAACAGTGAGGCTGTATTATCTATACAATCACATAGATGGGATTGGTACTGATGAAAGCTTAATATTATTATTATCATGTGCCGTCAAACAGGTTCCTACTCCTTGTGACCATATAACTTGGGTTTCTCCAAAATATCTTGTCACTGTTTTCTTTAGACTTAATGGCTCCTCTGATCATCTCTATCGCGGTAGTGGCTTTCCCCTTCTCTTTTTCCTGTTTCAAGCAAAATTCTCTTCAGTTTAAAGGTTCTTCTCATAATACATTCAAACTGAGGCATCTTTAGTTTGGTTATCAGAAACTTTGAGCATCAGAGACACGAGACTTGATTTGGTTATGGGTCCATTCATCTAGTTTTTTTTTGCCACCCAAAGTGCTTTCAAATCTTTGCCAGCATCAAGGTTAAAAGGCATCATTAAAAAAAACATCCATAAAAGCCACAGAAACGACCATAGCTTGGACAAAACTGACCTTTATTAAATTTACATTTTAAGGGGGCCTTAAAGTTCAATTTCATATTAAAATAGATTTTACCTCCCCCGCCTCCGGTCCCCTATTAGTCAGCTCACTTATTCTGTTCCGAGTGGTTAACCACCAGAGCGGCATCCTGCTACAAGTTCCACCCCAACACCACTGTGACTGTTTCTACAATGGTGTCAGTTCTGCTGTATGAATTTGAGTCAGAGTCCAATCCTGAAAATCCGGTAAAACAAACTGATAGACCTGATTCACCTTACCAAGCTAGACCTGAGCAGGACATTCCAGAGCAGTAAAGGTCAATTTATACATCTGCATTGAATTTACACCGTAAGTGCGGCATAGGTATACCCTACTCTGTAGCCAGCAGCGCACCTCCCGGGAAATGCATCTGCACGTCATTTCGACGCAGACCACAATAGCTGGTGTTGGTCCGCTTAGGAGCAACATCATTCACCTGTGCATTTCCACCTTCGCCGCCATTTTTTAATCCAGTTGGATGAACCACAGACTGCAGCAACATGGAAAACAGTAAAAGTAAAAGTAACTGTTCTTCAACAGCTTTTAGTTCCAACTCCAACATAATCCCCTCAGTTTCAGCCACCATAATTTGTAGAACGCCAAGGAAGTCAACACAGATGCATAGAAACCCCATCGCCAGCTAGTGTTTTGGTGCTGTAACTGCGGAGCAACAACGCATAAGTATAAACACTCACAACAGTGTAGGCCACTCAGCATAGACTCCTGGCACTCCTGTGCGTTGTGTGAGTGTGTCAGACTTGCCATGTCACCCAGTAACAGAGAAGAGGGCTGTAATTCTAACTTCAGGAAAAGAAAACCCATTTCTTTGGGAGCGAGGTTCTTTCTCTGGTGTTTACGATGTGCTTTATACATTTCCAGACCAAATACATGCACCAAAAGCTACATAACACACTTACAGAAAGGGAAAAATCAGAAAAGCATAATAGGGCCATTTAAGATCTTAGAGAATAGAGTCCATCTATTCTTGCTGTACCGACTGCCAATTTTGGATCTTTTGAATGTTAATGACCGATCCAAGTAGGAAAAAAGCTACCCATCAATAGTAAAGTTGAGTAGTCTGGGCCATTGGCATAACCATTGTTTTCTTCACATTGGCCTGAAGCCCCATTATACTCAGCACTGAGTTAACAGATCAGAGAGCAAAAAAACTTTTCATCTATAGTTTTTCTTTTTTTCTTGTTCTTATTTCTTATAAAAACATTGGAATCAAAGGTTTGTGGGATAAATGTGCTGAAGATGTGGATAACGAGCCTTTTATTTCAAACAGGCACATCAACAGAGAGCAAGACATACCAAGTCTATTTCTACCCCAACATAAAACATTGGGAAGGGGGATAACAAGGGAAGAACATTTCTCACACAACTACCTCTAATAACGTCAGCTACAACAGCAACAATGAGCATCCGACTTACCCAGGAGCGGCCTACTCCAAGGCACTTTTCCACAGCCACACCTCTTAAACCCTGCAATTCTTTGCTAAAAAAAGTGAAAATTCTGAAAAAGTGACGGCACCCGTATTTCAACTGTACTGTAGATACCAGGCATGCAATTCTTCAGGACATGATGGGGGCTGAATATACGTACAGCAAGTGTCCTAGTCTGCCTTTAAATGCCAAAGAGGAAGAACACCTACCAGCGTGGTTAAACTATAACATGTGAAAGACGCAGACAAGTGCAGCGGCAGAACAGCTCCACCTTTGATTTGATCTGTGTCGTATTTCTTGACTGCTTTGATCTTTTGTTGTTAATAACTGATCCAAGTGGGTAGCTTTCCACCACTTCTACACTTCATCTCCAAAGTCAGTGGCCTGTCCCATTGGCATGACCATAGTTTTCCTCATACTGGCCTGAAGCCCCCATCACACTCAACATCAAAAAATCCCCATATGAAAAACTTTTCATCTGTAGTTTTTATACAATTCTCTTCTTTCTTATTCTAATGTTAAATTGTGTTGGAACTTTGACAAGCCAGGCACGTTGGGTCAGGAATGGACTATTGGTGAACAAAACCTTAAAATACATGTATGTTCTGCTATGACAGGTGGTGCACTCCACCAGAGCAATACACCTCATGACCAAGCTAAAAAAAACCCAGCCTTGAGAGTAGATTCTCTCCCTGTCTGTTATAAGGCGAAAGGCTGAAATGTCCTCCGATGGCATCCCTCCCAGGGTGCCTTGTCTCATTTGCTTGAGGCTGCTGCCAGCACAGCTCTCTGATAATAAAAGGACAATGTCATGGGCCCTACAGCCTCCCCTCCCCTTCGACCGAGCCGCCACTCAAATTAATCAGCCTGAAACGCCGTCATCCCCGGCAAGTCTGTCACCAGGGGGGCGAGTCGTCGGAGCCGTTCCAGTCGCGGCCAACCCCGGCTCATCATTACTCCCAGCAGCCCCAGCTGCGGCTGAGAGTGCCGACTGCCAATTAGAGGCACCTGTCCAAACGCTGCTGCCACTCCGCTGCCATTCACTCCTCACAGCTCCGAGCTCGGGTAACAGGGACACCTCGCTGACTGGGCAAGGTGTTGCTTCAAACAACCTGCTGCTGTTGATGGTGGCTGTCAAATGGTGTGTGGGTATGGGCCGATGATGAGAGACGGGTGAGCGCGGGCCTGCAACACTTAGACGGCAGTGTTGATGAAGTGAATTGTCAAAAAATGTTAATGCAGATCTCTATTATCACCACATCATCATCATCATCATCATCATTATCTTTTTAAAACTATAGTAATGCTACAAAAGCTAATCACTGTTCAAAACTGTGCAATCAATGGTGTGGGATAAATGTACTGAAGACTGGATATCAAGCCTGTTATTTGAAACAGGCACTTCAACAGGCAGCAAGAAATACCCAGCCTAGTGCTACTCCAATATGGGGAGGGGAGTAACATGAGAGGACAAGATACCCTATGAGGGTACTTCTAGACACTGGTTACACTACAAAGCCCACCCTACTCAGACACATTCACTCCAATATACACAACTACCACTAGTAACGTCAGCAACAACAGCAACAATGAGCGTCTTTCTTATCCAAGAGTGGCCCACTCCGAGCCACTTCCCATTGCCACCTCCGCACCAATACCAACTGGTGTACCAATTCTTTTGTACCAAGTCGATGCCAAAATTCTGAAAATGTGGCACCTGTATTTCGACTATACACTAGGTACCAGAAATGCAATTCTTCTGGACCCTGTTGGGGCAGCATATACAGCATGCTGTTAAATGCCAAAGAAAAAGAACAGCTGCGAGTGTGAATAAACTACAACACGTGGAAGATGCAGACAAATGCAGCGGCAGCCACAGCTTCACCTTGATTTGTCGAAAAGAAATCTTGTGCATGGAAATACTTTGCATCCAAGAGAGAAGAGAGAAGGAGGAAACATTTAGAATTTAGAACCATTGACCATTTGTGCTAGCACACAGAGGAGTTTGTCCTATGCAGTGAGACACCCACATACACACTAGGGGGCTGTAAGCACACCTGACCTGAGTGGTGGGCAACCCAATCCACAGCACCCCGGGAGCAGATGGGAGTTAGGTGTCTTGCTCAAGGGAACTTCAGTCATGACCTTTCAGGTCAGGGAATCAAACTACCTACCAGTCCCAAAGTCACTGCTATCTTTTGGTTACAAGGTTGGGTCCCTAACCGACTGCCCACCAACCTACCAGATTAATTCAAAGAATTCAAGGCAAGTTTAATTAATGTTAACATGACATTAATAATGTGTCCAAAATGTCATCCTAAAATACATACAAACATTTTTTAAGTTTGAAGCAGCTGGTGCAGCCAACTATGTTCCATAAGGCATTAGCTGCGAAAGGCTAGCATGTTTAGACTAAAATCCACAGGACTAAAATCCACCATCTACTTTTGATGCTGGCAGCACGTAGGTGATGAAAGAAGTCACGTTTTCATGGTATTCTCTGGGCCACTCATGTGGAAGGCACTCTCAACCAATTGTCACTAGAAACATCTGACATTGGTTGGCATGATGAGCATGAGCATGAGCATGAGCATGATGTAGACCAAGTCCAAGTACTACTCTGGCCCCTAATTCCCCAGACCTGAACACAATTAAGCATCTGTGGGATCGTCATCCACCTCAATGGTCATGCATATTGAGTTACTCTCAGCCCGTCTAGCTGCTGTCCATGCTTTTACTTTGAATATTAGGTCATTAAAATGTGACCCGACTGTGTAACATCTCATAATTTTACTGTCACAGTATCAGCCAGAGAGGAGCATGTAGACTTTATTGTTTTGGAGTTTTTTTTCCAGTGGTATTGAATTGATGGAATCGTGGAATTTTATTGGTACTGAAATAGACTTGTAAGGAGTTTAGAGTCCTATTCCATATTTACCAGTTCTTTCTGTGTATATGGGTGTATTTTGAGTTTCTGAGTAAGGCTGGAAGGTCACTTGGAGGTAATAGCAGTAAAAGAGAATTATGTAAATGGTGATGTCAACTCTGACAGGACAGTTGCCAGAAGGTATAGTACGGCAAGAACAACCGATCCCTGCAGAGAATTCTCTGTAGATAATGTACGGCCTTGTGATTCTCAAGGACTTGACGTATAGCAAGAGTGATTGGAAAGGTCAGACATGACATCAACCAACTCCGACTAGTTGAGGACCGAGAGCCCTGGCTTTATCTGGAGGCCCTGGAATGTAGAGAGAAGAGAGTCTGGGAGAATTTTGAGATGCCATTTTTTGAAGGCCTATAGCCGAGGCTTGATCCGAAGGGCGAAAACGTAGAGCCTCCATGCATTACACAGAGTGACTGATTGTTACTGTAATGGATCAGAAGTTGCTCTGTTATTTTAATTCAGTTACTTTTCTCATGTACTCTGATTTTTGGCATCAGTAATCAGTTATGTTAGTATTTTATCCTTTTTCATCTTCTTTGTTCACCTTTTTTAGCCTTTTTTGAGCACTTACAGAAAACTTGATTTGGCCTGGCAAATTCTTTGAATAAACTTGGTGCTAAAACAGCATTTTTGAATGTGTTTAAAATACCAAAAAAGAAACTAAATCACTTCAGACCACAAAATTCCTGGTATTGTGAAATGCCTACTCAAGACACAGGGTAACACCCCAGGGACAGGGTAACGCTCATCAGGTATACTCATAATCAAAAGAATAGTTGCACCCAGAAGGAAGTGTGGGACTGCAATGCTATTGAGGAGGAAGATAAAGGTTAAATTTAGACTGATATAGGAGGTATTTATTGAGCTGCACAAACAGAAGTAATAATAATAATAATAATAATAATAATAATAATAATAATAAATGGTTATTTATAGAGCACCTTTCATACCATTGGCAGCACTTTACAGATAGTTGACATCAGTAATGGGGAGGAATACTACTACTACTACATACACTACTACATACTGTCATGCTTCCGGGTTTCCCCGCTGCCTCCAATCTCCCGGACTCCATCTCCCAGAGTTCATCCCGTGGTGACGTCATAACCACATGTCCCAAACTCTCCATTCACACGCCACTTCTTAGATCTGGCTCACCTGAATTCTGATTGTTTCACCTGCATTGCATTTCCCCTTCCATATATATACCCCTCATTTACACACCCCCTTTGCAAAGTATTGCCAAACTTGGTTTGCTTACTGAGTGGGCTCTCTGTGTCTCTGTTTACTATTTTCGGTCTCCACTCTTCTTCGTTCTCTGACTCTCTGATCTCTGATCGCTGTACTGATTCATACGTTATACTGTTCATTCTGGTTTTAACCTCCCATTTTGCTCTCTAGATTTCTGCCCTTGAATTTCCCTCTGGTTTGGTTGCCTGTTTATCTGACCCTCAGGCTCTCAACCCCTGCCTGTCTCTCTCTTCTCCTTCAGCCTTGCCCATTATTTCTCTGCTTTGGCTGCAGACTTTGATTATCAACTTGTCTAATAAACACTCTTTGACTTTCTTGACACATACACACACACATATATATACATACATACATACATACACATGCACATACATACACATAACACATACACACATACATAAACATAACATAGTACCATAGTAGAGTCTCTCAGTCTGGTGTCGGGCTACCGCACCATGCCAGACGTTTCAGCATGGAGTTATAGAGGTTCCTAATGGTGTTCTGTGATAATCCATCCCATGCAGCTTGAATATTCTCACACAGCTCCTGCAGATTTTGCGGTAAGGGTGGAGGAGGAGTGACACCAGGACATGTGATGTGACAAATCCTTCATCTTCGCGCTGACCACAGTGCCTCCACACACGGATTCATTGGTTGTCTCCACCAAGACAAAAGTGGGACTCGTTCCTGAAGATGACCCACTGCCATTCTGAGTAACTCCATGACAGTCTGGCACGACACCATTGCAGTCTTTGGTGATGTTGACGTGGTGTTAAGGTCAGTCGTCGTAACGGTCTGCGTGCATGCGGTCCTGTGTCATGCAGTCGTCTGCCAATGGTGCTGGCACTAACAGGATGACTCATGGAGGGCATCACTGCTCGCTGAATATCCGCAGTTGTGGGTGTTGGGTCTGTCAGGTACAGCAATAAGGCCTGTCCTTGTTTACGTCACAGCCGAGCGTAAAACTTGAATCATTCGCATGTCTCACAATGTCAACCTTCCCATTTCATTCCTGTCGGTTGGTTCCTTCTGAGAGCAATAATTTGTGCAACTATTCTTGTGATGACGAGTGTATAATGGTATATAATAGTCAATAGTTGATAGCAGAAGTTATTGCTAGTTGCAACCCTAGCTGAGTGGAACGATGAAGAATCTTAAAGATCAGAGATGAAGGCATGAGATATGTAAAGCAAAACATTAAAGGAAGTAGCTAACCTTTCAAGTAATCCAGAAGATGTCTTCAAAAAAAGAAAAACTCTTGGATCTCACAATCTGGACCGTTAGATCTACTGCCTCTTCATAGCAGGTTCCGTCAGGCAACATACAGCCTACACATGATCAAGCCCTCGCTCAGCACAAAATCAATCTTCACTGCTGACGTGCTGAGCTTTCCCTCAATTACTTGATAAGCATTTTAGCATCAACACTTCTGCCAGGTTCAAACTCAGGACAAGTCGACCCGTTCTGTTCCTCAGGCCCTAATTTTCAGGTCTTATGACTGAGCAGGAAGCAAGACAACTGTGACTGTGAGTGACTCCGTGAGCACCCTGCAGGATTTATGTCCCAGCACTCTCAAAACCCAAGGTTGTCATCTGCTGTTTCTCTGTTTATCTTCGCCGGCGATGGCTGCAAAGCTGCTGTTAGAGTGTGATTAAGTGGTCCTCTCGGTCTCCCTCCCCCACGAAACCTGCGTATTCATGCAGAGGTGCGTAGAGGTCACCGGCCCAGCGAGAAATCAACTTTACGGCCTTTTCCACGCTGGGGCTGTCATTACAGCTTTAAGTGAGCCTGCCATATTGGGACACATTTATGTGCCTCTGAGTGGGTGCCGTTAAAGTGCCGCTGTGTGACCGTGACCTGCATGGCCATGACCAGGATGCAATACACAAAACCATCACAATCAAGAGACTTTAAAAAGAGATGCTTTTGTTTGTTTGTTTGTTGGCCATACAATATATATATAACCTCCATTTTCACAACAGCCCAGCCCCATCAAAAGAGTATCTATTAACCATCCCTCGTGAGCCAACTGAAAACACTTAAAGCTGCATTATGTAAGATTTACGGATTTGGAGACTACGGTGGCCGAGAAGTGCAAAACAAATTAATATTTCAGAAAACAAAATTACAAAAATAAAAACAAATTTACAAACGGAAAAATTACATTCAAGAAAACAAAATTACAAAAGCAAAAACAATTTTAGTTGTTTTTGTTGCGGGCCCTTGTCAATCAAACTGTTTCGCGGTGGTAGAGTGAGTGGAGTTTGGGATGGTCACAACGCTAAAGCATGTTTTTTTTTTTTTTACAGCCCACTTACTTTTCTTAACCTTTCCAACTCTAAGTGGTTTAGACGTCGCCTGTTCGTCTCTTACTTCCACTCACTGTACTTCCGCTAAACAGTTTGATTGACAAGGGTCCGCAACAAGCACTTCCTGTGTGTTAGACCAACCCTTTCTGTCAGAATTTGCAGTTTGTAAAAGTGTTCTTCACGTCTTGTAAATTTGTTTTTACTTTTGTAATTTTGTTTTCTGAAATGTAATATATATATATATATATACATTTTTTGCCCTTGTAAAATTGTTTTTTCTTCTGTAATTTTGTTCTTGAATGTAATTTTTTTCGTTTGTACATTTGTTTTTATTTGTGTAATTTTGTTTTCTGAAATGATAATTAGTTTTGCACTTCTCGGCCACCGTAGCAGACCTCTCTGGTGGAAATGTGCAATTGCATGTAACGTGTGAAGGAAATTTTGTAATGTAGGTCTTGCTTAGGAAGACATGGTGTTACAGCAGGTAGGGCTGTCACCTCTTAGCAAGAAGGGCCTAGGTTCAGTTCCCAGCTGGGGTGTCTGGGGTTCTTTCTGTTTGCTCTTTTCAACCAAAAGAACTCTATTTCTTGAACTTGTTCTGTTCAGGCTTCGTAGAACCTCCGTGCTACCCAGGAACCAGGCTGCGTTTGAACCAGCTTTTCTTGGAACCAAGGAATGTCAAAGGATACATCATCAATGTCAACAGAGGGCACTGCACAGCGGTAGTAAACAGTAGTACCAAGATGGCAGAGCATATAGATTACCTGCGAGTCATTGTGCTGTTATTTCAGATGTATGTTTATATCCAGAAAGCAAGCACGGATCAACTACTGGTGATAAGAAGACATAGAAGAGGCTCTTTGGCAGACCACAGAGTGTCGCCATTATTGCCTTCACTTTCCTCAACAACTGACACACCCACAAATGTCATCATGGTTTGTGCTGAAGAACCTATTATTCTTTGGTTCCAGCTGGAAATGAACTTTTCGAGTTCCGAACCTGTTTATATTTGTTGTTAATGCGCTGGACATTGGTGGATTGGTGAAACTTGAATAATTTGCATGTCTCACAATGTCAAACCTACCCAACAAGTTTCATTCCTGTCAGTTGATTCTCTCTGGGTGTAAACCTATGAACTGAACTGACTTTACACTTTTGCAGTTCGTAGCATCCCCTTTAGTTAACAGCTTACTACACAGTCTGCAAAGTTAGCCACGTTAGTACCTGTTCTGTAACTACTGTATAACTTTCCTGCCACCATGTCATACTGTAAAGCTCTTATTAGCTTTCTTTAGTATATCAAGCCTTTAAGCAATGTTTGCAGTTTCTGTTCACTGATTGCTGAATGCTTCCTTGAACGAGCGCCATTCATCTCTCTTGTTCTGCAAGCAGAGCCGTCTCCTTGGGTGGAGTCATTATGACAAGAGAAGCCATCTTGTGTCAGCGACTCTTTTGTTTCCATTTCCAAAAGATGAGTGACTCAAATGAGTGCATTTCATCTTGCCTGTGGACTTTGATGTACATCTAAGTAGAGCCAAGGGGCTTTCCGACCATGCCAAAGAGGCCCCATGGCCTGTATCTTGTCTCCAGGATCCGCAGAGGGGAGATAAGAGGAGCCCACCTCTGCAGGAGAAGGAGCAGCTGCACTCACCCGGTTCTTGCCCAGTTCATTATTCAGCAGAGAGAATACGGCGTCCAGTGAAGAAGACATCAGTGTCCTTGCTGAAGCACCTCTACCCGATTGCTTCAGGTCTGCTGCAGGCTTGCTGGGGTTACAAGTAATCATGCGAGCGCAAAACAGGAGACAGCTTGCCACGAAGTCTTGGAACTGAGGTGCAGAGAATGAGCAAGATTTTAATTATGCTGATGTTTGGTATTTATGGAAAAAGCACCTTTGCTTCAAGGGAGACTGTTTTGCTCTTGGAGATAATAATTAGCATCTATAAACTTATATAGCGCCTTTCACCAACCCAAGGACGCTTTACAATTTCCAAAATAAATAAATAAATAAATAAATAAATAAATAAATAAATCATGAAGAATGAAAATGTTCTGAAAAAAAGGTATGTTTTTAACTGGGCTTTAAAGATGGAAAGAGTGGGAGAAGTACGAATAGTTGAAGGTAAGGAGCAACACTAAATGACCTGCCACCCATAGAAGAAAGCCTGAACCTAGGAACAGCCAGGAGACCAGAGTCAGAGGACCTTAGCTTGCGAGATGGAGCATAAGGATGTAAGAGGGCTGACAGATCGGTGGGTGCTAGTCCATGCAAGCCTTTAAAGGTGAATAGCAGGAATTTATAGCGGATGCGTTCTGCCATTGGTAGCCAGTGTAGCTGATGAAGGATGGGGATGATATGCGCAGACTTCTTGGTGCATACTAAGACTGTGGCTGCTGAGTTTTGAATGTACTGTAGAGGGCGAAGGGTTTTGGAGGGTAAACCATGGAACAGAGCATTGCAATAATCTAACCTAGATGTAATGAATGCATGAAGCAAAATCTCAGCATCTTTAGAAGTAACCAGAGGATGGAGTCTAGCAATTATCCAAAGATGAAAAAATGCAGACTTTGTCAGAGATTTAATATGGGAAGCAAAACTGAGGCAAGGGTCAAACAAGACATCAAGGTTTCGCACAGAAGTGGACGGGGTGACTGGGGTATTATTAACAAGAAGCTCTAAGTCTGAGTAAGCAGAGGTAGCTGTCGTGGTACCAACAATTATAGATTCAGTTTTTTTAGCTTTAAGCTTCAGAAAGTTAGCATTCAACCAGTTTGTTAACTCCTGAATGCAGAGCAACAGTGAGGAAGGTGGAAAAGATTCAGTCGGTTTGAGGCTAGGGTAAATCTGAATATCATCAGCATAACAATGAAAATTGAGGCCATGATAACAAATAATATTTCCAAGGGGTAAAATATAGATGACAAATAACAGGGGGCCAAGGACAGAACCCTGAGGGACTCCCTGAGAAACCGGAGCAGTATTCGATCTGTGCTTCCCAAAGGTCACAAACTGAGATCTATCTGCTAAGTATGATGTAAACCAGGATAGTACAACAGAAAGATGACCAACAGAAGAGAGCCATGAGATCAGTATATTATGATTGACCTTATGGAAAGCTGCAGTAAGATCAAGCAAAAGTAAGACAGAAGCACAACCGGAGTCAGATGACAGGAGTAGATCATCACCCATACGGACGAGAGCAGTTTCAGTACTGTGATGACAGCGAAAACCTGACTGAAAAGTCTCAAAGAGATTACTGGTGTTCAGAAAATCTTGAAGCTGAGAAGCAACAACCCTCTCAAGTATCTTGGAAACAAATGGTAGATTGGAGATCGGTCTGAAATTATCCAGAGCTGAGCTGTCAAGGCCTCGCTTTTTAATAATATGAGTAACAGCAGCCATTTTCAGGGCACAGGGAACATGACCAGTAGTAAGAGACAGATTAATGAGATGGGAGATAGGAGTGGAGATGTCGGAAAGACAGAGCTTCAGGAGTGAAGCTGGAGCAGGATCAAGTTGACAAAATGAAGACTTAGATTTAGAAATTATCTTCGAAATATATTCAGGGTCAAAAGGAGAGAAGTTGGATAGAAACCTGCTACATGAGCTAGGAAGTAAGGTGGAGTAATGAGAGGAGACAGAGTTAGGAAATCCCTTATTGATAGAAATAATTTTATCCTGGAAAAAATCTAGAAAAGCAGTACAAGTGAGATCATGCCTATTGCTGCCAGGGGCAAGTGTGGCATCTCCCGTCATCGAAAAGTCTTTGCCACAGGCAATGCAACGTCGGCTCTGTCCTTTAGAGGAACTCTGAGTGTAAAAGCTTGAAGAAGCTTAAAGAAGCCTCATCACCAGATATCATGGTGGAATCTGCCGTGGAAAAGTATAGCGTAATTATACAGTCTCATCAGCTGCCTGCAGCTCTGAATCATTGATTTTCTGATGATCTCCACTTGGAATGACAAATTCTCGCTTGATTACGATTGGCCGTGTGGTCCCAGAAGCTGTGAGGGCCAGCAGGGTCTCTGGATTAAAGCAGCCTGAGGTGAAAGAAGCGCCACAGGCATCTGTGCCATCGTTTAAAGTTTATGAAGGTATTTGAATGCATGGTTCCCATTGGTCGTGATGTATGTGAAATAAAAATGCAGCTGTCAGTCTGCTCATAAAAATGAACATGAGAATATTCGATAATGCACACTGGAAGAAATGCATTTGGAAATATGAGCCATCAAGCAAATCCTCGACAGGTCCAAGTACAATGGATCCCATACTTAATTGAAAATGCCCCCTCTGTAATGTTCTGGGAGTGTTTTAATTATGTGGAATTAGGTTCTTTGTTGAGGTGACAGTAAAGGTGAACCACAGTGCCTACCCTGAGCTGCTGGAAAACAAGATTTCGCCTTTCACGCATCATCTTACCAAGGAACATAGCGTTCCTATCCCTGTATTCCAAGATGACAGTTCTTCCGTTCAAAGGGCCGCAAATGTGACTGATTGACAGGATGAACGTTCAGGAGCATGATTTGGTTCCTCCTGAAGACCTGTGGGACTACCTGGAACAACCAGTAAAACGCCAAGGAAAGCATCCACCAAATCTGTTCCAACTGCAACTCTCTGATGCAAGAGTGGCTGAACATTGATGTGGCCTTCATCCAGAAACTTGTCCAGTACATGCCAAATCCGATCATAGCTGTTATTCTTGCTTGTCGAGGTATTTTTAAGCTTTTATTTTCTGGCAGAGGTCAAAACCTGTGTGAATTCTGTGAAGTCTTTGGTGATTTGGATACAAACCAAATTTGGAGGTTTGTATGCTGATGCGGCTGGTGATGCGCCTCTCATATGTGAAAGCAGGACACACGGAGGTGCATCATTTCACCCTCCAAACACTCAAGCTTCACCCTCATTGCTCTGTCCAGTCATGGTCCACAGCTCTTTGCCACTCTTCTTGAATCCCAGGACTTCTGTCACTCTGGTTTAGAGTGACGCAAGAAACCACAGCATCCAGACTGAAATCTGTAAAAATCTGATTGGAATCACATATTCGGGCGGATTCGGGCTGGCAGTCTGAATATAGCCTAATAGTGGATAGGTGGATAGGTGACTTTGATAGATAACAAATCATTCAAGCATTGTGAGCCTTTGTTGGCTAAATTGGACGCGGCCAACAAAGAGAGAAATGAGCTAATTTACTAGCTTACTCTCCATGGCAGCTCAGACATCCAGTCACAGGGGTGGAAAGAGAGATAAAGAGAGAGAGAGAGAGAGAGAGAGAGAGAGAGAGAGAGAGAGAGAGAGAGAGCTCTTTCAACAATATGCTGTTCAAAGCCCAGGTTCACTTGGGCTGGGAATCTATTTTACTGTAGTCGCTAACAGGCTCACTGGTGCTCTCAGCCTCGAGGTTTGTGGATGGCCTTTCATGTTTAAAAGTAATTCTGTTTTTAGCATTTAGCAGCTTTTTATTGAGACACCCTTCCATGATTGCCAACCTATACCAATGTGTTTCTCAGATGTTTGTGTCTTACTTTTAGTCCAACACAAATCAAACCAAAACGTTAAAGGACAAAAGGCACCGGACTATCTGACAATAATAATTATAATAATAACAACAATAACAATATCTGGCTCGTGAGATTGGTTGCATGGTTGGTGTGGCACAGTGGATAACACCACTACCTGCCAGTGAGCTACACCCCATGTGGTAGACTAGGTTGAGTGACTATGCTGTACTACAACAATAAGAGTCCTTGGGCTAGACTGCCAACACTACATTGGCTTATCCGTAATACGGTTAACCATGTAGTTTGCTCTGGATAAGAGTGCCAGCTAAATGCCATACAGGTTTACTGATTTGAAAGATTATGTGGCCTCAGCATCATCAAGTATAGGCCTACCCCAACTGACACCTAACCCAGAGAAGTGCAAACATCTCTCAGCCAAAATGAATAACAACGTTGCCTATTTGGCCAGCACAGAGATGTAGTGGGGAACATTGTAGCCTCACAGGAAAAAGGGCCTAGGTTTGATTCCCAGTTGGGGCTTGCAGGGTCCTTTCTGTGTGGAGTTTGCATGTTCTCCTCCTGTCTGTGTGGGCCTCCTCCCACAGGCCAAAGACATGCAGTCAGGAGAATTGGAGATGCTGAATTGCCCTAGGTATGAATGTGTGTGTGTTGGTTTAGATGAGTTCCAAAGCCTAGGCTGCAGCTGAGGTAGAATGGGTTCTTGGTAGGACTGTACTATAAAGAGTCCACCTTAGTAAACTAGGTCACACAAATTTAACAGTTTAAGGAGATGGCGTTGTGCGCCACCAGAAAGGCAGGGACTCCTGCAATTGCAGTGTGAAATAATGCTATGGCTGCTAATACGACGACACGTGTATGTAGTATGAAATATTTCTTAATTAATTATAAATTATTAAAGATTAATATATGATGTATAAAGAACCTGAAGCTGTGTTTTCCACCATTTTTGTAACGTTGCTGTAGCATTTTTTTCTTCTTTAGACTCTGTGTAAAGGAGAATTGTGGGCGAGGAAGGATACACCAGCTGCGTTCTTACATTCACCTCAAACATAGGCTGCACATTTAGGCTGTATACAAAGAGACTTTGGAACAGCCTTCTATGACTTAGCAGTCGAGAAATGCAGCCTAGGTTTTGGAACGCAGTATGTGTGTCTGCCCTGTGATGGATTGGCAGCCTGTCCAGGGTGTTTCCTGTCTTCCACCCATTGAATACTGGGATAGGCTCCAGCACCCCCCACAACCCAGAGGATAAAGCAGTTTAGAAGATGAGTGAGTGAGAGTGAGAGTTCTTTATTTGGAGATCATTTGTATATTCTCAGAGGACGCTATAGCTAAACATATAAAGACATTTACAAATGCATTGGACGACTCTTCTAGTAGTGTAGATCCCCTGACCAGAGACGAAAGACAGCAGGAAGGCGATAACACAATGGAATGGTGCTCTCCAATATCTCCAAAAAGAGGAAAACACCAATGCCTTCTCATCTACACAAAAATCCTATCCCTCTAAATCACCATCAGTGGGTATTTCCTTCCCTACCGCATCCATCTCTTTTTTATTTTTTACCACTGCACTATTAAGCTTGTGAACACAGTGACCCAAATCCTTCAATAACACTTTAACATCCTTTTGCATCTGCACCACCAACATATTTCAGCCTGAGCGTATTGGTAGTCTCAGTTCTTACACATACAGCATATTACACATCATATGCTAAGAAGAAGGTCTTGCACCTTGAAAATGATACCATATCATCCTTAGTCTCCTAGCGCCGGGAGCCATGATCGAGTTTCCAATGGGGAAACGAAAGGACGGTAGCCTTTCATGTTCTCTTTCTGATGAAAAAGAAGAAAAAAGGGAGACAGTGGGGAGAGTGATAATATACGCCCAGAGCCAGTTGATCCTCTGTCGCTCCATCTGTGCAGAGAACGCTGTCACTTTGCTGAATCACAGGGGAATTTTGAAGGAGACTGATGAGAAAGTCCAGGAAAGGAAATGACTAAGCGTGTAGTGGCATCAAGAAGCAAGGATTTAACAGCAGAGGATGCAGTATGGAGCACACTGGCAAGACAGAGTGCCAAGAGCTTGTGACCCTTGTGGAGGGTAATGGTACCCTAGCAGATAATTGTCGCTACCCTGGCGAACAGTTAAAGTAGTGTCTTTGGACTGATAACACTAGGTTACAGATGTTTATTTTGTTCTTGTTCCCGGCTAAGTGCTTCTTCTTAATTCCGTAGGCCTAAAATGTATAGAAAGTGGCTCCTGGACCCATAAACTTTGCTTTTGTGGTCGGGACAATGACGTTTTCAGAAGTTCTCTATTGTCCAGAAAATCTGCAGTACATTCAGTGCTGAGTAGACTTCAAGTAGCTTCTGGAACTGTGAGAATTTTCTAGAACTTTGGAGAACTGTTTAGAACTTTCTAGAACTGTCTGGGACTGTCCAGGAGTACTCATATATAGCAGTTTAAATACAGGGGTGTTCAAACAGCCACTTCAGTTGATGTTCCAGCTGAGTAAGTGGATAGTGGATACAGAGCTACATTTATTTTAGAGGTCATCAAGAAGTCGATGCATTGGGCAGACGCATTCTGCTACGTCTTTGGCTAATTTACCCAGAGTGACAAAGTACTCCGTGAAAGCATCTGCTAAGATGTGCAAGACCTACAAAGCATACTCCGGCATGCCTGACGGGGTCAACACAAACCATGGGCACCTCATTTCACATATGAGCACTTCAAAACAACTCGTGAAGGTAAGGTGGATGATTGCTGCTCACTTAGATGGCAGAACTTTAAGGATTTTTGAGGATAAGAGTTTTCAGGATTCATTGAAGTTTAAAAGCTGTTATTAAGAAATTTATCACCATTTTCAATCAGACACAGCAGTGCTGCTGGACACCTCAGTGTCACTGCTGGACTGAGAACCGTCCAGCAACCAAAACTATCCAACCAACAGCTTCCTGTGGGCCGCGTCCTGTGACCACTGATGAAGGACTAGAGGATGGCCAACACAAACTGTGCAGCAGCAGATGAGCTAACGTTTCTGACTGTACATCTACAAGGTGGACCAGCAAAGTAGGAGTGTCTAATAGAGTGGACAGTGAGTGGACACAGTGTTTAAACACTCCAGCAGCACTGCTGTGTCTGATCCACTCACACCAGTACAACACACACTAACACACCACCACCACGTCAGTGTCACTGCAGTGCTGAGCATGATCCACCACCCACATAATACCTGGTCTGTGGTGGTCCTGTGGGGGTCCTGACCATTGAAGAACAGGGTAACAAAGTATAAAGAGAAACAGATGGACTACAGTCTGTAACTGTAGAACTACAGAGTCCTCCTTTATGGTCAGTGGAGCTGATAAAATGGACAATGAGTGTAGATACAAGGAGGTGTACCTATTGCAGTGGTGTATATCCACACTCTTGTGGTCTTGTGGAACTGAACTTTGCACGGTATATTGCCCAGTGCTATGTATTATTCAGGCCCCCACATTCACCTTCATCATGTTCCTCTCAAATGACTTGATGCCAACTAGACAGCAAGACACAGCAGCATGCCAACCCTGATCCAAAAGTCAGATGTTTAGAGCCTCATAGCTCTGCAACACATTCCACCCAGCCTCTGTGAAATGCATCACTGCCAAGAACCAGAGCACTATGAGATGAAATCACCACATGCTCGCACTCAAATTATATTTCAGCATTACACCACCTGAAAAATAGTCACTGCGAACACCAAGTCACGCTCGCAATAGCAAGTGAGAAACGACATTCCTAGAAGCAAGATTTGGGCTGCGTTTTTAGGTTTCAGTGGATGTAAACAGAGGGATTGGGAACGGTACTTTTTTCCGGAGATAGAAAGAACATTAATCTCGTTTTTTAGACAGCACCAGAGTAAGTAGTTCCAAGCAGAGAATGGTTCGTTATTTATACCCCCTTGCTGCCGAAATGGGGGCTGCAGCAAGTCAACTGATTGAGATAATACATTTCGAGTGTTCGTAATGCCACCTTAAGTGGCTCTAGAGAAGTGCAGTGAATTAATAGTCTCCATGGCTTGATCTCAGGCAATTACATTATCAACTGATTTATGAAACAACATTCGCAAATGGCACAGTAACCTTGAGTCTTTGAAATGCAAAGTGAAATGTGTTTTTTTGTGGATTTCTGCTGGCAGACGGTAAGGACGTCTGAGGCAAACGGCTTCTGTTTGGGAAAACATTCCCTTACCAAAAATCCTTCAGTGATCTGACCGGAAAAAAAGATATGAATCAGCCATGTGGCTGCCGGACATTCTACGGCGATTTCAAACGAGCGTGTTCTTCTTTCGCGTGTCCCCTGAGCAATAAGGGCAGCCGGCTGATCACGCCAAGTCACAGTCGATTAAATATTGACTACGCAAGTGGCATCGCAGTCCTATCAAGGGAGTTTTGTTCAAGGGATGAATAAATATAGACAGGGTAATAAGAATGGACCGATCTCGTCGAAGGAGCACAAGGCGCTATTAACTAAAAAACGGAAATATGATCTTTCCTAGAGATGATAACAGCAATGATTTGAGAAATCAGTGCTCATGTTGTAGCATCGGATTGACCGATTTCACAAAGATCGAAAACGATTGCCAACAGAACTCTCCGGGTGCAACAGCTTGTCCAATTGAAAAGAGTCTGGAAAGAACCCTTACTGACATCCAGGGGTTGCGAACAAATATAATCAGTCCAGTCTGTCAATTTTGCTTAACTTTATAATATATTCATGGTCAAAAGAATAGTTGCACCCAGAAGGAAGTGTGGGATTGCAGTGCTATTGGGAAGGAAGATAAAGGTTACCAGGAACAATAAAAGATGATACATTTAGACTGATATGATCAATATTTATTGAGCTACACATACAGAAGTAGTGTCTCTCAGTATGGTGTTGGGCCGCCATGTTTGCTAACACAACATGCCAGATGTCTCGGCATGGAGTTGTAGAGGTTCCTAATGGTGTCCTGTGATAATCCACCCCATGCAACTTGAATTTTCTCACACAGTTCCTGCAGATTTTGCGGTAGGGGTGGAGGTGGAGTAATATCAGGCCTTCTGGGCATGTGACGCGTGACAACAAATCGTTCATCTTGCTGCTGACCTTTTTGCCTCTACACATGGAATTGTTGGTCGTCTCCACCAAGACAAAAGCGGGACTCGTCACTGAAGATGACCTGCTGCCATTCTGAGTCACTCCATGACAGTCTGGCATGACACCATTGTAGTCTTTAGCGACATTGACATGGTCTTAAGGGCAGTTGTCGTAACAGTCTGTGTGCATGTAGGATGACTCATGAATAACTGCAATTGTGGCTGTTGGGTCAGTCAGATATAGTGATAAGGCCCGTCTTTGCTTACATAACATGTAAGTTATTTTTATATAACTATTCTTTTGATGATTGTATTCCCCAATGAATATATGAGTGTATTTCCCAATATAATAAACACCAAAAGTGTTCTGAAATTCTAACTCATTAACGAGAAGGCTGATGTTGGCAGTATCAAGTACTGGATGACCAACTGAAAAGAAGAAAGCTGCATATGAAGGGTCTGGCTCAAGTCTTCAAGTGGTGGCATAATTTGTTTTCCTTCAGTGTTTCATTTGAAAAGACCTCTGAGCAAAAAAGCACAGATTGGTAGTGGCTTGTTTACAGTTTCAGCATGTGTGAAGTTTACCACTAAGTACTCACTGTTGTTTTAATTTCATGTTGATTTATGTTTTTTTTTTTTCTCAGAGTGCGATTCAATGCCTGTTTCATTCATAGATGGCCCAGCCTTAAGTTCTTTCCTTCTAAGAGATGCTGTTTTTTTACTAAACTCACTGGACAAAAAGAGTCAACTGTGACTGAAATGTACCTAATAGCATGTAATACCTCCACGAGCATGATTCAATTTGGCATGGACTGGACAAGTTTCTGGAGGTAGGCCACATCAATGTTCAATGTTTTGTGGGGCCAGTCCAGATGTGTGAATGCTCCTGAATGTTCATCATGCCAGTCAGGACCGTCATCTTGGAATTAAATGTTATGTTCATCGGTAAGATGATAAGCAAAAGGCCAAAGAAGCCATTGTCCAGCAACCCAAAGAACCCATTTCTATGCAACTAAAACCCCCCCAAGAACATCACAGAGGGGACTCTTTACTTACATCACATGTGCAGGCGAGGGTAAAATTTGAATCATTTGCATGTCTCACAATGTCAAACCTACCCACCAAGTTTCATTCCTGTAGGTTGGTTCCTTCTAGGTGCAACTATTTGTGCTATTCTTTTGATGATGAGTGTAGTGATGGTTTGCTACTGCTATAAAGGAGATGCAGACAAGAAGAGAGACAAGAGCGACAAGAGTGGTCAGAACATCTAACCATATAGGTTCAGTCATCCAGGTCAGTGAACTGCCTAGCAGTAGTCAAGCTGACTGGATTTAAAGTAATCTTAAAGATGTTTTGCCTGTCATTTGCTGATAAAGCCCTTGAAACACCTTGAAAGTCCAGTTGACTTGACTTACGGTCCAGTGTGTATGACCCTGGTTGTGCATTTTCCAGAATTCATCAGACAGTGGATGTCTGAGGGATAGCAAGTTTCCCTAACCATTCTTTGCCAATGAATCAATACAGTCCCACAGTTCACTTCACAACAATTCAGCTGCATTGTAACCCCCGAAAACAGGCTTTACGAAGTTGCCTGGAAGTAAATGCCCATTGTCCCGCCGCATTAATAGCGCCTTGTGCTCCTCGACGAGACCGGTCCATTCTTATTACCCTGTCTATATTTATTCATCCCTTGAACAAAACTCCCTTGATAGGACTGCGATGCCACTTGCGTAGTCAATATTTAATCGACTGTGACTTGCCGTGATCAGCCGGCTGCCCTTATTGCTCAGGGGACACGCGAAAGAAGAACAACAAATGGTTTTGACGGACATTTTGGATGATTGGCTTCTCTGTAGCTGGAAGTCGCCATGAGCTAGTGAGACCCCAAAGCAGATTAAAGCAGGGCCTGGGTTCTTTAGTGGGTTTTTTTTATTCCTCACAGCTTAAACGGCTTGTGACAGCTTCCTGTCTGGCGGCGCAGTCTACAGAGGCTTGCGCTGCCGTCCCTGATGCCACAGTTACTAGGCGACTGGGCCTTCTTGCGGCCTTGCGGCGGGTTTATAGGCGACCATCAGAGTTCTGACATGGAGGCCGCGACGTGAGCGTTATCTTTAGCCCGTACGTTCGTATACGCTTTGTGGCAATAGGCCGGCGTATCCCATGCCGCTGCAGCATTTCCATTACAAAAGGTAACGAGGAGAGGATTGAGGTGAGAGCAGTAATTCCCCTGAGCGAACCGCACTGCATTGGGGGGGATGCTCCATGGCAAGTTGACGGCTGCTGCTGCTGCTGCTCACCTCTTGTCTTCTGCAGGTGTTGAGTAGCTACTGGGCTGTGTTTCCGAGAGAGAAGGAGAGAGGCAGAGTGGAAGAGGAGCTGCGAGGACTCATCAGGAGACATGCTCACACACATACACACACACACACACACACCCCGACTGAATATTAATGACTTGCCTCTGTAAAGTGGCAAAGCACTCTGCTTTCACCTCCTTAAAGAAAATGACTCATCCACTCTTGGATTTTTTTGCGCCTATTAGCTAGTCGCGCTGGTAATAAGATCCCTGTTTGAGTGGCCAAACACGTCCACTCCAAACTCGCAATAGGTGCTATAAGCGCCGGGCCCTGTAAATGAATCGAGACAGAAAGAAAGCAGTCAATAAGCATTAGACATAGAACTGCATGGCATGGAGCTCTTCATGCACAGAGCCGAATTGTGAATTCCCCATATGCTGCGCGCAAGCTTTGTATTGGCGCAGTACACATATTGCACGACACACCTCAAGGCACAGTTGAACAAGCGCATGCATGGACGAACACAAGCCATTTGCTCTCGTTTAAAAGCAATGCCAACTTCTGCTCTGAGGAAATGTCATATGTCTGCGCAAGCATATTTCTCCCCCTCCTTGACAGGAACCGATTACAATAACTCGGCCACAGCTTGCAGAGGCGAAAGCTGCCTTATTTGGGACTATATTTTATATAGTCTGTTAGTCTTTGGGTGCCTCAGGGCTCTGCCTTGCTAAACAGACATGAAGGGCAGGTGCAGCAGTAGTTATAGGGAGGGCTGCGGTCTTGTATTATGCTGCAATCAGCAGAGAATGTAAAGAATGAATGATGCAGTGGGGCTGTAAGTAGAGGCTGTGTGCTAATTGACCCATCATATCAAGCCCTATCTTTGTACTGCGTAATCAGTTTCGCCCATCTTCTGTACTGCTAAATTGATAATCATTTGCATATTTAATGAAGACAATGGTTTCGCTTAATTCTGTACATACATAGCACAAATGAGATAAGCTGAAGAGGCAAATTCTTAGTGACCCCTTATAACCTCTTATATGTTCTTAGGTTATATATTTAATATTTAATGCAATTTTTGATCCAAGTCTGCTCAAATGCTGGAAATGTTTAATACTCTCAAGTCAGCCATGGCACTGGTAGACCCATGGATTTTTTTTTTTTTTTTTTATGACCTGTGACTGAACCATATATAATAGCGTGTAATACCTCCACCAGCATGAATAACAGCTGTGATTGGACTTGGCATGTACTGGACAAGTTTCTGGGATTGTTGCCACTGCTGGTAGACCCGTATGACCATACGCTTCCAAACACCTGCAAATTCAGCTACTTCCTTCACACTTTGGCCTTTGGCACAGCCAAATGCAATCACTCCTTTTAGCCAATCATTAACATCTGCTTTGGAGCCATTTTCACACATGGAATAAGACATTCATTGCACTGTACCACCTCTTCTCAATCTATGAATCCCATCACTCACACCCCGCAGACATTTATAGCCCCATCATCCTCGTGCAGCGCCATCTGCAGGGGCCTGAAGCTACTACCTTACTGAATTACTATACACCAAAATACTACTTACAGTACACTAACGCATTACACTTGCTGAGTTACTGTACACCAACACGCTACTTACAGTACACTAACACATTACACTTACTGAGTTACTGTACACCAACACGCTACTTAC
>CM067487.1:12046505-12069156 GCA_034552555.1 Semaprochilodus insignis | reverse complement strand
CAACACACTACTTACAGTACACTAACACATTACATTTACTGAGTCACTGTACATCATTTGTTTGTCCTCGGAAGCACTTAAAAATAAAAGGTGCCAAAAAAAAGAATCATTTGAAGAGTCTTTCAAGGATGGATATTTTGGACATGAAAAATTAATACAAATCCCAGGTTTAAGCCAAGAATCAATCGGGAATTGTTAAGAGTGTAGCTGCTTATCCTACTACATCTTCAAACACTCACCCTCACACCAACCAATTAATATTTCCTAATGTCCTGCGATGGACGATGACAAAGAAGGACAAAGACATTTGGCAAATGTTTCTTTTTTCCCCAGCCAAGAGCCCCTAGCATATGTGCAGGAGCGAACCCAGGGCGCTGGCTGACAGGCCAGGCAGGACATGACAAATGACCATTAACACATACACACGGGTCAAGTGTGGGGGGTCACTGATTAATTATCATAGACAGGCTAAAAGGGGATACAGATGTCTAGACAAGGGCCCATACAGATGATTTAGGGGGCTTAGCGATTGCCGCCAGGGTTTTTATACTTATATCCAATACAATGCCTGCCTGATACATTCATGATCAGGCTGAAGGTGTTCAGTTCCATCCAGTAGCTGGCCACTGGTTGCCCCCTGCTTTTACCGCAGCTTTGATTTGGAAAATGGATGCAAGGACTGCATCCTCTAAATGGTCACAAAGCAGATACCATCAAGGATATTAAATTTGATGAAATCATATTAGAGGGCAGGATACGGGGACATTGAAGCAGGTGTGTACGTTCCTTATGGAATCACAATGACTCGGCATGTGCTTTTGGGATAAGATTCCATCCCATGCTTCAAATTCCTTGTTAGTTCACTTCTTCGGTCACATTAATTACAATACATCATTTAATACCATTTAACAGCCAAAATCCATGTTTTCCCATAATATATCATCAAAATGTAATGGTTTTTTTCCCCCTGACCCCCAAGTCCTTTGAGTTTGGATTACATCATTGTGCGCCAAGAAGCAGGGAAAAATAATATTAACCACTAATGTTTTACCTCCACCTCTCACCACCCCACCTGAAAAATAGACAGCTAGTTTCAAATTTATTCCCTTTGTTTATTGTATTTATTTAACGTCATGGTAATTGGCGATTACTCAGTTACTCATAATGGACAGTGACGGCTTTAACCGTCAACACAGGGACTTTTCAACCAACACAAGGACTTTGTCTATGAGCTAATAATTACACAGATTCAGGTCCTAAAAGATGTGTTTACTCATATTGTGTGTTTAAGGTGGTAGTAGCTTCAGGCTCCTGCAGGTGGTGCTGCACGAGGATGATGGGGCTATAAATACCTGCGGGGTGTGAGTGAGGAGATTCATAGATTGAGAAGAGGTGGTACAGTGCAGTGAATGTCTCATTCCATGTGTGGAAAATGGGTCCAAAGCAGATGTTAATGATTGGCTAAAAGGAGTGATTGCATTTGGCCATGCCAAATCCACCAAATCTGGCTCAACTGTGCAATTCTGAGCAAATGTCTGAACATTGATGTTGCTACATCCAAAAACTTGTCCAGTACACGCCAAATCCAATCACAGCCGTTATTGGTGCTCATGGAGGTATTACACGCTATTAGGTATGTTTTACTCAGAGGTGGGTGATTTTTGGTCCAGTGAGCTCATCTGGGCAGATACAGTTCTTATATATAGTTGATATGTCTTAAAGTTCTCATTTTGAGATTGTTGTAAGATAATTTGAAGATTATTTAACCTAATTTCAGGCAGCTTGTACTTGTTTTAGATGATTTAAACAAGACAAATTTACTGTATATTGACAGACAATTTGATGTGTTTTGAGCATGTTTCTTAAAATAAGTACAATTATCTGCCAATATAGTGAGAACTTTGGCTTACTGAAATCACTTAAAACAAGTAAAAACTACCTGGAAATGAGATTAAATAATCTTATAATAAACCTACAACAATCTCAAATTGAAACTTAAGATGCCTCAACTAGATACAAGATAGGCTTACTTGCCAAGATTGTATTTAATGCAGTGCCCTTATGTAAATGAAGGCAAGCGTCACATTAGTATTGGCATCTTACATTAGCAGTGTTTAAATGTGTTTACAGAACTCCACTTTTAGTAAGATTGCCTAACCTTATTTCCAGGCAGTCCTTACTTGTTGTAACTGATTTTAGTAAGACAAATTTTCTCACTGTATTGGCAGACCATTTGGTGTGTTGCAAGCATGTTTCTTAAAATAATGTCCTTAAAACACACCAAATTGTCTGCCAATATAGTGTGAAAATCTGTCTTACTAAAATCAGTTACAAGTAAAATGTGTGCAAATAAGTATGAGAATCTTATAATAAACCTACAACAATTTTAAATTGAAAATTGAAAACTGAAAGATACCTCAATTAGATACAAGATAAGTTTACTTGCCAATATCACATTAGCATTAGCATCTCATATTAGCATTGCTTGGTTGAATGGGTTTACAGACCTCTACTTTTAGCCTTTATTATTTAACCTCATTTCCAAAGGTTTTTTTAACTAGTTTTAAGTGATTTTAATAAAAAAAAAATTCTCACTATATTTCTCACTATATTGGCAGATAATTAGCTTTTTTTGCTGTTTTTAAGGACATTTATTAAGATTTATTAAGTCAGTTATCTGCCAATAAAGTAAGAGATTTTGGCTTACTAAAAATCACTTAAAACAAGTAAAATGTGTGGAAATAAGTATAATAATCTTGTAATGAGCCTACAACAATCTTAAATTGAAATATACAAGATAATTTTACTTTCCTTTTTTGCAGTGCATTAATGAAAGTGAAGCCAAGAGTCACATTAGCATCTCACATTAGAGCTGATTGGTTGAATGGGTTTACGGAAATCACTTTTAATAATGTTCCTGCCCAAGGATTCAGACCATGTGCACTGCTAAAAATAACAGCTCCTCGTATAGAACTGAGGCTTGATGTTTACCATGCACTTTTACACCTTGTTCCACAGAACATGTTTATCACACTGAGAATAAAAGAAAATCAATTTCCATCATTTCGCTTTGGGCTTTCTCCAACCTTGAGCCGAGTAATCACCCGCTTTAATAATCCTCTGGAGTCATCGCTTTGTGTCTCGACATCTTCCTTAATGCTCTCCACAGCTCCATTCATACCTTTCCTTTTGCCCCATAACCAACCATGCCCATAAAATCTCCACTTCACATGTTTTCCAAAGCACCAGAAGACAGTGGTAATCAATAAATGAAGGTTCCAGGATACAATCTGCAACAGAAATCACGTTTGCACACTGCATTAGCTTTTCAAGCAGGAACGTAGGGTTGGGTTAAAATCTCGGAATTCTTATACCGCAGCTAACAGTAGGCGCGCTTTACTAAAATACACTCATCATCAAAAGAACAGCTGCACCCAGAAGGAAGTGTAGGATTGCAGTGCTATTGGGGAGGAAGATAAAGGTTACCAGGAACAATAAATGATGATAAATTTAGACTGATATGGCCAATATTTATTGAGCTTCACATACAGAAGTAGTATCTCTCAGTATGGTATTGGGCTGCTATGTTTGCTAACGCAACATGCCAGATGTTTTGGCATGGAGTTGTAGATGCTCCTAACGGTGTCCAGTCATAATCCATTCCATGCAGTTTAAATATTCTCACACAGTTCCTGCAGATTGTGTGGTAGGGGTGGAGGTGGAGTGACACCAGGCCTTCTAGTCTCTTGATGCATGACGGCAAATCGTTCATCTTGGTGCTGACCACGGTGCCTCCAGACACGGATTAATTGGTCTTCTCCACCAAGACTAAAGCGGGACTCATCACTGAAGATGACCTGCTGCCATTCTGAGTCACTCCATGACAGTCTGGCACAACACCATTTCATGTGAATGCCCTCTTCTATCCACTGCCGCCAACAATGTGCTATGGTAATATCCACACGACCAGTATGGCGCACAGTATGCCAAAAAGACCATCCTGCTTCACGGAGCACTACGATGTGATCCTCTCCAACTGCTCGAATTGCTTTTGAGCTCTTCTCTGAGGCGTACTTCGCCTGCAAAGGATGCTACCAACACAACAGCACAAGCTAGAATGGAAAGTCAGATACAGCGATACAGCGATAAGGCCCATCCTTGCATACGTCACATGTGCGGCCGAGCAGGAAACTTGAATCATTCGCATGTCTCCCAATGTCAAACCTACCCACCAAGTTTCATTCCTGTCGGTTAATTCCTTTTGGGTGCAACTGTCTATTATTTGATGATGAGTGTAATAGCCTTTGCAGGAGAAAACAGAACTAGTCTTATATTTCTGCACTTGGACAGTGTCATTGCACATGTTTTAATAATGAACACCAGACGATGAAAGAGGACATGGGTGCTAAAGCTGGAGCTTAGAGGCCTCAGAATTCAGCTTCAAAGATCTGGAGGGTAATATCTTGTCTAGTTTAAAAGTTCACAGCATCTCTTAATCAGAACACCCCCAATAAAACACTGGAACTCTTCCCCTAGAACAACAGGAGCTGGCTTCTTGGGACATAAATCAGGTATAGCACAAACTGCTAAAAGGCTTTCAATAATCTACACACTGTACTGCAGTATGCCAAATTTCAGCTTGCCCACCCTAGGCCTGAACTTGTGAAGCCGAACCCAGGAGCTCTTCTCAATCGACAAACCTTTAGAAGGGAATTCTGTAAAGTTTCTGCTTCAGCAGACCGTTACGAGGTAAACAAAGTCACTGAAAGGTTTGATGTGAAATGCTCAGTCTAGAAAAACTCACTGAGTCAGAACCGTTCACAATGGTGGTGATGGGAATCAGACATCTGAAGAATGCAATGCCTCTTATAGCTCCCTCAAAGTAAGGTATGACGTAGACTGTTAGAAATACAATGTCTGACTCCTGAGACTTTATGACAGTTTTGAGATGAGTTATACATCCGTGTTGGTTTATTGATACTGTTCATCTTGGTGCTGACCACTGTGCCTCCCCACACGGATTCATTGGTCGTCTCCACCAAGACGAAAGCGGGACTGGTCACTGAAGATGACCTGTTGCCATTCGCTCCATGACAGTCTGCCACGACAACATTGCAGTCTTTGGCGACACTGACATGGTGTTCAGGGCAGTCGTCGTAACGGTCTGTGTGCATGTAGTCCTACGTCATGCAGCCGTCTGCCAGTGGTGCTGGCACTAACAGCACGACTCATGGAGGGCATCACTGCTTGCTGAATGTCTGTAATCGTGGCTGTTGGGTTACTCTGTGAATGTTAGACAATCCATCAGTTCTCTCTCTGTGGTTCGTGTAGGAAGGCCTCTTCCATCCACTGCTGCCAACAGCGATATGATAATATCTCCACAACAAGTATAGTGCCCAATACGTCAATAAGACCAACCAGCTTTCCAGAGGCCTGTGATGCAAACCCTCTCAAACTCTTCCAACTGCTCAAATCAGTCAGAATGCAAAGCACACACACAAAAGGTTGACCTTATATAGTCAGTCTGGTGCAGCAATAAAGCCTGTCCGTGCTTACAACGCATGCAGGGCTGAGGGTGAAACCTGAATCATTCATATGTCTCACAATTTCAAACCTACCCATCAAGTTTCATTCCTGTTGGTTGATTCCTTTTGGGTGCAACTATTCTTTTGATGATGAGTGTATACTGTATTGTAAATTCCCATTGAGTCTTGGTTCCTCTCGAGGTTTCTTCCTCTTGCTCTGAGGGAGTTGTACCTTGCAACTACAGCCCCATTGGCTTGCTCACTGAGGGCTTGGACCTGTATTCTCTGTAAAGCTGCTGATGTGATCTGTTGTAAAAGGTGCATATAAATTGCTCACATCAAACCATGTTGACATCTCAATGATTGAAAACCACATAGACATTCTGAAACAGTAGAATTGCTCTTTAAATCGAAATAGCAATTTAATACAGTCAGCTTTGTACAACAGCACCAGCAGCTAACGCAAGGAAATCTCTCAGCCAATCTTCAGCAAAATGGCGTCCATTTATCTTCCCGAGCCTGAGCACGACCCGCAGCGTCTGCTCATCTGAAGATCACCCCGCCTCCGTCCAAAGTTGTGTAACATTTCTAAATCAATTAGGATTTTAATTAATGAAAGGCAGCACCTGTGGCGGCGGGCAATCACCAGGGGACGGTGGAAAAATGTCAGCGGCAAAATTAATTAAGTAAAAGGGTTTGCGCCAATTCTTCACAAACAGTCCGAGGTGAAGTGGTTTGTGCTAATGGTTTTGGAACAAAGCAAAAAGAGTAACTTTCAGGTTGATTTTAGAGAAATACACATCCAAGAAAATGTGCAGAGCCCATATGGTGTTCTGCAGGGTTATTTTTGCCTCTTTTACAGCTGAGTTCTGAGAAGGCACTCGGCTAATTACAACAAAAGCATCTTTATGGCTCTCGGCAGCCGCTGTGTTTGTCTCAGTGCCCAAAATATCACAGGTGAGAAAATTCAGTGACAGACACATAAAAAGACAGAAAACCTTGCACATGGCCTCCGGCCTTGGACATGACTCAGAACAGTGGTCATTTGATCAAATAGACAGTATATTATCATTATGAGTCACAGCACAACTTTCATCAGTTCTAAGCACTTTCCTGAGTGTTTGGTTATACTTGTACTTTTACTCAAGTACATTGTGAGGAAAGACCTCTACTGTGTTCTACTGCTGCATTTCAGTCATTAACATTTAGTAGTTACATGCACTTAATAAGCCGATAGCTGCTGAAAATCAGATTTTGTCAGCAATGCAATCAACGTGTTTGCGTGCACTTGGGTAATCAGACTCTGGGAAAACTCTGTGAGTCAGGCATTATAACTGGGCAATAAACGCACATGATGTAAATGTGACATAACACTCAAGCGTCATGCCACACCACATCACTTTAGCAGGAAATATGAATATACACTCATCATCAAAACAATAGTTGCACCCAGAAGGAATCAACCGACAGGAATGAAACTTGGTAGGTAGGTTTGACATCATGTGACATGTGAATGATTCAAGTTTCATGCTCAGCCGCGTAAGCAAGGACGAGTCTTATCGCTGTACCTGAATGCCCACCAGTCACGACTGTGGATATTCATTGAGCAGAGATGCCCTCCATGAGTCATCCAGTTAGTGCCAGGACCATTGGCAGACGTTAGCAAACATGGCAGCCCGACGCCTTACTTTTAGTTTTTACTGAAAGAGTAATACTAAAAACGATACTGAAATTTTAACCGAGTGTATAATAAATCATCAACTGACCACGGCAGCATGGAAAGCTCTGCGCCAAAGCTGGACAACCCTTTATTAATGCCACTGAAAACGAGCATTATGCTAATTCTGCCCGTCTACAAGTGCACAGTGGCGTAATCAAAGTTCAGAATGCATTTTAGAAGCAGGCAAAAGTCATTACCAGGGGCTGTTTGATTACAGAAATTCAGGAGCTGACTCTGATTCCGGTTGATGGGAATCGACAGAGTTGATTCCAAGAGTCCATTTGTTTTCTATTTCATTTTTGTCTGGTTTAAATGATCACAAGAACTTCCGGGCATTGTTGTCTGCACTCTGCACTCATGTGCCCCTCCTAGGGCTCAACTAACACACTTCACTACATCTAAAAGAGTAATAGGATGGTATCCAGGATTTCTCAAGTGGAAACTGTGAGGCAAAGTTGATGAGGGCTTGTTTAAAACAGTAATAGAATGGGTGGAAATTGCCTGCATGGAATAGAGCCCAAAGCTTCCTGAACAAAAAAGATTTTTGTCTGCTATTAATAATTCTTTTTAACTAAAAATAAGTGAGTATGCGTTCAGTTTCTTTATTTCATGTACCCATCAGACATATACAAAACAAAATTACACTTTAGCCTATACTTGTCATTTATCTTATGATATGCTTAAGTATGTATAACGGAGTGTTTCCTGCCTTACCTAAAGTATACTTGGCCTGTACACTCATCATCAAAAAAACCAGAAGGAATCAACCGACATGAATGAAACTTGGTGCGTGGGTTTGACATCATGAGACACGCGAATGATTCCAGTTTCAAGTTTCAACCTCTACCCCTACCACAAAATCTGCAGGAACTGTGTGGGAATATTCAAGCTACATTCACAAAGAAAACAAATGTGTTCTTATTCCTAAATATGTCTTGTGAATGTTTAGATACAAAGCCCACTAGTAGTGTTCATATTCATTTTCGTGCTGTACATATATTCACACAGGCTTGAGAAACACTGAACTCTAGAAGATGAAAAAGTCAAAAAAAGAGAGGGTAGTGGGAAAATTAGTTTATATAAATTCACTTTAAGTCAAATTAAAGTACAGTTAGTACAGTTAAAGGTATAAAAAAAAACCTGCAGTAAAAAATTGTATGGTGGAGAGGTGGAGCTGCTGCGATCACTCCCCCACACAGTCATACAATTTGCTCCTCTGCCTGATTAGGCACAGCTGAGGCCAATCAAGGGGGGAGGATGGACACTTTAAAAGACTGGGGCAACATCTCAGTCATGCCCCACATACTAATACTACACAGTATATACTATGGACTAATCTTAATAGTATGAGTTTGGCAGGCTAGTACACACAATATTTACTTTTAAGGCATTTAGCAGACGCTCTTATCCAGAGCGACTTACAACCGCTCTTACAACCATAGAACATCATTTCTTACTAACAGGAGGTGATGAACCATTGCTGTGACAAGGTACATCATACCAAGCTGGACTCTGAACGTTGCTTTGGTGGAGGTTTTCTTAGAAAACACTAAAATAAATGCTTTATTAAGTATATTTATTTTTACAGGCTGTTTAGACACAAGCTGGTTTGTGCTGAACTCACACTGATAGACCAGTTCTGGTCCTGCCACTACCGCAGCCCCTGTTGCATCGCCATCTGCCTTTTTTTCAACAGTTCCCTTTTTGTTTCCCAGACATGAGAAGTTCCAGTCTTTCCATTTCCCAGACGTGGGATTGTGGAACAATAGTGCCCATCAATAGCGTATTAAAAATAAAAAGTGTCCATTGTGAATTTTTAAGTATACTTCACTTTGACACTTGTAACTATACTACATACTCTAAAGTATATAACTAGTTATTACTTCTAGTTGTAAGCTCACAGTAGTTGCAGTACAAAAAACTTGGATGTAAACTAGTTGTACTCAAAGTTTACTATTCCTACACCCAAAAGTATACGTTTATAAACTGAAAAGTGGGCCAATTCAGTCCCAATTAAATTAAAATTAAAAGTAAATATTAAAGTAGTACCTAGGTATACTAATAGTACATTGGTATTAGCATAGTTACTACAGAATAATTGGGAAATATATTTGAACAAAAGAATATAATATAATATAATAAAAATAACTAAGTATATTTTTGTAGGGGTTTCCTTGGTTCCCGAATCAGCACTTTTGCAATTGGCTCCCAGCACTAGCCAGTACATTATGATTATAAAGTAGAATCAAGAATAGGTTATGACTAACTGTGCTCATTAGACCAGCCGCATAATCTGACAAAGCAAAGAAAAGCATTCATTTTAATTTGAGGTTGACTTTAAGCAGACTTTGATTTGTATGTTTTGCAAGAGGCTCTTACTTGAACTGGAGTTAGTATTTCATGTAAGTGACTATCCCTTTACTCAAGGATTGTTCTTCTTCCGGCAGTAATAAATAATTAGTGCTTACTAATGTACGCAAATATTGCTAAAACCACAAAAGATGCATGAATCCTTCCCAAAACTTCAGTGTCAACTCTTACATAAATCCCCACATTCAATAAAACATAGCTAAGATGGTATTTCAGTGTTCTAGTGATGGCCGGAGGTCCTGCTAATTACGGTACAGGAAAAAGCCTAGAGTTCTTGTTTGAGGAACATCATCAATATCTAGTTTGTGTGCTACTGAAAAAAATAAAGGATGAATTGGCTCGGAGCTAAAGCACTAAGAACTTTAAAAGCTTGTGCAGCTTACAATATTCTTCCAAATCAATATTTCATTAACTGGATAGAGGCATAATGTTCTTTGTTAATATAAAAATAGCGTTTGCAGCACTTAGAGCAAAAGTGGAGAGTTTTGGCTTGGTGGTTTTTGACAACTGCACTGAATTATAAAAGTAGGCCTCATTTTTCCCCAACCAGAACATTTAGCAGCTACAGGCCAGAGATGCAAGGCTAAACATGGTCTATTGAAAAGCTGGTGTCCACAACTGACTTTGACTTTATCTTTGGCTGGTAAAGTTGATAACTGGTGCCGTGACCCGATGCCTCTCTCCCAGAGATAAATAAGTGATAGCCATGGCGATACCAACAAATGAAACGGAATAGCATTATTAGCTCTCCAACTGTATTCAGACAAAAACAACTTACTGGACGACGTGCTGGTAATTTCATTCTCAGGCTACTTTGGTACATGTCAAACAAACTCCCAGCCGTATGGAGCCCCTAAAGTGACAGGGTGATTATTTTGGCATGGTCATAAATGAATATATTGAGGCCACAAGTTAATAAATTGAGGTTGTTTATTGAAGTTTGTTTGTGGGTCTGTTTAGAGGGCTCTGCAGAGCTTCTAAGGTGAAATAGTGTTTATCGGTAAAAAGGTAAAAAGGCAGAAATTAATATCGTTGCTGTCCAAAGAAAAACAAGCCACGAGTTAAGTTCCTTGTGACCATGTCTTACTAAAAATAATCGCCATGTTACCTTATGTGCTTGCTGTATTAATATGCCAGAGCTACTGTTTTTCTTTAGGGGATGAAACAAACCTACAGGTAGTCATTCTCCTAGTTTGCTTACTCACCAAGTACTGGAATTGTGGCTGTGTGTATATGGTACACTTCAAGTCAGGGGTGGCCAATATGACAATAGTTTATTGTACCTTAAAAATGTTATTGTGATAAACACTGCATTCCTCTGAGCTGTTTAATTGAATTTAATTGAATCATTCACATTTTTGATGGTATTTATTGGAGGGAATGTATTATGCTATGTTTTCAGTGTTCATAATATTTTGGGGGTCTATTAGGATAGATTTACATACTTCAATTTTCCAAAAAAACACATTTCTCATATTGTACATATGTATTCACCCTCTGAAATGGTCTGAAATGGTCTGTTAGAGCTAATGTGTCTTTAAGCCCCAACTACCGATAAGTGCACTGTGCTCTGATTGGTCAGCTCACCCACTCTGTTCTGATTGGTCAAACGTGAGAAAGGAAGAAAGAAAGAAATAAACCTATCTATCTATCTATCTATCTATCTATCTAGATGGTAGATCCACCTTCACAAGCTAGACTGGAGCAGGATGTTTCAGAGTGGTCGGTTTTTACTGTTTTATTATAATAATAATAATAATAATAATAATAATAATAATAATAATAATAATCATCATCATCATCATCAACAGCCTACTACTATCAAGCACCATGAAAATGTCTTTAATTATCGTATATAACATTTATTTCCATATTGCCCACCCCTACCAAACACAGGGCTGTTTTGTTTTCACAATGCACAAATCCATTGAGCCACAAAATGAGCCACTAACGAGTTTGGTTTGTGGATCCATGTAAAGGGGTCTGACTTTCTTTGATGTGTGCACTCAAAAAAAACCTTTATGCCTTAACCTTAGATGACTTAGATGCCTTAAAATGCCGAAAGGAACCTGTGAAAAAGTATGAACCATTTGTAGAGCATACTTGTGGGTATGAACTATTGCCCACTCCCATGGCGCAGGGCAGGACTTGACAGAACAGAGGTAGGGCTAAAAAATAAGGCTTATTTAGACTGGCTCTGCTATGAGAAGTCCTTAAGCGAATATTAAATATGTGTGCTAAGTCAAAACCTGCAAACTGCAAAACACTCCAGCAGACTGGAAGAGCGCAGCCTCATCAGGAAACCTGCGCTACAACAAACCCATGTACATTTTATGGGCTTCTTTTTTGGCAAACACCAACAGTGACACCTAGAGATATGAGATGAACCTACCATCTGCATTGTGCTCTTTAAGAGATGTATTGATGAGTGTTGATACAATTTTTCAATTTGCTATTGAAGGAAGCTAGATGAACATGCGCCTGGACTAAAATTTGAATCTAGCCGATTACTTTGATTATCTAGATTGATTTAGTGCTGCATGAATATGATTGCTTTCATTTGTCCATTATCACTGGTGTCGTCTTCAAGCAGCTCATGATAACACGCCTTCCTCCTGGTCTATGTATTTTTTCTTTTTTCCAATTTTTCAAATAAAGAGAAAGTGAAAACTGAGTAATTGGATTACAAATGCATTCTATATGCACATTCTCCAGTCTTTCTTCGCCTGTCACTTTCCATCAGATCAATTGCACCTCTTCCAGCGCCAGTCATATCTGTGGGCACCATGGATGGGGTGGATGAAAGAAGATAAATAAATCGAAGTGGGAGCCTGTTTTAGCTTAAGTTAAGATTTAGACTGACATGAAGCTGGCCAATACGCCTCCAAAAAAACAAAGCTCTCACTCTGCAGTTTCTCACACTCTTTCTTTTTTGTGTGCACAGAGATAAATATCACTTTGAGGTAAGAGTGGACGGGAGCTCAAAACACAATGAAAGTGTTTGGGCTCTTTTTCCCCCCTCAAGGGCGAAGCATATAGCGCTGGCTTGCGGTTTGGGCCAAAGGGGGTCTGTGATGGATTTTATTAGCAAGCTAACATCATTTGTTCCCATCCGACCACCGTCTGAAAAAAATGAACACCTCCAGGCACTCCTGAGAACAGCGTTGGCCTCCGAATAAGCGGTTTTTCCTCTTGAAGAAGCCCACACAATTAGGGGAGTAAATCATTTATGTGTTATATAGGTTAAGTTATGACTTTAATTCAGTTCTAGTATCGTGCCCAACCACCCCTCCCCCCTTTATGATGTCCTACTTTTGGGGGTGGGATGTCCTCCTTTTTGGGGTTATGAAAGTGGCCACCCTACCTAGCGGTTTATTAAATTAGCAAACATCATTAAGGAAGTTGACGCTAACTCTGGCTAACCAGCCATTTATTAAATTAGCAAACATTACAAAGTTAGGTGACACTAACTCTTGCAAGCTGGTTAGATACTTATTCAGTTAGCAAACATTATCGAGCTAGCTAACTTTGCTCCAAGCATCTGATGGAAATTATTAATATACAACAGATAAAGTATTTATTCATCACATTACATTATCTCTGTCTTTTTACCATCTGTTGTTCCATATTATGATGTGGGCTTTATTGTAGTTTTTAATTATAATGTGTAGTGTTAATAATTTGTAGTATTTAATAATAGTATTAATAATATAATAATAACAGTTGTAGTGGTGCAATGGCCAGTGAGCTACCACCCTATGTGGGAGACTCTATGGGGTTCGACTCCCGGTCTGAATTATGCTGTGCTACACCAGTAAGAGTCCTTGGACAAGACTCCCAACACTCCAATGGCCTACCTTTGATACGATTGACCTTGTAAGTTTCTCTGGATAAGACCGTCAGCTAAATGCCATGAATGCAAATGTAAAAGTATATGAATATATACTTTATATGAGCATATGTATATAAAATCAGCTGGATGGATAGAGTGGATTGAGGTCGTCCCTAGCACATGCCTATACCGCCTGTGCCACGGTGTTGGCTCTGCCAGTAACCCACAGGGGAAAAATAAAAAGTTACCCTTCCAAAAGTTTAGATCCAAGCTTTGAACAGTGACTACTCAACACTTGAATTAACATCGTAAATAATACACCGCTCACTCACAGCTTTTTTTATGTTAGCGCCACACTTTCCGTGGAAATCACAGATATAATTTACTCTATGGATACTTAGCCTATGACTGAAGGAATGTATAATTCAGTGACTTTAATCTTTTATCTGGAAGCCACAACAGCACAGCGGGAGACAAAGCCGAGCCAACGCAGTCTCGGCGTGCCACATAAAGCTTTAGCACGGGTTCCAGTTTCCCCTTGTCTTGATTGAACTTATCCATATTTTATACTTCCTCTCACCTCATGAAAATCAGAGGAACGAGTGCCCGGCCGGCAAGACATGGAAACATTTCATGGTTTGCTGTAGATTATGACCGCTGCTTGGCCTCAGAGCCACTGAGGAGACTCGCTGGAGGAATAGCTGGAGAAGAACACGTGTTGATGCAGCTGAATAAAAGATGAACAATCAATTCTCTGTGCAGTCTTTTTTTCCCGTACCCCCATTTCAAAACAGGAGATTCTGTGTATGCTGCAGATTTTTATAGGCTGGCAACACCGCCGATACACAAGCCTACAAGGTCTAGAGCGTGTTTAGTATGGTACAAGATTGCCTTGTTCTTCTTCAAAGCAAAGCAGCATGTGCAGATTATGCATGGAGGCACATCAGGCAATGATTTGTATCCAATTGCTGGAAAAATAAGGCTGGAGTGAGGACAGACGTTCCCTTCTAAAGGCTAATCCAAATAGTCCAGAAACAGTAACCATGGTTCAATGTGACATACAAATGTAAGAAGAAACTGTACACAAAGACACTTTGGGAAACCCAATTCCCAGTAAATCTGCTTGTTTTCTTGCTCTACCACACCTGATTTAACTCATGAATGTCTGACGAGTTCCAGGAAAGACTTTGCAGGCCCTGAGTTGACGACGTCTGTTTAAGAACCTATTTAAATATACAAGCATGAAAAAGATAACCTGGTCTTTGGGAAGCGATTGAGAAGGAAGATAAAAGTAGATTTTGCAGTAGGGGTGGAGGTGGAGTGACACCAGACCTTCTGGACGCGTGACGTGTGACAACAAAGCATTCATGTTCTCGCTGACCACGGTGCCGCCACACACTGCCACCAGCAGTGTGCTACGGTAGTATCTGCATGACCAGTATGGCATACAATACATATGTAAGACCATCTCACTTCCTGGAGCCATACGATGCAACCCCTCTCCAACTCTAAGTGCTCAAATTGAACTCTTCTCTGAGGCGTACTTCTCAGTCAGAATGGAAAGCACGCACAATGTATGAAGTACATGCTACTGTAGTGTGCAGTGCGCAGTATATTAGTGTGCCATTTGGAATACAGCCACAGTTTACCATTTACCGTGAAGGCACCCTGTCCTGCATGTTTTTGTGCTTCCCTGCTCCCAACACACCTGATTCAGTTTATCATTCCATTAACAAGCCCTTTCAGACTTGCAGGAGGTGTGTTAAACTAGGGAATCCACTAAAATGTGCAGGGCAGGATGCTTCCAGGACCAGGGTTGAAAAACACTGATTTACCCAAGTAGGGAAAGCAATGAGCCCCAGACGGCCCTGCCTCCTGCAACTTCCTCCAGCTCATTCTAGAGATCAGAAGCCGTTCCCAGGCCAGCTTGGAGATATAGTCCCTCAAATCTCTCTGCACCTTATACAACTACCTCATGTCTGAAAATGAGTGCTATGTCGGTGCTGCACTGTCCTGTCTGTTTACTGTGTCTAATGTCTTTTTATCGTATTTATTGTATTTTTTAGTTATAATTTTTGTTTACAGACTTATGTCTGCACGTTTGCACTGTGTACTCTGTTGTTCCATGTTGCACCTTGTTCCTGGAGGAACGTAATTTCACTCCACTATGTACTTGTAAATGGATGGAATTACAATAAAAAGCCTCTTGACTGTTGACTTGACAGAGGGTCTCAGTTGGCCGGGCCCGGTAAACCTCCAACAGGAGGCATCCAGGAGGGCATCCGAATCAGATGCCCAAACCACCTCAACTGGCTCCTTTCAATGTGGAGGAGTAGCGGCTCTAGTTGCTTTCCCTGCTGCAACCACGACCCTAGTTAGACAAAGTGGCATAAGATGATATGATATGGCATAAGTGATATAAGATGAGATGATTACCCAGTTTCTAGCTTCAGCAGGGGTGACCACTCTGTAGGGTTTAGCTCCGCCCTTAATCTAACACACGTGATTTAGACTTTCAGGAGCATCCGAATATCAGAGCCAGGTGTGTTGGATCTAAACTCTTAAGGGCCAAGACCAATGAGCTACAGATTTGGGTGACACATTTTACATGTACTGAGAAAATCATTACTGCAGTCATAATTATTTGAATAGGACTTAGTTGGGTGTCATATTGTTTCTGTATTCCTCAGCTTCTTTGGTCCGCCTTAAGTGAGGCAGCAGTTAGCATAACAACTGCAGCATATTTAACTGCACAGTACGGCACAACGATAGCTTGTTGCTGCTGCACAGTACGTGTTGGTCATCCTCTAGCCCAGTGTTTCTCGACCCTGGTCCTGGAGGCACCCTGCACTGTACATCTAGTGGGTTCCCTTATTTAACACCCCCCTGCAGCTCAGAACAGGCTTGTTAATGAGCTGATGTGTTAAATCAGGTGTGTTGGGAGCAGGGAAAGCAATAAAATGGGCAGGGCAGGGCAGGGTGCCTCCAAGACCAGGCTTGAGAAAAACTGCGCTAGTCTTTCGTCAGTGGTCACAGGACGCTGCCCACAGGTTGGTGGACTATTCTCAGTCCAAGAGTGACACTGAGATGTCCAGCAGCACTGCTGTGTCTGATCCATTTGGTTGGTGTACATGTTTTTAACTGACAAAATATGACTGCAATATTTTAGGCATTAAAGCAGAAGTCATTTCGTGTCTAATGAGGGGGGTTTGACTGACTATGGCTGTCACATCAACCATCATTTTGCAGACAGCCAGTTTGAATAACATATAAATGAAAATGTGACTTTTGATGTATATGGATGAAACAGGCTCATTTGTAACTTGATTTAGCTGATGCTGACAAGCATTTACTGAATATGGAATATGAAATGAAAGCCTGAAATATCCAACCAAGCTGATACACCGAAGGTGTTTCAGCCTTGTTGTTATGTTAAAGAAACAGTGCCTTGCGCTTTGGCTCAGTGGCTCCCCAGCAGTAGAAACCATGTGCAAGAACAGTTGCTCTTCTCATTGTAGCTCAGTGCTCTGAGCTCCAGCAACGAGGGGATAGACCAGGGCTCTAACCTGAAATTGAGGGCACTTGTCTGCTTAAATTGGGGCCAGGAGATGGCATTTTATTTGAGAGCACACTGTAGGCGACGAGATGAAGAGCCCCTCGCCTCAGGAGTCAGCCCATGTTACACTAAGAACACGGAACTGTGGGGAAATTAGAAAGCGGCCACAAAGCCGGGCTTCTGATGGAGGCTGCCCCCCCCCCTTTCCCACTGATCCGGGATCAGTTTCAGCTTCTCATGTGATGGCCAAGCCTGGGATTTGGCTGTGGGATGCTGCTTTTAGATCAGCTTTAGAAAAACAACTTGTAAAAGAAACGGCTAGCAGTGCAGACACTCTACAGGATGTTTTTACCTTTATGGTAAAGCGAGGGAGGGATGGCGGGGGATTGCATTGGGGGTTTTGATGAATAATTCTCTGTGTAGTGTTGCGGTGTCAGTGCAAAGCCCTGTAAATTGAAAACAACTTTCCACCACGGAGGATAACAAGCCATGGATGTTTTTTCTTTTCAAGTGCTTTTTGCTTTGTCTTCTTCTCAATACTGAGGTCATGGTGTTAATTAAATAATGTTCTTGTCTCTTTTGATAAAAGGTAAGAAGGAGATTACATAAATAACAATTCTTAGAAATTTCTAAATTATTCAGTTGTCGGGATGTAAACAAAGTCATTCAGAGTGGTCTGATGTCCTCCCCAGTCTACATTTTAGCTATAACCTAACATAGAATACGTAAGGGTGGCGCAAAATGTGGACTGGTTGTATGTATGTACTGGTTGTAGTATGTGTACACCTAACCATTACACCTAAATGAGCCTGTTGGACATGCCATTCCAATACTTTGGACATGGCTGTAAAGTTGGTCCACCTTTGAGGCTATGACAGACTCTTCTGGGAAGGCTTTCCACAGGATTTGAAGTTTTTGAAGGATTGTTAGTCAGTGCGAATATGTACCCGGTCAGTCAAAAGAGCATTTGTGAGGTCAGGCACTGCTGTTGGGTGCGAAGACCTAGCTTATGTCTTCTCCTAAAGGTGTTTAGTGGAGCTGAGGTCAGGGCTCTGAAGTTCCTCCACACCAAACTCATCAAACTATTTATGCATCTTGCTCTGTGCACAGGGGCACAGTCATGCTGGAACAAAGGGGCTTCTCCAGAAGGCTACAACAAAATTGGAAGTATATAATTGTTTAAAATGTGCTTGTATGCTGTGACATTTATATGACTCTTCATTGGATCCAAGCAGCCCCTGACCATTATCCTTCCTCCACCAAACATTACTGCTGGCACTAAGCATTCCGGTAGGTAGTCCATCAGACTACCAGAGAGTAAAGTGCGATTCATAAATCCAGATGGCATGCTTCCGTTGCTCCAACTGACACATGGCACTTTGCATAGTGATCTTAGGCTTGTGTTCCCAGAGGAAACCCATTTCAGGATGCTCCTGACACACAGTCATTGTGCTGATGTCACTTACAGAGGCATTGTGTAACTCTATAGTGAGTGTACAACAGAGGATAGGCGATTACATGCACTACACGCTTCATCACTCAGTGGCTTCAGTGATTGTCCGTGGTCTGCCGCTTCATGACTGAGCTGTTGTTGGTTCTAGATGCTTCTGTTTTGCAATAATACCACTTAACCTGGGCCTGGCCAGATTTAAGAGGGGTGACATCCTACAATGGCATCACGTTAAAACTAACTGAGCCGTTCAGAATGGCCTATTCTACTGTCAAGGTTTTTCTATGGAGCTTGCATGGTTGTGTGTTTGATTATACACACCTGGTGGTAATGGGTGTGGCTGAAACACCTGAACTCAATAACTGGGAATCAGCAACATGTATTTGAAACTACATACCACATACTAAATCTAAATTTTATGTAATTTAAAACTAAATGTTCTTGTGAAAATTGTTGAAGTGTTATGTTGCTGCCATTCTTGGCCAGGTCTCTCTTGTAAAAGAGATCTGTGATCTCAATGGGATTAACCTGGTTAATGCAGTATGCGACCAAATTGTAAATCTGTAGTGCACTGAAGATACCCGGATGGTGTACTACTCCAGTCAGAGATTCTAGTGTACAGGGGGAGCTATCATCATGGTGTACTCCAGTCCATGATGCACCACAGCTTTACCAGCTCAGCTTACTTCAGCCAAAGAAAATGGTGGCGGGTAACACTGGGAGCAAACAGCTAAGGGTAGCTACAGCTAAGAAACATATTTCAAGTAAATTGAGCAGTATTAGCAGCAGCTAGCTCTAAACAGTGGATACAGTAATAACAGTTCTGAGGTAAATGTGAGGTAACTGGTCATGTGACCGTATTAGTATGCTACACTGTATGTCATAACTTGTTACTGTACTGCATACTACACACAGGGGGCATATACAGTGTGCAGTACATACTATTGTAGCATGCAGTATGGAATTGTACCATTTTGAATAGAGCCTTATAAGAAGTAAGTATGTCTACATACTTTTGGCCATATGGCATGCCACCCCACAATGAATGGATTTCATAACTATAGTTAAACAATGTCTCATGCAACATACCACATCTAACCATGTACTGAGTTTCTATGAGATAGCCTTTAAAGGCATTAAACTCTTCAGATGGCTGTTTACCATCACCCCCACTGTAAACAACTCTGTCTCAATAATTTTCTCTAAAATGGAGCATTCGGGCATCAACTGACTCTGAACGACTTTGTTTGCATGCTAACCGTCTAATTATGCAGAACTGTTGAAAAATCGATGGAATCCTCCTTTCAGCAACAGGTCTCTGGGATGAAAGCGAAATTAAAGCACTGAGGGCGGTACTAGTCCCCCTCATAACGCACCATTAGATGGAGCAACCCAAGTGTCACCACCAGACTCATTCTAATTTAATGAGGGGAATAATGAAACTCCACAAAACAGGACTGAGGACTCTGCTACACGCAAGGGAGGGGAACTGGGACACTTCAAGGTGATCTGGCTCCTCAAACTTGAAGCCGACTCAAATCCAGTTTTATGTTATGAATAAAACATTCTGAGTGCTCTTCCCCATGCGGGGGTCTTTAACATTTTAGACTGCGGGTGTAGTCATGGAGGAAAGCTCTTAAAAAGATATGAAAACAAATCTGACACACATTGCACGAACAACTCCCAGCCTGTCTTGGTTCTGTCTTGTATTCATGACCTCAAACGTCATAATATTCTAAACACAACTTCAGGCTGCATAATTATAATCAAATTCAGATTCTTTCAGCCTGTTTTAATTTCACTGTCGACTGCCAGAGAGTGAATGGAGTAGTCTTTTTCATTCACGACTATCTCCTAAACAAACACGGTAAATGCACCGTAATTAACTCGGCTTGGTTTTATTCAGCCTTGGGAAAAAAAAAATGCACACAGTCCCCTGGTGCACCATCCACTGCGCTTGCTTCAAAAGATGGAAAATGGGAGCTATCATTAGAGATCAGCGGCTCTGCTGTCCACATTCGAGAGTGGAACAAGTCTGGTCATGTTCGCGGTAAAAGGGCACATGACAATATAAAACTGGAAAGTGCCATCAAAGGTTACAGGAAAAGGCCGAGGCCACACTCATCAGCCGACTAATGAAGAACGTCGCGAATGGAAATGTCATGAATGGAAATGTCATGTAGCGGCACCACTCGGGCCGGGAAGGCCACGCTGAGGGGCTGTGGCAAAATCTGCTTATTCAGATCAACGATCAAGGTGCTTCCAAGAGCCTGGCAGTCATGTAGCAGGAACAAGGAATCGGAAACAACCATTAAAAAGCCCGAATGAGGCCGATGTTTTTAAACAGCTGAAGCAATTTTATTCCATTACTATTTACATGAACACAGAACCTTTGCAAGCAGGATTCAAGCTAGAGGGAGTGGATGATTGTCCGGCTCTTCAACTGTTCCACGTACTCCTTGGCCTGGTCAAACGCGGTCTTCTGCTCCACCGTGGGAGGCAAGCCCTCTACCAGCTTCACAAAGTAATGGCAGTGCACTTTGTCCATGATGCCAAACATGCCTCGGCCGTGGTAGCGGATGCGTTTGAGATATTTGCCTTTGGTTGAGAAGGATTCGGCTGATGGGCAGAAGAGAAACAAAAATGGAGGGTTGGTTAAAGACTTCATGAATGAAATGACAGGTTTCAAAGCCAGTTTGGGCAAATAATAGTAGTATGTCTTGTTTGAGGATTTCCTTGGTAGAGCATAAGGCTCGATATTCCACTAAAATTAGATTAATAAAAGGTTAAAAAAAGAAATGTCATAACTGCATAACGTAAAATAAGTCTGCGTCTTAGGGGGTTTTCACATCTACCTTGTTTAGTTTGGACCTTTGGACTTCTGGTCTGAACCAAAGTAGCACGTGTGAAAGGTGCCTTGGATCAAAGGACGAAAAATTGGTCCAACCTAAAGAGATGGTCTCAGTCCGGTTCAAACCAACCATGGTTTGGTTTGGTTCGGTTCAGTTCAGTTCAGTTCTTTTGCATGTTAAAACACTTCCTTGGAGGGTTTAAACTTTCAGACCAATTACAGGAAGCTCAGACAGATTACTGCCACCCATTAAACAAGAAAAGCAGAAGAGAAGTAAAAAAATGAGCTCCTTTACGTTTCCATTTCCTATTGCATTGTGGGACAATAGTGTGCATCATTACTCCTCTTAAAAAATCCAAGTGTGCATCGTGGATTGTTGACTATACTCACTCCTGAAATTCGTAACTATATTAGATGACATTAGTCATCTAATATACCCTTCCCCATATTTAAGAATGCATTTTTTCTTTAAAAGCATTTTGGAAAGATTAATAACTATTTTATACAACGTGCACAAAGCAAATCACAGACTTTTCCGGGTCCTCTTTAGCACTGATAAAACCTCAGACCTTCAGTTTATACCATTTACCACATTATACTGCATATTGTATTTTTACAGTGAGTTAATTACAAAAGCAATAAGCCGCTTGAGTACAGTGGTTTCAATTCAGCTAGGGGTTTAACACTGCTATATATGCATTTGCGTGCTGAGCATCATCCTTTAACCATGATAAGAACACATGGGACAGCATAAAAAGGAATGAGCCTTGAGAGCCCATGCCTTAACAGTGATTGTATCTTAGTTAAAGGCTGATGCTGGGCACAATGCAACATGCAGTTAAACCCCCTTTAATAAAACAAAATACACATACTGGAGGGGCTTGTTGCTTAATGGTGAAAAACAGAATATAATATGCAGTATAATAAAGTACAATAATAAAAACACACTGTTCAATAAAAAATAATATGATAAAAAGTGATTATATGTGAACGTTTAATGGTTTAATCTTGGGAGTATACACACTGTAGAATTTTACTTTGGCTTTGAATGCAGCTCAGCCAGTCAGATTTGTAGGCACTGTTATACAATGATCTTGAACAATGCTACGTAGGGGTGGGTGACATAGCAAAAATGCTATATCATGATATTTAACAGCACCAGGATACTCATTATGCATCACAATGTTTATGTATTTTGAGATTTAACAAGTTTAACAAGAACCTGTAATGCCACACATAAAAAATACTACATTAATAATAATAATAATAATAATAATAATAATAATAATAATAATAATTCTTCTTTAGTAATAATAATAGTTCAACAGACTTAATTAAGCTCACTTT
>CM067487.1:12030586-12041580 GCA_034552555.1 Semaprochilodus insignis | reverse complement strand
TATATATATATATATATATATATATATATATATGTATGTATGTATGTATGTATGTATGTATGTATGTATGTATGTATGTATGTGTGTGTGTGTATTACACTCTGGACAGAAGACACATTGAAATTAGGGTGATGTGCACTAAAATATATTTTCATGCTTGTTCAGAGCACCATCACCTCCATCCACTGGTCTCCAGTGGAGAAGGGTCTGGTGGTGTCAGGAGATGAGAAGGGCATCGTTGTGTGCTTTTGGCATGGCAGGAATGACACCCACAGCTTCTTCCCGGAACCCAGAACCATCTTCTGCTTGGCCTGCTCCCCACACAATGAGAACCATGTCGCTGTTGGGTAAGATAAGACTAATATAATGCAGTGTACTCCGCTGATGGTCTGGCTTCTTGTCAAACCTGCGGGAGGCAAAACTAATTGCCTTTTTTTCTAAGGTACAAGGATGGAATGATTGCACTGATAGACATCAGCAAGAAAGGAGACGTGATCCACCGCCTGCGAGGTCATGATGAGGAGATCCATGCTCTGGTCTGGTGCCCTGAGCCCAAAGAGGAAGATCTGTACAGTCGGCCAGAGGACAACACAGGTGCGTGATCAGGTTCCGGGAGGTTATACTAAACAGTTGGCAGATAGGTGTCTTAAAGGGAAGTTCCACAGATTATTCACAAGATATGCATTATTAGTGCCTGTAATATATAAATAAATCTATTTATTTACGGTGGTGGTGACTGGAACCAGGGCTTGTGATGCCTTCAGCACAAATATTGGTATTTTATTCGCTATCAAAAACCATCAATGAGCCTACACTGACAAGTAACAATTAATTTCAATTTGGCTTCTCAATACAAAATTTATAGTTACTGTTTGAGAACAACAGCCTCAGTCTGATCATGAGGGAGAGATATATAACCCAAACCCAAATATAGCTTGAGTTCAGAAGTAGTAAGTCCATAAACTACCTAAAGGGCCAGTGTCCTGGGCCTGTATCCTGTAATTAATGCTTACATAACCCCTACAAACCTCTTTGTATCCATTACAGTAAAGCAATATATACACATATAGTCGCTATCCAGTGAAATGCATGTATCTCCGTATTTGTTTTTTGACTTTTTGGCTCCAATTTTGACTTTTATGCATCATTTGAACACTGGAGCTGCTTACACTGTGTGACCATTTCAGGATGAATGGACCAACAGAAAATGCTAAGCACTGCTTGGAAAAAAGTCCATAGACTTGCATTAGAATTCAGTTAGGTTTTGGTCCTCTCCTGTAAAGCTGCTGTTTTAGAGATACCTGTTTTTTTTGGACAGTGACAATATATTAAATGAGCTCGTCTGACTGCCTGCATTATGCCTTATTCAGAATGCAGTCCAGGACAGAAACACTCATCAGCGTGAATGGGCAGAGTTAACCTGCTTTAGATCGATTTGGCACATATATGTAAATGCATTAACACCAGATTTACCAAATGGCCCATTTTTTTTAGCTGGTTTTCCACATAAGAACCATGTACTCTGACTAGCCAAACTGACCATCTCAGAATTCTTTACAGTAGTGTTGAATGAACCCAGGAGTCGCAATGACCACAACGCAGATATTTCCTTTTTATCTTATTGATCAAAAGTTTTTTTTTTTTTTTTTTGTTTTTTTTGTTTTTTTAAATTATATGAATGGAACGAATTCTAATTTGTTGATTCATAAATGAACCAACAGCTCTGTACTCGGATTTTTGTTTTGTTTCAGCTTTATTTGACAAGCCAAAGGTTGGTTAATAATAAGGACAAATAAGTTAGTTAATAAGCAAATAATTCTAAGTAGACAGTCAAGCTGTCTGAAAGTGCTGCTGTTTAAGAGACTGTTGGCAGTGATTGAGATTTGTTTTGCTTTCCCGCAGTGCGCTTTACATTAACTCTCCTGCCAGTCGTTCCTTTTTTCTTGTATGTTACAAAATGTTGTGGATTTGAAGAATTAGGAGCCAAACTAAGCTCTTTATTTGGCAAATACACAGCGCTGAACTTAACACTTCCCACAGAACAGCTAAATCTAAAGCAACGCAGGTAAACAAAGAGAGCAGCAGAAGATAATCATAGTTTTCATAGTTTACGTAGACACACCCAACTAAATGGATGTTGGTGATCTTAAAGACTCTACAGGCTTACATTTAACAGCTCCAACTGTTGAGTCTGAAACAATACATATCCTGATATACCACATATACTCTTGATGTATCACAGTATTATATTTCTGCCATATCGCCACCTCTAATATATATTTAGTTGCACGGTTTAAAAGCTCTAGCCCACTCATCCGTATGAAAGGCACCCTCAACCAACATTGGGTGGAAGAGCATGACCAAGACTTCCACTCCCACCCCCTCTAGCTGCTGTTACTCTGGATATTAGCTGGTGGTCATAGTAATGTGACTCAGCTGTGGTATTTTCTGTAAATTAAGGTTCAGGCTTTTTCATTCCTCTTGACCAGGCAGACCAGAAGATCACTTTTCCTGGCTTTAGGCTAGAACCCTGCATGTGCATGTGCTCCAGTTATCCTGGTGATGTCACAGCGCATGGACTTTTGGTTGTCTCTGATTGTTCTCACCTACAGGCGGTTCACCAGCTCTGTGTTATTAGGTTAAATTTCACTATATAAAACAAGACAAGTCACATTATTACTACCAGCTAATATCCAGAGTAACCTCTGCATGCAACACGGACAGCAGTTAGACGGGCTGGAAGTGACTCAATACGGTTCTGGTAGGTTTTTGATAATGTAGGCCTTTTTTTTTCTCTTTTTTCAGCTCTTACAAATTAAAAATTTTGATATTAAAATGCTTAATCTTTCAACCCTGTATGTACATCTCAGAGAATGGAAATTAGAAAAATACATTCTGGCCCAAAAAGCTTTCAGCCATGAATGATAGCGTCAGGCAGTGTGATCATTGCAAGTAGTAACTTTCTGTGAGGGAGCTTTTAGAGGCATTAATCTCTTCGACCGTCTGGTTTCTATCACCACCGCTGTGAACAACTCTGACTCGATACGTTTCCCTAGGGTGGTGCATTTCACAGCAGCACTTTAAATGGCTTTAGTGTGGAGGTCTACAAATATACTGTGGAATTCTTCTTTAAACCTCTGAAGTCTAAAGTTCCTCTTTTACTCATCTTGGCTGTGCTTAATATCAGCAGATGCTGCCAATGGATTAGCACAGGTAGGAGGAGGCTACCTGGCTTCTGGGAGTCGAGATCAGACTGTTAGAATCTGGAGCACAGCCAGAGGCAAAGGTGAGAAGACCTTACTGCTGCAGTCTTTCATACTTGGTATGGGGCAGTCTTGGGCTTGAGGCTTGAGGGAACCAGTTGTGTGACCTGAAGGTCGCCAGTTTGATCCTCTGAACCGACTAAAGTGCCCTTGAGCAAGGTACCTAAGCCCCTTGTGCTCCCTAGGTGCTGTGGATAGGGTTGTACACCACTCTGGGCAGGTGTGTACACTGCCCCCTAATGTGTGGTTGTGTGTGTGGTTGTGTGTGTGGGGAATGTGATGGGTGTGTGTGTTGGGGGTGGGTATGTGTGGGGTGTGGCATGTGGTGTGTGGCGTGGGTTGGGTGTGTGTGTGTGTATGGATGTGGGTTGTGTGTGGGGCGTGTGTGTGTGTGTGAGGGGCGTGTGTGTGTGTTGGTTGGTGTGTGTGTGTGTGTGTGTGTGTGTGTTTGTGGGGCGTGTGTGTGTGTGTGTGTGTGTGTGTGTGTGGGTTTTAAATGGATTGATGGGTTAAAAGCAGAGGTCAGATTCCTCAAGCACAAATGACAAATGGTTCCAAACTCTAATTCCTCATAAATAAGCCTTTAATTTTGTAGCTTCGTCTGTTTCTATTCAGCATGACGTGGTCCTCTGTGGGTCTTCCTCCAGGTGTGATGACTCTGAAATTGCCTTTCCTGAAGAGGCGGGGGGCTGGAGTGGACCCTGGGGTGAAGGAGAGGCTGTGGCTGACTGTGCACTGGCCTAAAGGAAGACCTTCACAAGTAGTGTCCAGCTGCTTTGGGTATAGGCCTTTAGACTTCAGTCTTGTTTTATTCATTAGCATGTGTTTTTCTCATCCGTGCTGTTCTGTTAAGTGTCTCTTGCTGTGTGTGCTCGCAGTGGAGAGCTGGTGGTATGGGACCTCACAAAATCAGGCAAGCAGAAGTGGACTTTGCTGGGCAGTTCGGCCGACGGTCAGAACCACAGCCGAATCGTTTTCAACATGAGCTCTGTGTGCGTGGGTGACAGAGAGCTGCTTATCAGCACGTCCATGGACAGAGAGGTAAGCATGTCCCTTTTAGCATCTTCCGTTAGCTCCACAGTCTTCGCCTGGGTTTAAGGTTCAGTATAGGGCTTAATGTTTTGAAGGTTAGACGTGATGCTATGAGAAAAGCTTTGATCAGACGTCAGACAGCTAAGATCAGTATTGTCAGAGTATAATTGTAATTTGAATTTTTCATTTTATTGCCATGTAAATCAAATATCATGAATTTTAATAGGCAAGTCCAATTTCTTTACAGCCTAATCGGACACTTTTAAACTGCGCGGGCTAAATGAACACATGGAACACACTTAAGCTGAGGTTCCCAACCTCCTGCAGCTCCCGGCCCATGCAGACAACCATAAAAGCTTCTGCAGCTCATAAAGATTGAACCGGTCTGATCATTTTTTAGACCCACCTAATGAGACAGCTGATCTTGTTTAAAAACTACGGAGTGCTTGATGCAAGGCTGAAGAGAGGAAATTAGCTAACAAGGTTCTGGGTTAATTTGACAGGTTTATAGGCTAGATACACACCGATCAGCCATAACATTGCAACCACCTCCTGTTATCCACACTCATTGTTCATTTTCAGCTCCACTGACCATATAGGAACACTTTGTAGGTCTACAGTTACAGACTGTAGTCCATCTGTTTCTCTGTGTACTTTGTTACCCTGCTCTTCAATGGTCAGGACCCCCACAGGACCACCACAGAGCCGGTGTTATGTGAGTGGTGGATCATTCTCAGCACTGCAGAGATGCTGACACAGGGCATGTTGAAAACCGCTGCCCTTAAGCTTTTCCAGTACTTTGCACTTGCCGAATCATACATGTAATTTAATGTGCTGGGTCCTTAAATCTGGACCCAGGTTCCGGTCCTGGATTTTGTAATGACTAGTAGGCTAAATTTAGGATTAGTGGTTATATGCTCCGGGACCAAAATCTGGATTTAAGGTGGACAGGTGCATAACCATATGTCCTTAAAAAGCGGTTCTTCAGCGGTAGTGTAGTATAGGCCAGGGGTCTTCAAATCCAGACACCAGGAAAAATCCAGTTCATGGTCCTGGATTCTGTAATGACCAGTAAGTTCAAGTTAGGATTAGTGGTTATATAGTCCAGGACTAAAATTGGGATTTAAGGTGGACAGGTGCATAACCATATGTCCTTAAAAAGTGGTTCTTCAGCGGTAGTGTATTATAGGCCAGGGGTCTTCAAATGCAGACGTCTGGAAAAATCCAGTTCACGGTCCTGGCTTCTGTAATGACCAGTAAGTTCGATTTAGGATCAGTGGTTACATACACCAGGACGAAAATCGTGATTTAAGGTGGACAGATGCCTAAACCGTATGCCCTTATAAAGCAGTTCTTCAGAGGTAGTGTAGTATAAGACAGGGGTCTTCAAATCCAGACCTCTGAAGAAATTCAGTTCCCAATCCTGGCTTCTGTTATAATTGGTCGGTTCAATTAACTGTATGCTTACAAATTCCAGGACCAAAATCTGGGTTTAAGGTCTGGATTTAAGGTCCTTTGGTCTAAAGTACAGGGCAATTGGCTCTTTAGCACAATGAGCCATCATGCTGTGATATTTTGATAAAGGTGTAGCAGCAGCTTTCAAATACAGTGAGTGCACATACCTGACTCACATCGTTTACATCATTAAATCTGCCAAAGTGAAAATAAATGGTCTGATTGCAGATTGAGTGTTTGGATGTTTCTGATTATGCCTCCATAGGAACACTGGTTAGTCTGTTCTTTGCTGAATACAGAGAAACCCATCAAATTTGATGTCTGTGGTAATGAGTGGTGCAATGCAGGTGTAATACATAGAGGTTAGGGTGGGTCATAGTGGAGTGTTGTTATGCATCCTGTTACGTACTGTTGCATGATGTATGACATTCACAGCTGGGTTGTGTATTTCTGTGCCTGTGTCCAGATTAAGTGCTGGGACCTGGCCTCTCTGGAGTGCTGCTGGACTCTGCCCACTCTGGGAGGTTTCGTATACTCCTTAAGCTTCTCTCCTGTGGCCACGGGGTGCTTGGCGTTGGGGGTCGGAGACAGCATGATCCGCGTGTGGAACACCCTGTCCATCCACAACCCCTATGATACTAAGACCTACTGGCAGAGCATCAAATCCAAAGTAACTGCGGTGAGTCAAAGGAAGTGAATGTTGAAATGAATGAATTGGATTTGTCCGTTTCAAACGATGTAGCTGTTACTCCGCGTACAGTACTTCCATGCACCTTTTACATCAGCATGAATGTTGAGCAGTACCTCCAGTAGAGGGCGGTCAGCAGGCCAAAGTTTTTGACAACAGCAAACATGGTTCCCGGCCGAATAGATGTCACCGTGTCGTACAGTCTCTTCTCGGAAATGTACGACCTTTTTAGTGTTTCCTGTATATCCATATACATTCATAAACCAGCTCTCTTATGGCTATGGGTGGGTCTCACTGTACTGTTGGCTACACTGTCCATGCAGTTTCCACTGGTACTGCCCTGTTCTGTCTGTAGATTAGATTCAGCTTTATTGTCATGGTGTAGTGTACAGGTACAGAACCAATGAAATACAGTTTCCATAAGATTTTAGACGACCTGCACAAATATGGACAGAATGAACAGAGTATGGACAGAAGACTTGGCCCATATTTTCATACTGTAATATGTAATGACTTTTGCTTGTTTCTGTAATGTCTTTGTTTTAACATTACATCACTGTGTACAAGCAGACTAGAAAGAATGATATTAGCCAGTCATGATAAACCTCACTCTCCGTTTATCCCACGCTCAGATAGCTCAGAGACCTCCCGGATATTGTGTTTCACTTAGAAATAGGTCACAAGGAAAATTATATCTAATTGATGATATCTAAAGTTAAAAGCCAAAAACATCCCTTCTTTTCTGAAAGGAACCAGTTTAATGTAGTAGATAAACTGTTTCAAATTGTATTGTTCCCCCCCCCACACCATTCCACTTACATAAACATAAAGAGAAGTTGAAAAATGATTATGTAAAAATTTGTTATGCTTGCTTTTTGGTGCATATCATATATAAAATAAAGTATGAGGGAAAAAAAATTATGTCTTATATTTTGACCTGCTTTGGTTGAACTAACTTTAAAAGACAAAATAAAACTGATTTGTGTAATGCTAATAAATTATTGTTATATGGTAGAGTTTATTGTTTACTTGCTGAGATCCTTAGGGGCCATCAGGATGTTACAGTAGGACACAAACACTTGACCTTATGGACATAATATTGTATATACTAGGAGGTCAATATATGGAATGAAAATAACATTGAGGCTAGAGACTTTGGAAAAGACCTGAATATTGAATTTCTTTATTTTGTGTATTTTTAATTGGATTTTCTCTTTTTATATCTCATTGTAGCAGCAAAACAATTCAGTATTTTTAATAACAAGGTGTTTTTGCAGAGGTGCTAAATAAATAAATAAATAAATAAATAAATAAAGCTGCATTACACAAATGCAGTCACGAACTCTAAATACAATTCATCACTTACTAAACAAATGAAATATGTCACTGTGCCTAATTATGCTGTCTGTGTGATTAAACATGCGGCTGGTCAGTACTGACGATATCCATGATATACTCAGAAATGCATTTTGAGAATTAGGATTTTGCCAGGCTGGGGGACACAGTTGTACTCTGGGATAAGCCGTTATGCATTATGCAGTCGCCATTGCACCGTAGATCACGGCTTATTGGACATGTATTTTTTTTTTGCTCCTTGACAGTTGGCCTGGCATCCAGTGAAGGAAGGCTCCTTAGCGTTTGGCACTGATGATGGCAAAGTGGGCATCTATGAAGTGTATTCTAACAAGTAAGAGCACATGCAGTCATTAGTGTTGTATTGTGTTGTATGCACATGTTGTATTGACCATAATGCATAACGGTAGGTAGGTAGTTGGAGGGTTGGTTGGATGGATGGATGGATGGATAGGCAACTTTATTAATCCCAGAGAGAACGTTGTATTGAACATAATGCATAATGATAGATGGATGGATGGATGGATGGATAGATAGGCAACTTTATTAATCCCAGAGAGAAAGTTGTATTGAACATAATGCATAACGATGGATGGATGGATGGATAGATAGATGGGCAACTTTATTAATAGCAGAGAGAAAATTGTATTTAACATAATCCATAATGATAGATAGATAGATAGATAGATAGATAGATAGATAGATAGATAGATAGATAGATAGATAGATAGATAGATAGATGAACAGTGAAGAGCAACAGAAGTGGACAGTATTACCTTACATTCTTGTACAGATGGATAAATAGCAGTGAATATATATAACAAGAATATAATAAAACTACTGCGCAAGTACAATGTGCAGGAAGTAAGTAGGTGCATGAATATTGTGTAGGTGACAGTGCAGTGGTGTTTCACATCCAGTAAATCATGTAAAATGCCCAGCATAAAAGCCAAGTGCGATAGTTATATGCACACAGTCTGAGTGACTGTGCATCGTGAACAATAAAACAATAATGCACTTAACATTTATGAATATGATAAGTTAATAGATGTGCAGTACGTGCAATATGTAGATGCATAGACAAAGTGACACTACCTAGTGATATGAGTAGAGTGATGTAATAATGTGAAGTAGTGTTGTACAGCGTGACCACTGTTGGTATAAACGTTCTCCTGTACCGCTCCTTGGCACAGAGGAGCTGAATGAGTCTGCTGGTGAAAGCACTCCACAGTCTGACCAGTGGGTCATGCAGGGGGGTGTGATGTGTTGTCCAGGATAGCAGTGAGTTTGTTAAGTGTTTGTTAAGTATTGAATTGTGTCACAGGGTGCTGTACTGTATAGTTATACACTACCAGTCAAAAGTTTAGACACAGCTGCACGTAGAAGGTTCTCCTTATTTTGAGCTTATTGCTTTGGTATAGAATAAAAGTGAAGCCAGCAAACTATAAAACAGCACTCATGGAATTATGCAGTCCACCTTAAAAACCTCCGAAATGGAACTTTACAGGAGGATAAAACAGTTTTCTTAACCTGCAGTGGAGGCTGATATAACAAGATTTTGGACCAGTTCTTTTGGTCTGTCCATCATCAATATTCACTCGATTGAAACTAGAGCTTTTAAACAGTGCAAAAAAAAAAAGAAATTTGTATTGGAGGTGACGATATGGCAGAAATATAATACTGTGATACATCAAGGGTAGATGTATTGTTTCAGACATCTCATCAGTTGGAACTGTTAAGTGTAAGCCTGTAAAGTCTTTGAGATCACCAACAACATCCATTTAGTTGGATGTGTCTAAACTTTTGACTGGTATGTATCCTAACTACTGTGTTAGCTGGTAGCTAGAGCATTAGAACAGGGTATTATATAGCACAGCATTGTGCGTTTAGAACGTTTAATACTCTAACAATATGAAAATGAAAACTTAAGTGACACTTTAATTGAGTATATATATGTGTGTGTGTGTGTGTGTGTGTGTGTGTGTGTGTGTGTTCTTACTCCATCCTTTTCATTTGTGCATTTGCTTGCTCCGACATGCAGGCCTCCACAGATCTCCAGCACGTACCACCGCAGGACGGTCTACTCCTTGGACTGGGGACCCCCCATCCCACCTCTATCATTCGGTAAGTTGCCGTTTCCACGTTTGAACAAGTTCATTCATAACGGCCTCCGCAGCCCGGCAAACATTGAACTAGGAGCAGTGCCAAGAGCCATCCGTCAGCAAGGACCATCACCCGGCACATGCTTAATGTGTGGTGGTAATTGAGCGAGCTGCTGCCGTAAAAAAGCCAGTTCTCCCTTCCCTCACGGGCACTTTATGTGGGAAGTGGAGGAACAGAAACTTCATTTGCTGCCCGTCCGCCGCCACATGACACTTTTATCGCCGTATCCGTCATCAGGCTTGGAGACGGCAGAGATAATTGCTTTTGTTTTGAGAGAGCTGCTGACGGGGAAGCGGCGGCAGGGGGTAATTTGTTTACGCTCTTTCTGCTGGCTGGGCGCTTCTCCCACGCCTGTCCCCCGGGATGCCACTGGTGACAGGGCGACGCGACAGATTATTCGGCATTTTCATTCGCGCATCTGGAGCTAAGGGCTCTCGCCAGGGCTGTTTAAGCAGTAAAGAAAGGGGGCCTGAGTTTTTGTAGAGTTTATGTTAGGTGAAAGTGGTGTTGAAGTAGCCTTGGGTCGGTAAACAGTGTTGTCGAATTGCGCAATAATTTAAACCAATGACGACATTCAGTAAAGTAATATTATTATCTTTTCCTTCTTATCATGTTCCGTTGCTTCCTAACTTGGTCGTTCTCTATATTTAACCATTGACTTTGTTCAAGCTTTCTAATAGTATTAAAATTCTAGACCTAGGCTATATAACAGAAAAGGTGGCATTGAAGTATAGACTGCACAAACATAACAATCAACAATTAAATACAGATGTACGTTTAAAATGCTACTTGAAAAGACGCAGTCATTCAGGGAAGTGTTACAAATCTAGAATTCACAGTACAAGCTACTAAGCCATAGGTACATCAGCAACACAGCGCGATTTTGATGACACTGGAGTTGAAATACCATGTAGTTTTAATAATAATAACAACAACAACTATTATATCTAAATCTGGGGAAAAAAATCAAATGTTTAAATTAATAAATAGATAAATAAAATTGAGGTAATATACATGAATCAGGGAAAAAAAAAAAAAAA
>CM067487.1:12011197-12030356 GCA_034552555.1 Semaprochilodus insignis | reverse complement strand
GTGTGTGTGTGTGTGTGTGTGTGTGTGTGTGTGTGTGTGTGTGTGTGTACACACACATATACTACTTACCATATAGGAGCACTTTGTAGTTCTACTGTTACAGACTGTAGTCTATCTGTTTCTCTGTATACTTTATTACCCTGTTCTTCAATGGTCAGTACCCCCACAGGACCACCACAGAGCAGGTATTATGTGGGTGGTGGATCATTCTCAGCACTGGCGTGGTGATGGTATGTTAGTGTGTGTTGTTCTGGTGTGTGTGGATCAGACACAGCAGTGCGGCAGGACACCTCAGTGGCCTTCTGGACTGAGAATAGTTTACCAACCAAAACGATCTAGCCAACACCGTCCTGTGGGCAGCGTCCTGTGGGCAGCGTCCTGTGGGCAGCGTCCTGGTGACCACTAATGAAGGACTACAAGGTGACCAGATGCTGCACTGTGCAGCAAATGAGCTATTGTCTCGGACTGTACATCTACTAAGTGGACCAGCAAGGTAGGAGTGTCTAATAGAGTGGACAGTGAGTGGACACAGTGTTTAAACACTCCAGCAACACTGCTGTGTCTGATCCACTCACACCAGCACAACACGCACTAACACACCATCACCACATCGGTGTCACTGCGATGCTGAGAATGATCCACTACCCACATAATACCTGCTCTCTGGTGGGGGTCCTGTGGGGGTCCTGACCATTGAAGAACAGGGGAATAAAGTATACAGAGCAACAGAAGGACCACAGTCTGTGACTGTAGAACCACAAAGTGCTCCTGTATGGTCAGAGGAGCTGACAAATCAGACAGTGAGTGTAGATCCTAGGAAGTGTACCTAATGAAGTGGCTGGTGGGTGTAAGTATACATACTTTTGCATACGACTGTATCAGTAGTATTCATTAAAATGATTACATTTCCAAACAGCAAAGTGATTCAAATGTCCATCTTTAGTGTTAATACCTGTGTGTGTTTGTTTGTATCTTCTGGCCTCAGGAGGATCTGGAGACAAGCCCTCTTACAGTCTGTACAGCTGTGGTGGAGAGGGGGTCATCTTTCAGCATGACTCCTGGAAGCTGTCCGAGGAGGCCAGCAACATCGACAAACTTATCCGCGACACCAACAACATCAAAGTAAGACACTTATAAATACACACAGCTCACCACAAATGATGCCACAGCATGACCAAGGGAGCATAAATGGGTTCACTCTCTCTGAGTGGGTAGAATGGTCCTCCTTCTCCTCCATCAGCACTGTGCTAGCTTGCCTATGGGTCGCTTAGCTGACATAACTGAATTGGCAGTTGGTGTTCTTCTCCAGTCATGTTGAGCTAGGCAGTGACATTGTGTTAGCTGCAGTTTGAAAAGATGCTGAGATGCTTCACATGCCTTAGAGAAAGAACGCGCTAGCCTTCACTCTTCCACATTGGTGCCATTGTGTGATGGGAGGAGACCTAGCTAGTGAGTGGAAATTGCCCACGACTGAAATGGAGAGAAAAGTGGGGTTGTTACTTTCTATACATCATGCATCTCGCTGTCATCTCTGTCTTTCTAAAGCAACACGCTTTTATTTTCTCCAGCACAAGCTGTCCCCGCACACCGACCTCAGCTGGAAGCCAGATGGGAAAGTTTTAGCCGTTGGAAATGAAGACGGGTGAGCGGGTTTCTTGTGATGCTCCGTGGAGTACTTTTCCAAGTTGTTGCTTGTCAGGCTCACATTAGTAGTAAAAAAACCAAATCAGTCATAACATTATGACCACTTCAGTGTATCTACACTGTTTATCCATTTTATCAGCTCCACCTACCACATAAGTGCACTTTGTAGGTCTACAGTTTCAGTCTGTAGTCCATCTGTTTCTCTATATACTTTGTTACCATGTTCTTCAATGGTCAGGGCCCCCACAGGACCACCACACAGCAGGTGTTATGTGGGTGGTGAATCATTCTCAGCACTGCAGTGACACTGACGTGGTGGTGGTGGTGTGTTGGTGTGTGTTGTGCTGGTGTGAGTGGATCAGACACAACAGTGTCACTGCTGGACTGAGAATCGCCCACCAACCAATACTGTCCAGCCAGCAGAGTCCTGTGACCACTGATGAAGGACTAGAGGATGATCAACGCAAACTGTGCAGTAACAGATGAGCTATCGTCTCTGACTGTACATCTACAAGGTGGACCAGCAAAGTAGGAGTGTCTAATAGAGTGGACAGTGAGTGGACAGAGTGTTTAAACACTCCAGCAGCACTGCTGTGTCTGATCCACTCACACCAGCACAACACGCACTAACACACCACCATGACGTCAGTGTTACTGCAGTGCTGAGAATGATCCAGCACCCACATAATACCGGCTCTGTGGTGGTCCTGTGGGGGTCCTGACCATTTGAAGAACAGGGTAGCAAAGTATACAGAGAAACAGATGGACTACAGTCTGAAACTGTAGAACTACAAAGTGCTCCTGTATGGTCAGTGGAGCTGATCAAATGAACAATGAGTGTAGATTCAAGGTTGGGAGTTTAGTGTTATGGGGGTTTGCTCATATGTAAATTAAAGGGAGCTCACAGTTACAAATCAGTAGTAGTGTAGTTTTAAAATGTATTCTTAACTCCATACGGTCCTTATACAAAACTCTTCATTGCCTCACACATCACACATCTTATTCAGCCTACAGTAGTTTAGCTCTGCCAATTGACACTGAAATTATATGGAGGGTTTCAGCCTGGACTGCTTATAAAGTATGTATTGACATAATTTTCCCGCAGGAATACGCCCCCTCATTCGGAATGAGTGGCAAAACATCCTGCAACAAGGTTGCGTTTATTAGGTGAAGCATCAAAAGTGATGACTGAACATGATTCCCTGCTTAAATGAAAGGCCGTTGGACTCAACAGCAAAATATAAATCATCTTGCTCATTGTGATTTTTATGTTTCTCCGTGGAAGGAAGTAGAACTTCCAAATCTACAGTTATACGGTCAACGCTTTACATTTGCTTCGTGTAGTTCCCCGTGTAAGTTGTTCTAGCTAATACTGTCTAACCACCCGCCCCTCTGTTTATAGAACACAAGGCTCATCATCATGGATGTTTTAATAAAATGCAGATTAGAAAAAAACTTGAATGAAAATCAATGCTGCTCAATATGTAATTGATGAGTGGTCTATGTATGGTATATAGCTATTCAATTATTGTGTTTTTTTTACCCCAAAATCCACCAAACCTGACAAAATGACTGCAAATCTGCAATTTAGTGCCTGGATTCCAGTTAATTCCATGTGTTTTTGTGAATTGCAGTGATTTATATAAAGCTGAAGGCAGCTTCTTATTCACCAGCTTCTTGTTGGAATTTGCCCATTCCACCTTAAATAATGCTTTATAAGACGAGCAGTTGGTGAATAAGAAGCTGACTTCAACCTCATGTGATCTGTTTGCTCTTCCTTTCTTTATCTTTGGTCAGTTTGTAAAAAGATAGCTTAGAGTTCGTGCTGCATATATTTGTATAGTCAGTCGCACAGCAGCTCTTTCCACCTGTGTTTTACAGCATTCACAGTGAACGCTGCCGCTTAGTTAGCCACTCAGTAGGTGTAACCGCAGTGACTCCCTCCAACGTTGACATCACATGCATACCACAAGGCACAATACATAGCAGCCCATGAGAACAGAGCTCATTTACATATATCGGTCTTAAAAGAACAGCCACAAAAAGTGTAATTTTGGTGTAATTCTAAGGGAAAAAAGAAGTTAAAATGGTCCTGTAAAATTAAGTATGGATATGAGATATGGGATAAGATCAGGTATAGTTTGCCAGATAACGTCAACCTAAATTCAAGCCTGTCCAGAGGCATATCAGTTGGATAGTCCTCACACCTCACATTGGATTTAAGTTATCTAACTCGTTTAGAAGTACCGACCCGACTAACACCCCCAACTACCCAACACTCACACCCCCCCCCACCCCATCCACCCAATCTTACAGATTACGGAATTCTAAGTGTAGGCTTGTCTAAATTGAATGTTCTATCTCTGGTTTGCAGATCCATAGAGGTGTATGAGGCTCCCAGTCTGAAGCTGCTGTGCACCGTGCAGCAGCACCATAAGATTATTAACAAACTTCGCTGGCACCACCAGCACTCAGACCAGCCGGAGCTGCACTGCCTACTGGCCTCTGGCTCCAGCAGCGCCCTTGTCTTCGTCCATGATCTGCGTAGCGTCATTGGTGAGCAACGACAGCACACTCTCAGATGATCCATCAGCTTGAGTCCTTTCAGATAGAATAAGACTGCACAAGATCTTAATCTATCCGCTCTACTGCAAGTGTTTGGAACTAGTTGGTTTCTTTAGCTTTGCTCTATGGAGTCTGTTGTAGCTAACACATAATGAGAGCTAATACTTGACTAATTAGCATCATCCAAACTGCATGTCTAAACCTGTTTATACATGTTGGACAGGCAAACTTTACATTCCATTGTTTTCAGTGCAACAGTGCCAGGAAAGTACCACAGCAGTCAGTGGAGCATTCCGTTTGTAAGAGTTTATGAACCGAAGGTTCTAGTAAACAGCCATTTAAAAGTCAGAAGTGTCACTTTGGATTTGGCAGCCTCTTGTCATACATCTTCGTATACACTATATTGCCAAAAGTATTTGCCCGTCTGCCTTCACACGCTTGCATGTCGGCCCACCCTTTGCAGCTATAACGGCTTCAACTCTTCTGGGAAGGCTTTCCACAAGGTTTAGGAATGAGTTTATGGGAATTTCTGACCATTCTTCCAGAAGCGCATTTGTGAGGCCAGACACTGATGTTGGACGAGAAGGCGTGGCTCGCAGTCTCCGCTCTAATTCATCCCAAAGGTGTTCTATCGGGTTGAGGTCAGGACTCTGTGCAGGCCAGTCAAGTTCTTCCACACCAAACTCGCTCATCCATGTCTTTATGGCCCTTGCTTTGTGCCCTGGTGTGCAGTCATGTTGGAACAGGAATGGGCCATCCCCAAACTGTTCCCACAAAGTTGGGAGCATGAAATTGTCCCAGATCTCTTTGTATGCTGAATCATTAAGAGTTCCTTTCACTGGAACTAAGGGACCGAGTCCAACTCCTGAACAACAACCCCACACCATAACGCCCCCTCCACCAAACTTTACACTCAGCACAATGCAGTCAGACAAGTACCATTCTCCTGACAACCGCCAAACCTAGACCCGTGCATTGGATTGCCAGACGGAGGAGCGTGATTCGCCACTCCAGAGAACACGTCTCCACTGCTCTAGAGTCCAGTGGCAGCGTGCTTTACACCACTGCTTTCAACGCTTTGCATTGCGCCTGGTGATGTAAGGCTTGGATGCAGCTGCTCGGCCATGGAAACCCATTCAATGAAGCTCTCTACACACTGTTCTTGAGCTGATCTGAAGGCCACATGAAGTTTGGATGTCTGTAGCGATTGACTCTGCAGAAAGTTGGCGACCTCTGCGCACTATGCACCCCAGCATCCGCTGACCCTGCTCTGTCATTTTACGTGGCCTACTTTGTGGCTGATTTCCTGTCATTCCCAATTGCTTCCACTGTGTTATAATACCACTGACAGTCGACTGTGGAATATTTAGTAGTGAGCTCCTGAGAGCGACCCGTTCTTTCACTAATGCCTCTAGAAGGAGTCTTCATGCCTAGGTGCTTGGTTTTATACACCTGTGGCCATGGAAGTGATTGGAACACCTGAATTCAGTGATTTGGATGGGTGAGGGAATACCTTTGGCAATATAGTGTATTAATGCCATGTGTAGTTCTCTTTGAATACTCCTTCAGTGCATCTGCAATCATCAGATTCATCAGATTCTGTGTTTTCTCACAGTGGTGTGTGGCTGCAACAGGTGTCTATTTGGATAAATCGAATAATTTATTGATTATTGAAACGAACAATCAATTGTTTGGATTATGTATTTCTCAGTTACCAAATAACTCCATCAGTAGAGGTAGCCATCCACTCTGAAATTTAGCTTGAGCTTGTTTTATGCCTTACCTATATAACTAACATATGACTATATATTTAACGATATAACTAACAGTGAAGACACTAAAGATGAATGTGTTATTCAAATATTCATTGTTTTAATGAACGTTCCTGCTAATACAAAAGATAAGCAGATAGATAACAAAAAGATAAAAATAAACTCCAATATCTTATTCCTGTCATTAGCTGCCAACTAATTAGATACCCCTACCGCAGTGATGAAGCAAGGTATTCAAGCAGCTTGGTGGTTTACCGTCCCCTCCCCACCGCCACTTGCAAACACATTAGCATTGATAGTAAGCTCTTCTGTTGTTGCAGTTCTCTCAGAGATAACATGATCCTGCTCAGGAAATCTCACTGAAAATGCCCTGGCTTTGAATGAAACTGCGCAAGTGGTGAGGACACGACACAGAGCGACATTTTATCATTATTGATGAGCACCATTGAGACCACAGAAAGCCACAGTAGATATCGTTACAGTAAGTCTTTTAGATCAACAGGTCTCTTCTAATGTTATAGTCCAGTCGTCTTCAGCTCACTAACAGAGAGCAGTCAGTAAAATAGTAAACCGATGCCAAATGTGATTAATGATGTTAAATCATTATCAAAGAAATTATGGTAATAAGCTCCACCCCATGGTAGGTATCACATGACCGCCGTAATCCAGGTATTGTCACAGCCCTACTGTTATCCAGCATGGGCAAAAATACAGGCCCGGTTCAGGCTTCGTGATGGTGCTCTAGGCTCATATACATGTGGGGTATGCCAAAAATTCAGTGACTCAAATTTTTTGGCCGCACTATTCCTTTTACATTCCTATTCCTTTCGTTTTCCAAACCTTTCTTGAGTGAAAACTGTTCCAGTTTCTGTTAAGCAACCTTGCTGCTGCTCTTCTGTTACTGTCATCTAGAGAATCCTTCTGAGAGTCCCGTCCTGATAACGGAAGCCTTCCGCAGTCTGTCTGGCCACACCAACAAAATCACCAGCCTGGCCTGGAGCCCTCATCACGATGCCCGCCTGGTAACAGTCTGTTATGATGGCACAGCACAGGCAAGTTACAGTCTCCGAGGACCAGCCTTGTTCTTCATTCATGGCCTTGCAGTTTTGAATTGACATAGCAATTAAAGCAACAGTTTAGTGAAAAATCATATTTGTACGGTTTCCTGCTTACTCCAAATGTAGCTGATCAGCCCAGACATGTTTGGTGTGCGAAGTTTGCTCCTGCTTTGTTTTTGAATTGGAGCGTAATGCTAAGCTATCAGGTGAAAGAGACTAATAGCTCACCAGTTGGCGTAGTGCTAAACTGCGTGTGCACTAAATCACACACTTGCCTCAAATTGCAGCTGTTGAGCAAGTCTGTTTGGCATTACGCATGTGCTTTATTGCCATGGTGCTGTGAGCCCCTAGAAACTTCCAGTCGCATGCAGCACCCTGTGTGTATAAGTGTGTTTTTGGCTAGTTTCAGCAAACCCCAGTCTCAATAGCAAGCAGAGAATTATTCCTCCCTGTTTAATTCACTACAACAGAATGGTTTGCCAAATAGTTCCATTGCTTTGGCTGAAGCTGTCCAGGCGGTGTTGGCTAAAAGTCAAGCCTAGTGAATATATGAGAGAAATAACCCAAGCATGGCACAATCCAGCGCAAGAATGTCTGTGCATGTAATGATCCTCAGTCACACAATAAGTTTGTTATTTCAGGTATTTCAAGAAGTCTTCCCTGTATGTTTGCGTCAAGTGTTCTCGTGCACTTCTAAACAGGTGTGGGACGTGCTGAAGGAGGAGCCGGTGTGTAACTACAGGGGTCATAGTGGGCGCCTGCTGTGTGTGCAGTGGTCCCCTGTTGACCCTGACCTGGTCTGGACTGGCGCTGATGATTTCACAGTCCAGGAGTGGGCAGTGTCCAAGCAGGAGCACGCCAGACCTCCCAAGAGTGAGTACTATGGTAGCTGATCCAGGATCAGTGCCAGTCAAGACCTGAAGTTATCTATGCTTTTAGGGTAGCACTCTGGCCCAAATGGAAATATGTGACTACATCTGTAAACCTGCCAGCTTGTCTTTTATAGTGGTGCTGCAGTAGACTCTACAGCAAGACTAGGAAAAGCACCTGCTGAGGTCTTGTGCTGGTGGGAGGAAGTACTCTGAAGCCAAATATAGCGTCTGTGTTTATTAGCCTCTACATCAGTGGCTGGACTAGTAGTCTGGATTTCAAGCCCAGAATCGAGTCTGCCAATAGCAGAAGAGCAAGGGTGTTGTTGGGGCGATTCACACTTTGGAGTTAAGTTATCCAACTTTCCTCCAAAAAAGGCACGTTTTCTGAAATGCCTTCCTTCCAGTCCTGCAGTCCACCTACACCGTGCTGTTATTTCCCCGTTGCCCCTGAGGCATATCATTAGGTAATTATGAAGTGCTTCTTGAGCTGAAGCAGGTGTGCTGATGTAGGGGAAACATAAAACTGCAGTGCAGGTGGCTCTACAGCACTGAAAAAAGTACTTGAACCTATAAGTGAGTTAGTTATATCCTCAACCACATGAGTCCTGTAGCTGCTGATGAGGTCTGGGAGCAGGTAACAGGTAGTTAGATGCTGTTTATGTATTTTTATGTATGTTTTGCTTCAGTGGCCCGCTTCAGATTATATTGGACCACTTTAATAGGATTAAGGTCCGATTGGGTGACTCTAAAATATGAGACTTTTCCCCCCTTCCCCCCCTTTTTTCAGTCACTTAGGTTGAAATATTTGTCCATTTCAGATGTGCTTTTCCATTTTCGTTTTTGGGCTGGCTTCAAACTCATGTTTCAGGATCTCCCAGCCTGACTTTTAGGGCTGAATGATTTGGGCAGAATATGTAATTGTGTATCCACATTTGTGTATCCACATTTTCTAGTTTGAGGCTTGAACATAGCCGGTTAACATGTCAGACTACCAGTTGATTATGGTTGTGCTCATGTGCCTGGTACGAGGGTTGTTTCTGATCATCTGATCATCTACGGGTGCTTCAGAAGCTAGTAGCCAGGATCTGGATGTAAAGACTATTCCAAGAAATAAACACAAGGGTGTCTAAAATACATCACCCAGCTGTAAGGTTCCCTGGTAATTGATTGAGATTTCTGTGGTGTGCCATTATAGAAAACCTACTATAGAGAGGTCTATGTTTATCACCATCATAGCAACAATAATAACATGATATCTGCTTCTTTATGACTGGCTTGTCCATTTTTGAGTCAAAAATATGTTGAGTGATCCATGTGCCCAAATCAAATGCATTACTATTATCGCATAGTTAACAGCAGCTTGTGCTAGATGAAGAGAAAAGCATGCTTATAAGTTTAGTTCCATTGTTTGGTGTGGACTGTCACATAAATGTATCCTCACTGAACCACACCTAGCTTGGAAAAGAACCAAGACCTGCTATTTTGGTCAGACCTCAGTTATTTGGTATGCAGTGGACCTGTCAAAACAGACCAACAGACTAAAGAAGGAGTTTGACACATCTGCCTTGCAGCAGGTTTTCAGTCCTGGATTTAGGTATCACTGGTACGTGTGACACTAGCTGGCTGATCAGTTGCATCAGCTGTGAGTGACTGGGTTTGACAGCTTTGTTTAATAAGTGTATGACTGCATAAAATGTTGCGTGTTTGGCAATTCCAAAGGATTCACAAGCATCTTCTCAATTTTCTTGCAGGTAGGAGACGTGTGGAGCTGGAGAGAAAGAAGGCTCCGCAGAAGAAAGCCAAGAAGAAGAAGAAGGCAGCTGGTAAGGGTGGGCTGAAGACGGAGGAGAATGAGTCTCCCATGGGAGAGGAGGAGAAAGGAGGAAGTGGAGTGGATGAAGCGCAGTCAGATGATGAAGGCGAAGATGAGGAGAGGGAGAACACTACTGTCTCTGCTATTACACTCTCTGCTGGTAACTTTCCTTTGTCTTACTAAGGAGTAACTTGCATAGGTGTTCCAGTTGTCTCTTGTATTATTAATCTGTTATTGTTTTCTGTTGTCTGATTTGTTTTTTCCTACTGCTTATTGTACACTTATCATCAAAAGAATAGCTGCACCCAGAAGGAAGTGTGGGATTGCACTACTGGGGAAGGAGGATAAAGGTTACCAGGAACAATACATGATGATACATTTAGACTGATATGGGTAATATTTATTGAGCTACACATACAGAAGTAGTGTCTCTCAGTATGGCGTCAGGCCGCCATGTTTGCTAACAACATGCCAGACGTCTCAGCGTGGAGTTGTAGAAGTTCCTAGCTTCTCAGCGTCCCGCACACATGCGTACACACACACACACACACACACACACACACACACACACACACACACACACACACACACACACTCAATCTGTCTCTCTCTGTCTTTTTCATTCTCTCGAAGCGTGTGCCCGTATCCTCCTTAAAGACACACAAACCCCAGTTTTACAACAGCGCAATAAAACCGCAGCCAGCGTGGAGTGAGGCGCTTTTTGTGAATGCAGCAAACATGTCAGCAGGGATGTCATGTTGTGCTTTGTTGGTATATCTGCTGGGATGTTAAAAATAAAAACCAAGACAAAAATACATCCCAGACAGCTGGCCTAAATCAGGCCCGCATTCCCCATTTTTACCTGGCCCCTTTGGCAGATGGGTTGACTGCACTTAAATATGCACCACATTAGGGCCACGCCTAATGCACTACAATATGGCGTCAATTAGAATGTCCGGCTTGTTGTTTAGGCCCCAAGTGCAAAATCAGCATTATACCGATGAAGATATGATGACAGTAGTGGATAATTCACTTTAGTGACTATAATTCACACGTCCTTCACTAAGTTCTCTTTGAACACGCTCACAAACATCAGATGTATCTGCTCTGACAAGGGAACCCCACATAACAATGTTGTGTAGCATATATTAATTGTACTGTACATTTCCACCAGAGCGGTCTCCAAATCCCCCAAATCTTAACATAATGTAGCGCTTAGACTTGAATAGTAACCTAGAAATAGTCTTAAATACTTTGTCTTTTTAGTTGTAAGAACTTTTTTTTTAATTATTTACTTCATTGTGATCTCAGACTTTTGGACCTGACTGTATCTGTCCATGCTTTCCAAGAGTCATTTATCAAGTTTAGAAACTGTGACCGTATCAACCTGGATTAGCGTTACAGAGGAATATAACATGGGGCTCTATAGGGCTACAAAGGCATTAAAATGATGAATAAAATAAGGACTTAAAGTATCAGTTTGAAATATTGGTCAAAAGTTAAATCTTTTATTTTACTGTTATTGTTTCCTGTCAGTATCTGCCCACATTATTGCGATATCATGGTGAATCTCTGTTTATTTTTTGGTTCAGGTTTGTCTAAAGAAGCCACTGTAGAGAGATGTCCAGCAGAGAAAGTGCAAAATGGTGGGAAATCCTTTTTGGTAGTAAAGAAGGAGGTAAAAGAAGAAAAGAAGAAAGAAAAACCAGGTCAGTTTTTGGCTTCTGTTTACTTCTGTCTTTCAGGCTAAATTAACACAAATCAGCAAACCTTATTTTCAAAATCCTGTGTTTGTATACACCCACTGACTACTTCATTAGGTACATCCCCTTGTATCTGCAATCATCGTCCATTACATCACCTCCACTGACCATATACCTTTGTAGTTCTACAGTTACAGACTGTAGTCCATCTGATTCTCTGTATACTTTATTACCCTGCTCTTCAATAGTCAGGACCCCCACAGGACCACCACAGAGCAGGTAGCGTGGTGGTGGTGTGTTAGTGTGTGTTGTGCTGGTGTGAGTGGATCAGACACAGCAGTGCTGCTGCAGTGTTTAAACTCTCTGTCCACTCTATTAGACACTCCTACCTTGCTGGTCCACCTTGTAGATGTACAGTCAGAGACGTTAGCTCATCTGCTGTGTCTGATCCACTCACACCAGCACAGCACACACTAACCCACCACCAAGCTACCTGCTCATCAGTATCACTGCAGTGCTGAGAATGATCCACCACCCACATAACGCCTGCTCTGTGGTGGTCCTGTGGGGGTCCTGACCACTGAAGAACAGGGTAATAAAGTATAGAGAGAGGACTACAGTCTGTAACTGTACAACTACAAAGTGCTCCTATATGGTCAGTGGAGCTGATAAAATGGGCAGTGAGTGTAGATTCAAGGAGATGTACCCAATGAAGTGGTCGGTGGGTATATGCTACTGCAACAACTAGCCCCTATTTTTAATAGTTAATGAACAGAAGAGCACAAAACATAATTAGTCCACTATAAATAGGGCAACTAATTGAATAACAAGCCACAGTTTTACCAAAGCCATGTCCTGATGACTGGTGGCTGCTTGCTTCCATGTTCATAAGGCTTGGCCGAGTTATTCCTTTAATGCCAGATATGGAGACTCTGATTTTATTCCAGTAAAAGGAAAGTCCATTACACTGTAGGTTCTGAAGGAGGCATTGTTGCAGAAATGTCAGCCAGCCTTCTGCCCTCACTCCAGACTTAAATACATAGATTAACATACACCATATTTGAGTGCTCTTGACCTTTTCCTACAGCATAGTCATTTTCTGACTTTCTCTGTGAGAGAGCGATAATTGGAATTGGTTTGTGCTCCTTTTCCTAGAGTTATCTCTGAAAAAGAGGAAGCCACGCTCCATGCTGCCTCTCAGCACCTCCATGGATCACCGGCCCAAAGAGGAGCTGCAGCAGGACTGCCTGACGCTGGCTGCCGTCAGACACGCACACGGTCAGCAATGAATCATGGATTTCAATCCATCTTAAGATAGACGAGTTTGCTGTACTGTTCGTTGTAGGACTGCCAGCTTTGTTCACGTCAGATAGTGGTAACTGGAGGTGGAAATGATTGAGTGCTAATTATGATGTTGGGGAAATGATGCTCTACTTCATAATGTCACTAAGATTCAGTTGCATTATTTGAATATAATGCAGAAATATTTTTAGAAGATGTGCTGGAGATGTAATAATGCACAGCAGTGAGAATAGACAATACAAAGACACACAGCAAACGAAAGGAACGGCAAAGTGGAGAGCTGCAGTTCCCCTCAACAAAAATACGCAAGCTGTGTGAACGAGACGATGGACAGTGGTGGCGAATCTTTTTTCATCTCACAGAATCACATTTTTAGGTTCAGGTTCATGTGAACAAAGTTAAACTAACCACTTCTGGAAAACTCAGCTTATTTGTATTGTAAATATAACTAAAACTTTTTATGATATATTAATATATTTTATAGAGGATGTATAGGGATCAGACAGTGCTGTTTACATCAATATAGTCTGATGCTGTGTTAAAATACATGGCCCGATTCTTTCAGCTGTGCCAGGTGCCATAAAGCCTGCTGCCCCCACACCCTTCCTGCATGTGCAAACCCCTCTCCGCCCCATCCCCCCTTGCTTGATACAAGATTTCAGCCGCTCAGCAGTCCATGGTTGTGGTCTGTTTCTCCTCTTTATGTTGCACCATACATTTTCAATAGGAGGCAGATCTGGACCACAGGCAGGCCAGTCAAGCGTACACACTCTCTGTCTTACGAAGCAGCACTATGGTAGCACGTGCAGAATGAGGCCTGGCAATGTGTTGCTAAGAGTACCATGGACTTCCCAGAAAAAGATTTCGTCTTGATGGCATTATATGTCTCTCTAAAATCGTAATATACTTCTCTGCATCAGTAGTACCTTCACATAGAGGATAGTCACCCATGCTGTGGACACTCGTGTCCCCTTCACGCGATGGCTGATTGGCCCCCTTTGGCTTGGGCACTGAAATCTCGAGCTCCATTTTCCCCAAAAACGAGCTTAAACTTGGACTCATCTGACCACAGCACACATTTCCACTGTATCAGGCCCAGCGTTTCTGCATGTAATTGATGTATGTCTTTCTCCTTAATAGAGCTTAATAGAGTTTAAGTTTGGATTTCTTGATGCAGCATTCTTTAAACAGTGACAACAGTTTCCTGAAGTACTCTGAGCCCATGTGGCCACATTTAACCCAGGAGTATGACAGTGCCGTCTGAGGGAACACACATTCAGCAGTGGCTTCCGTCCTTGCCCTACACTGACCGAGATTTCTCCAGACTCCCTGAATCTTTTCACAACATTATGTACGATGGTGAACGGCCCAAATTCTTGCCAACCTTGAGTGAGACTGTTTGACAATTCCCTCACCGAGTTTGCCGCAAAGTGTTGAGCCACAATCTCCATCTTTGCTTCTAACTGGCCAACCAAAATTGGAATGTCTTTACTTTGTACTTTGTTAAATAACTGGTCAAAAGAATCGACAGATTAGAGCTTGTTCTTGTTTTATTGCATTTTGCCAAATTTGTCCAAATTTATGTGGAATTGGGGTTTGTGGATATCCATTATTATCTCACATTTGAAAAAAAAAGTCAGACAGTCAATAATCCAATACTATACCAGTTATATTCCTTTATAATTCCTTTACATCTTTCTAAAATCAGGGCCATTGAATGGTCACCTCTATGTTTAATCCACATAATGTATTTTGATATTTTGTACATCTTACTACTTTCTACATGCTATGAAAAAGCTGCAGAGGTCTAGTGCCATCATATTTGTTTCCCTTCTGCTTCTTTTCTTAGGTGAGTCAGTAGACTGCGTGCCCGGCTCTGGAGAGCACATCCAGCTCGGCCTTTTCACAGACAGGGAGGCCCTCTGCAGGATGTTTCAGGAAGAAGGTATGAAATATGCAAGACAGGGTCACAGAACGCAAGAATATTAACACCCTTCATCTTTCTGCACAAGGGTGGATGACTCACTAGTGTTGCTGTGTCTTTTGTGTAGAGGACAGTCATGTGGAAGCGGGTCATTATGACTCAGTGATGTATCTGCGACTGTGGAAGGGAGATCTGATTGGAGCTCTGCACATGGCTACAGAGAAAGGAGAGCTGACGGACCACTTGCTGAGCTTGGCACCCATGGGTAAGGCTTTATTCGCAGAAGAACGTAACAGCACCGTTTTGACGGATTACTCCATAGAACATTAAAGCACAAGGTCAAATGGAATGTTGTGTATCTAAGTTAGCACATCTACTTCTGGGAGCACACGTAAATATGACCCATTAAGACCAGTTTATGCTTCTGTGTCTAATCGACATTGCAAGCACGGTGTAGGTGCCATATAGCCGCGTACCCTATGCTGCAGCTTGATGCACTTTCGTTGTCATTTTGTTAGCACCACAGGACCACCACAGAGCAGGTATTATGTGGGTGATGTATCATTCTCAGCACTGCAATAACACTGACGTGGTGGTGGTGTGGTAGTGTGTGTTGTGCTGGTGTGAGTGGATCAGACACAACAGTGCTGCTGGAGTGTTTAAACACTGTGTCCACTCTATTAGACACTCCCACCTTGCCGGTCCACCTTGTAGATGTAAAGTCAGAGACGATAGCTCATCTGCTACTGCAGAGCTTGTGTCAGTCACCCTCTAGTCCTTCATCAGTGGTCACAGGACGCTGCCCACAGGACGCTGCCAACAGGACAGTTTTGGATGGTGGACGATTCTCAGTTCAGGGCAGTGACACTGTCTGATCCACTCACACCAGCCCCACACACACTAACACACCACCACCACATCAGTGTCACTGCAGTGCTGAGAATGATCCAGCATCCAGATAATACATGCTCTGTGGTGGTCCTGTGGGGGTCCTGAACATTGAGGAACAGGGTAATAAGATAAACAGAGGGACTACAGTCTGTAACTGTAGAACTACACAGTGCTACTATTTGGTCAGTGGAGCTGATAAAATAGACAATGGGTGTAGACACAAGGAGGCGCACCTAATAAAGTGCCCTGTCAGTGTATGTACCTGTGATATTGTTTTCCTGCTATACCCAGTGAGTCTTCAATTTATTGTCATAGTCATTGTAAATTGACAAAAAGAAAACATGCTCATGTGTATTAGTAGTTTGAAAAGCTAAGTGTCCAGATACATGCTCTGTGTCATTTGTGTTTCTGCTTATTCGTCTCTCTCAGCTGGTTATCAGGTGTGGGCCAGGACTGTAGAGGCGTATGTGAAGCAATTGTGCCTACAGGAACAGTTCCTCAAAGCTGCCTCCCACCTTGTGTCCCTCCACAAGATCTATGAAGCCATCAGCCTCCTGAAGGCCCACCAGTTCTACAGGTGAGAGAGAAAAAAAGCACTACAGTGCCTCAGTGTGGCAGTGGCAATTCAACTGCATCCAGATCGGTATACTGAAATTGATGATAACAGATTTTAGGCAAATCTGTGGTGCAGTTTTTATGATGTAAATAAGGTGAGGTAAGGTGTATTTGCGCTGTATTTGAAAGCTGCTGCTGCTGCACCTACACCGCAGTGACAGCATAATTATTCATAACTGAAAAAAGCTATAAGAAAATTTGGCACATTAATCAGATATCTGATAGCTGCTTTGACTATACAGAAATCTGAATTGTCCCTAACAGTTCATGATTGGTGCATTCCAAATCGCAATCTATTATAAAAAGCTCACCATACAAAAACATGCCTAATAGCGTGTAATACCTCCACAAGCACCAATAACAGCTGCGACAAGTTTCTAGATGTAGGCCACATCAATGTTCAGCCGCTCTTGCATCAACGAATTGCCCAGTTGGGTCAGATTTGGTGGATGCCTTTCCTGGCACAATTCTGAGGAGATTTTCCTGTAGGCTGGGATTTTAGCCACTGCTGGTAGACCCGTATGACCGTACACTTACATACACCTGCAGGTTCAGCTACTTCCTTCACACTATGGCACTCCCAAACACAATCACTCCTTTTAGCCAAGCATTAACATCTGCTTTGGAGCCATTTTCCGCACATGGAACGAGACATTCAATACACTGTACCACCTCTTCTCAATCTATGAATCCCGTCACACTCTATGAAGACCCTTCACTGTGTGAGCGCTAACCCTAGTCTTTGTGTTTGATCCCCAGGGAAGCTATCGCCCTGGCCAAAGCCCGGCTGCAGCCCGACGACCCTGCGCTGAAAGACCTGTACATGAGCTGGGCTGCTGTGCTGGAGAAGGATGGCCATTACACTACTGCTGCTAAATGGTACAATGAATCTGTCAGAACACATTTATAGATTGATAGATAACATTTCTAGATAACATTCTGAGGTTCTTATTTAATTATGCATTGCCTTGTGAGATAGTCCTAGAAGCAAAACTCGGTGATTACTGCATTACAGTAAGTATCAGCTGACACCTTCCTTGGAACTGTCGGTTCATAGCTACAGCACAAAACTAATGAAGCAAACTTTGTACGCCAAGTGTTTTGGCAGACCAGCTTTATTCAGGCTAATTTTTAATGAGGTGTTTCACTGAACATTAAGTTGAAACTGGAGTTTGAAAGAATTTCTGCTTGGTGTTCCACAGCTATCTTGCTGCCGATGCCAGTTTTGACGCAGCCAAGGTCATCGCCAAGAAAGGAGACGTGATGTCGCTCAAGGCGGCCGCTAACCTGGCGAAGCTCGCCGGGGAGAGTGACCTGTGCTACTCGCTCTCCTTAAGATGTGCCAAGGAGCTGATGCTGTCACAGGATTGGCTAGCAGCACAGGATATCCTGAGGACTCAAGATACCTTATTGGTCGGTTGCCCAAATGTTGTTTTGTCGAGTGTAGATCTAATGAGTTGGCCGAATCTGCAGGAAATGTAAATGTCAGCCTTGGTGCTGGTCAGGCAGAGCAGTCAAAATGAAATATGTTCTGCTCAAGGTACTTCAGACACTTCAGCCAAGGATTTATTTGCCTACAGGGTTTAATGCCTGAGATCAATATTCCGCTTTTGCTGTTTGTGCCCAAAAACTGTTTACTTTTTGGATATGGTTGTGTTAATGCAGACTCAGCTGCGCAACAGTACAGAAAATACTACAGCATTCAGAATTATTAGTGGCGATGCAGCAGCTCGAGGTCGGAGCCTCGTGAGTTTTGGAATGTTGGAGTCGATTCTAAACAAATTTCAGATCTCGGTGCGTAGAGAGGCGTAAACCGGCAAGACTGCTCCATAAAAACGGTCCTGTAAGGTAATGTATATCGTCCTGTCACAAACAAGGTCCAGTAATATAACAGTGTCGTGTTAGCATTAAAGGTCATGAAAGAGGCCATAATGTTTAAGGCTAAAATGGCAAATTAGAGTAAACAGTACTTCTAAATCTTCTTCTAAAATCTTCTAAAATCTATCAAACATTACGGCAACACTGATGCTGTTTTTATAATTAAAGCATCACGGCTCATAACAGCCGGCCATGGCAGTGTGATGTGGCAGGGCTCAAATAAAGTTTTACCTGTGAACCCAAATTCAGGTGTTGAAAACTGAAAGTGAAAGTGCCTTTCCAAAAACAAAAAACGGCTTGAGTCGGAGGACAAAAGTAGCACTTATCCAGTACTTATCCATAGAGAAACTGGAATTTGTTAAGCAGTAATCTTTATATTGATGCATCAGTAAAACGATTGTCTACAACCTTCAGTGTCAGAAACGTGACTGACCGCAAAGCCATACAGATGCTATTGCAGATATAACAGTGAAATAAGACACTGGAAATGAATTGGTAACTAAATGTTAATGACCCAGATGGTGTTGAGTGCAAATATCCCTTTTTCACAAACGTACTTAAGTAGAAGTAAAACATGTCGTCTGTTAAAATATTACTTGACTCCATGTAGTTTGGTAAATTGCTGCTGTCGGAACAAAACAAAACTTTCCAAATTATTTTTTGGGTCTTTTCTTTTGGTCTGTTCATCATGAAATTTACACCCATTGTAAAGTTCAACAGGTACTTTTACATTTTGTCAAAAACATAAAAATGGAGGTACAAAGTTTTGTTCCAGCAGACCATGCTATATGCACTTGTATTGGTGTAACAGTTGTGACTATGCAGAAGCGGAATCTGAATTGACCGGCACTGCCCATTACTAAAGACCACCACAAGCTCTTGGCTGTATAAACTCAGGATGATTCTATGTGGGCAGAAACATCATATAAGGTGCAAATAGTTCATCCAGTCTTTTGTTTATTTAGTGTATTTTAAAATTAAAGCCAAATGAATCAAAATCAAACCTTTTCCCAAAGAATCATAATGGAATTGTTCTGAGGCTTGATATTCACAACCCTAATAATCAATAATCTTATCTCTCTCTCTCTCTCTCTCTCTCTCTCTCTCTCTCTCTCTCTCTCT
>CM067487.1:11984906-12011004 GCA_034552555.1 Semaprochilodus insignis | reverse complement strand
CTCTCTCTCTCTCTCTCTCTCTCTCTCTCTCTCTCTCTCTCTCTCTCTCATTATTAAATTCACTAGCCCATTGCTGTTCCAGAAGTCATGTTGGGAATCATGTAGGTGTGAGCAGTGAACTGATGTTGTTGTTATTATCTGGACAATAACAACATGATATGCAATAAAAATAACAAAATATTTGAATTAATAATTTAGAAGCCCTTCAAAGTTCTGAAGGTTCCCGCGTAGCTTTAGAAAGCCACACACAAGATGAGAAAAGTGTCCTTTTCTTTATGGCGCTTTCCAGTTAATTTTAAGCCTCAAAGTCTTTAAATAAACAATTAGACTTCTTCTGTGGTGTTTTTGTTTTTTAGTGTGTTTTTAACCTTCACCAAATGTTATTTACCCACCTCAGTCAGTCATATCAGACTATACCAGCTATTTTAACCATGTCGGGTAACGGGGTTGAAGTGAGCAACGGGGTTGAACACAGAGGTCATATTCAACACTAAGTGTATATTAATTCAGTAAAAACAAATAAATTATACAGTGTAGTGCAGCAACTGAAGGTTAGACAATGGGTGAGATTAGGGCAGATAAGCTAGCATTCAGGAGTGGTTAGCATGGATGCACATATTGCATCCTAATTACATAAATTACAAAGTATAAATTAATATTCTTTTTTTTTTCCTAACAAAACTTTTGGTTACGGGGTTGAATGGTCAAGCTTACCCTGTGCAAACCAGATCTTCTGTGATGGTCATTCTGTTTATTGATTTTAAGCAGCTAATAAATTTTAAATGGAAAGTGCCTTAGTATAGTATATTGTGCACACGTGTATCTCCAAAATAATGTTAACACTAGATAACATTGAATCCAATATTAATACAGTAATTTCTACAGATTCAACTTTCATTTTCATATGTTTTCTCCAATATAATGCAAACTAGAAAACCCTTATCAATGAAACAATGAGTACAGTTAATTAGTAATGTACCAGTCTCGTAGATCAGAGCTGATCCAGGCATATCTCCATGAATATCAGCTGTTTTAAGCCTGATCCATTTCCACAACTTTTTTTGTGCTTTATTAACTTTCATACACCATAAACTGGAATTATCCACAGCCTGCGGTGGCGAGACACATGTTCAGAAGATAACAAAGAGATGTCAGTGTTTGCAGTGCACAACTTACACAGACTAATCTGAAATATGGAAGTAATATGAAAACTAGTAATATCTGCAGCCGTAATGTCCGCCAGTGCTTGAACGACCTGCTCTTCATCATGGTCCAGCATTTACCATCCACACTGCTTCTGTCTTAGAATCAGGGTACTGCACTCCTTTAGAGCAGGATGAACGCTGTATGAGTTATGTGAATGTGATATAGAGTCTCCACAATACTTGAACGCAATTTCATATAAGTAGTTCATAAGCAGAAGGCCGAGAGTTAGTTCAGAATGTGGAGCCGAATGCTAAAGTTTGAACCCCCCTAGTAGAGAGTGAACATAAGTAATGCATAAATCGCACTCAAAGGAGCACGTTGTAAGATTTGTAGGAAGTTGCACCCTGATCAATTTATACTCCAAACAATAGGGGGCAGCATATCACCAGAAAATCCACAGTTCCACCACCTCCCTTTTCAATTCTTACCTGTTGTTGAGTTCAGCATCAAATTTCATCCCTTTACAGGAGCTTGGAAAGAGCTTCCAGTGGTGGAAAGCAACACCAGTGCTGAATTAGATTTTTTGGTGGGAGCTGGTGGCTTTGGTCACTTACCCAGAGCTTCAGCCATCTGTGTGTTTACTGCTCTATTCATTGGCTTCCTGTCCTTAAATGATCTGGCCGGGAGCAGCACCTTCAACATGATTGACAAGAGGTTAGAGTATGCCGTCAGAGCAGCAGAGCAACTTCTTCATCCTGTCATATTTGACTGAAGGCAGACTCAACACTACAGTGACTCACTATCGCCTCTTCAGGTAAAAAGAGGTGTTACGACACAGGAACAGGCCAGGGCTAGCTGGTTAGCACACTAACTTCAGTAGATATCTTTGGAACACAATACATAGACATCTGTGATGTACCATCAATACTGTGAATCTTCATATTCTGTAAATTAGTTTTAGATTATTTTCAACTAAATAAAAAAAAAAGTAATTAAATTAAAATAAATTAATTAATTTTAACTAAAATTCTTACAAATTGCTCCTTTAAATATATATATTTATATTTTAGTCTTTTAGTACACAGTTTTTATTTTATTTTATTTACTGAGACAAATGAAATCTAACTATTACACAGGCCAAATATCATGTTTTTTTCCCATCTTGTTCTCTGTTGATGTATTTTTGCAACAAAAGCAACAAAATATATGTAATTTAACCAGGGTGCCCAAACATTTGCATACGGTTATGCAAATAGCAAAACTGTATGTGCAAAAGTTTATTATAGGATGTGTTCACTTAGATATGCAGCTGTATTATCTAAGAAGATGCAAGCATTGGATCTGGATCGGCCAGTGCTCTTAAAAAGTACTAGGATTAGATCAGGGTCGGACAGTCCCTGCAGTGAACGAACGTATTCAGAAATGACTGATTTTAGCTGGTGAACAAAGCTGCTGCTGTTTCCTTTGTAGCTACACAGTATCTGCGATAAGCTCACCTGTGATTGAAACAAACCTTATAGTGTGTAATATCTCCACAAGAACGAATAACAGCCATGATTGATGTGGCCTACATCCAGAAACTTGTCCAGCCCATGCCAAATCCAATACTCTGTTGGTTCAGATTTGGTGTATGCCTTCCCTGCCGTTTTACTGGTTGTTCCAGGCAGTCCCACAGATTTCCAAGAAGCAGCATATCTAGGGATTTTGTGGGCCAGTCCAGATGTGTGAACGCTCCTGAATGTTCATCATGTTAATCAGTCACGTTTGAGGCCATGTGAAAGCGAGAACTGTCATCTTGGAATACTGGGATAGGGATGATATGTAAGATGATGATGAGCAAAGGTAAAACCTGGTTGTGGTTCACATTTACTGTCACCTCAGCCAAAGAACCCATTTCCACATAATTAAAACATTTCCCCCCAGAACATCACAGGGGGACTCATTTTATTTGTCTGAGGATCTTAGGGTATAATCTACCACATTCATATCGGTATTTGCTTCCATAGGAACATTCATCCATTCCCTCTCAAATTAAGACATCGAGACATTTGACGATTACATTTTCCCTGCAGGTCTGGATTCAGTAGCGCTCTGTAAACAAAGACTTCTGCAAGGTGATGAAAGGAGCTTGGTCGTTTCCCAAAGCCTGGAGGCTTTTGTCTGCTACCAACTGCTGTACAAAAGCTGGTGGAAGCACAGCTGCGGTAGCACCGTGACAGCCCACGGCATCGAATGCACCAACGGCCTCCAAACCCCAGTGGAAAACGGAGACGCCAACCATGAGAGAGAAACCGGGTCCCAGTCTGAGGCTCAGGCTGCCGAAGTCATCGTGAGGTCTGAGGGCTTCTGGAAAGTTCTCCTCTCTGAGCCCCATGCCAACCTTCAGGCCACCCAGAGAGTCATCAAAGACATCCAGAGCAGAGTGGCCAACCTGGTCCAACAACACAGCCGTCATCAAGAGCCTCAGCCAAGCCTGGGCACACAGCCACAGACACACTCTACTGATCTCGCCGAGGAGCCAGACAGCTCTGAGGGACCTGGGGACCTGCACAACAAGCAGAGGTATTGAACATTTATTGAGCGTTTGATCATTCACTTCATCAAACTTTTTTGCTGACCTGCCTAGGTGGCTAATTGATGATATATATGCTATTGTACAGTCACAATTAATACATAATCACCTGCGGTGATTATGTATTATTGCAGCTGTTTAAGCTGACTGCAGTCATTTCATACAGCCATTAGATTTTACATTCTGCAATAAACACTGGGTGAATTTGGTGTGTTGGGTCGAGGCCATATTTTTTGTTGGCTATGGAGCAGAAATATAGAGGCCAGCATGCATTGCTTTGAATAGTTGTACTTAGAAGGAAGTGTGGTATTGCAGTGCCATTGGGAAGGAAGATAAAGGTTACTAGGAACAATAAATGATGGTCAATTTAGACTTGTATGGGCAATATTTATTGAGCTACACATACAGAAGTAGTGTCGCTTAGTATGGTGTTGGGCCAACATGTTTGCCAGACTTCTCAGTATGGAGTTGTAGAGGTTCATAATAGTGTCCATCCCATACAGCTTGAATATTCCCACACAGTTCCTGCAGATTGTATGGTAGGGGTGGAGGTGGAGTGACACCAGGCCTTCTGGACATGTGCCCTGTGTATCTTGGTGCTTACCACGGTGCCTCCACACATGGATTTGTTGGTGCTCTCCACCAAGACAAAAGCGCGACTTGTCCCTGAAGATGACCTGCTACCATTCTGAGTCACTCCATGACAGTCTGGCACGACACCATTGCAGTCTTTGGCAACGCTGGTTTGGTGTTTCGTTGTAACGGTCTGCGTGCATGTAGTGCTGCATCGTGCAGTCGTCGTGCATGACTCATGGAGGGCATCACTGGTCACCGAATGTTCACAGTCCTGGTTGTTGAGTCAGTCAGATACAGCGATAAGACCCCTCGTCAAGCGTGGAACTTCATTTGCATGTCTCACAAGGTCAATCCTACCCACCAAGTTTCATTCCTGTTGGTTGTTTCTTTTTGGCTGGAGCTATTTGTGCAACTATTATTTTGATGATGAGTGTATGATATTTGGGATGGATGGGAAAATGTACTTTATTATTTATATTATGAATTGAACCAATTCGTTTTATCAGTGGGCCTGTACAGTAGTTAATGAAGTTCCTCTAAGCTACAAAGGCCTTTTTGTACACACATTTGGCCAGTTTGTTTGGGTTCAGCACTGGCTGCATGATCAGGTCTGAGAAGCTTTGTGACACACGCCTTATTTCAACTAGAGTCTTTGTTTCTGTCAGCTCTTCCATTACAGATACAGAGACTTTCCCTGTCCTGGTTGCACAGGTTGGAGAGCATCAGAAGAAGCTTGCTGCTCTGCCCGCCCATCTGAAAGTAAGAATTTGGCCGATCCTGCAAATACTTCACGTTACACCCAGGCAGTAGTGGACGTAGTATACAAGCCATGTAATTGAGTTGAAGTAGAGATACTCAAAGTAAACTATTCCTCCAGTAAAAGTAGAAGCTCCTCCCTTTAGACCTCCACTGGAGTAAAAGTACTAAAGTATTTACCTTCAAATGTACTTAAGTATGGAGAGTAACAGTAGCATGATTTATTATGGCTCTAATGTCCTGTTATCATTTCTGGAACAAGACTCTTAATCACTCATTTTAGGTGAAGAGACTCTAGTGTCTCTCAGTCCACCAGTCTTTAATAGAACTAACACATTACACTTACTGAGTTACTGTACACCAACACGCTACTTACAGTACACCAACACATTACACTTACCGAGTTACTGTACACCAACAAGCTACTTACAGTACACCAACACATTACACTTACTGAGTTACTGTACACCAACACGCTTACAGTACACCAACACATCACACTTACCGAGTTACTGTACACCAACACGCTTACAGTACACCAACACATTACACTTACCGAGTTACTGTACACCAACACGCTTACAGTACACTAACACATTACACTTACTGAGTTACTGTACACCAACACACTACTTACAGTACACCAACACATTACACTTACTGAGTTACTGTACACCAACACACTACTTACAGTTAAACGTTCACTATTCATTGAACTATGAGGAGCATGTGTGTCTCCTAATGAAGGCTTATTTCTTTCTCGTTTCAGAAATTTCCGTTCCCTGATGTCGTAGAATGTTGCATTGTCCTCTTGTACATGGATAAGCACTGTGGTATGATTCCACACCATCTCCGTGAGGAGGCTACCAGTTTGTTGCTCAAATTCGGAACAACCGGCTCACTCCATAAAGCTTGGCGAAGGTTCACTTCATAACAGTGTTAATTGTCCCATCCTAATAGCACTTAGCCCGTTTTCGTATTGATAATATATTTGTATTTTTGTTGAATATGTAAAATGACCCGGACCAGCGGTCAGCTGCATTGTCTGTACATGAATAAACATTTTTTTCACAAACTAAAATAGTTTTCAGCATCGGTTCATGTTAGAGATGAACATGGTCTTCTTCTAAAGTCATAATCAAGCACACAGTAGTAAGGCTTCTTTGCCTTCTGGCTTAAAATCTTCTTCTGAAGTTGATCAACAGGTGATCAGGCTAAAGATGAACTGGACCCTGCCAGTCCTTTGCAACGTCCATTATGCATCTGGCCATCTACATGTCAATATGCCTCAGTAGTTACTGAGATTTATGATTTTATTGCTGCTGTTGGGGAAACAACTTGGCATCTCTGTTGGCATTTTTCAGTTTTTAAATAATTTGAAAGTTTGAAAATGTTATACTGAACAGCCCAAAAGAAGTGACCCAGAATTTATTGGATAATTTTCTGGTTCCACTGACTTTAAAAGTAAAATATGGGGTTTTTGGTAATTTGTTTTTGTTTGGTTGGTTTTTTTTTCTTCTCCTATAAAGTTATGATTTTGGAAATACAAGGTCTTGATCTGACAGCAGCGATATAGTGTGGTTCACTTCACCATGTACTGTATACAATTCCCATCCAACAGAGCGTTTCCATTCCCTATAGGTTGGAATGACCCTTAAAACGTTTGAATAGGCTGCGCAGTCCGCTTTGCAGGGAACTATGAGGGTGACTGGAATGCACCTGCAGTGTTAAAGAGGACCTGTTATTATGCTTTTGTGTTTTAACTTCCCTTTAGTGTGTCATTTCACTTTTTATACATGTAAATGGTTTACAGAGTCCTAAAGCCCAATTCCAGAATTCCAGCTGGTGATGTCATCTCGCTACAGAATCTGTCTGTCACGCCCTCATACAACACACAGAAAGCTAAAGCAAAAACAACCTGACGGCTCTGAAACGTCCTGCTCCAGTCTAGCTTGCAAAGGGGGATCAGGTCTAACCATTTGCTGTACCAGACTCTGGCTTTAACCAATACGGCAGAACCGACACCATTGTAAGAGCAGACACGGTGAGAAGCGTGTAAATCTATTCTAGTAGACCAGAAAAACAATATGTATGTATGTGTATGTGTGTATATATATATATATGTGTATGTGTATGTATGTGTATATATATATATATATGTGTATGTATGTATATATATATATATGTGTATGTATGTATATATGTGTATGTATGTATGTATATATATATATATATATATATATATATGTATGTATATGTGTATGTATATATGTATATGTATGTGGCAGCATGAATGTGCATGGATCATATATATTATTGTTATTTTCTGTTTTTATTATTGTTATTGGTGCTGTACATGATATTGGTAATATTGTTGCTTGGTTAACTGTAAATCAAGTCTTGGTTCAGGTTGGTAAAACTATTACACTTCACTTCACTCTCACTCCTACGGGACACGAGTTTGATCTTACAGAGATGCCAAAGATGAAAATGGTGAACAACAGCTGACGATAAAATTTGCACTCAGATTTGAACATGCGCAGCTTCGAATACGCCCGTGTTCTGACCGGGGGTGCAAAGAGCCCCCTGCTGGTGCAATAGTGTAATTACAGCTACACAGATTCCTGTATAAGACCATAGACTGAATATACTCCTGTATAGGGTCTATGTATGAGATTCACAAACCTCCACTTATTGTTTTCACTGCAGGTTCTATTTTTGCCCACCCCTAAGTTCTTACTAGCAAAAGTGTAATATCATGATTTCATTCTTACAAGTAAGAACAGACGGTTGTAGCTCTGGAAATAAGACCTTACGTTTCATACCCCTTGAACATTACCATGCCCCAAGATGCCTGAAAGAAGCAGTAAATTAGGCTACTAGGGTTTTAAGGGAAGCTGTTTACCATATATAGCTCTCTGATATGTGAATATTGCTGGATCTGGAGGGTCTCAGCAATGTAAGGTGTGTAGCATTTCTAATCATTCACTGTGTATGTGCATATGTAATAAATGCCTGTTTTCTAGTCCACACCGGCAGTTCTCGCGCAGAGACTTAGGACGTGTTCTCCTCATATTTTGATAAACGAGGCCCCAGATCACCAGCAAATTAATAAAAACATGCATCGCAGCCAAGTGTGGCCCACAAAGAGCAAAAGATGGCTGAGGATTTATTGAGGAACCTGATATTAACCCCTCCAGCCAAACAGCTGACGGTCTGCATAATTAGAAAAGCAAGGTTTGTTAAACAGGAGTCACCAAAGGCTGACAAGGCTCCAGTGTGGCGGCGGCGGCGGCGGCGGCAGCTCTGATTTCTCCGGCTTCATCTGTCGACCTGCATCCAGACCCACATGATACCACGCCACACTGTATGAGGTCAGCTCCTGCTTCGCCACACCCAGCCGTATGCAGATAAGGTTGGTGACCCCCCTGTTTGCAAGATTTGATCTGTTTGACTACTTTCCAACCCCGGTACCCCTGCCCTGCTCATTCTGGCTTCTCCTTTACTCCAACAGCAGAGAGGGTCTTAAATAAATGCCCATCCAGCATGTAGAAAGGGGTTCTCCAGGTCCACGGTTAAGAACCACTAACCCGGTAAAAGGTTTCTGGACCAATACCCTCTAGAAAAGGAGCAAGCGCTTCAACATGTTCGGTGACCTAGCGACCTGTGATGGTAAGAATCCCTATATCTATGTGGCTTGGTCAGCTGTGCTGAAGAATTGGGGTTTGGGGAAGCTTGAAGGCCCTGAGGAAAACCAGAAGGTAGCAGATAATACTTCAGCAGCACTGAGCAATGTCAAACAGCTGCAGTCCTGCCAAGACCTATAAAAGACAGATAAATCAGGGGGCAGTCGTAGAGCTGGAGGTTAGGGAACCAGCTATGTGACCGAAGGGGTTGCTGGTTCGATTCCCTGAACCGACAGGACGCGACTGCAATGACTTTGAGAAAGACATCTAACCCCCAAGTGCTCCCCAGGTGCCGTGGATAGGGCTGCCCACCACTCCGGGCAAGTGTGCTCACTGCCCCTTAGTGTGTGTATGTATGTTTCACTTCATGGATGGGTTAAACGTGGTAGACAAATTCCTCTGTTAGCACTTTTCCACCAACGTGGAACTGGTTCCGTTCTGGTTCACACACCTTGTTTTGAACACTTCTGCGCTTTCGCGCCCAAAAAGTTTGGAACCCGAAACGCTTGTTCCCAGCTGGAACCAAAGAGTAGTAGGCTCCTCAGTACAACCCATGATGACATCCATAGGCGTGTCAGTTGCCTACAACCAGGGTTTTCTTGATCAAAAAGGGCTACTCGTGGCACAAGCCTCTTCAGGTCACCCTGAAGCACTTTCTACTTCTTTGCTACTGCTTTACATTTTGAATTCAGAAGCGTTTGCAAATTGTGCTTCCACTCGGCCCTCTTCGACGGAACTGGTTCCGTTCAGACTTGGTATAATCCATGGAACCAGCGTTTGCACCAGCTTTTATTGGAATCAAGGAACGTCAAAGTATACATCATCACCATCAACAGAGGGCGCTGCACAGCAGTAGTAACCAAGCGTTTGTGCTGTTATTCCAGATGTTTGTCTATATCCAGAAAGCACGTTCAGATAAACTACTGAAAATGAAACCTACAAGAGGTTCTTCAGCAGAACCCTAGGTGTCCGCATAGCTGCCTTCTCTTTCAATCAACAACTGACAAACCCACAGATGTCATCACGGTTCATGCTGAAGAACCTTTTGTTCTTTTTACTGTTCCAGCTGGGAATGAACTTTTCGGGTTCCGAACATGTTTATTTTTGGTGGAAATGTGCCAAGCAGTTAAAAAGTAGGTGCACGGACTAAAATGGAACCAGTTCCGCATTCGCGGAAAAGGGATAAGAGTGTCAAGGTGCCGGAACCAGGTCTCTGTTCACTTCTGAAACAGAATTCCTGATTTGTATACTAGGTCACACTAAACTACTGATAACATGGGCTGATGTCAGTTATACTACAGGCCATGTACACACCAAATATCCAAAAATCATCATCAGCATTTTATCGTGTTCTCTGTATGTCTCTCATTTTAAACCACAATATTAAAGCAAGTTTTTAAAATAGACTTTAATCAGAAATTCGGCTTCTGAAGTAAACAGTTTCAACACCTTATTCTAACTGCCTCACTGAATCAGTATGACAAATATCTTCAAATAAATGTGACTTAAAAAAAAAATTAAAAAAAAAATTCACTGTTGATACAAAACATTTTAATATACAACTGTTTCAAACAACGGATGGAATAAAAACAACATGTACCACGAACGTCTGCTTATTCATGGTGGACAAATTAAAAAGAACTGTACACAGAACCAGTGTATCCCTGCAACTTGTTCAGTCTCAAGATGTGTTGCAAAACCAGATTTAAAACCTCATTAGGAAAAAAGCTAAAAGATATTGAACGTCTTTGAAAGTTTACATTTTAATACATACTTTCCAGCATAATTTAAAATATTACAATCCCTACAAGCATGTGTTTCCAACATTCAACAATTTTCCCTTACCTTTGACATTAGATAGTCAAGCTTTTTTTTTTTCCTTTTTTAGAAAATATGGAAAAAAAATATTCCAAAACAGGATTCTGCCAAACTGCTGGTGAGCATATTAAAATGCCTTGAATCTTGTTAGCAGTGAGATACAAGTGCTGGTCCCGTGCTTAAAAAATATTTTCTGTCGTTTTTAATGCTGTAAAACAAACGATAAAATGTCCTGGAGCAATGACTGCCTGGAAACCACCACCACCACTACGGAGGGCATTTTGGAAACTGGGATTTCTGAAACAGGATTGGCTTGTAAGAGCAAAACTGGATCCGAAAGAGCTGAGCTTTCTCCAACGTCCCTGTAGAATGGAGCCGCCGGAATGCGGTTTTAAGGAATTCGAGGAACACAGGAATGATGTTTGCTGGATGGGATAAAAACAAGTGCGTCGTCCACTTTGTTGTCACTTTCGGTGGTCAGTGCTTGTTGTTGGTTTCCTCTTGCGAGGAGCTGGAGATGCCATTCTGACTCTGGGAAGAGCCGGACCCCAGGCCGTAGAGTCGCCCACAGTACTTGGCGTCATCTATGTTGTCTTCAAAGAACAGCTGCAACGAAAGCAGGACATTGTAGTAGATGCAATTTTCATGCCGCAAAACTAGGCCAACAGTTCAGTGGTGCAGTGAGCGCTCACACAACATCCCTAAAGGACGATCATATGCATGAAGCATTGCGCCGCATGCAACTGCAAGTGTCACAGAGTGTCGAGAAATCCTGTGTAATGACTGCACATGTAATTATTAACTTGAATTACAAATACGGTTCTGTAATGCCGTCTCTCTACTGGGCAGTATGGGACAGCTCACTACATGGTACAGTACTGCTACAAATCCAAACCCAGGTCAGGTACCCGTGTCCCTTACGGAACTGAAACTAGGATTTATTTAGATTAATTTAGAATTAACATAAACGCAAGCAACAAGGGGAAGCGTCAAGCTCCGATTTACGTCTTACTCTGGATTTGGTTTTATGTGAAACGTCAGAAAGCCACTCTTGCTTGCGTTTTGCCCCTCACTGCTGACTTCGGTGCACCACCAATCTAATAACAGTTTGTACTTGGCGATAGGTGGGTGACATAAATGGCTTAGAATAGCATTCTATATACTGTCCTCCATCTTCCCGCTGTAGAGAACAGTAAATGGGGGGAATTACACAGTCAATTACACATTATTATATTCCAAGAACTTTCAAGAACTACCCTGGCACCCTAATTCCTCAGACCTGAACCCAACTGAGCATCTGTGGGACCACATTTATCGTTGTGTTCACTCTACGGATCCACCCCTACGCACCCTGCAGCAGCTGTGGGATGCACTGCAGTCAGCATGGCTCCAGATACCCGTGACAACCTACCAGCACCTTATTGGGTCACTCTCAGCCCGTATAGCGGCTATCTGTGCTGCACAAGACGGTTACTCTGGATAGTAGCTGGTGGTCGTCATAATGTGACTTATTTGTGTATGAAGTTTAAAAAGGCATCACATACATAAATTTGTTGTGACATAACAACTAAATAGACCTTGCAGGATCAGTGATATGGAGCAAGAGACTACTGGGTGACAACATAAGCATCATACCAGAAGAAAGTCGGTATAATCAAAAACAAATGCATGATGAAAAGACAGACACCCACACCAAAAGAAGTCTGCTAACAGAGTGATGGAAAGGCTGATGACAATGAGTGAGCTCTACCTCTTTCATCCTGAAGAAGGCCATTCCAGTCAGCAGTGAATCAGATCCAGCCTGATGCTGCCTCCCGATCCTTTTCAACTCCAGCTGGTCTGCAACCTCCTGAAGTCCCCCCTAGTACACACACACACACACCATTTATGTGAAAATGAGATCAACTGCTACATCATCATGATTTGGATTCTCTCTGTTCACATTACAAGCCTCAATCAATTTCATTGTTTTTGCTCAGATCAGATTTTGACTGTTAATGTGTATGAAATGCAAGTGACACGTCTGTAACGTGAACCAATCCGTCCCAGAAATGGCGTACAAGTACACATCAATACGTTTATGCACAATGCCTCAGTCACCAACAACAATAAATGTCTTGTGTTGCCGCCCTGTCAGTGCTGGCTGATGACGACAGCACCATGCACATGCGCACAGGCAAAAAGACACATGAAACATTGACAGTCATGCCGCATACCCACAAATCAGATCAGGAGGGTGCGAAATCAGATTTTAAAGTGAACACAGCCTTTAACAGCTCCTGAGAGGTCAAAAACAATCCTCTTTTAATGGATCTGCAAGGACTGTCACTACTGGTAGCACCATAAAGTGTTGGTGTTGTTGGCCATGCAGCATTGTGGTCATGTTGTGCCTTGTGGAGCTCACATTCTGTAACAGAACGGTGGATGTCTAAGTAATGGAACTTTGCAGCACTTAGTCACTGAATGATGCTGTAGATAGCCAATCACATCACAACTATGATTATCACAGTTTCAGGATATTAATTAATATAAGCAAAATGATACAGCTCAAAACTTAATTGTCGACTACATACCATGTGTCATAACTAGCTTCCTCAAAGTCCGACGTACACAAGGAAGGACTAAGAGATGTGTATACCTGACAATTAAGAGCTGTGCAAAAATACGGAGGTGCTCTTTATACTGCCGCCTGTGGTGTAGTACACTCTTGATTCTGACTATGCATTTCTAGTGAACAGTCCGTCTCCAGACTGTGTAAACACAGTAATGAACTACATTAGTTTAAGGAGTGAGAGTCAAATATTTGCGCATGTCGTAACTTCAGCAATAACTCTTCAGCCTCCTCTGCGGTGAAGTGTTTTAGTAAGTGATCCAATTTAAATGTGCAGACACTGAGTCACTGTTTACACAAAGAGGAATACGACTGGCTGAAAAGATACTACTTCAATTTTCACCCTGTCCTATCTGTATTTCGCTTCCTCCCACCCTTTTGTGCAAAGCATGCATACGCTTGCACATAAACCATCCATGCCATTTGCATGCACACATTTGCAACGTGTACCACTGGCTGATGCGGGAAAAATAGGACACCATTTCTATAATAAACAGAATGACAAAAGTCCATTAAAAGCAGGCCAATTTGAAAGGATACATCAAACTGTTCATTTTAGAGATGGACTGCTCAGTGTTTTTGGGGCTGGAATCATATGTTTGTGTTAAGTAGCAGATAACTGAACGTTTGTTGATTTGTCTCTGGATTCACAGGTGTAATTTTATGACCCTAGGACTATAGAAGTTTGCTTTCATATCCCAATTCTGAAACCAAGTGAGTAACCATGGTTATGCACTGTCCAGTGCATAAGTCCACCCACAGATAGGTTTTAATCCAGCTCAGTTAAGTGCAGACAAAAGTTTTATTTAATTGCCGTTTCACAAAATAACTAATTGCCAACTGCCTCCAGTCAGTGAAGCACTTTGAGGAGAGCGCCAACTACCCGACTCTGTAAATGTGAGCAGATGCCCTTTCAATTGACAAGAGAAAGGCAGTAAGCCATCCAAAGGGCATGGCCGATCGTGCTCTCTCAGGACATGCACTAACAAACGGCAAAGTGAATGTGAATTCCCAGTGACAGGATGCAACTTATTAGCCAGCAGCATATCCAAAATCCAGGAATCCAAAAACAGATTAATATTTGCAGTAACTCATACCTTTAAGTTTTTGCAACTCTTCATAAGATATTTGACATCATAGATGGCAGGAAAGAAGAGGTTCAGGATCTGGAAGAACTCATGCTCCTCCTCCGGTAGGCGAGCATCTGTTAGGAGCTTTACCAGGTAGCCGAAATCATAACCACTACCCAAAAACAGATCAATAGAAAGAAAAGAAAAAACTAAAACACAGAACATTGATGGAAAGGTCCAATATACTAGATAACATCCACACTAGCATAAACTGTGGGTATGGAGGAAAGAATTTCTTGTTCTTCGTTACCTATGAAAGGAGAGCCACTTGACATTTTCACACAGCACTAAGCCTGAGGTCATCAGCAGCTCAGCAAAGTATAGCGTATCGATTCCTTCCTCCTCATGCTTCTTAAACTGAAGACCAGAGTTCTGCAGAAGGTCTATTGAGTCCTGAGAGTACATGTCCTCTCTATGAAAAAGGAAAGAGTTGATTAAAAGGAAACGTTTGGCCTCACATCAAAAATTATACAATTTCCCCCAAAACCTAAATATAATTGATCTACCAAGGTATTTTTTTTTTAGGTATCCACAATTTGGCCATTGAAATTCTGCACTGGTGCGACAAGCCTAGCAAGTAGCTAACAAGAAGCTAACAAGGTTAATGTCAACCAAACTGCACATACGCTCATCAACTAAAAAAAAAAAAAGTTGCACCCGGGGGGGAAAGAAGAGGAGAAGAAGAGGAAAAAAAACCCCAACGACAGGAATGAAAGTTTGGGTAGGTTTGACATCACGAGACATGTGAATGATTCAAGTTTTTCACGCTCGGCCGCACACGGGACATAGTAAGCAAGGACAGGCCTCATCACTGTACCTGACTGACTATATAAGGTCGTCCTGTTGTGCATGCTTTCCATTCGGACTCGTGCTGATGTGTTGGTACTATGCCTTGCAAGTGAAGTATGCCTCAGAAAACAGTTCATAAGCAATGTGCAGGCGTCTGGCATGTGTTGTGCCAGACTGAGAGAGACAACTTCTGTATGTGTAGCTCAATTAATATTACGCACATCAGTGTAAATGTATCATCATTTATTGTTGCTGGTCACCTTTATCTTCCTTCCCAATAGCACTGCAATCCCACACTTCCTTCTGGGTACAACTACTCTTTGGATGATGAGTGTAGAATCTCAAATAGAGTTATGCAGTTTCTAATTTTTTCCTGACAAATATAAATAGTATATACACTGCTCAAAAAATTTAAGGAACACTTTTTAATCAGAGTATAGCATCAACTCAGTTCAACTTCTGGGATATTGATCTGATTAGTTATGTAGTAGGGGGGTTGTTAATCAGTGTCAGCTGCTTTGGTCTTAATGAAATTAACAACAGGTGCAGTAGAGGAGCAACAATGAGACGACCCCCAGAACAGGAATTGTTTAAAAGGTGGAGGTCATTGACATTTTGTCCCTCCTCATCTTTTCTAACTGATTTTTCACTAGTTTTGCAGTTGGCTTGGGTCAGCGTCACTATTAGTACGGTACCTGGACCCTACAGAGGTTGCACAGGTAGTCCAACTCCTGCAGGATGGCACATCAATATGTGCCATTGCCAGAAGGTTTGCTGTGTCTCCCAGCACAGTCTTAAGAGTATGGTGGAGATTCCAGGAGACAGGGAGTTACTCTAGGAGAGCTGGACAAGGCCGTAGAAGGTCCTTAACCCCTCAGCAGGACCGGTATCTGCTCCTTTGTGCACAGAGGACCAGGATGAGCACTGCCAGAGCCCTACAAAATGAACTCCAGCAGGCCACTGCTGTGAATGTGTCTGACCAAACAATCAGAAACAGGCTTCATGAGGGTGGGCTGAGGGCCCGACATCCTGTAGTGGGCCCTGTGCTCACTGCCCAGCACCGTAGAGCTCGATTGGCATTTACCATAGAACACCGGAATTGGCAGATCTGCCACTGGCGCCCTGTGCTTTTCACAGATGAGAGCAGGTTTCACCTGAGCACATGTGACGGACGTGACAGGGTCTGGAGACACCGTGGAGAACGTTATGCCGCCTGCAACATCATTCAGCATGACCAGTTCGGTGGTGCGTCAGTGATGGTCTTGGGAGGGATATCCCTGGAAGGACGCACAGACCTCTACAGGCTAGACAATGGCACCCTGACTGCTATTAGGTATCGGGATGAAATCCTTGGACCCGTTGTCAGACCTTACGCTGGTGCAGTGGGTCCTGGGTTCCTCCTGGTGCACGACAATGCCCGGCTTCATGTGGCGAGAGTGTGCAGGCAGTTCTTGGAGGATGAAGGAATTGATACCATTGACTGGCCCCCCCCGCTCACCTGACCTAAATCCGATAGAACACCTCTGGGACATTGTTTCGGTCCATCCAACGCCGCCAGGTTGCACTTCAGACTGTGCGGGAGCTCAGTGATGCCCTGGTCCAGATCTGGGAGGAAATCCCCCAGGACACCATCCATTGTTTCATTAGGAGCATGCCCCGACGTTGTCAGGCATCTATACAAGCACGTGGAGGCCATACAAACTACTGAGTACCATTTTGAGTTACTAAAATGGAATTTCGGTTAAATGGACGAGCCTGCTGCATCATTTTTTCACTTTGATTTTCATGGTGTATTTGAATTCAACCCCCTGTAGGGTGACCATTTTCATTTCCGTCAAACGATTTGGCATCCTTTCGTTCCTAACTCATTACCCGGTCCATATGAGGAAAGATATTCTGCATGATTTATTTTCCCCCATTTAGATCTGATGTGTTTTCAAAGTGATCCTTGATCCTTTTTTTGAGCAGTGTAAATAGCAACCATCTTGAAATCATGCTTTTGTTTATATTTTTGTCCTTTTTTAAAAGATAAAAACCAAAACCAGGAAACATAGGAAAACAAATAAGCAAATCAATCTGAGATTCCTTAAATTCCACAGGGTTTGTGGAAAGTGCATAAGGAGTTATAGACACAGTTTCTACACTCCCATTAGCAACATGCTACAAAACAAAGGAAGCAAACTTCACACACCAAACAGGTCTTGGGTGGAGTTGGTGGAAACTACACATCTGGCCACTGCTTGTTAAATATTACAGGGCTGATAAGAACCTGAGAATCCCTTACGTTAGATTGAATTTGAAGTTGAACTGCCAGGTCGTCGTTCCCGGCGGATAGTCGCCGTCTTCGTTCATGAACGTCAGACCCAGCTGAATGATTTTCAGTAGATCCACGTTGCATCTCAAGAGCTGATACTGGTAGTCGACGGTGCTGCGGAATTCTCCGATGGGTCTGACCACCACTCCGGGGAACTCTGTGTCCTGGTAAAGGAGACAAAACAAAAAGCAAGTTCTTATAACAGTGTTCCACACCACTCTCTCCAGCGCCAGGCCTTGCAAAACCAAATCCTGTGGGAAGCTCCCCCAGGTACAACCAAAACAGAGAACAAGAACTCAGCATCGTAGCCCACTGAAGCACCTCCAGCCTGCAGGAACACATACCATGGCGATGTAGTTGTAATTTTGAATAATCTGTCTTATTTTCCTCATCTCCTCTTCCACGTTGCTGGCCCAGACCTCGCAGATGATTTGACTCGTATCTGCAAGTGCGGCTGGCATTGTTGCAGGCTGAGGAAACAACCGAGCACCCAGGCGATTCCAACGCGGCCACAGGCAGGTAGCAGCAAACTGGAACTCTGGAATGAAGCACACTTGGAACTTAGCGCTCAAACTGAAAGCACAAGATCTTCTGTTAGCTACTTAGCTGGAGTTACAACTACTACTAGAACATATAGGCTTGGGGGGAGGCAGCTTTGACACGGTGCTCCATGAACTCGATGGGCAGTTATAAATAAGTGCGTTTCCACACACCATCAAAACAAACAACGTTAGCTCATCTAACTTGCTAGCTAGCTAACCAACCAACCATTGTCTCAATGTATTATAATCCGACCATCACATCAAGCTTTTTAAACATATTTCAACCACAAATATAGTATGCAAAACCATCAAGAAGGTAGGTGACATTATATCATAAATCTGCCCCTCAAGCCTGCCAAAGCTAACGTTACTCCGCACTAGCATAGCTTAGATTGCTAACCAACCAACCAACCAACCCTGGTCTCAATATATTACAACCCGTCAATGTTATCACATAAGGCTTACTGAACAAATTTCATAACACAAAAACAGTATACAAAACGATCATGAACGTAGGTGACATTATATCATAAACTTGCCCCTCAAGGCTGCCAAAGCTAACGTGACTCTGACTAGCTTAGCTAAGGTAGCTAACCAACAAACGTCTTAATATATTACAAACCGTTCACGTTATCACATGTAACCTATTGAACAAACTCCTTACCTAACACAACAACAGTAATGTTTTGAAAACTAGCACCAATTTAGGTGACTTTATATCATTATTTGCCCCTCAAGCCTGCCAAGGCTAACGTTACTCTGACTAGCTTCGCGCAGCTAGCTAACGTAATGCTAGCTAACCCTTTTACGACAGCCTGTTCGGTTTGCAGTTAGCTCCTAAGCTAACATGGCTAGCTAGTTACGCTTCCAACACATACATACACAATACAACCAAATTACTACAGACACGTGATGACAAACTCACTAAATATCAGTACATACGACCTCCGGTAACACTATTCTAGAGAGAATAGCTGAAAACAGTGCTGCTAGCTCGGGTACCTGGCAGGAGTCCTGCTGTGTTGATGCCCGGCGAAGTAAAGCAGCAGCTACTGCTCCGGCACTCCACAGGGATTGTGGGAGGAAGCCTTATGTCCCTTAAAATTAAAAACCATTTTCTTCAATATATAAATAAACGCTGAGGCTTATGAATCAGTCAATGACCATATTTAAACGTGTGAATCTCAAAGCAATTTTGAGATTTAAAGATGACAAAAACATTTGGGTAAAACAGTGATTTTTTTATGACTTAAAGGTCCCATAATTAGGCCACCCTGTATTGTTTAAGGTCCTCTTATAACGGTTTGTACGGGTTTATGTTCTGAATAAACCGAATAAACTGTTTGTTTTAATTTTTCAGACTCTCTGAGGATTATACACGCTGTGACGCACATTTAAGTAAATGTGAATATGTAAACGAGCTCCGACATGCATCAGATCGGCACATCCGGGAACTTTGGCTCGAACACGTCCCCGCCCCTTTTTGGGGCCAAACAAATGTCACCGTCCATAGACTGTAATGCTAAACAGCGGAGCGAAACAAAACCAATAGAGAAGCAATACACACTGAATTGGTGTCTTTGGGTCATTTATAGACCACGTCAGGTGAGTATGTGTCTCCACCCGCCCGCCCATAAAACACAAACGACACACTGGAAAGATAAATCTGCTCCATCATGAGTCCCTTCACTCTCCCAGCATCGGTCTGGTGCAGTACCCTCACTGAATAGTCAAGAGGTTCAAACCTTGACATCTGTTTTATCATACTGACTGTCCAGGTCAGCAAATCACCACTAAAATATTCTCCTTTTGAAAGCAAAAATATTTTACTGGAAATACGTCTTAATATACTCCTCATCAGAAGAATAGTTGCACCCAGAAGGAAGTGTGGGATTGCAGTGCTATTGGGAAGGAAGATAAAGGTTACCAGGAACAATAAATGATGATACATTTAGACTGATACGGGCAATATTTACTGAGCTACACATACAGAAGTAGTGTCTCTCAGTATGAGTTAACGCAACATGTCAGAGGCCTCGGCATGGAGTTGTAATGGTGTTCTGTGATAATCCATCCCATGCAGCTGGAATATTCTCACACAGTTCCTGCAGATTTTGCGGTAGGGCTGGAGGTGGAGTGACACCAGGCCTTCTGGACGTGTGACGCGTGACAACAAACCATATATCTTGGCGCTGACCACGGTGCCTCCACACACGGATTCATTGGTTGTCTCCACCAAGACAAAAGCGAGACTCGTCACTGAAGATGACCTGCTGCCATTCTGAGTAACTCCATGACAGTCTGGCACAACACCATTGCAGTCATTGGTGATGTTGACGCGGTGTTAACGACAGTCGACTTAACAGTCTGTGTGCATGTAGTCCTGCATTGTGCAGCCATCTGTCTATGGTGCTGGCACTAACAGGATGACCCATGTAGGGCATCGCTGCTGACTGAATGTCTGCAATCGTGGCGCATGTCAGGCAATCCTGTCAGATCTCTCTCTCTGTGATTTGTGTAGGTCTCCCAGATCCTTCATGTTGCTGGTGCGTGCCTTGTTCTATCCACTGCTACCAACAGTGTGCTATGGTAGTATCCGCATGACCTGTATGGCGCACAATACATAGGTAAGACCATCCTGCTTCCCGGAGCCTTACAATGTGACCCCTCTCTAACTCTTCCAACTGCTCAAATTGCTTACAAACTCTTCTCTGAGGCAGACTTCACTTTTCAAAGGATGCTACCAACACAACAGCACGAGTCAGAATGGAAAGCACACACAACAGGACGACCTTATATAGTCAATCAGGTACAGCGATAAGGCTTACGTCACGGCTTATGATCCTGCTCTAAAAATAATATGCTAGCTAGCAGTAGCATTGAGCTCTGACACCTGACCTGGCTTGCTACGTTAGGCCTGGTTATCTAGCCTGAGTCCCTAAGCAGGACATGGCAGCGGATGAAATCTGAGGTCATGGTTTTTAAATTTGTTATTAGGACCGACAACACAGCAACTCTTTAGCTCCATCTCCTTCTATCTACACTCATTGTGTATTTTATCAGCTCCACTGACCATATAGGAGCACTTAGTAGTTCTACAGTTACAGACTGTAGTCCATCTGTTTCTCTGTATACTTTGTTACCCAGTTCTTCAATGGTCAGGACCCCCACAGGACCACCACAGAGCAGGTATTATGTGGCTGGTGGATCATTCTCAGCACAGCGGTGACACTGGCGTGGTGCTGGTGTGAGTGGATCAGACACAGCAGTGCTGCTGGAGTGTTTAAACACTGTGTCCACTCACTGTCCACTCTATTAGACACTCCTACCTTGCTGGTCCACCTTGTAGATGTACAAGGGCAGGCCTTATCTGTACCTGACTGACCCAACAGCCATGATTGCTGACATTCAGCAAGCAGTGATGCCCTTAATGAGTCATCCTGTTAGTGCCAGCACCATTGGCAGACGGCTGCACAAAACAGGACTATATGTATGTAGACCGTTACAACGACTGCCCTTAACACCACGTCAACGTCACCAAAGACTGCAACGGTGTTGTGCCAGACTAACTCAGAATGGCAGCAGGTCATCTTCAGAGTCCCGCTTTTGTCTTGGTGGAGACGACCAACGGTTCTGTGTGTGGAGGCACCGTGGTCAGCGCCAAGATGAACGGTTTGTTGTCTTTGGCATCTCACATCCTGGTGTCCCTCCACCTTCACCCCTACTAAAAAATCTGCAGGAACTGTGTGAGAATATTCAAGCTGCATGGGATGGGTTATCACAGGACACCATTAGGAACCTCTACAACTCCATGGCGAGACATCTGGCGCATTGTGCTAGAAAACATGGCGACCTGACGCCATACTGAGAGACACTACTTCAATAAATATTGGCCATATCAGCCTAAATGTATCTTTTACTGTTCCCGGTAACCTTTATCATCCTTCCCAACAAGCATTGCAATCCCACACTCCCTTCGGGATGCAACTATTTTGACAATGAGTGTAATAAAAAACAAATTAAAATGGGAAAAGTTTAAAAAAATCTCCTGGCTTTTAAGCCGTGTAAAGGTGTAAATGAAAACTTACAGTGTTTTCCCTCTTGAAGCTGAATGTCAATAATAACTCAAAGAATAAAGGTCAACATTTCTAAAATAATACACGCACACAAGGAAAAAAAAAGACAATTCTGATGATTAGAAGAAAGAACTTTTTTTATATTTGTTGTGAAGCTACAAAACATATTTTTGTGCTGGTGACATATTTACAATTTTTTCGTTGACAGTACAGTGTTGATGATAAAATTCACAGCTTTCATAAGTCTCACAAGAAAAGAAAAACAGCACACCCAAATCACAAAAGTGCAATAAATACATGCTGTATTTCTCCAATCGCCTCTGTGGAAAGACCTGGTTCTTCTTCCATCAGCACTGAAACATCCGATTTAAAAATAATCAAAACACAAAAACGCTCGGAAAACAAGAATCCTATTGTAAGTCTACATGAACAACCAATCATTTATGACTACCAGCATCAGTTACTGATGGTGATCCTCCTTTTTTATTTCTCTTCCTCTCTTAACGGTTATGTGAAGCGAGTCCTACGTGATTTCCACATGGTTACAATGACTGCACAGTCAACTGAAGATAAACAGATACGGAAGCTAAGATAAGCGTCAGAGCCTTGAATGCGATAGTAAAAGAGCACCTAGTCGATCCTAACGGTCGTCTCGATCGCGCCCTGCTTATGGTGCGACTTCTGAAGCCTGCTGCTCTCCTTTTCCAGTTTACTAGAAAGAAACTACAGTGTAGTGTTTCCATGTAACAATTCACATTCAGTGCACGCTGTTTAAAGGGTCTCTACAGTCACATTCGTATTCCTGTTCAAACAGACGGACATTCTACAGTTCAGATTAAAAAGGCTCCAGTTTGATGCTTCACTGTTTGTACCGTATAGTTAACGGCCCCTGGGTCAGGTGTGCAGTCATAGCTTTGTGTACTGACCAGGGCTCTGGGCTAGCCTACAAATCAGGACTACCGCAGCTCAGGGTTTGGCATTATAATGTGGTCTCACGTGTGATGGGAAAAAGGACAGAACAGAATGGCAACCAAGGACTAATGGAGTTCCAAGCAGCTCGGGTCTATTCTCAGCTTGAGCTAGGAGATGAAATGCAGAAATGTGCTGCACAATGCAGCTGAGAAAGCTGGTATTCATTATAAAACTCTAAATTAGATATTTGGTTAGACATAAAGCTTCCGACTTGGTGTAAATGTGTGGAATAGTCCGCGATTCGGAACAGAAAGGTGCTGATTGGGATATTCCATGCTGGTTTTGTCATTTATCTCAAGGTGCAAGGCCAATAACAGTATAGTGGCGAGGTGGGGGGGGGTTTAAGAAGTGAATTTTGGAGTTCAAGGCACGTGTCCAACTCTTTCAAATGTCACCCAGGGAGACCCGAGGGGTCTGAACTCATACACACATGCATGCTCATGCCACTGGGTGGAGCAAGTCAGGTGCCACATGCACGTGTGAACACCGGAATCAGCTCAGGGTCTTTGGATTCATCTTGTTGGATTTTTAGACTGGCTGGTGCTGATTAAGAACGGCTATTTATGTAATTTGTCCAACAATGTGGCTGAAGTCGTAAACCACGTGTCGGGTGCTCATTATTGCGACCGCTCATTCGTGGTCAAAGGAGATGTGAGAAGCCCACAGCTGGCAACGGCAACAGAGGAAAACCAAGGAGAACAAAGAAGAAGGGTAATTTATCGGGCTGGACCAGCAGGAGGAGCCCAAATCTATGTAGTGTAGCTACATGTCCACAAACTAGTAGTGCTTTATACAACATCATTCTAGAGTGGTTTAAATTCATGAGATGTTCAAACATTGTAAATGAACATGGTAAACAAAACATCCATAACTTTCCTGTCAGGTACTGTTTTGGAGATGTGTAGGAGATGAAGGAAGAGTCACTGTTAAAAGGGGAATCCATGATAAAGAGCTGTTAAGAAGTAAACAAAGTCATTCAGAGTGGGCTGATGTGAAATGCTCCATTCTAGATCCATTTACAGACTAACACAGTGGTGGTGATAGGAACCAAGCGTCCGAATCGTTATTACTGCCTCAGAAAGTTCCCTCACAGAAGGGGCCTAAAACGTAGTCCTAAAATGCATTATTTCTGAAATCGATTCACGAAGGAATTTTTTTTCCAGATGTACTATTATTATACCATGATCCACATTACGTATAAAAACACAGAGAACATGTGGTCATTTTGGACTGCGCTGAAATTTCTGCAGCTGAAACTTTTTTAGCTAAAACAACGGCCCAAAAACAACAGGAAATCTCAACCAGGTAAAAGATTAAAAAGATAAAATATGCCTAGAACTAAGTGTCAAAACCTACGACTACATCAAACACGTTTAATGTTAATGACAAACCTAACACTGTTTCTGAAGAACCTCTCCATTTCAGGCTTGATACCACTTGCAGCAACACCACATCCTACTTGATTCACAGAATACCGCAAAACAACAGAAGCAAAAGTCCTCAGTAATGAGTTTCTGAAAATCCTAAAAATCCCCATAAACACCCCATACATACATAAATAGTTCATTGTTAGGTGGCGTTTGGCTTGGTGTGTCCTGAACACAGCTGGTTTTGTAGACACTGCGACCACCGGTTCCCATCACCACCAGTGTAAAGAAATCTGAGCCGACAGGTTTATAAACTACACTGCTCCATTTCATATGAATGATTGTTTTCATCTCCATCATTGAATTAAGCAGGATTGTTTAAAAGTCAGTCTGCTTTAAAGTTAGTGGTTAAGACCCAAAATCACAGTTTGATCTAGGCCTCACAGAAAGTGCTTCATTCAGACAGTCATCTCCTGTCGGCCAATGCTAAAACATTTAGCCTTCACCACAAAGGGTCTGAACGACTGAGCGTTACATTCATAATCGACTGGTTTCAAAATAACTCGATGTGTACATCTGAACGTGCGGGTGCCGTCGCTACAAGCGGGACTGAGCAGAACACTCAGTATGAGAATTCAGGTTGCAGCAGAGGGGCTCATGTCGGAAAGGATAAACGCAGCTATGGGTTACATAACAGGCTTGCTATGCATTATTAAGCGTTTGCAGGGGAAAGCGGGCGAGTAGCTCTGCGGCATTAAGCGCTCAAGTTCGGCTCTGCCGTTTTGCCACTCTGAATGATCCTGTTCCATATTTCATTAGCTGTGACATCATGGTCCTCCTTCCCAGGATGTGTGCCATGTGCCAGGACTGCAGCTGCACTTCAGCCAGAAAGCTCTGTACAGCACCCTGAATGTGCTGTGGGAGTTACACAACTGATTAGGAAATGATTAGCCATGAATTGGACTGACTGCACAGCACTCCGGGATAAAATAATTAAACCCCAAACTATTTCCTGGTAAGGGTTGTTGGAGAAAAATCAAGCATTCTGGGTGAAAGGGAACCAAAATAGTAATGAACTAAAAATTAGCTTGGTTCGCAAAAAAGGATACAAGAGCTCACAAAATGAGCTCAGTTCCAGGGCAAGGCCTTCATATCTTTGTGCTCGCGAATTACAACGTGCCATGACGGCCATTCCCGCTCTCCGATTACTATTAAAGTGCATGAACTAGCCAGGATTCTACCTGAGAGGCTGTGGGACTAAGTGCAGTTTCTACTTAATTGCTGAGACTGTGGCCACTCCTTTACGTGCTGTGCCTTGTTGACGATCGTGTATACTCGTGCATTCATCAAAATGAACACTGAGAACCAGCTGGTACTGATGCTGTAGCGGGTTACAACTAGCTACCCATTAGCTAGCTACATGTAAAACTGTTCTGGGCTACTGTTATTCGTACTTTCATTCGTTTCTAGGCCTGCTAACGTTAGCAAAATTTTGTACATATCGTTAAGGTTAGAAAAGTAATAGCCAATCCTCTTCTTGGCAAAAGCGTGTGTGACTAGCGGGTGCCTGCAGGTGTTTGACAGCACTGGCAGAGCTGTTTGTTTTTTTTTTCTTAATTCACCCTCATGAACATAACCTCCAAATAGTGATTTCCAAACCCTTGTGCTATGAATCATAAAAGTACCGTAAGGATCCATATTCACATCATCGAGTTACAGTAAGCGGTCTTGTCCAATCAACAG
>CM067487.1:11942406-11970019 GCA_034552555.1 Semaprochilodus insignis | reverse complement strand
AGATAAAGGTTATCAGGAACAAAATGTGATGAAAATTTTAAACTGATACGGGAAATATTTCTTGAGCTATACATACAGAAGTAGTGTCTCTCAGTATGGCACCAGGTCACCACGTTTGCTAACGCAACATGTCAGACGTCTTGGCATGGAGTTGTAGAGGTTCCCAATGATAATCCATCCCATGCAGTTTGAATATTGTCTCACAGTTCCTGTAGATTTTGTGGTAGGGGTGGAGGTGGAGTGACATTGTCACATGCGCAGCCGAGCGTGAAACGTGAATCATTTGCATGTCTCATGACGTCAGACCTACCCACCAAGTTTCATTCCTTGTCGGCTGATTCCTTCTGGGTACAACTATTTTTTTGACGATGAGCGTATTGTATAAGAGTTGCATGTGACGTTACCTCTTCAGTTGGGTATGTAGTGAGGAAGCCTGCCTCACCACCTCCTCCAGCTCCTTCACCAATTTGTTCCTCTTGCAATGCAACTTCAACCTAAAGCACAAAAGAAGAATGAGAAACTGAATTGCGTTTTAAATCACCTATTTTAGAAGGCTATGAAACATGGCATAATGGGCTGACAACCAAATATGCCCACAAGGTGCTTCACATGGGTGAATCTCAATTCTCAAGTCTTTACTTTACTTGAGAATGTATAGTGTCTCACTATAAATCAGCCAATCAGAGCAGAGTGCATCAAATTATTAATGAGATCACCAAAAAAAGAGAAGATGGCTTGTTTCATTCTAGGACCAAATCATAGAGTGTGAATGGGCATGTATAATCATGTATAAATCTGGGTACTTATGAGACTTACGCCTTAAGCCCTTATGCCTGGAATCCTTTAAGGGGACGCCTGAGGCGAGGCAGTCTACACGCGACTTGTGTCCAAGTTGCTGACTTGCCCCCCCACCCCCATCTCTGCTGACAGCCTATCGGTTGCTTGTTACTATGCAGTGTATGACTTGCTGTGCACTGACAGCTGTTGTTTACAGGCTGTTTCTGAAGTACTGACAACACCCATAATATAACGGAGAACATATCAGAACGTAATTTATCACAATAGCGTATCATATTGCCCACATCTACTTTCAACCATCATCTTTGCTTCATTACTCCATCACGGTACGTATTCATTTCACTGATTTCTTTTACACTTAAAAGGCTTCCCTAACGTCCCTTCATGTCTGAGTGAAGTTACAACAGAATGCCGAGGAACACAAGGGCTGGAGAAGGCGCCCATTGTGCTCAACCTACATCCCCCCGCTCCTGCAGCTCAGGTTACAGGAAGAGTGGAGATGCCAAACTCGGTGAGGATACAGTATCTAGTGTGCAGAACAAGTGCCCCGTTCAAATAACTGAGGTGGGGTGGCGGGGGCGGGGGTGGTTGGGGGTTGCTGAGAAAAAGGAAAGTGGAGAAAAAGACTAGAAAGAAAAGAGACAGAAACAAGTGACGGAAAGAAAGATACAGAGAACGAAAAGAGCGAGGGACAGAGAGGGTGAACGAGAGAAAGAACAAAGAGGCCTAATTGGTATTCGCACCTAGGGAACCTGAGCTGAAGACGCAGGTGTCCTCACTCTAAGGGAGCCTTAGGGAGAAAAGACTGAGTACTGGTGCCTGGCACATGCCTACAATCGTATTCCTTCTCATTAGTAAGGACAAGCCAGATATGACACTGTTCATTCCGCAAACTCTTAAGCTCTATTATATATTAGGGTGGCACAACGTGGGCAAAATATTAATAAGTGCTATGTGGTGCAGCTGCAGCACACTTGCAGTATTTTAAACTGCATTAGTGAATTAATGTGTCTCAGTGGAATGCAGCATTATTATCAATCCAAACACCGTGATAGGTCAAAATGCTCACAGCAAATAATAAAACAATGACAGGTTAGGGCAGTGTTTCTCAACCCTGGTCCTAGAGACATTCTGCCCTGCACATTTTAGTTTGTTCCCTGCTCCCAACACACCTGATTCAACTCATCGGCTCATTAATAAGCCGTCTCAAAATTGCAAGCGGTAAAGCAGTGTTAAAGCAGGGAAACCACTAAAATACCCAGTTTGTCCAAAGAAAACACTGGGTTAGGGCCCTCATTTATGTATTGCAGTCATAGCAACACTCTCTCACTCACTCATCTTCTAAACCACTTAATCTACTGGGTAGCAGAGGGTGCTGGCGCCTATCCCAGCGCTCCAAGGGTGGAGGGCAGGATCCACCCTGAACAGGCCACCAGTCCATCTCAGGGTATACACATTCTCACACACACACGCACGCACGCAACTAGGGGGCAATTTAGCCTCTCCAATCAGCTTGATTGCATATCTTTGGACTGTGGGAGGAAACCGGAGCACCTGGAGGAAACTTACACAGACACGGGAAGAACGTGCAAACTTCACAGGACACACCAGTCGGGAATCGACCCCAGGCCCTTCTTGCTGTGAGGCCCTTCTTGTGCAGTTTTACCATGCTGCCCTTCTATAGCAACACTGGTTCACAACTGCAGATTCGTTTTATATAGTACATATGGTGCCGCTTCTCTACAAACTGCACGTTCATAGCGGCTTGGCTTTCCTCTTGTTCATTATTGATGTGGCATGCTGTGGCATGTTGGGGACAGGATTCGAGCAATGTTCCACAAGCCTTGGAAATGTTATGCTCTGCTGCCTCTGGTTGCATCTATAACATCCCAAATGAGTTCAGCTTTCCACAACTAGCTGTTCCACTGAATTAACCTTGGGGACTGAGGTTGCTTTCAAAGCAACTGACCCAACATTTCCATGTAACCTTTTATTCAAAGCTAAGCTGAAAAAGCAGAGAAGAGTCCGATCAGTTAGATTCACGCTCTGCCTTAGCCATCACCTGGTACTCCCTCTCTAAGTGGCCTTGCTGCGCTTGGCTGCCTCACCTTTCCGTTAACGCCTTGCTCTGGTTGTCGCGCGCAGCCTGCAGGTCCTGCTCCAGCCGCTTTTTCTCCGTCTCAATCTTCTCCGCGTCATTGGGTGCACGCTTGCACGGTTTGACGTACTGTAGCTCCTTCAACAGTTCCTCTTTCTCGTTGATGAGGATAAGCCGGTCCCGCTCAGGGTCCAGCAAGCCTGGCCATGCCTCGCTGTCCAGTTTGGCTATCTGGACCTTAATGTTAGCAATCCTGAATGAGGGGAAGCAAAAAGATGGGTGTATGTATGAAAAACAAAGCAGCACAGCCAATAAAATTCCATGAAATAATTACCGATAGTTTCAATGAGAGAAGTGAAGCAACAGCTGTTAAAGGGACAGTACCTCCTTTTCGCCTCTTCATACTTCAAGCTCAGTCGTACCTTCTCAGCCAGTTTATTGGAGCCTGAAACAAACTGGGTCATTGGGAGGAGAGAGCAGAGATGTTCATATTTCATAGCAAAAACACTCCCAAGAAGCACCACCAAATTTAAGGCTTTTTTCCTTTCGACATGGATTAAGCCTAGTCTGAGACTAAATAACATGGGTAGTATAGGGTTGCACCTTGCATCAGGGTTTATGCTGCTGGTGGCTGAATATTAAGTGTCTAAGCGTATGCTTATACAGCATGTGGGTATTGGAAATTTTTTTTGTCTTGAATATAGTGTAAGTTTCCCCTGATCTGACAAACCAGATCCAACTAACTACCTAATTAACATCTTCTCAATTGAAGTGAGTGTCTTAGAGCAGAGAAAAACACTGAAGCGTGCAGAGCAGGACTACACCAAGATTAAAATAAAGTTTTCAAGTAGAAAGTGAGGTCTTAAAAAAAAAAAAAAAATCAGGCAAAACAATATTGTCGCTGTCCAATGAAAAACATGCATCTCCATTTTTGTCAACTTTTTACCTTTATGCATCATTTGAACACAGCAGCTGCTGTTTACATTGTGTAAAAATGACATGCGGACCGGGCCGACAGAAACGGCCCAAAATTTGCCTGGAAAAAAAGTCTGGTTCCACTGACTCACATTTAAATTAAATGAGGTTTTTCCTTCTCCTGTAAAGTTGTCATTTTTGAGATACTTGCTTTTCTTTGGACAGCAACAGACAACATGCAAGTTGCTAAAATAAATGGAATAAATGGAACAATCACGTAAACTATAATTTATTCATTGTTAGCCATGTTGACTAACTTTTTGGGGGTCAAATGTGCCTTTAATGCTCTCTTACTTCAGTGGGTATGTCAGTCTGGGACTCTGCGTCAGAGTAGAGGCGAGGAAGGGAGAGGTTCGAATTTGCCAGTGAGGGGCTGCTGGCCCACAGCTCGGACTGAGAGCCATAATCCAGCTGGAAGCCATCTTTCAGCACGGCCAGTTTCTGACAAGGACAAGAAGACATACAGTTAGTCAAAAATCGGTCAAACTGGGTTAAACAAAACCTCTTGCAAAGCGCCTGAATGACAGTTTGTCTTGATAATTAACAACTGCTATTTCCCAGCATAGTGCTTTATCAGTAAAAACTGAGCTTCTCTGGTAGTGAATGGGCATCTGTGTAGCAGCCTGTCCATGGTGTTTCCTGCTTTCTGTCCTGTGAGTGTTGGGATAGGCTCCAGCATCCCCCGCTTCCCAGAAGGATAAGCAGCTCAGGAGACAAATGAAAAATGACTGAGCTTCTCTGGTAATTGGTACAGTTAAATAATATCAGACATCTGCCACCTTGAAATAACCATGTCTATTGCTTTAGCAAAAACAGGCTACATCTTTTACTATCCACACACACACACAAAACAATCTGCTTCACCCACATTGATATTTCCAAAGCGCTGTTTTGGAAATTCATGAACATAAGATTTTGCATTTTACACCAATTGCACAATGTGTCATGCAATAGCGAGCACAGGTAATGAAGACAGATGAGGATCAGTTTTTGTTATTTCAATGTTTGAGGAGAGTCAAAAAGCAAGAGACACGCTTGCTGCGGCTAATTAAGATGCATCGTTGTCATTAGTATGGAGAGCAATGCTTTGTTATGAAAGTTGACCCCACAGCGCTGAATACAGAGGAGGCTCTAAATTTATAGTCAGTCTGCAGTATGAGCCCCATGCAGTGGAGAGAATTCAAGTCAGAATAATCACATTAAGCGGCTCAGTCTACTGAAACAGCAAAATCAAGGACGTTTCACATTACACACATGAAGATCTCCACCAGCCGCAAGAGTACTGAGGCATGCATTATTTAAGCACTGCCCACCCTTCCATAAGCTCTCCTCAGTGGAGGGAAATATGGAATTAACAACAAAAGCAAGACAAGAAAGAAAAAGTAGATAACATCCTGCAAATCTCCAGGCAGTTTATCAAAAGACGTGGAACCAAATCTATAATGGACTGCCATTCTCTCTTACAGTGTCTACCCACTAGACTAGTGGTTCCTGACCTGATTTCCAGGCCCCCCCGAGACATTCCATATTTTCCCTTCATCTCTATGTGTTCAAAGATGGATCGAAGCAAAGCGTGGACCATCCATGGTAGGGGTGACCAATTTATCAGAGTGGATATTCATCATTTATTGGAATCTGCATATGAACTTGCTTCCTTGCAGATAAAAGCATCTATTCACATATCTGATGCAAACATGACCACCAAAACAGTAGTCTGGGCCGAAGTCTCGAGCACAGTGTTACTGGATTAGTATTAATGTCCAGTAAATCCAATCAAACGTGCTTTCTGTTCTTATGAGACACAGAGGGGAATGAAGAAGCGTCTGCTTCACTCCCACAACGACAGGTGAAGGTGATTTAATTATTAAATCTGTTTTTGCTGTCAAGAAGTACACAAGGCTGCAGCTCACTGCTTTCAAGATTTCACTGCTTAGAATAAACAGGCCATTTTTAATCACACAGTGCAGAAAACATCTGATACGTTCAACCAGGGGTGGACGAAGTACACAAACCATTTGGTTGAGTTAAAGTAGAGTCCCCAAGGTAAATTATTCCTCCAGTAAAAGTAGAAGCTCCTCCCTTTAGACCTCCACTGGAGTAAAAGTACTAAAGTATTTACCTTCAAATGTACTTAAGTATGGAGAGTAACAGTAGCATGATTTATTATGGCTCTAATGTCCTATTATCATTTCTGGAACAAGACTCTTAATCAACTCATTGTAGGTGAAGAGACTCTAGTGTCTCTCTCAGTCCACCAGTCTTTAATAGACGGTCATTAATTAGTCTGACACTGATGTCTATTCAAATGGTCATTAGCACAGAACACAGAACAAGGAGAACAGTTTCCATTAGCTAGAACCAAGCTCTGTCCAACAGCTCAAAACAAAGTGAGCGCTGTACCCTGATTGGTGGACTCACGTCACACTTCTTTCGTTTAGACATGTTATGTTTATATGCACACACAAGCCAAAAGGAAGGACAGATTTAGTCATAATGTGGTGGAGTAAAAAGTAAGATATTAGACTTTTAAATGTAGTGAAGTAAAAAGTTTTTTATTTGTTTACCACTAAGATTTATACTCCAGCTTCTACTGTCTAAACCTCAAAACACTACATTTCAGAATGTCATAACATTTATTTAATGTACAAGTTGCATTCCTACACATTTTCACACTATAAACATGAAATATATGGTGAATGAATTGACCCCAAATATTGGTTATCTGAATCCTTAATGCTAATTATCTCTGGAATTATCTCTGGAAAAAAAACAAAAAACAAAAGACAAACATAGTCTGAGGAGCCCTACGAATTGGGTTGGGAACCACTGCACGAGACAACGCAAGAATGTGAACGAAAAGACCCAGGTAGATACTGTGCACCTTGGAGGCGTGTACACGGCAGAAACAGGTGGAGTTCGTTCCGTGCGGTCACAATGCCCTACACTCTGAATAAATTTAAAGTAGTATGTTTCAGGCCTCGTTTCAAAACGTAACCTTGATACAATACATCTGACATCAGCCAGCAGATCTGTAACCATTTCATGCTTTTGTTAACAGTGTATTTTCAGTTGGAGTGCAAACGTATGACATCAGCACTCTGCTACTCCTTCAGATGCCTGCAATAACTCACATTGTTAACTATTCACTGTTAGACGCATTCTTGCTTTAATAATAGGCACATGCTAGAGGTATAGCTATGAGAGTGAGTGTGCTCTTTAAGTGTAAGGCCTCACCCTGTTCAGGCAGCCACTCTGCCTTCTCACAGTCAACAGATTACCTCACCCTAACATTCATGAACTACTTCACCATACCACACAGTCTCAGGTAGGCATTTGCAACATCCATTCTTAACACTGCATACCTGCGATCACCCAGTTTTCAACCATGTTAAATGAACTTTAAAGCCACATTCCACCTCAAATCACATCAAAACTCAAAGCGCTGACTTGAACACAGACAAACATACATTCAAAATGTCCTCACTGCAAAATAGCGGTGACATCAAATCGACTACAAACTGATCTGAGCTCATGTTGACAAACCTGACAACAGTGTTCAGATCTGATTCATTTAGTTTGTAGGAGGAGATGTTGATTAGCATTACCTGCATGAGCTGCTGCTTCTCCCTCTCTCCAGAGCTAATGGCATCTTTAATGGTCCTGACCTCCTTCAGGATGGCCTGGGCTTCATGTTGCTTGTAGCCGTACGACGTGCTAGACACTTTGTGGTCAATTCTGAGGGGGGGTGGAGAAAGAACGAAAGCAGCCTGAGCACAGATGAAGCGACATGGGAGCAGGTAATATTTGCGATTACAGCCAGGAAAAGGCCGTTTTCCCTCAAATGCTGTTTACCTCTGCTGCTACATGTCTGTCATGGCTCTGTGGCTCAGTACAACATGTTCTTGAATTTTAGATACCTTTGGGGACATGTGCTACTAAGGATTACATTCGTGCTGCAGGTGGCGTCCGAAGTGATGTTGAATAAACAAAAACGTCTGTTTACCGCCAACCTCAATGAACTCATTCATAGAAAACCTGAAGACAAACATCACGGCAATGTTTTCAGCTGAGCTCCTTAACGTTGTATGACAGAGTGTACTGGTTAACAGGTCCGCTGAGGCACATAACTGAGCATATTCTAAAATACCACGTAGAAACAGAAGCTCAGTGAAAGACTAGAGTGCATGTCGGGTGGACTCTGCTTAGTAGAAGCAAGTGGCGGCAAACGAAGACATCAGCGCGCTGCCTGAGCAACAGGTCTGTCCACATTCTTTAGCAGGGGAGCGCAGGCTAGTCAACAGGAACCAGACCAGCCTCTCAGAGCACTTTTCATGCGCCAGTGCTGCCAGTCATATCAACTGGGGCTCCTTAACTTGAGTTAAACAGGGCGAGCGGGGGGAGGAGGCTGACGTGGTTCAACTGAGAGAGTCCTCTTGATCATGCCTGAGACCAGACTGCTGGCTCAAAGGAGAAGCTCTGAACGATGTTGTAATGATAAACTGAGAAAAGCATGTCACCAAGTTGACAGTGTATACCTTTCCTTTGTGTCCCCTAAACAGAACTGTAACCTTTGTCTTGAAGTGTTTCTGGTTGCTTATTTGTAAGCTGCATTTGTAAAATGACATCTGCCAAAGTTATACAAAGCTGAACTTTTTTTTCCTTTCAGAAGGCAGAAAAACATAAATGTAAAAATGTACAAAAATGTAGCCTTTGATTTGCAAATGACCATGTGTCCATACCACAGGCGGGTCCACAACTTAATTCCACACCCTAATAACTACATACCTTACATTAGTTTCATTGACGCTCATACACACTCAAAAAATGTGACCTTTCAGGGTATAAATGGGGTCACTGTGGTAATAACCTCAGGGGAATGTCTTCTGGAGTCCCAGACAGCTAGATGTGATCTCTCTAATGAGAATGTCTGGAGACAACCATGAAAATATGTCATGTTATTGATCCTACAAGGGAAATATGTCAATTTGCTGCCAAACTATGCCCAGCTTATGTACAGCACAGCGCTGCCTGGGGCAGCGGGGAGGCCAAGTGCTTTGTCCAAGGGTACAACCATGTACCCCTAAATAGTCCTGGGATTTGAACCTGTGGCATTCCGGTTGCAGGAATACCTCTCCTACCACCACGCTACAAGCCACAAAGTGCCTTGTCCAATCATGTACACCGAGAAAATCCTGGGATTAGAAACTATGACCTTCCAGTTGCGGGAACACCTCTCCCACCACCACGCTACAGGCCACTAAGTGGGGAAGCTAAGTGCCTTGTCTATGGACACAACCACACATACCCTGACAGTCCTGGAAGTTGAACCTATGACTTTTGGGTTGCTAAATTACCTCATCTACCATGATGCTCCAGGCCACTAAAATATGCATCTAAGGTGATGTTGCAGATTAACACAGAAGTGGTGTAAAAAAGTAAGGTAACAAATTACTTTCCACAAGGATTAAATATGTACAATAATGAATTACTTTTTTTTATTAACGGGTAATGCTTAGAACATTAAGTTTAAGTCCAACACGGCTTGTTCAAAGAAGATTTTGTCACAATCCACAAAAAAGAGACAGTATGTCTCTTTAACCTTGGAAAGTAAAGCAAACCTTCCTTTAAAATGTAAGGACCATGTACAAATATCCGAAGGTACATTTTCATTGTTTACGCTTAAAATTTCCCCAGGCTTTCCTCTTATTTCTGACAGCGTAGCAAGTAAATAAGGAGTTACTGAATGTAAGTCTTAAGATGAATAACAAGCAGTTTAAGGGGTTAATGAAGGAACAGGCCCATGTGACAAGAGGTACCCTCTCAGGAGGTATTTGAAAGGCAGGAATTTGCTAAACACTAGAGCAGTGAAGCGCTTGCCTCGGTGGCGATTGTGTAACAAGGTCAGGTTGCACTTACTCTTTCAGCGTTTCAAACCCCTGCTCCTTATAAAGCAGTTCCTGCCTCATACAGGCCAGATCTCTCTTCAGCTTATTCACCTGAATAAAAGAGAGTGACAGAGAAGGAAAAAGGGGGAGAAACAGAAAGAGCAGGACAAGGCAAAAGAACGAGAGTTTTCAGTGACTAGCATTAGCGCACACTCATAACACATTCACACAACAACTCATTCCACTGCTGCATACTGCAGTCTGAATTACGGTTATGATATCGGCTAAACTGCACAACACTGACAATAAGAGCAAAAGATGAAATATTTAATGAAATATTTACCCGACTTTTTGCAGTCACAATCTCTGCCTTGAGAATTTCAGGGTCATATTTACTGCTTGATGAGGATCTGGAATTTACTGCACAAAAGATAAAAGTTCAAAAGGCAATTATCTTATCTGAGCTGCCTGGCATTTCATAGCTATGCATAATAACTGCATACTCAGAGAAATTCCACCACGTTTACAACTACAGAGGCACTACTTTCATGTCAAGAGTGTTCTAGTAGATACACATGCCTGTCAAAGAAGTAGATAAATACTAGAGCTGAACGTACATGTGCATGAGAATATGTAAGCAGATATTTCACCCAAAACTGCAAATACTATATTACACTGTAAAGCGGCAATGATTCAAATTACTACACAACTGAATAAAAGCCATGTGGTCTACTAATTGACTTTTGTTAAAACACCTTAACTCTAGAAAGGCCAGTGTACTGAATTTTACATTGCTATTTATTTAACAGGGAACAGCTGTAAAAACAAATATTATTGTATTGTTAGGATTGTATGACCAGATACGGAAGACAAATTAAAATTCTGTTAAACATATTTTTAATAGTATACGTGCCAGAGGTTATTTAAATCAGATTATCTGATAATATATATCTGTAAGAAAAGCACTGGGCTTCAAATACAGAACTTTTGCATGAGAACAATACAAGAACAACAACATTAAACCTTAAAGGTAAAAGGTAAAGCTGTCAGCTTTTTATGTTAAAGTGCTATCAAAATCTAGTTTTTTATTAACCACTAAAAAAGCCCAAACAGTTTGGCTAAACTTGTTGACCACCATAACAAATTTGACGAAATGTTCATACAAACTGCTTAAAATTAAACTATTATTTGAACAAATGAAAATGAAAATGAATGATTATTAATTATTTTGACAGAGCTTTGCATTTAGTACAACCAAATTAAAATTCATGCATAACAGATCGTTCTGCAGCAGGCTGTGCTGACGCGCAGCCAGATGCTAGGCCAGCTGTCCCCAACTCTAGTCCTGAAGAGCTACCATCCTGCAGTGATTAGTTACAACCTGTATCCATTAAGTTGCCCTGCCCCCTTACTTAACTCTAACACATATGATCCAGCCAATCATGGACTTGGGAAAGGGTTGATTAGCCAAAACAGATGTGGCAAATGGTGGTAAGAATTAGGCTCTGCATGAAGGTTGCTCTCTAGGACTAGCATTGGAGATTATAAGGCTTTGGCTCTGACCAAACTGACTAGTACATCATCACAATAATGTTCTGTAGCCTGTACAGTGTGGGATGAGGTCTGAGATGCAGTCTATGTAAGAATGTGAAAGCAGGGCACTGTTTTATATTCTTAATAGATAGATTATTTTGCAAACCACATAACTAAATTAAAAGCAGGCCTCTGTTAAGTCTTATTATGCAATAACTACTATGAATCATTTGCCGACCACTATGGAACAAATACACAAGCTGTGAGAGTGAGGATTTAAAGTCTGCGCCCACATACAGGCCCTAACAGTTTTAGGAGTTGGCCAGAAATAAATTGTCCACCGATATGCTTGGAAATTGGATGATAAATTATTAACTCCCATCTCCCCCACCCCCCCCCCCACCAACAAACAGATCTTACAGCTGGTCTGTGAGGAGGACTTGTCTCTCCAGGCATCGTTGAGCTGCCGATACTCTAGCTGGGCCAAGCGGAGGCGCTCTTCTTTGACCTGGTAGATCTCCTTTTGGGCACTCAGCGCATCCTTGGCCACACAGAGGTACTCATGGAGCATGTGCTCCTGCTCACGCTGCCACTGAGCCCGTGGGTCCTCCAGCTGAGTGCTCTCTGAGCAGGAGAAACCACAGAAAGAGTTAGGTTAAAGCACACAGACATGAGGGCAAAATACTCAGACAGTGCTAGGAACTTTCAAGTCACTGACATGTTATCAATAAACTACACACAACACTAATCATGCAAGCATAGTAGCGACGTCTCTGAAGTGGCAGTCCAAGTTACGTCTCTAGTCGTACCTGTGAACTTTAAAAAAAAAATAAAAAAAGGCCTCAAATTGCTATAAGAATTAAGATTAACCTACAATATAACTTAACCTGCGTTCACAGGTTAAGTACTATTGAAAACCAAACTGCTTGCATTCGTGGCTAGCTTAATTGGTCAGTTAGCAGGCTGGCTAACCTAGCTAGCTATTGAGTGACCTAACTCACTAGAGACACCAACAATATCCACTACTTTCTTCCAAGATTCATTTTCCTTCAAATGTACACGTACAAACACGCATCATATAAACTGGGGAAAGAAGAAACAACGGTTATGAGCTTCTCCTCCATGTTTACCACCAAACTGCTGAGAACTGGAACCAAATGCTGGTAGGAACAAAGTTCAGAGAACAGAAGCTGGGGACCTCAGCTGGGGTCCAAACATTTTATTGGAGTTTAGAAGGCCGCTTCACCACCTCATAACTCATTCACATAAAGTTGAGACAATCTCAATTGTATTTGTCGCTTGTCACTAAATAACAGCTAAAAATCTTGTACTCCCACAGAAAACGACTGGTCGCTTGCCGCTCTGTCACTTCCTAGTGTGAACACGGGGTTAGACTGAATATACGGCTACACATGCTGTACAGGGTACATCTTTGTATTATGGCCCCAGTTATAGCCTTCTGTCTGGGACTGCACTAGCTGTATGCTTATTTTTACATGAACACCAAGTTCTGCTCCATTGCTTTTACTTTTACGTTCATCTGTTCAACATACCTCTATGTGAAAAACCAATAACATCATTAACAATAACATGATTTTGTTATTGTTTAGAAGCTCTCTGTGATTTACTTAAAAACAAAAATACCACTGTGTTTGCATACTATCCAAACTACGATCTAACTTTGTTTGGATTTGTCATCTTCTAAAATTCAAAGCTCTGTCAGTTCATAAAAACGCCACACTGAATGCATGAAGCGTTCTGGTTACGTAAATAGAGGTGGTAAAAAAAAAAACCCACCATAAAATAGACAGTACAATACAGACACTAAATATGTTCGATAAAGCTAATAAAGCCTGTGTGTCTGCCCTGTGATGGACTGGTGGCCTGTCCAGGGTGTTTCCCACCTTCCGCCCAGATGGGTGCTGGGATAGGCCCCAGCAACCCCCAGGAACACAGTGGATTAGAAGATGAATGAGTAAGCGAGAGAGAAATACAACTCTCTCCTTCTTTTGTACACTGACAGCCTGAGACTCAGCATTACCTCAACAGCTACAACAGCCTTTCTCTAAAAGGCTAGAAAAACAAATTCATCTGTATATGTTTCAAGTAAGCACACAAGAACAAATACATATTTTGTTTATTTATGTACATTTTATGTTTAGTCATTAAATATGTTTGTTGTGACAAAACCCATTACTACCTTGCACACTTAACACATTATGGTCAAATTACTCGTTCCCACTGTGGGAGAGGAGTAGTTTAATCCCAGAGCAGAGAAGCACTCATTAAGCCTCTCACAGTGTGTGCGGGCAACGCAATGACGTCTCTGTGGCGCTGTGTGCAATAGGTAATTTGATCTGCACCGTCTTTGCAGCTTCTAACAATGGGCTTCATTCACCAAAATCTTCCTAAATTTCTTTTTAAAAAACAGTTCCTAAGAAAAGGCCTGTCACATTCACGACATGCTTATAAACTGTTCACACCTTTGTGCTCGAGTGTGCATAGATTCTGTTATTTGGGATAATAACAAATGCCAAATGAGAAAACATTGGATCATCATGAGAACTGCATATGTGGGTTTTAAGAAGCAGTTTCTTCAGAATAGTTGGTGAATGAGGCCTTTAGAGTTTATCACAGAAACTCGCAATAAGGATAAAAAAAATGTATTTATCGTGAAGCCCTAAACCAAAAGTTCATAATAAAACACTCATCGTCTTACGAAATGCTGAACACAGCAAACTCAGCAGCTCCAAGACGTAAAAGAAATCACTGCAAACAACACATAAGGTAAGAAACAAAAGGTTTTACACTCATGGTCAAAAGAATAATTGCACCCAGAAGGAAGTGTGGGATTGCAATGCTACTGGAAAGAAACATAAATGTTACTAGGAACAATAAATGATGATACATTTTGACTGATATGGGCAATATTTATTGAGCTATTTATACACAAGTAGTGTCTTTGAGTATGGCATCAGGCCACCATGCCAAACGTCTCAGTACGGAGTTGTAGAGGTTCCTAATGGTGTCCTGTGATAATCCATCCCATGCAGCTTGAACATTTACACACAGTTCCTGAAGCCTGTGCGGTAGGGGTGGAAGTGGAGTGACAGCAGGCCTTCTGGATGCATGACGCATGACAAAAAAACACTCATCTTGGTGCTGACCACGGTGCCTCCAGACAGGGATTTGTTGGTCTCCACCAAGACAAAAGCGAGACCCATCACTGAAGATGACCCGCTGCCATTCTGATTCACTCCATGACAGTCTGGCACGACACCATTGCAGTGTTTGGCGACGTTGACTTGGTTTTAGTGCCAATGGTGCTGGCACAAACAGGACATCACTGCTTGTTCAATGTCTGCAATCGTGGCTGTTAGGTCAGTCAGGTACAGCGATAAGGTCCGTCCTTGCCTATGCCACATGTGCAGCCAAGCATGAATCATTTGCATGTCTCATGATATCAAAACTACCCACCAAGCCTCATGTCCTGTCGGTTGATTCCTTCTGGGTGCAACTATTTGTGCAATTATTTTTTTTTTGGCGATGTGTGCATAGACTGCATCAAGTTTTGTGCATGCATTTTTTGATTCAGAGTCAAGATGCAAATCAATTGAGGGCAAGTCAGTCAAGAAACCAATATCGGACATATTGATTTCACAGAGCAACAAATGATCAGTTACAGGCCACTAAAATAATGCATGTGTACAGTCTGCATTAACTTACTTGTATTATGGTCAACATAATAGGCTCCAACTTTGGGATCATAGGCCTCCTCCCAGCCCACAGGCAACTCATCTCCAATACAGTCGGCGAAGGTCAGGGGCTTGGTCTGCCTGCAAAACCAAGAACACCACACACCAAGAGCACAGTTAGCAGTCAGGGTTAAGGCACATTCAGTGTTGCAACATAATAACCCATGCCTGGGAATCTTCTGTATGTAGAGGCTGTCACTCGTAGTTGCCACTGCGAAGTGTGAGTATGGGGTGTGTGGGTGTGTGGGTGTGTGTGTGTGTGTGTGTGTGTGTGTGCGCGTGCATAAAGCAAAAGGGGGAGGGGCAGCGGAAGAATGTCTGCCTATTCACCTCTAGGGTGCTTGTCGAGCACAATAGCCGGAAACTGAGGCCTGGCATTCCACAAGTCCTGCTGACCCATCGCCTGGAGGTTTCTGAGGCAACACACTGTGGGCCTCCAAGCCCAGCGCTCAGGACCACAGGGCAGTGGTGTGGACGCGCACAGAGCACCGCTCACACACTTTATTGGTAGTGCCTGCCAGCTATGCTAACAAAGCATGCTGGCAAACCTTCAAACGCAAGCTATCACCTTTTTGGAACTTTTGGGAACAGCTAGATGGGATACTGGATAGCAATGAAATAGCCTGCTCATTAAGCTTTCAAAGGTATGGAGATTACTCTCTTCGGGTTTGTAGGTCTGAAGACGCAGGGAACGTGAACACTGGCTGAACAAAGGCTACGTGATATTGCTACATTCTGTGATCGCAGTATACGTTGCAGTGAAAACTTTGTGAAATCCTTTCGGCTTTACTTAAAAGCAACAAAAAAGCAAAAAAGTTTTATTGTTGTAGTACCAAAAGTTCGATTGGTCTTTGCAATTTATACATTAAGGGACTTCCTGGTATCTGACACGATATTGCCACACACGATATTGCGATATGCTGTACCAGTTTTCCCACCACCCCCTGCTACAAAGTATTAAAGATACTTGATGGATAAAATTACCTTTTATGACACAAACCAAGGTGAGAAATACTAAAATAATCACACTACAACTACTACAGTATGTAAGCTACACAATGTGCCACAAAATACATCATCCTCCACAACAGAGAACCAACAGAAACAGATTCCATGCTTTCTTGGTTATACCTTTTTTTTAAATGCATTTGTTGTATTTTGTGGATGAAACAGGATGATCACGTGTGATCAAACCAGTAGTGGAGAAGTTTGAGCACTGTACTCTCTTAATACTGAACATGAGCAAAATAGTTCCTCGCAGCAACCATTTCCATTCCATCTAGTGCTGCACAAACTTCTGCCAGCGAAGGAACAGCGTTCTTATTCACTTCCATGTTCCTTGCCTTCATTTTCATTCACATTACTTGTTAAGGGACCCACATCCCAGATTTTAATTATTTGGATTGTTTCTCCTTGAGGTTCACTCATAACATTTGTGTGGTTTTATGTACCAAACGTGGACACAATTCAGTTTACAGTACATGACTGATTTTAAATACAACTTCATTGGTTAGAATGAAACAGGCTGATCTAAAATAAGTAGGCTCTGTTCTGATTGGCTGCCCTGTATTGAGCCTCATTCAGAAAAGCACTCAAAAGTGATGGTGAACCTATAAATGTGGGATTATTAACACCTATCTTGCATTATTTTGACCAAAAAATGAATTGGCTTTTCTTGAATTCCATAAATACCTCGATTCATCAACACACCCATAGAAACAGTCATCTGGAACTGGCCAATATGCTCACAGCAGACAGTTTAAAAAAAAAGAAAAGCACATTGTGACTGATTAGAGACGTTATTTGCATACTGCAGAGGGCAACTTCACAACGTTTAACAAAGGGAATTTTGTGCAGTCTCAGAATGGAGCTAACCACAGTGCACCACGGTAATGTCTGTGTGTGGATATTTAAGTTCCAGTAAGCACCGAGCCTCTAGCTAGAAGCAGCAATGCAATTCTACCCTCAACTTCCTACTGAGAAAGCTGCTGTATACAGGATTAGACGTGAAATGGAGGACCTTGGCTAACCCTGTGTGCTCTGGAACCCAGACCACTCATCACAGCAGGGCATTTCCAGCAGGCAAGCAAAGGAACTCTTTGGTAGAAACGGTGTTGGGATCCCTTTAAAGTCAGAAAGTACATTAAAATAAAACCAACACTTTTCCCAACGCCATGCCAACCTGCTTGCTATACCAATAAGTCCTGTTATTCTGACAAATACAGCAAATTAATGATGGCCAACACAGCATGGGGTGCAAAACAGGATGCTTTCCTAATCACACAGCATACTGAAGACTCATTTTGCTCAGTGTTTCGTATATAATTCGGAGGAGAAGGAATCTGGCTTCTGCCTAATCCCCCTTGACTTTTGCAGCAAGTTGGGAGATGTTGTCGTCCGCCTCGGCTCAGGACTTTTAGAGAGTGTGAAACTGAACCGGCTCCTTTTTCTCTTTATGAATAATGAAAAGGGAGGCAGAGACCCCCTTGGCCTGTTCTAAATTTAACTCAGGAGACGAGGGAAAGCATCTCAGATGCTAACAAAGGAGGAGGCTGCATGGCAGATCCCATTATTCCTTTCTTTATCTCTCCACTGTGCTGATGCAGGGCTGTGATCACGACTGGCTCGGCGGCTGGTGGATGCTGATAGCTTGCTCCAGATCTCATTAATCTCTGTGCCCCATTAGATATACCCTGCCTGGCTGAGATCTTAAATACAGAAAGATGAAAGGCAGTATATCAGCAAAGACTTCTCCGATAGGTCTTTCAGTATGGGGCCATTGTAATTGGATAATCCTGTCAAAACAACGTAGAATGACTGTTTACAAATAGTCAAAACACTGCAAACAGTTAAACATGCATGTCTCCACACAATAAGGCTTACTGTGAGCCATTTTAGGTATCAGTTTACACAATTTAGAACGAATCAACCGACAGAAATAAACGTGTGGTTAGGTCTGACATCGTGAGACATGCTCATAATTCAAGTTTCACACTCAGCCACACATGTGACGTAAGCAGGGACGGGCCTCATCGATGTATCTGACTGACTCGACAGATATTCAGACATTCTCAGACATTCAGTGAGCAATGATGACCATCATGAGTCATCCTGTTAGTGCCAGCACCACTGGGAGACGGCTGCACGGCACAGGACCATATGCATAGACTGTTAAGATGACGACAGTCCTTAACACCACGTCAACGTCACTAAAGACTGCAATGGTGTCGTGCCAGACTGTCATGGAGTGACTCAGAATGGCAGCGGGGCATCTTCAGTGACGAGTCCCGCTTTTCTCTTGGTGGAGACGACCAACGAAACCGTGTGTGGAGGGCCTGTGGTCAGCACCAAGATGAACGGTTTGTTGTCACACGTCCAGAAGCCCTGGTGTCACTCTACCTCTACCACAAAATCTGCAGGAACTGTATGAGAATATTCAAGCTGCATGGGATGAATTATCAAAGGACACCATTAAGAACTTAGACTAGTCTAGACATGTTGGGTGTCTAAACTTTGCTTCTCTGTTCTGCACTGCAGCTACAAGGCTAAAGTAGCCTACAAACTTAGTCCACACTACTTGGCACTATGGCTATTAAGAAATTAGCATAATCGTCTAGAAAGATAAAGCTAAAATTCAAGCTTAAGGCGGTTGCTACTACTATGTGTAGTATATTAACTATACAACTTACGGTACCACTTTAAAATAAGGCTACCCTTAGAAAGGGTTTCTGCATGGCTTAAAATTAGGTTATGAAAGGTTATTAGTCAGGCCATAAACACTTCACAAAATATTAATAAGCACCTGTAACGCCTTAATAAAAAGAGCTAAAATGAGCTCTTCCACATAATGAATATAAACGTGTATTGAAGCTGACAGGTTTAATAGTGCCTGATGGAAAGTAAGTAAGCTAACATCAAAATCTGAGTTTTTAAAAATGTGGGTTCACTGTTAGACTAACAACATGTCAGTGTTGTCCTTCTTATTTATGTGCTGTAACAGCTTTTTAATGATGTTACGGTGTTCATGATCAAATTAAGAACTATTTAAAAAAATCTTTAAAGCTTTATTAGGGTAGTCTTATTCTAAAGTACTTCCAACTGTACCTATAAGAATGGACAAAAGTATGTCATGCACAGTCAGGAACTTCCTTAAATACTTATGGTAGTTTTTGTAATTATTTAGGAATGCAGTTTAGCTAATTGGTAAAGATCAAGCTGCCGCTTCTTAGCTACGTCCAAAAATTTGCCCAGTACAAATCTAACGCTGGCAGCATACTTCATGTGAAAGATGGGCCAAAGCAAAAATACATATTTTTGGTCGCAATGACGAAGTAATTTGATTTGTTACTGTGTGCACCAGCTGCTAACTCCTAACCACCATAGTGTGATCTCACTGTGACTGGGTTACATGCCTTACGCTTGGCATATAGTCACGTTTGGCAGCAGTTGCTTAGTTCTTTTGTCGTTTGAACACTGGCAGCTTAATGAGGCAAACCACTTACTAGATTAGTACTCTGTGAATCATCCGATGCGCCAGTCACTGTTCCGGTTTCCATTGTATTTCACATTGGGAATACAATAGGGGTGAAAGAATGCAACGTGAAATTGTGATGCAGAATTGTGACAATGCATCATGGGCATTTCGTTAATTATGACACCTAATGCAGCCGCACTGGTTGAACACCAACATTTGTAAGCAATCAGCAACAACTCACTCCAGTGCTCCTCCCGCCTCCTAGCTCTAAAATTCTGTCCAAAATATCCTATCAGTACTGAATAAAGAAGAAGAGTATGAAGAAGTGTATTGTGAACTGAAGTTTTGCTCATATTTACAAGTATCTATGTATGTTACCCTGAACCGCGAGTGCCTGAACATGGGCACAAGCACTGTTAGGGACGTAACTGTGAAGGCACAGATCGCACGGCTGCACCAAGGATTCACTAGTCTATCACTAGGTTCAGAAGGTTCACTAGTCTATCGGATGCTAGATAATTCCAGAATTTCTTTCACCAATAACATTTTGTCACATCATCCACTGAGGGGAAAAAAACTCTTTGTTGTGCAGACACTATGTGTGTCCCAATTCGGAAGGATGCAACCTTCAGAGGCTGCAAAAAGACCAACGGCGTCACAGAGCCGCGACCAGGCCGAGAAATGCATCCTTCTTTCCATTGCAGCGAAGGATTCAACAGGTGCATCCTTCAGCAGCCAATATACCCCAAATTTCATTGCACACTGGTGTGTCCAGTTTTGCTAGGTGACAGGAGCAGCGCTTCGGGGCGCTACAGTAAGGGCAGGAACAGCAGAGCTCTGACCCAAACAGGAAATCCACTGTAGAGCAGCCTTGGCAGTCTACGATGTCCAACTCAGGGGCTGTATCCTTTGAAGGACGCGGTCTACAAAGGTGCAGCCCCTGAATTGGGACACAACTAAACGAGTCCTCGGTAGTATCCAAAGTGATACTTGTATGCTCTGTTAGCACATTAGCACACCCAAAGAGGTACAATAAAACATGTTGAAGTTTGCTCCTCTGCATGTCACTACATTTTTAAGCAACTCCAGCCACCTTAAATATTTATCCTACAGCCCTATGTATCTGTCAGTTCCTTTCTTTGCATTGTTTTTTCCTTCTCTGTGGTTAACCAGACATCCATTCGCAAATTGTTACAGAAACTCAAACAGCAAAATTAACTGGAAGGCACATCCCAACTCCAGACACCAATGCGTTTTGGCTGATCAGCTACATTTGGTGATGGTTGACCAAATCAGATTTTCCAACAAGTATTTTTAAATCTATGGTTAGTTATCAGGTTCAGTCCTCTTAATTAGGCTTCATTTCTAAAATATAAATGTGTCAACACTGGGAACATGCCTCATAACGACAATTAAATAATGACCATCAGTGAAACAATAACTCCACCATGATCAATCATGGCCCATGCAAGGGTTAAGTGGTTGTGCAGTGCAATCAACGAGCCAAGAAGTTCAAGATCAAGATCAATTCCTGCACTGCGGCTGGGGTACTGCTGACAAACACCGTCCTCCTCTCGTTCCCCCAAAAGCTGCTGCAGAGGAGCGAAGGGAACCCCTGTGAAGTCAAACACTCAGGACCCGTGCTCTAATGCAAACTGACAAAGCGCGCGGCCGAGTGCAAACGCGGGGCATAGCTAAACGATGAGTCAGGCACTTTCATTCAGCACACTCTATAAATTCCCTGTGTCATTTATGAGGCTCCAACTAGCGTTGCACCGCGCTCAAGGTCCAACAATAAAAGGCCGCTGCACCCCTGACGACGGCCCAGCTCCTATCGGAGCGAGAGATAACATTCCATTTACCTGAGCGAATGTTTTCAGTGCGTCACGGTGAGGGAAAATAAACAATGCAGCCCTGTGTGGAATGCAAGTGCTGCCCAGGGAAACGCTTTGTCTTGGGCGACTTGTCATGTCGATAATGGCTCGTCTTATAATCATTATTCATGCAGGAGCCGTTTCATTTGTTTGCAGGTTATTGCGCTGCACCGTGGCACGGCCGTGTAATCTTATCACCCCCTCCCTCCTTCTGAAATATTTCGGACAGAGCCAGGCACCAACTGGCACTAGAACGGCTTAAAAGAGGAGATGAAAACCAGTACAGCCCAGGTGTGCCTCAAACGAGGGAGTCACTAAGCACTCTGGAATTTGCACTGTGCTTTATTCTGGAATCCAACTGTGGTTGGAACAAAGCAACCAAGAGAAAACTTGTATATGCATCACTGCCACCTTCACTGTAGCACTGCAAGACGAATTCATGTTATATTCATAGTCAAAATACAATCTTAGAGAAGCCTTCCCGACTTCTTTTGCATCTGAAACTCATACATTCAGCTATTCATGACCTTAAAACTGTATTTTCAGGAGCTCAAGATAAAACAGAATGATGCAGGGAGAGAGAGTGTGTGTGTGTGTGTTGGGGGTGGGGGGATAGGCGCGTTTGGCACCCAAAACATATTCAACAAACAGCACAGCAAACACTCTAAAGCAAACTTCAGGGTTTACTCAAACAGGACTAAGTCAACCTCCACAGCCACTTAAGAGGTGAGGTAGGCCAATCATAAGAGTGCTCACGACAACACTTGAGGATGAGCTAGTGCCTCTGTGGTGATGTAATTTTCCAGCCTTTGGAATTAACTGTCAAATGGGATCTCATTATGTTCAAGCAGCTACCTATATCTCTGTTATCTTCCCTGTTGGGTCCGAACCTTCCTTTTTCCCCAGCTTTGTTCCTGTTTGGAGATTTCTCTATTCCCAACATAAATATCAGTGGGAGGAAAGTAATAGTGGCTGTCAGTCCTGCGACTCTAAAACTTCAGTTTGTGCCCGTCTGTATGGTGTAGTTCTTTTCGGACGCTGGAGCGGGCCTCTGCTAGGATGCAGGGAGTCCACCACTGAACAGTGGTCTGAAGAAAGGCTGAACAATTTGGGAAGAATATATAATATTCTTGCAGTTCTTCTGATCAGTATTGCAACTGCAATAAACTGCAGTTATTTTCTGTTATTTAGTCAGTAAGAAAAGACCATCCCTATTCTCAGTTAGCTGTGGTTGTGATGTCAGAGAATATAGTTGTTTGGCTGCCTCTGATTGGTCCAACTCATCTACAGGCAGTTTACAAGCTCTGAGATTAAGTTAATGTTCCCCATATTATACAAAGATTTGATGAAATAGCCTATCATTTCAAATGCAGCTCTTGCGATTTGAATATTGCACTCTTATAAATTGCAATTTTGAAATAGAACCGATTCATCTTTCAGCCCTAATCTGAAGCCACTGATTTAGTTAAAGATGTATTTAACCAAATTTGAAGATGTATGTAGTGCTATTTATTTGTTTACATGTTTATTTTATTTAGCTTTCTCCCTCTCTCTTTCTTTCTTTATCTGTACTTTAAAGTGTAGTAGCAGTGTATCTGTGTATTTCTTGTTTTATGTTGGAAAAACTCTAAAAACATATGTAGTAAAAAAAAAAAAAAAATCTTGAAGGAGTTACACTTGCACGTTGAAAGAGAATTTCACTAATCTTCCCAAATTTCTGCATAATTTAATCAATATCATTGATGGTTTAACTGAACGGAAGCTACGAAATTCTGAGTGATTTGAAGCAAAATTTTAAGAAAATTACAAAAACCAACTGATTTTTTTTTTGGTAATTACTTGGTGTTGGGTGCCCTAAATTTAAAAGGCTTGTAAGAAAATATTTAAAACACTTGAGTGTCGCAATATCATGTTTTGTGATGCTGTATTGATTCACAGAGAATTCATTTTTAAATTAACAGTCTGCATGCAAAGATTTGTGGTAAAAAGAGGTTCACTGCTGTGTTCAACCCTCAGACCACTAGACCAGTGTTTCTCAACCCTGGTCCTGGAAGCACCCTGCAGCATATTATAGTGGATTTCCTGCTTTAACACACTGAAAGGGCTTGTTAATGAACTGGTAAGTTAAATCAGGTGTGTTGGGAGCAGGTAAAGCACAAAAACGTGCAGGGCAGGGTGCCTCCAATACTAAGGTTGAGAAACACTGATCTAGACCAAAGCATTGCAATCCATCTCTAACCATCAGACCCTTCCTCTCCAGTGTACATGAGTAGCATGTGGACGCACTGCTAACGTTAGCATTAGCAGCCATCAGCTGGTGGATGGTGGTGTTTTTGACCCAAGAGAGTTTCCCTGAAATTAGACTTACTAAAATATACACTCACCATCAAAAAAAATAGTTGCACAAATAGCTGCACCCAGAAGGAATCAACCGACAGGAATAAAACCCGGTGGGTAGGTTTGACATTGGAAGACATGCGAATGATTCAAATTTCACACTTGGCCGCACGTGACATAAGCAAGGACAGGCCTCATCACTGTACCTGACTGACCCAACAGCCACAAAAGCAGCAAGCAGTGATGCCCTCCATGAGTCGTCCTGTTAGTGTCAGCACCATTGGCAGACAGCTGCACACGCAAGACTACATGCATGCAGACCATTACAACATCTGCCCTTAACACCACGTGCCATGTCCAGAAGGCCTGGTGTCACTCCACCTCCACCCCTACCACAGAATCTGCAGGAACTGTGTGAGAATTTTCAAGCTGCATGGGATGGATTATCACAGGACATCATTAGGAAGCTCTGCAACTCCATGCTTAGACGTCTGGCATGTTGTGTTAGCCGTACTGAGAGACACTACTTCTATATTTGTAGCTCAATAAATATTGCCCATATCAGTCTAAATTTATCCCCATTTATTGCTCCTGGTTTTAGAAAAAATGTTTCAGACCCAAACTAAATGCAGAAAATAATGTCTATGGTCTCAGAGAACATATTCATAATCATTTGTGTAGGAACTTTCTGTGCAGCTTTCAGAGACAGTAAATGCTTAAACCTTTCCTTCTACCACCACTGTGAACAACAGAGCCTTGGCAAGTTTCTCTAAAAAGAATGGAGATAATATAACAGATCATATAAATGTCTTCTTAAGCATGCAATTTCCATAATTACACGTTTTTGAGACCTACCAAAAAGACTTTTATGCTTTCCTGTCTCTATTCACTAATTCAAACCCATTCAATCACACAATGTCACACAACCTGGTCCAACATTCAAAGTCATTATGGAGTGTTTCTATGAAACAGGGTAGCAGTTTGGCACAACGCTTCAGGCAGAACAATGATTAAGAAAACAAACTGCTGCTCAGATTCTTGTAAGCCACTTATTAACTGTCTGTGAAATACAGCAGCAGATGCAAACTAATGGCTCTCCACTGCTCAACTAGTCTTGGCACTTCTTAAGCACGAACGGCAATTCCGGATTGCTTCTTTATTGACATGTAAACTACACAATCAGATTCTTTTTTTTGGTGGGGGGAATTAACGCACATGGCAACCTTAACGGAGCACTCCAACTGTTGCTCAGCAGGGGGAACACCAGCAGGGATGTGTTGAAGAGGTGGGAGACAGGGAGACAGTGACAGATTTGGGTCAGGATTTGAAACGTTGGTAAATTTTAATCAGCTCCTTTGATGCAAGATGTTGGTGCACGGACTGCACGAGCGTTAACGCAATGGCTTGAAAGCCTTTTTTATCCAGCCTTTCTATGCGGATCCTTGGGGCTGTTGCATGACAGCTTTGCAGCAGCTGAAAGCAGATCTGTTCATACTGGACTGCCTCCATTTTGTCAGAAATAAAATGCTTCTTAATTACAATATGTAAATATCAAAATGAGGTCACACAGATGTGCCGGAGCTCCTACACACTGTAGCAGCAGCTCTGGTCTTTGGAGGCCTGAGGTCCGGGCCCAGGGCTCACGGACGGACAAGTAAAAATGTGCATATGTGGCTGGTATTTACCCGTCCTTGTTAACGTTTGCAGAGCTGTGTGGTGCACTTTGACCTTGTTGTGCACCTTGGCATGCAGTGAAAGGGATTTGGAAGAATCAGCCTTCGTTGTTGCACGCCTCTACGGGCAGCGCTCATGCCGCACTTTTAGGAATGCGTTCTAGGTACTTGTTTACAAATTTCTCCCATCTTGGTTTCCTGGCTACAGCCAAACCTGTTGCACCACACAAAGGGAGAAATATGTGGTCCGATCATGTTCCAATTCTATGAGCCGAGAGGGAGGAATCGACGACGGGGATTGGTCAGGGCTAAAGTGGTTGGGATACAGCAGCAATCCAAAACAGAAAGGAAAAATAACACTCAGTGTACCCGTTCTGCAAAGCTAATCTGAACCCATGCAACATGATCCGAGTCGGTGAAGCTTGAAAATTCCCTAATAATCTCAGGCATTCCAACAAAGATTTTGTGCCCAAAGTCCAAAGAGACTTAAGTTAATGGCAAACCGAAAAAGAAAACTGCTGGGTGGTTATGGAAGCATGCACTGTTGAACATTCCAAAAATATATATATATGAATGTGTGGTTCATTTCCTTACAGTGCAAGGAACTTGGAACTTTGGAGAAGTAAGACGTGCGGCTAAGGAAAAGGGGGTGGTGTAGCAGGAATGTGGTGGATGAGCTGGAGCATGATTCATGTATGACTAGACTGCAGAAAACTGGTCAGCAGAACTGAAACAGCTTTCTTTGCAGAAGCAGGCAGGAAATTCCAGACACAAAGAAATGCAAAGGAAAGGGAATACTGAATAACAAGTTGAACTGAATTCCCAGCCCACCACCCACAAAAAAAGACTTCTCTGTCTATATCATACCTATCCCTGGGGTCAATCCAACTGGTGGTGTGGTTGATGTGGTCAATGTAGTAGACCTTCCCGTCAAAATCTCGGGCTTCTTCCCAACCCTCTGGCAATGGTAACTCCTTCCTTGGCATGACCAACTAGTCTCCATGTAATATGCCCTCCAAGCCTTCTAAATGGATTTGAAAGCGAAGCATGTGTTGTTGTTGTTGTTGCTGTTTACATCCAATGCTAAAGCAGCGCCCAAGTGCCATTAACCGACGAGGAGCGCGGCGTGTCCAACAAGCTGAGGATAATCCATCCCGTTTCACAGTATTCCAGTCGGTATTCCTCAGTGTCCGCTACAGCCTACAACGGAGCATCCTCGTCCACCATGCCGCACAAGTTCCCCGCCGGAGTTCTCCTTCTAGCTGCACACTTTGCGCCGCAGTTCTGCATTATCAAACACAGAGAGCTCGGCTCATATGGGCTGGCGAAAATCGGCTTTAACGTCCATACAGAAACTTCCAGAAACAGAAAAAAATATGTCCACAGAAAGTTCGTGTGCTTTTAAGGAAAAGCGATTACAAAGTCCAAACCCAATTCGAGCAGAACTTCGGAGAAACTTTAAAAAAAAAAAATAATGAGAATAATATAGTATTACACTAAACTACATATTCTCTGCTCATCCGGACAGCACAGAGAAAAGCACCTCAGGGAAGACACAAACACAAGCCGGAGTTTTCGCTCAGTGCCCGGCCACCATATTTAGCTAACGTTAGCGACAACTACGCTAGCCTGTTAGCTGCGCTGAGGGGAGACCTCGCTGGTTTGGCTCGAAAACAGTTAGCTCGCAGCTCCACACAGGGCTAGTCCGTGTCTACCTCCTCTTCTCCGGTGCCTTCGCCTAACACACTGGCTCTTCGAGACGACTTCTGTAGAAATTCGCCGCTTTAATTCGCATATTTGTCCTCCAGCGCGCTCGTTCCCTTTAAGTGGCGGTGCTTCTCCCTCAGCTCCCAGCCAAGCTCGGTCGCTATGCTGCGGTTGGGCGAATGACGTCATACAGGTGCCTACCGTATTCCTCCTAATAGCGGGAACGTCGACGGTTAGCTACCTGTCCACGTCTCCGCGGTTCTAGCACATTTACTTACTTTTTAGGATGCAGTCCTATTTCTAAAGGGTTCTAGATAGCAGCAAAGAATCATAAGACGAGATAAGTAAGTAAGTAAGTAATAATAATAATAATAATAATAATAATAATAACAATAATGAGTAACAATAATTAATAATAAGTAATTATAATAAGACAATCAAGGTGATAGTAATAAGATATGTAATAAAATATTATTATTGTAATTATTATTATTATTATTATTA
>CM067487.1:11746791-11938658 GCA_034552555.1 Semaprochilodus insignis | reverse complement strand
TCCGAGTCCGTAAGTTTCTCTACAAAGGGACCATTTCACACAAAATTATAGAACTACCCTTCAAAGAAGGACACCATTAAACACTAGCGCACTAATGTCGTAGTCAAGATCGCATCAAAGATGACGCAATATAATTAATATAACTATATAAATTATATCTAGTAATATTAATAGTTATAATTATATATGGTAATAAGTAATATTACGTATAAACAATAATGTGTAATATATTTTTTTTTACTACAACAATGTTTTTAAAGTAGTTGGGACTCAGGGCAAAAGGTAAATAAAAACAGAATGCAATGACGTGCAAATCATTTACACCATATATTTAATTGGAAATAGTATGAAGACGATCAGATGTTAAAACTGAGGGCATTTTATGTTCTTTGAAAACAATTATGTCCATTTAATCTTTTATACCTGCAGCATATTTCAAAAAAGTTGGGATATTAGCAGCAAAAGACTGGCAAAGTGGTGTAATTATGTTAACTGGTAACAGGTCAGTAACATAACTGGATATAAAAGAGTCTTTCAGAAGTAAAGATGGGGAAGGGTCACCGCTCTGTGAAAGACTGCACCACCAAATAGTGCAGCAATTCAAGAAGAACGTTTCTCAGCCTAAAATAGTAGTAAAGAACTGGAAGGTGATCATCATCTACACTACATACTATCATTCAAAGACTCAGAGAATCCGGAGAACCTCTGTTTGCAAGGGACAAGGCCCAGAACCAGTACTGGATTGTTGTGATCTTCGGACTTTGAGACAGTACTTCATTAAAGAGCAGAGACAATTCTGGAGTGCAGTCACAATATGGGATCAGGAACACTTTCCAACACCATCACCTGTGAACACAGCTCATCACTGCTCCACAAATGCAAGTTAAAACTTCATCATGCAAAGAAGAAACCAGAAATAAACAGATGTAGATACACTGCCTAGATTCTCTGGGCCTGAGCTCATTCAAGATCGTCCTCCAGTCTAAAGAGTAGAGGAACCATCTGGTTTGTTTTCACCACACAGTATAGAAGCCAGCATCAGTGGTGGTATGTGTGGGGGCAATGGTGTGAAGTTAGAGCATTAGTCTGCATCTGTGAAGCTCCATTAATGATGAACAGTATGTACAGGTTTTGTAGAAGCTATGTTGCATCCAGACAACGTGTTTTTCAGGGACCCTGTCCCAACTTTTCTGGAGAAAGATCTCAAAAAACAATTATTTTTCTCAGTTGCAACATTTGGTATGTGGCCTTTAAACTATTTTCAATTCATGGTAAGGTATAAATGATTTATAAATCATTGCTTTCTGATTTTGGTTATATTTTGCATATTGTCAGCAATTTGGTTGCTGTTTTGGGTTGTTACTAAAACACATGACATCCAATTCAACTAACCGGTCAAATCTTTGCAAGCTGAGTCATGTAGGAGAATTGAATTCCACAGGTCTTCAACGTCTCGTACTAGTCAGTCCAGTAAGGCTCTCTCCCAAAGTAAATAAAGGGCAAGTCTCCTTATCAAATCCATCACTCATACAGCATCAGGAAACCATTAGGCTACTCCCCACCAAGATAACAACATCCTGACTTTGTGCTCTCATGACCAACTTAAGGCCTGTGCACAGATATTTTGGAGGAGAGATTCAGGGGAATAACGGGGCAACCTGAACAAGAACATACAGCTCTGGAAACATTTAAGAAACCACCTCAAAATGATCAGTTTCTCTAGTTTTACAGTTTCTGGGTTTGTGTTTGACCAAAATGAGCAGTTCTGTTTTAATCTGTACACTACTGGAAACATGTCTCCCAAATTCCAGATCAAATATTGTATTTTAGATCTGTTTATTTAGAAAATGACTAATGACGCCTCCAGAAGCCTGTTTTTTGAACCATGCTCGCTGTGCATTTCACCCCAGCCACCGCTCGCCAGTCTTTCTGTAGGTCACTTGATGTCATCTTACGGTGGTTAAGTGACATTGGAACGAGGTAGTGCTCATCACGGTCAGTAGAGAGTGGTTTCCGCCCTCTGCCAGTCTGTAGCTGTGTTGTCCTGTGTGTTTGCTGCTTGACCTTGTTCTTCTGAACCAGTCGCTCACTGTATCTGACCGAACCTTCTGTTCCTCACTAAGAACCTGCTGTACATGTGGAGATGCTGATTTAAGAAGAAGCTTATTTATTTCCAGAGCTGTACATACATATTGTGGACATCCAAAAGAGAGAGTTTAATGACATTACAGAGGAAAATTAATACTGTGTTTTAAATTTTGGAAAAAGCAGCCTAAAATATTTACACTATTTCCTGAGCAGGGATTTGAACCCTTATCTCCAGCCCACAAGGATGTAATGTTACATGAACTTTACCTGAGAAGGGATTTGAACCCTCATGTCCAGACCACATACAAGTAACATTACATGAACATTACCTGAGTATGGATCTGAACCCTCATTTCCAGCCCACAAGAAAGTAATATTACCTAAGCAGGGATTTGAACCCTCATGTCCAGCCCACAAGGAAGTAACATTACATGAACATTACCTGAGCAGGGATTTGAACCCTCATGTCCAGCCCACAAGGAAATAACATTACATGAACATTACCGGAGTATGGATTTGAACACTCGTGTCCAGCCCACAAGAAAGTAATATTACCTCCGCCGGCATTTGAACCCTCATGTCCAGGCTGCAAGGAAATAACATTACCTGATCAGGGATTTGGATCCTCATGTCCAGCCCACAAGGATGTAACGTTACATGAACATTACCTGAGCAGGGTTCTGAACCCTCATGTATAGCCTCTAAGGATGTGACGTTACCCATTCCACCTTAAATGGTTCAGCAGTTATATTCTGGCACTTCAGTTCCTTGTTTAGATTTTCCCATTGCACCTTAAATGGTGCAGCAGTTACATTTTGATGCTTCGGCATCTTGTTCAAAATTTTACCATTCTACCTTAAAAGGGTAAAGCGCTGTCCAGTGCCTCAGGTCATTTGGCACATTTTTCCGTTCCACCTTAAAAGATGCAGCAGTTAGGCTACATTTAGACACCTCTGCTTTTTGTTCAGATATGCTCATTCCGCTTTAAATGGTGCAGGAGTTACAATCGGAATGTAACTACAGAATCATTTACGGTGGAACAGGAAAACTTTAACCTTGTCAGCTCTCCGAGATCTGTCCACCATTGAAATGCCTCACTGATGTTAATACAGTTCTTCATCCCTGCATGATCTAACTTCTTCCACAGTCTTTGTTCTTCAGATCATCCCTTCGGCTGTTTCTTTGCCTTCTCACTGGCTTGACAATGCATGGAGCTCAGTAGCTGTTTTAGACTAGAAGCATTTCAGACACTCAGTACAATTAGCTGCACCCAGAAGGAATCAACCAACAGGAATGAAACTTGGTGGGTAGGTTTGACATCCTTGTAGGTAGGTTTGACTTGCTCTGCCACGCATGTAATGTAAGCAAGGATGGGCCTTATCGTTGTACCTGACTGACCCAACAGCCACGATTGCAGACATCCAGTGATCAGTGATGCCCTCCATGAGTCATCCTGTTAGTGCCAGCACCGTTGGCAGACGACTGCTGACGCAGGACTACATGCACGCAGACCATTATGACGACTGGCCTTAACACCACGTCAGCGTCGTCAAAGACTGCAATGGTGTCGTGTCAGACTGTCATGGAGTGACTCAGAATGGCAGCGGGTCATCTTCGCTGACGAGTCCCGCTTTTGTCCTGGTGGAGACAACCAACGAATCCGTGTGTGGAGGCACCGTAATCACCAGCAAGATGAACAGTTTGTTGTCATGCATCACATGTCCAGAAGGCCTGGTGTCACTCCACCTCCACCCCTACCGCACAATCTGCAGGAACTGTGTGAGAATATTCAAGCTGCATGGGATGGATTATCACAGGACTCCATTAGGAACCTCTACAACTCCATGCTGAAACATCTGGCATATTGCGTTAACAAACATGGCGGCCCGACGCCACACTGAGAGACACTACTTCTGTATGTGTAGCTCAATAAATATTACCCATATCAGTCTAAATTTATCATCATTTATTGTTCCTGGTAACCTTTATGTTCCTTCCCAATAGCACTGCAATCCCACACTTATTAACATCACTTACTGCACCTTTAAGTATCTATGTGCTGAGATGCTTTCGGGAAACCGAGTCATGATTTGTTTTTGCATAGCGGACAAGGTTCTGTGTGTCGATGGCTTGTCTTTTGAACACGAGGGCAGTAAGAACCACTAGTGAAGAACAAGTTCTTGTGTCCTCTTTAATCAGAGGCCGTTGAATGTTTCGAGCGCTGCTGGTGTAGGCAATACTGAAGCTGTTCTGAGCTCCAGTGCCAAGAACCTCCCGCCCGGCACAGTTTCAGGTACCCAGTTTTCCAGCTCATGAAGGGCTTGATAATTACCTGAGCAGCTGGATCAGATGGGCAGGGAATAGGTAAAACTGTGCAGGGCAGGGGGTCCCCAGCACTGGAACCAGAAACCAGAAAAGACGTAAAGTACGTCATTCTAGAGAAACCTAAAGTCAGGATTGTCCACAGTGGTGGTGACAGGAACCAGAGGTCTGCAGTGTTTAATTCAGCTCCATTACGGAAAGTTAAAACATGATATATTTAGAAATATGCTGACTCATTTGGTGGAGTGTTATAAGGCAAAATAGCCCCAAGATAAAATGTTGTTAGGGATTTAGCTCTATAATATCATCATCAGCATCATATACAAAGCTCAGACAGCATGTGTACGTTTACACTGGACATTATGGACAGGAAAAAGATTTACTTAGATGTACTGTGTTTCGGGTTAAGAGAATGATTTTTAAGGAGACGTTTCTCAAATCCAGTATCAAACTAAATAAAAAATCTTATCACTCATTAATAAGAGTCGGTTCGGTAACGGAATCGAATGTCTTATTAAAAAGAATCAGTTCAAGGAAAACTGAATCGAACGTCTCATCTTGTGTTTTAAAGAGTCGGTTCGGTCAACTGAATCGAACGTCTTATAATTTGTTTCAGTTCAAGAAAAACTGAATTGGACGTCTTATCACTTGCTCTGAAAAGTCGGCTCGGTAAACTGAATCGAACGTTTTATTGTTTGTTTTTTCAGTTAAAGAAAAACTAAATCCGCTGTCTTATTACTTGTTATAAAGAGTGGGTCAGGTAAGCGGAATCGAACATCGTATTATAAAGAGTCAGTTCGGTAAAATGAATTGAACGTTTTGTTACTTGTTATAAACAGTCAAACAGTCGATTCAGTAAACTGAATCGAACGTCTCACGGGTACTTGTTGAGCTGTCTCAAGCACCAACGCACACCTTCCCCGGAACGGTATTTGATAGCCACGCCCATTCTCCAGCATAACTGTTGTAGTTCGGTAAACTGAATCAAACGTCTTATCTGTTGTAAAGAGTCGGTTCAGTAACCTTAATTGAACGTCTTATTATAAAGAATCAGTTAGGTAAACTGAATCGCACGTCTTAGCACTTGTTATAAAGAGTTGGTTCTGTAACTGAATCGAACGTCTTATTATAAAGAGTCAGTTCGGTAACTGGATCAAATGTCTTATTTCCTGTAATAAAGAGTCGGTTGGGTAACCTGAATGGAACGTCTCATAGGTACTGGTTAAACTGAATCAAGACCCCCAGCACACACCTCTCCCTGAACGTTCAGGAAACTGAATCGAACATCTCATCACTAGTTATAACGAACACACGCACACACACACACACACACACACTCCTCTTCACCGGTTCTTGATTCCGTCCACAGCCACGCCCCCCTCCTCCACCCTCGACGTATCACAGGAGCAGAAACAGACGGGCGCTCCTCAACACAAAACAAGCGAGGGGGTCACGTGTGCTGGCAACCAGGCGCTGATCTCTCAGCGGCACAGCGCGGTTCTGCCAGCGGCGGCGGAGGCGGCAGCAGCAGCAGCAGCAGCGTCTTCTCTGTTCAGCTTCACTAGCCCGTATGGTTCTGCTCCGGCACATCTCCGTCGCCCTCACCGCCGCGGTGAGCGCCGTCGGAGCCGCTTTGTTCGTGGCCGTGAATTTGTTCTACAAGAGGCGGGTATGGACGCCGGAAGACTACTACGTGTTCAAGGAGGTCGGTGGTGTTTGTTTCTCTTCTGAAGTGTCTCACACCCCGCCTCGGAGTTTCAGGCTCTGAGGTGGAGTGGAGGATGAGGATAACTGACTAGACAATGAAGGAAAGTTTTTTAGCTCCACAGCGGAGGTAAACAGCGGAGACGAGCTGCGGTGTCAGGTTAAATGTGGAAATGTCATTTACTGTAAAGCTGCAGTCAGAGCTCAGTGAGCTGCCGGCTGTCTGAGGAGCAGCGCGGAGATATGCTCTAATCAGGAAGCAGGAAAAACACCACGACATGGGAAACCGGGAACTAGTGCAGCAGCAGGACGGACACTGCAGGCTATTCCTAAAGTTGACCTGTTGCATAATGTCATTCAAAGTTTATCTTGATGGCAGACGGTTATTAAACAATGCTCGTTTATCAGATTGTATTAACACTGGCATTATATCACTGTAGTTAATCATTGTTAATACATCACTTCATGTTTGTTAGTCAATACTTAATGTAAGGTGTTACCCTGTATTATACACTCACCATCAAAAGAATAGTTGCACCCAGAAGGAAGTGTGGGATTGCAGTGCTATTGGGAAGCAAGATAAAGGTTACCAAAAACAGTAAATGATGATAAATTTAGACTGGTATGGACAATCCTGTGTGGTCAAATGCTCTGCTCTGACTGGGTGCCACTGCTTGCCTCTAACCACCACAGAGCTCCTGGCTGTCCTGCACTGTGGAAGCTTGGCCTGCGTCCCGCTGACCGATCCGATGACCCAGCTACTTAATTACAGACTAATCAGACTTTTATTTCTCTATCTTCACTCCTTTCCTTTGCTTGTCTTGTTATCTGGTGTTGACCCGAGGAGGATGGGTTCCCCTTTTGAGTCTCGGTTCCTCTCGAGGTTTCTTCCTTTTAACTGAGGGAGTTTTTCCTTGCCCCTGTCGCCCTGGGCTTGCTTACTGGGGGCTCGGACACCAGATTCTTTGTAAAGCTGCTTTGTGACAACATCTGTTGTAAAAAGCGCTATATAAATAAATGTTGACTTGACTTGACAATATTTATTGAGCTTCACATACAGAAGTAGTGTCCCTCAGTATGGGGTCGCTAACGCAACATGCCAGACATCTCGGCATGGAGTTGTAGAAGCTCCTTATGGTGTTCTGTGATAATCCATCCCATGCAGCTTGAATATTCTCACACAGTTCCTGTAGATTTTGCAGTATGGGTGGAGTGACACCAGACCTTCTGGACATGTGTGGCGTGTGACAACAAACCGTTCATCTTGCTGCTGACCACGGTGCCTCCACACACGGATTCGTTGGTCGTCTCCTCCAAGAAAAAAGCGGGACTCGTTACTGAAGATGACCCGCTGAGTCACTCCATGACAGTCTGGCGCGACACCATTGCAGTCCTTGGTGCTGTTGACGTGGTGTTAAGGTCTGTGTGTATGCAGTCGTGTGTCGTGCAGCCGTCTGCCAATGGTGCTGGGACTAACAGGATGACTCATGGAGGGCAACACTGCTCACTGAATGTCTCCAGTCGTGATTGTTGGGTCAGTCAGGTACAGCGATAAGACCCATCCGTGCCTACATCATATGTGTGGCTGAAGGAGAACTTGAATCATTCGCATGTCTCACAATGTCAGTCCTACCCACCAAATTTCGTTCCTGTCGGTTGATTCCTTCTGGGTGCAGCTATTTGTGCAACTATTGTTTTGATATGAGTGTATGTTATATAATACATTATCAATAATGTGGTCCTAAGTTTTAAATGGAGAAGATTAAGCCTAATAACAGTGCTTGAGACCTGCCTGTAGATGAGTTGGACCAATCAGAGGTAACAGAACACCCATGTTCTGTATACGTAACTTCACAACCATCAAAGCTAATCCCGTAGTCTGATGCGTTCAGTGTTCAAACTAGTGCAAGAAAAAAATATGCATGTTCTGGTCCTCTTTTCCATAAAGCAGCCCTGGAAATAACATAGTTGCATTTAAAGTGCAATCGTAATATTGGCATGGAAAATTGCAATCAGATGATCTCACTGGGCAAAAAATACCTTCATGAGCACCAATAACAGCTGTGATTGGATGTAGCATGTACTGGACAAGTTTCTGGATGTAGCCACATCAATGTTCAGACACTCTTCCATCAAATAATTGAGCAGTTGGTTCAGATTTGGTGGATGCCTTCCCTGGCGTTTTACTGGTTGTTCCAGGTAGTCCCACAGATTTTCAAGAGGGTTCAAATCTGGGGATTTTGTGGTCCAGATGTGTGAATGCTCCTGAATGTTCATCATGCCAATCAGTCACATTTGCAGCCCTGTGAATGTGAGAACTGTCATCTCGGAATACAGGGATAGGAATGTTATGTTCCTCAGTAAGATGATGATGAGCGAAAGGTAAAACCTGGTTGTCCAGCAGCTCAGTGTAAGCACTGTAGTCAAAATGTACTCACCTCAACCAAAAAACCCATTTCTGTATCATTAAAGCACCCTCAGAACATCACAGAGGGGACTTGTTTTTTGTTGGCAGAGCTTATATCCCTAGTTTAATGGAAGTAAACCTGTGTGTGTGTGTGTGTGTGTGTGTGTGTGTGCGTGTGTGAAGTACCTTACTTGAGTTAATGCACCAATATTATGCTCCACAACAGAATGCAGCATATGAATATAAACCATGGTGAGTCTAATACTGGTTTTATTATCTGTGTTGTAAACAATAATAAACACACTAAATGAAAATGAAAATTAGAACACGTGTAATTAAATGTGACATTACTAAAACGTCAGATTTGGCTTCAGAACGCTCTTTCTTATTACCCAACCGGACTAATCCAAGATTGCAAGGCTCTGCGTGATGCATGTGGTTTAGAGACCATACTGAGCCTGCTGTACTGTAATTGCTACTCAGCAAAACTGCCCATGTGTTAACAAAACGTGCACACCTGCATCAGAGCATCTGAATGTCTTTTCCGCTGTTCCTCTCCCAGTTCATCTATTTACAGCACTTTCTTCAGTAGGCTTTGCCACAAAGCTGCTTCACAGGAATCTGGCACCTTGTGACTGAGCCGAGGGCAACATTGCTAGAATTACCAGGTGGAATTCCACTCATTGTCAAAAGAGTAGTTGCAGAAGGAGGTGTGGGATTGCAGTGCTATTGGGAAGGAAGATAAAGGTTACCAGTTACAATAAATGATGATACATTTAGACTGATATGGGCAATATTTATTGAGCTACACATACAGAAGTAGCGTCTTACAGTATGGTGTCGGGCCACCGTCTTAGCATGGAGTTGTAGAGGTTCCTAATGGTGTCCTGCAATAGTCCATCACATGCATCTTGAATATTCTCACACAGGTCCTGCAGATTTTGCGGTAGTGATGAAGGTGGAGTGACACCCTTCTGGATGTGTGACACGAGACAACAAACAGTTCATCTTGGTGCTGGTCACGGAGCCTCCACACACAAATTCATTGGTCGTCTCCACCAAGACAAAAGCGGGACTCGTCATCGAAGATGACCCGCTGCCATTCCGAGTCACTCCATGACAGTCTGGCACGAAACCATTGCAGTCTTTGGTGACATTGATGTGGTGTTAAGGACAGTCGTCGTAACGGTCTGTGTGCATGTTATCCTGCGTCATGCAGCCATCTGCCAATGGTGCTGGCACTAACAGGATGACCCAAGGAGGGCATCACAGCTTGCTTAAAGGTCCGCAATCATGGTTGTTGGGTCAGTCAGGTACAGCGACAAGGTCCGTCTTTGCTTAAGTCACCGAGCATGAAACCAGAATCATTGGCATGTCTCACAATATCAAACCTACCCACCAAGTTTCGTTCTTGTCGATGGATTCCTTCTGCGTAAGCTATTTGTGTGTGCTATTTATTCTTTTGATGATGAGTGTATATTATAATTTACAAGCAAGGTTAAATACAGGCTCGGATCAATAAAGGCCACACATAGCCAAGGCCTGTCGTTAATCTTTCCAATCTGCTGGACACTCGGCATTGTCAACAGCCTCAGTATGCTCAGAGGAGAATGCTAATCACTCAACTATGCAGGTGCCTGATTGGCTGGTGTGTTGCTTGGTTACAGCGAGAGGAAGATCATGTCATTCTTCCTTACTTTCGTGGGGTCTCCTGGCATTGAAAATAAACAGCTGTCACTAGTGACTGCACATTGCACAACCAATTTATATTTCTCTTCTTCTTCTTCTTCTTTTTGGTACACAATTTTTGTCCACTAACTCATCCTGCAGTTTTTCAAGATTTTGAGTTTTTTTCAATTATTATTATATTATTATTATAATGCCTGAGGAGCCAGCTAGCATGTAACTGATGCACCATTTAAGGTGGACCGGGAAAATTCAACCAAAAAGGCAGCTATTAAGAAGCTGACCTCAGCTTCATAGTTTTAATGCTGGTGGTATTTTTGTTCAAGTCACTACCTAGAGTTTTATGTAGGGAGCTTTCTGTTAATATGCACTATGGTAGGATGTTTCGACTTGGTAAAAGCTCTCTGGACAAATAATGAGTCCCTTTGTGATGTACTGGGGGTGTTTTATTTATGTGGAAATGGGTTCTTTGGTTGAGGTGACAGTATGTTTGAACCGCAAGGCCTACATTGAGCTGCTGGACAACCAGGTTTTGCCTTTTGCTCATCATCATCTTACTGAGGAACATAACATTCCTATCCCTGTATTCCGAGATGACAGTTCTCACATTCACAGGGCTGCAAATGTGACTGATTGGCATGATGAACATTCAAGAGCATACACACAGCTGGACTAGCCTGCAGAATCCCCAGATTTGAATCCTCTTGAAAGTCTGTGGGACTACCTGGAAAACAACCAGTAAAACACCAGGGAAGGCATCCACCAAATCTGGGCCAACTGACCAATTCTTTGATGCAAGAGTGGTTGAACATTAATGTGACCTACATCCAGAAACTTTTCCAATCCATGCCAAATCCAGTCACAGCTGTTACTGGTGCTTGTGAAGGTATCGCATGCTATTAGGTACGTTTCAGTCACAGGTGACTCATTGTTTGTCTGGTGAGCTTATGTCCAACAACTACAGCAATCACAAGTATGGTATTGATTGAAAGTTAAGAATCTGCTCCCAAACAAACAGATTTTTCTGCACTAGTTTCAATGAGTTATTAATGAAATATAGTTTATACTGAATAACACCAGGCTTTTGTTGTTGCCAGTGATTATGATTATGCTTATTGGCTTAATCAGTGAGTTAATGTTCTGGTTGCTTATATCTCTTCTCATGTGAACGTGTGTTATTAGGAGGAGGAGGAGCAGAGGGAGAGGCAAGTGCTGGTCCTTGGCTTGGACGGAGCTGGAAAGAGCAGTGTTCTGCAGGGGCTGAGCGGAGTGGCTAGCAAGAGACGATGCAAACCCACCCGTGGCTTCAACTTCATCCGACTCCACACTGCTGACTGCCAGCTGGACTTCCTAGAAAGTAGGCATCAGATGTAGACTTATTAATGAGCATCTTCATTAATAAGTCTGCATGGCAGCCAGCGTCGTCCTCAAACTGTCACATTAGTTATGAAGTAATCAATTCAGCTGCTTTGCCCAAAGGCACAAGTGTCTCTCATGCTGCAGTCAATGGCCACTTTCTACAGCCGTTCTATTTTTGTTGCGTGCCGAGCAAAGCTGCTAATTTGTGTACGGAAACAGACAGCTCGTTCTTTTGCTAATGTCAAACTTGTTTGTTTATTGACTACAACTTAAAAGGCCAGCTAGACAGGCACAGATATACCCGAGTCCTGAGTAAAGACGTAGTTAATGGAAAACCGTTATGACCGGTGTACTTTAGCCCAACCTTAGATCTAGTCAGCGTCTATAAACAAGCCACGGTCTAAGCATAGTTATGGTTAGACTATAGTTATGGAAAATAAACAATCATGTGACTGTCATCTTTTTCTCATCAGTTGGAGGTGGTGAGGACTTGCGCGTGTACTGGGCGGATTTCCTGAGGAGAACACACATCTTGGTGTACGTGGTGGACTCCTCAGACAGAAGCCGACTCCCACTGGCTAAAGATGAGCTCCATCGGTTGCTCAAGGTTGACACTCGACTCCCAGTGGTAATACTGGGAAACAAACAGGTGGGAAACGAACAATATACACCCACCGCCCACTTCATTAGGTACACCTCCCTGTGTCTACACTCATTGTCCATGTTATTAGCTCCACTGACCATATGGGAGCACTCTGTAGTTCTACAGTTACAGACTGTAGTCCATCTGTTTCTCTGTATACTCTGTTACCCTGTTCTTCAATGGTCAGGACCCCCACGGGACCACCACGGAGCAGGTATTATGTGGGTGGTGGATCATTTTCAGCAATTCAGTGACACTTATGTGATGGTGTGAGTGTCCACTCTTGTAGACACCCCTGCCTTGCTGGTCCACCTTGTAGATGTAAAGTCAGAGACGCTGCCCACAGGACGCTGTTGGCTGGATAGTTTTGGTTGGTGGATGATTCTCAGGCCAGCAGTGACACTTAGGTGTCCATCTGCACTGCTGTGTCTGATCCACTCACACCAGCACAACACACACTAACACTCCACCACCACGTCAGTGTCAGTTCAGTGCTTAGAATGATCCAATAACACCTCTGCGAGGGTCCTGTGGGGGTCCTGACCATTGAAGAACAAGGTAATAAAGTATACAGAGAAACAGATGGACCACAGTCTGTAACTGTAGAACTACAACATGCTCCTATATGGTCAGTAGAGCTGATAAAATGGACAGTGAGTTTAGATAAGCGTTAAGTCATTTTTCTAGTCACTTTTGGCTGGATATTTTTGGTGGGCCAGCTACTCAATAATTAGCGACACTGAGGTGTTTAGAGATCTCAGCGTTATTACTGCGCGTGATTGGCTAATACCAGCGCTACTCATATTAGCATGCTACTACCATGTTGACGTCACTGTTGTGCTACTAATGGTCTTCCTGTCACGTTATATCTGGCCAGCACCGTCGTATGGTGGGCTCTTTCCAAACATTGTGCAGCAACAGATGAACTACAGCGTATGATAGTTAATGAAGTACAAATTAAGAAACACTGCAAGCAGAAACACAGTGTTACAGTGGAAAGTTTCTCACGGCCAGCTTAAACCTAATCCCTTAAAGTAATCCTGGTCTGTTGGTTACACTGTGACTGCTCTTTGTCTTGGACCAAGGCACTCATTGCCTTTCCTTTCAGGACAAGCCAAATGCAGTTACTGTGCCTGAACTGCGTGACGCTCTTTCTCTGGGCTCGGTGGCGGACCAGAGGAAGCTCTTCTTCCTGTCCCTCCAGCAGAGCTCTGTGGGAGCTACGGCAGCCTGCAGCCTCCAGAGTCTCCAGGATCTGCTGTTAAAACTGGCATGAGGTCAGGGTACAATTGAGCTCGCGACTGTAAGTACTGAGAAAGGGATCATTATCGAAGAGGAAGTCTCAAGATAATGATAAGGACTCACCCACAAGGTGGACTTAGGAGGAAAATAAGCACAGTGCAATCAAACGGACTGTCGGTGTACAAACACTTGCTGTGTTGCTAGTCAACACCGCAAGGCCGATAAGGGTAGCATCCGTGACACCACTTACTGTATACAGTGGCTTAGGTTCTGTTGTCATAAATCACACTACGTTACAAATGTTTATTTTGTTCTTGTTCCTGGGGACTAAGAAATGTACAGAACGTGGCTACTGGTTCCCATAAACTTTGTTTAGTGCTCAGGACAATGAGGTTTTTAGAAGTTCTCTATTGTCTGGGACATTTGTGATACATTCAGTGCCGAGTAGACTTTAAGTAGCTTCTGGAACTGTGAGAAGTTTATAGAACTGTCTGGAATTTTCTAGAACTTTGGAGAACTGTTTAGAACTTTCTAGAACAGTCTGGGACTGTCCAGTAGTACACATAGCAGTATAAATACAGGTGTGTTAAACAGCCATTTCAGTTTATCTTCCAGCTGAGTAAGTGGATAGTGGATACAGAGCTACATCTAATTTAGAGGTCATCAAGAGGTCGCCGCATCCGGGAGACACATTCTGCTCCGTCCGAACCCAATTTATTAAGGCCTGAGTGAAAAAGTACTCAGTGAAAGCATCTGCTAAGATGTGTGAGGCCTACAAAGCATACTTCGGCATGTCTGTCGGAGATCAAGACAAACCGTGGGCACCTCATTTCATGTGCGAGCACTGCAGGAAAGCTCTTGAAGGTGAGGTGGATGATTGCTGCTCACTTAGATGGCAGTTTTGGCAGTTTTATTCTGTAGAGTTTTGAGGATTCATAGAAGTTCAAAAGCTGTTATTAAGAAGTCTGTCACAGTTTTTGAAGTTCTACCAAAATATATATTATATTACAGTATATACGGTTTTATCACTGTGTTAATATCTTACACATTACTGAGTAACGTGAAATAAATTCATTGTCCTGCTGACAGAAACAGAGTTTGTGATGAATATAGCTGTTTGCATGTTTTGCATCGGTTCTTGAGTTTAAGGAGGCTTGTTACAACCTGTGATATAATAATTATATTCTGTCTACTTCAATCATCATAATGATTGTTTGCAAATTTCGAATGGCATACTGAATGTCACTCATGCATGTTCGTACTTCTGTTATTTTGGTAGATTTTCCTGTTTCTGGTTCATCATTGAATGCTTAGGTTTGCCTCAAGCATGCTGCACTGAGTTAGTCAACAGTTGATACCTCAGACATCTTTAAGTAACATGTACCTGTGATATAGCTTTCATACGGCGGTTTCTGGAACAAGTCTCACAACCGACAACAGACCCCTCTACTGTATACTCAAGGACCTATTACGCAAGTGGTTGTTTACAGCACTTCTGACATACAGGAATATTGACATATTGATTACACTGACATTATGAATGTTAAAGGTTAACCGTTGTTTATTACACCACGAGCAAAACGTTTAACCAGTTGAAGCTCATTAGATCTTCCTGCATTTACACTCATCATCAAAAGAATAGCTGCACAAATAGTTGTACTCAGAAGGAATCAACCAACAGGACTGAAACTTGGTGGGCAGGTTTGACATTGTGAGACGTGTGAATGATTCAGGATTCACACTCAGCCATTCATGTGATGTAAGCAAGGACAGGTCTTATTCCTGTACCTGACTGACCCTACAGCCACGATTGCGGACATTCGGCGAGCAGTGCTGCCCTCAATGAGTCATCCTGTTAGTGTCAGCACCATTGACAGACGGCTGCATGACACAGGACTACATGCATGCAGACCGTTACAACGACTGCCCTTAACACCATGTCAGCTTGCCAAAGACTGCAATGGTGTCGTGCCAGACTGTCATGGAGTGACTCAAAATGGCAGCGGGGCATCTTTAGTCACGAGTCCCGCTTTTGTCTTGGTGGAGACAGCTAACAAATCCATGTGTGGAGCCGCCGTGGTCAGCACAAAGATGAACGGTTGGTTGTTACGTGACACATGTCCCGAAGGCTTGGTGTCACTCCACCTTCACCCCTACTGCAAAATCTGCAGGAACTGTGTGAGAATATTCAAGCTGCATGGGATGGATTATCACAGGACACCATTAGGAACCTCTACAACTCCATGCCGAGACGTCTGGCATACTAAATAAATATAAATATTGCCCATATGAGTCTAAATTTATCATTATTTATGGTTTCTGGTCACCTTTATCTCTCCGTGAGACAACCAACAAATCTGCGTGTGGAGACATGTGAATGGTTTGTTGTCACACGTCTAGAAGGCCTGGTGGATGAATTAGCACAGGACACCATTAGGAACCTCTACAAAGATGCCATACTGAGAGACACTACTTCTGTATGTGTAGCTCAATAAATATTGCCCATATCAGTCTAAATTTATAATCATTTGTTGTTCCTGGTAACCTTTATCTTCCTTCCCAATAGAACTGCAATCCCACACTTCTGGGTGCAACTATTCTTTCAACGATGAGTCTAGATAGCTAGGCAGGTTTTGTTAATGTCTGTTGTGTTAATTGTGTCATCCTTATTAACATTATATACAGTAGACTACAAATAATGGTCACTACCAGTTTGGGTTGGAGGGAGGTTTGGTGCCAAAATGGGGGTTTAGGCCAGATTATTTTGCAAATGCCTTCAATGGAATATGTTCTCATATTAAGCAAATAGTTCTAAACATAGCTCAAATGGGAGCTTAGTGGATGGTGGCGTTTGCAGCAAACTTTAGACTACTGGGCTGAAATTCAGTCGTAGGTACAGTATTGTACGGGCATGAATCACACACCATTGCATTCATGCTTATGTTACAAAGACACGTGCATTAACTTGTGTTTGATTTAAAACAGTTATTCATCAATTAAGAAGGGTTTACCATCCGGGATAAGAGGCAAGTGTGATGTAGTTTGTGTTTCAGACATTCTCATTCAAGAGCCACTTGATCACAATGAAGGAATCTTTGCATAAGCTCCGAGTGATCTGGAATATAATTCCCCCCTTGCCTTGGCACTTGTTGGGTAAATGCCTTTAGAAAATGCATTTGTATCAAATGATGTTCTGAAATACCAATTATTTCCATTGTACTTTTATATAAAACAAAACTGGGTGTTATAGGGATAAAAGTACTGAGAACAGAATCCCGTCACAGTTATATAAGACAGGCCTAATCCATTAGGATCAGCGTTTAACAGTACAATACGGTCTAACAAACCCTATAACCCAACATGAACTCACTCAACTGCGGGTCATACGCATTCTACGCTCTGGCACAATGAAATCATTCTGATATTAAGCCAATATGAACAAACACAGAGGTTTATGTATATTGCAATTGTCCACTTGTCTTGAACTGTACAACAATACTATCCACAGTATGTCTGCTGCAACACTGTGTCTGAAATAAAGTATACACTGGCACATTTTGTTGTTGTGAAAATTCCTTGCAAAACACTTTGGTCCAAGGAAATGGCCATATCATATGGCAAGATTCCAATGTAAAGATCACTTTACACATGTAAAGTATACAACGTGTGGTACATGTACTGCACAAAACCCCTCATCACATCAAAAACACCAAGAATGTTACAAGCATTTGGGGTAAATGTGCTGTCCATTCAGTCCAGCATCTCGCTACTGCATTCAAGAAGACTTCTCAGCTTGCAAAGACTCAAGGAAGGCTGCATATTCCTTGGGATGAGACCGCTTGTATAAGTCCACTTTCCGCTTGATTTGTTTTGGCGTGTCTTGATAGTAATTCTTCTCATCTCTTGCCATGGCCTGCAAGGACAACAACCACATTCCTTATAATAGTGCAATGGCAGTGTAACATCAGCGTTAGCAGGTACCGCCATTAATAACAATGTCACTAGACGTTAGTTTCTTACCTTGTAGTCCTCGTTGTATTCCCTAATCATGTAGTGGACAAATTCCATAATGTCACTGGAGCATGTCGTTTTGTCCTTTCTCGGAAGATTAGCCTCTGCTTCCATTTCTGTAAAGGAGCAAATAAGACTTTATTAACTCTTGCACCAGTTCATCCACATCTTCATATCACTTTCTTTTCTGAAAACAAATAAGCTTTAAGAGGAGCAATTTTTTTGCTTTGCTTTGCTTAATACAGGGCCACAAAGGCATCATGCTCATACTGTTTTAACGATTACAGGAAGAAATGTATAGCCAACTACATGGCTTATTAAATCTTATTAACTAAATTATTGTATTAGTTAAAGGTTCAGTTAAAGGGCACCCATTATGCTCATTTTCAATTTTCAGAATTTTATTTTGGGGTCTACTAGCATAGACCAAACATAATTATTTTCTCATACTGTACGTCTGAAACATTCTGGTAAGAGCTCCTGTGTTTTTAAGCCCTGCCTCCTGATGAGCCCAGTGTGCTCTAATTGGTGAGCTCACCCACTTTGTTCTGATTGTTCACCCACCAGAGCGGCCCTCCTGCTACAACTTCCACCCCCACACTGCTGTGGCTATTCTTAACAACGGTATTGGTTCTTCCATATCACTCTGATCCAGAGTCTGATCCTGACAGTCCAGTAGAACAAGTTGGTAGATCCATCTTTGCAAGCTAGACTGCGGATATGGACATTTTCCTCCTGTTTCTTCATTTTACATACCGTTAAGCACTTGTGAATATGATCTTATAAAATTTATAATCTCACCAGACAAAATGAGTCACCTGTGACTGAAATGTACTTAACAGTGTGTAATACCTCCACAAGCACCAATATCAGCAGTGTTTGGATTTGGCATGGACTGGACAAGTTTCTGGATGTAGGCCACATCAATGTTCAGACACTCTCACATCAAAGTATTGCACAGTTGGGCCAGATTTGGTGGATGCCTTCCCTGCACAATTCTGAGGAGAATTTCCTGTAGACTGGGATTTTAGCCACCGCTAATAGACCCGTAAGACCGTACGCTTTCATACACCTGCAGATTCAGTTACTTCCTTCACACTATGGTCTTTGGCACACCCAAATGCAATCACTCCTTTTAGCCAATCATTAACATCTGCTTTGGAGCCATTTTCCACACATGAACGAGACCTTCACTGCACTGTACCACCTCTTCTCAATCTATGAATCCCGTCACTCACAAACCACAGGTATTTATAGCCCCATCATCCTCACGCGGCACCATCTGCAGGAGTCTGAAGGTACTACCACCTTAAACACACAAGGTGACTCATTTTTTTTGTCCGGTGATCTTATTATCCTATCTCTGTTTTCACTTGATCTTCATCAAACAAACACTAGCTGGCGGCAATGCCCAGTAGGGATTTTGTGCTGTGATCTTTTGTAGCAGTCACAAAACATTATTTGTCTATCTGACAGCCTTGCACATTATTGATTGGTTGATTGTGTTTTATTCGTTGACAAAAAGGGTAACACATTTTGTCATAGTTCTCATTATCTCTTGTCTCGTTTTGTCGTAGCCTTCATTGACGAAATTGACAATACTTGTAACCGAGAGATGGTCTGGAATTCCAACGAGGCATTTCAGGCAACTGAGAAAAGCAGCTTCTGTGGGAGAGTGTTTCTCCCTCTGGCGTGTGCTTTGGGCTTCATAACTTTGCAGACTGTTTACGATCACAAAAAGTTTCATAACACACTAAACGAGTGGGGGGGAAAAACAGAAACGTGTAATAATAGGTCCCCCTGAAACTCTTTAAGACTAGCTGCTCTGTGTTCTTATGTTTTCATATGACCCACTGTACTTCGCAGTACACTCCATTACCCTACTAGCAATCCTCCAAGTTAAAGCCAGAGCTACTACAGAAACAGCTTTACTCTCCTCCCCCGCCTTTGATACAGATCCCAGGATCTTCTGGATCTGACACTGGCTAGATTGAAATGCTACCTGCGTTCCAATAACATAGCATGACCACCTCCACAAAAAAGTTCTCGTTTCTTTATACTTCCCTGCCTATAAGTGCATGCAGTCCATTAATCAAAATCCCAGACGAGCACTCCCTGGAATGCTAATTACCAGGCAATCAGAGTGTGTAAGGGAAGCACACAAAAATCTCCGAGCCGTATGAAAAATAACTCTGAGCTGTCCTGCTGCTTTTGTTAACCATCCTCATTTATTTCCAGCTCTGTTAATTAGTCATGAATTTCTCAAACAGGCTGCCCTTTGAAGTGCCTCCCTGGGGTCATAACGCTTACAGCCTTAAGAGCTCTGGCAAGACAGTACGCAGAATAGCAATCACAGGAGTCTGAAGTCTCCCGTTCAGAGACAACTTGGGTGGAACTTGAGTATCACACCTCTGATGACGTAGGGCTTCACTACTGCAGCTTGTCCGGGTGGTTCACTCTTGCTCTGTAGTGTAAACACAGGGGAAAATAATGTATGACACACACTGGCATGACCGCAAGTGTTACAATGATGGCAGGAGCATGCAAAGCAAAACAAAACACATCCTTACCTTCTTGCTGATGGGAAGCAACCCTTTAGCTCCAAATGCCAGTCCCATATCTTGCAGGTTCTGCTTGGCTGATTTTTTGTCATCCCATGCCTTTCGGATCTGAGCACTGTTAAAAGATTCACAAACGTTTAGAGAACCTCGGAGGGTCCGGACACTGCTCAGCTGTGTTTTGCCTGGTGCAATGCAATTTTACAGTGTCTCTCTGATTTTTTAGTTTTTGAATAATGCAATAAAACGGAAACAAAGTCATTCAAAATGTTTGACGTGAAGTGATCTGTTCTAAACAGACCTGCCCAGTCAGAGGGTTTCTGCACAGAAAGCTATGGACCTCTCACAGATCCGCGTTCCGTAATGCGGAAGCATAAATGCTAGTGTACAACAGCTTCCGGTTGTGTTGTAAGCAATGGCTGAGACTACTGCCCCTTTCTGAATACACCAATAATTCAACCCAGACTCACCAGACGTTAACTCCATCAAGATTAAATATGTTCAACTTCAGTTAAAAAGCTCTGCTTAAAAACAGCTGGTGAAACAGACTCCTCAGCACTGCAGCTTGGTGAGTAGTTCAATGTAGAAATACCGTGCTGGCACTCGTTAGTTGTGGTGTTTAGGGTGGTAACACATCCACCGTCTGAACGTAGCTACTTTATCACTGAACACGTCCACAGATGTGCTTTATAAAAATAAAAATGGGACCATACAGCGACTGTAAGGAAGGTCTATCACATGAAATGGTTGGTCTCAGATATTGTTTATGATCACTTTGAGATAGGATTTTACGTTTAATATTAATTCTCTGCAGTAAAGATACACACTCAGTGCTGCTAGGAACAATAGTACCAAAGCTTTATTATTCCTGATTTACCATTATTTTGCCATTATTAACGCTACATATAAAAGGTTTGAAGGTACACTGGTTGCTTTGGGTGGTAAATAAAATGGCCATATTTGCACCGTAGGCATTGAGGCGCCTCGTTCCCATCACCACCACTGTAAAGACAATCTGAGTTAGTAAGTTCTCTACAATTAACAATTACAATAATCCATTTTTATTAAATCCCTCTGAACGACTTTATTTACATCCTAACTATTAGATTATGCAGAAATGCTTTTTTTAATCCAGCTAATCTAAGAAATACTGCTAAATGGCCCCCTCTTCTGGCTACTGAATGGCTTCATCATCAGTTTACAGCATGCTAGGCCTTGTTTTATGAAATGTATATTTACTGCATTCAGATCTTCTGCAATAATTTCCAGCTTGCTTTTAGGACTGTACAATAAAATTATAAGCATCGATCCAATGGATTTTGAGTGATTTTGTTATGACCTTCATCAAGGCAGGTGAAACAAACTGTACATTTTGAATTTTTGAACAATATTTTGGTGTACTGTGGGATTGTGAATGCACAAAAGCAAGATACTCAAGTCACACATGCTGAGTACTACTACAACATACCCCTACCTGGCAATTCTTTAAGTACATCTCCTTGTATTTACACACACTATCTATTTTATCAGCTCCACTGACCACAGGAGCACTTTGTAGTTCTACAATTACAGACTGTAGTCCATCTGTTTCTCTGTATACTTTATCACCCTGTTCTTCAGTGGTCAGGAACCCCACAGAGCAGATATTATGTAGGTGGTAGATCATTCTCAACACTGCAGTGACACTGACGTGGCAGTGCTGTGTTAGTGTGTGTGGGACTGGTGTGAGTGGATCAGACACAGCAGTGCCGCTAGACACCCAAGTGTCCCAGCTAGACTGAGAATCATCCACCAAGCAAAACTATCCAGCCAACAGCGTCCTGTGGGCAGCGTCCTGTGACCGCTGATGGACTAGAGGATGATCAATACCAACTGTGCAGCAGCAGATGAGCTATCATCTCTGATTTTACATCTACAAGGTGGACCAGCAAGGTAGGCGTGTCTAATAGGGTGGACAGTGAGTGGACACAGTGTCCTGACCATTGAAGAACAGGATAACAAAGTATACAGAGAAACAGATGGACTTCAGTCTGTAACCGTACAACTACAACATGCTCCTATATGGTGAGTGGAGCTGATAAAATGGATAATGAGTGTAGATACTAGCAGATGTACCTACTGAAGTTTATTTCTTCCTCCACTAACGTGTGCTGCCACTTGCCAGGCTGCCGAGAGTTCGTCGAGCATTATGGGTATTGTAGTTCTGCTGCGTGTACCTACTCAGAACTGAAGATGTTGCATTTAACTTCTGAATATCCAACTATACAAAGCAAACCGAACCAAACTTGTGTCGAAATAGTCTAGCCTACTGATTTAACGTAGGTGAGCTCGTCGGTATTATGATTAAAGACCGGAACCAGCTAACATTAGCATAGCTAGCAAAGCAGTATCAACTCCAACAAATATCTGATATTTACATACCTATACGTCGCCCAGATCAACTCCATCACAGTCATTATGCTACCAATAGGTTGTCAATGTTTTGAATACAAGTGCTCAAGAGAACCAGTCACGGTACCGCAAACCTAAGTTAGCCACCTTGCTAGCGGGTTGGATGTCCACAGAATCTGGACTTACCACTCAATCTTCGGTCTCTCCTTTCTCATCGTCTTCTTTTTCAGTTTCTTTCTGTTTAAATTGTAATTAAACGTGTTGCGTTTGCGAGCTTTCTTACCCATTGTTACAAGAGTGGACGAACAAGCAAAATACGCAAACGGATAACAACACACGTGCTGAGGTTTCGTACCGGAGAAACCGGAAATGGTCTTTAACTTCCGGGTGTCGCTCTTTCAGAAGACAGCGCAGCTTGTTCGAGCTTCGCCCTCTATGTGTGCTGGAAAGGAGGAAGAGGATCCTGCAGATATAGTTAATGAATGAACTATAATGATTCTCCTTTAATTTATCAGATATATAAAAGAGTATGTTTTATGTTTTTCTGTCTCAGTTTAGTTTTCTGACTGATTTGTTTGTAACATTTCCACAGCAAATTCAATATGATGGGCTATAAAATATTCCCACCAGTAATGCATAAACAAGTAGAACAACATTATATAGACCAGGATTTCATTTGTTGGATGATTGTCGGGTGCCTCTGCTAATATAGCGTCTGTGTACATGTACACATACAGTGGGTTCAGGAGACCACCAGCGTAAATGCTTCTGTTTTGCATTCCATTCTAATTTAATAGAAAGCCTTTCTGTGTAAAGTGTATTGTCATCATAAAAGTTTATATTAAAAAGTAGAACCTTAGAAAATGTAACATGAATTTCTGAATTTCGTAGTATTTGGTCCTTCTTTTGACTTAACAACAAGGTCACGAGTTTATACAAAACCGATCAAGAGTCCACTTCTCTGGATTAGATACGACTGAAAAAAGTGACCTTTTTGGGCCTCAACTTTGGCTGTATTCAAAATGGTACACTGCTATACTACATACTGCATACTACACTAGTATGTACTGCACACTATATATTGCCCCGTGTGTAGTGTGCAGTACAGTAACATGTTCTGACCTACAGTGTAGTATACTAATACAGTCACATGACCAGCTACCTCACATTTACCTGCTGTTATTGCTGTTATTACTGTATCCACTGTTTAGAGCTAGCTCCTGCTAACGCTGCTCAGTTCACCTGATATCTGTTAGCCTAGCTGTTTGCTACCCTCGGCTATTTCACTCGAAAGCTGACCCTCTTAACTTTCTGAGGCTCATTCTGATGAAAACATACCCCTCTACAATCACTACACCCCCAGTTATACTCAGAGTTGGCTGCATTTTGCTCCCCAGTGTTACCCGCCGCTATTTTCTCTGGCTGAAGCAGGCTGAGAGCTGGTGAGGCTGCAGTGCATGATAGGATGCAGTACAACAGGAAGATAGCTCCCCCTGTAAACTAGAAACTCTGACTGGAGTAGTACACCATCCGGGTATCTTCAGTGCACTAAAGATGTTCAATGTGGTCGCATACTGCATACTACATACTACTTTTAGGTAAAGTTAGTACATGAGTATAAATGTGGATATAGTGATTGTAATGGGGTATGTTTACATCAGAATGAGCCTCAGAAAGTTAAAATATACAGGTCTGAAGATTAATAAAAGATGAACTCGCTTTAGAGGGTCAGTTTTAGAGAGAAACAGCCGAGGGTAGCTAATTGCTAGGCTAAACGTATTTCCAGTGAACCGAGCAGCGTTAGCAGCAGCTAGCTCTAAACAGTGGATACAGTAATAACAGCTCTGAGGTAAATGTGAGGTAACTGGTCATGTGACTGTATTAGTATACTACACTAGTATTAGTATACTATACACAACACTCAGTGGGTGGAATGAAGAAAACACCCTGGACAGGGCGACAGTCTACAGGGCAGACACACAGACACACTCACTCACTCACACACACATCTAGTTTAACTGACACGCACAATTTACCATCTAATTTGCTAAAGTTTTATTTTAAAATTGAAAAATGTTCAGTTGTTTGTTTCCAAGTTGAATGAAAAGAATACCAGATGTTCAATGTGGTCTCAGACTTTTGGACCCCACTGTTTAAATAAGTAGGCGGAAATGAGGGGAAATGCCTCGCTTAAGAACAATGTCCATTGACTGTACAGTTAAACCATGTCTGTGCATGACTTCATCACATACAGGATGTTGATGTGTAAACAATACACACAAGTAAACTGAAACATAGTTGGTTTTGTTTTCATAGGCTAAGAATTAAAGTCTTGAAAGAGTGCAAGAAGCCCACTGGTCAATGTTTCTGCTTTATTAATTAGTTAATAACTAATGATAAAGAGGGGCTTTTTACTCCAAATAATGTCTAATTGTCTATTTGTCCATATATATACATATATAGCTGCACCCAGGAGGAATTAACCAACAGGAATGAAACTTGGTGGGTAGGTTTGACATGGTGAGACATGCAAATGCTTCAAGTTTCACACTCAGCTACGAAAGGTGACGTAAAGAAGGACGGGCCTTATCGGTGTACCTGACTGACCCAACAGCCATGATTGCGGACATTCAGTGAGCAGTGATGCCCTTCATGAGTCATACTGCTAGTGCCAGTACCATTGGCAGACGGCTGCATGATGCAGGACTACGTGCACATAGACTGTTACGACGACTGCCCTTAACACCACGTCAACATCACCAAAGACTGCAGTGGTGTCATGCAAGACTCAGTGATGACTCAGAATGTCAGCAGGTCATCATCAGTGATGAGTCCTGCTTTGTCTTGGTGGAGGCGACCAACGTATCCGTGTGTGGAGGCAACGTGGTCAGCACCAAGATAAATGGTTTGCTGTCACGTGTTACAGGTCCAGAAGGCCTGGTGTCACCCCGCCTCCACCCCTCCCGCACAATCTACATAAACTGTGTGAGAATATTCAAGATACATGGGATGGATTTTCACCATTAAAAACCTCTACAACTCCATGCTGAGACGTCTGGCATGTCGTGTTAGCAACATGACGGCCCAACACCATACTGAGAGACGCTATTTCTGTATGTGTAGCTCAATAAATATTGCCCATATCAGTCTAAATTTATCATCATTTATCTTCCCTCCCAATAGCACTGCAATCCTACTCTTCCTTCTGGGTGCAACTATTTTTGGGGGCATCTGACTTTGGGGTGTATGAGGGGCATCTTACATTTTGTCACATGTACACACCTTTTCCTGTTTCTCTCCGAATTGCTCATGCATGAAGTCTGCAGCTAAAAGTAAGGCTTTTGTTAAAGCGGCCAGGTGAAACGGACGCTTCTTCCTTTGTAACACTAGATGGCGCTGTTCATCAAGAAACCGCATGCAAACAATACCAACAGCGTGTGCATTATTATCTCCACTTCACGGCTCGCGTTGGAAACTAAAACAACTCATTACCGCGCACGATTCTCGCGATTCGGGGTTGTTTGGGCTCGGCATTGTTCGGTTTCGTCTCCCGGAGCTCGCGGAGGCTCGCGGGTGTCTGCAGCGCGGCTCTGTGAAGGAAATGAGGAAATAATAATGAGTCCAGCAGCAGCGGCAGCAGCGCTGTCTGTCTGTCTGACACAGGCGCGGAGTGGATGACAGGAGAGAGAGAGAGAGAGAGAGAGAGCGAGAGAGAGAGAGAGAAAGAGAGAGCGAGCGCTGTTTCGGAGTCGACATGCTGCTGTCGTGTTCTGAACCTTCACGTGTAGGTGGGGTTCACTGGTAAACAAGCCGGCAGGAACCGACCGAGCTTTTTCGGGGCGGAGAGTCAGAGAGAGAGAGAGTCAGAGAGAGAGAGAGAGAGAGTCATTCAGGGTTCGCCTGCTCCGCCGGTGGGGGGGAGTGGGGGAGGACGCACTCACTGCCAACCCGGGCGACGAGGTTGGGCCTGCAGCCCCAGGAAAACATGGAGCTCGAGAATATCGTGGCCAACACCGTTCTCCTGAAGGCGAGGGAAGGTAAGCGGAGGCCCCGATATCATAGCGTCTCACTCGACACTCTCCAGTGGCCTCACAGCTCCCCCTGAAAACGGGCTCATCTCCGCTCGAACCGCGGGGAGGAGGCGGCGGCGGCGGTGGTGGTGGTGGCTGTAGAGGAGGAGGAGGAGGAGGATGATGAGGAGGAGGAGGAGAAGAAGGGGGGATTCCCCGAGGAAGCCAACAGGCTAAAAGACAAGGGGTCCGGCTGACAATAGATCTGCCTTCTTTGCCTTTCTTTTCTGCCGTCGGAAGCGCGAGGACGAGGAGTTTGTGTCGGTTGTGTGTGTGTGTGTGTGTGTGTGTGTTGTTGGTCGTTTCGCCCGCCAAACAGCAGCGGCAGCGCGCGCCTGCTGCTTTCTAACCTTGAACATGGCCAAGCACGGCAAAGATGGACCTGTCAGTCAGACAATCACACAGCAGCGACCATCCCTCAGCTGTCACCCCCAAAAGCGGGCTCTGAAACAGTCTGACATGTTTCGTCAAAACGCCGAACGTGATTGAACTAGCGCTAGCCGAGAGCAGATGTGGGTGCTGAGGTAAAAGGTGCAGTTGTGGTGGTAGCTAGCTTAGCCTGTCAGTGTCAACAGCAGCCTAACAGATGCGTCCGTGTTAGCTAGCTAACTTACTCAGGAGGTAATTCTGCTGTCATATTCAGCAGGTGGATTAACTGAAACACTGGTCTACGTAACGTTTTCACTCCCCTCGTCTTTTTTGAGGTACACGGCTGCCCTTACAACGGTTAGTGAATCTCCACAAACCAGGCGGACGGTAGTTTGGGCTGTGGTGAGGCTAGGTAACGTTAAGTTGCTAGCTAGCATGAAGAGGTAGTCTTACTAGCGAATGTACCACAAGTTTCCCGAGTAGACTTGATTTAATATCGTTTTCCTCATCCTTTTGTGGTTTAGATAGGCCTAGGTGTGGTGTTACATGTCATTAATAGCTCAGTTAGTACTTAATACAGTATGTTGTACTAGTGTGATCTGGTTAAAGCTGACATCTCCCCTCAAAGCGCCTGATGCTGTGTTGTAGTCAGCTCCCTGTTTAAATGTTCCAATTCCACCTTAAATTTGCCATTCCACCTTAAACGGGGCAGCAGTTACGTTCCCGTTCCACCTTAAACGGGGCAAACGTTACGTTCTGGCTAGCTTCTTGCTCGAATTTTCCCATTCCACCTTAAATGAGTCGCCAGAATGCAACTGCTGCACCATTTAAGGTGGACCGGGAAAATTCAAAGCAGAAGCCGACAGGCTGTGCAAGAGCAAGCACAAGTTAGTGATCATTTCCTGCCTTTTCAGAAAACATTTTTGGTGCCCCTCCACCTCCTCTTCCTCCTCCTCCTCCTTTTTCATATGTTTTCATCACACATCCTCTTTCTTAACCTGCATTGATTGCGAGAATGTAGTTTACAGTGACCCTGCAGTTCAGCTGCCTTTTGCAGCTGTGCCTCGGGAACACTGTAGCCAAACAAACGGGACGGAGAATTTAACTTGCATGGAAGAAGAAGTCAGTATTACTAGGGTATGAATCTCTGGGCACCTCATGATTCGATTAAAGTCAACATTTATCGATGCGTCTCGATTTCATGTTAATTGAAGCATACATTATGTTTTTACCTGTCTTGTCGTTCACAAGTAGTGTTTACTATGGATTTGTGCCTCTGAGAGCATTTGGTGTGTTAATGAGATATCTCTTTCAGACCAGAATAGGTCAGAGTGTCCCATGTTTTACCTTTTCCCCTCTGGCTATACTGGAATTTACACTCATCATCAAAAGAATAGTTGCACCCAGAAGGAGGTGTCGGATTACAGTGCCATTCGGAGAGATAAAGGTTACCAGAAACCATAAATAATGATAAATTTAGACTCATATGGGCAATATTTATATTTATTTAGTATGCCAGACGTCTCGGCATGGAGTTGTAGAGGTTCCTAAGGGTGTCCTGAGATGATCCATCCCATGCAGCTTGAATGTTCTCACACAGTTCCTGCAGGTTTTGCGGTTGGGGTGGAGGTGGAGTGACACCAGGCCTTCTGGACGTGTGTCACGTAACAGCCAACCGTTCATCTTGACGCTGACCACGATGCCTCCACACACGGATTTGTTAGCCGTCTCCACCAAGACAAAAGCGGGGCTTGTCACTGAAGATGACCCGCTGCCATTATGAGTTACATGACAGTCTGACACGACACCATCGTGCAGTCTTTGGTGACGTTGACGTGGTGTTAAGGGCAGTCTATGTAAAGGTCTGCGTGCATGTAGTCATGCATCATGCAACTGTCTGCCAATGGTGCTGGCACTAACAGGATGACTCATGGAGGGCATCACCTCTCGCTGAATGTTTGCAATCATGGCTGTTGGGTCAGTTAGGTACAGCGATAAGGCCTGGCCTTGCTTACGTCACGTGCACGGCCCGAGCGTGAAACTTGTATCATCATTCACATATCTAAGAATGTCAAACCTACCCACCAAGTTTTATTCCTGTCGGTCGATTCCTTCTGGGTGCAACTAATTGTGCGACTCTTATTCTGATGATGAGAGTATATTACAGTACAAGAAATAAAAGTTCCAGATGGATAGCTGCGGTTCTAACATCTGAGCTGAGTTTGGAGCTGTTGTAAATTCACGATTTATGCACACCTATGAGTGCCTCACAACAACGTGACTCTGTAACAGTGCAGCACGTCATAGACAGTCCTCCCTGTTGGTGCCATTGACTCTAATGCTGGTCCAAATGTACTGATGAAATGGGCGGCCCTAAATGTGGTGAAGCTGCCGTCAGCTTTCCTAACCAATCGCAAAACATGGCTCCTCCCTGTCTTCCAGTCTAAGCAACCTAGCAAACTAAAGCTAACATAGTAAACATCTTGGTAGGCTGTCTATCTGTCCAACTATTCATCTGTATGTCTGATCTGTGAGTTGTGTACATCTGAGGTTCAGTTACGCAGCTGATGTTGTTCTGTGCACTCTGTGTGTGTGTGTGTGTGTGTGTGTGTGTGTGTGTGTGTGTGTGTGTGTGTGTGTGCGTGTGCATTCCCTGGATGGTCGTGCAGCGATAAAGTGGATAAAAGCCTTGTCCCCTTTAAGGCATCGTCACATAAAAACTGGATAAGTTGTTTAGAGCATCATGGACTCGTTTAGCATCGTCGTGTACAACACGACATAGAGCTCATTTCACAAAGGAACTTCAGTAACTCAGAAGGCTAGAGGTTATGCTAAAACCATTAGCCTGAAGACTGGAGCTGAACCTGCTCTACCTCTTCTCTCAGATGAAGATCAGAGACCGTGACCACAATGCAGTAACTAGGTTCCCACCATAATCTATTTTTGCATATCATTTTAATTCAGCTGAAAAACCTGAAAAGAAAGAAACTACCATGAACGCGAGTCACTTGGTGCTGCAACGTCTGAATGATCTACCAACTCCGCACCGCTAGGATCACACATGCACCTCACAGTTGTATGAACTTTCGCTGTATTTCGCCTTCTGTTGTAACGGTCCTGCTTGGCAGTGCGCTTCAGTGCACTCGTCTAAAGACTTCATTTGAGGGAGGAGCTAGAAAATGTAAAAAGCTAGAAAATGCAGCTCTACTGTCCCAGGTCTGTGTGTGCCACCATGACAAGGTAAACAGAAATGCCTGGGCATGTGATCAGCTGTGGTATTTTGTTCAGAACACTGTATTTTATGTGGTGATATAAAGAAAACAAGTTCTGTTTGTAGTGAATCTTGTTGGGCTTTTCATATAATTCAGTGATGGAGAGCTGTCAGTCATGCATGTTCTTTGGAATATTAAGGCCGCGCCCAGACTGACTACAGTGCATCCCACAGCTGCTGGATGGGGCGTGGGGGAGGATCCATATAGCGAACATGACGATGGAGCTGGTCCCACAGATGCTCAATTAGGTTCAAGTCTGGGGCCCAGGGTAGTACTTGTCTTGGTCATGCTCTTCCAACCAATGCTGAACACTTCTAGCCTTGTGTCATGTCACATTGTCTTGCTGGAAGATCCCATCTGCCCCGGGGAAGACAGCATGTATGGTTGTGCTTGATCTGCAAGGATGATTTCATAGCCAAGTGTACCTAGTTCTATGTCAGCAGAACTAGGCTGATCAGCTAGCTAACAGGCTAAAAGATGGCAAACCTCTTAAATAACTCAGTAATAAATGCAGTAATGTATGCAGTAATAAAGTCTAAAAACGTCATTAGAACATCTTACATGCTTTAGATTTCTTTATTTCAATCGGAAGTAGCACCAAACCAAGTAGTGCTCTCTAAGTTCTAGCTTCTACGGACTTATAATGCACTATTGCTTGTGTTTTAATGTGTCTGAATCCCAAATGACTAGCCGTTGTGCTACAGGAGCCAGTGCTTATATTCCTTCTTAATGTACTATGTAGGGAGCAGGGAGGGGTTTGAGGTTCAGCTCCAGCATGAGAAGAAGGGCACCAATGTTTTAGTGCTTTATAAGACCGGCGGCTAGGGCTGAACGATTTGGGAAAAATATCTAATTGCGATTTTTCTGATCAGTATTTAAACTATGATTTCTGGGAACTGAAGTTCAGGCCTGTTAATAAGACCAGAGCTTCCCCTTTCTCAGTTAGCTGTGGTTGGGATGTTGCAGCATATAGTTGTTTGGCTGCTTCTGATTGGTCTAACTCATCTACAGGCAGTTTCCAAGCTCTGACGTTATGTTAGCGTTCTCCGTACAAGACACGGATTTAATAAAATAGCCTATAATTAAAATCGCAGCTCTTTTTTAAATTGGGGTTTCAATATAAAACCGAAGTCACCTTTTAGCCCTACTTACGGCGCTAATTTACTCAAAAATGTAAATGCAAATATTTTTGTTTGCATTAAACTCTACTGTGTTATTATATGTTCATTATTATTTAACAAAATATTTTTTTAAGAAATGACCGCAATATACTGTATATATAGAGATTGTTGACCAAATGTTCTTCTCCTCATTCAATAGGCCATGGCTGCTCAGCAACGATGCCATGTGCTACAGAAATCTTTTTTGGCAGAATATATATTTACTAATGTTATATTATTAATATAATAATTTAATTATATTATATTAATATTATAATATATTATTAATAATATCTTTAATTATTTCCTGTTAATGTGTGTATTTTTATCATATTTTACACTGGGAGCTGTTTACAAAAGGAGGCCTATTGTGAAACTGCGATTTTATCATTGGGAAGGTTGTTTCTTAGGCACTTCACTTCCCTGTGATAACATCACAGTGACATGCTGCCTCTGGTGGCTTTGTTATTTGGTGAACCAATTCAGATTCTTCGTAGAGAGAATTGTGATGCATCTAAGAATTAACTATTGCCCACCAGAAAAAAAATATCAGTCACCAGCCATTTTTGTTTATGTATCTTTGAGGACCTTTGAGGATCTTTTTTTTTTTATGTACATACTTGAGGCTCCTATTTTGTGGCCCTACTTCAACTTGTAAGAACATGTAATGATGCCTATGCTGACAGCTAGGCCCCTTGTCCTTTTCAGGTGAATTTCTTTACTGCGTAAACTGCAATTTGCATTGCGCCCACTTCTTCCCGCAATGATAAAAGCACTGCTTTGGTACTGCGCTAGTACCATTGCATCGTTGCTGCCAGCCGTTTTTTTTGAATTGCAAATACTGAAGCGTTAGCATTGGCTTCCTGCCGGCGTCCAACACGAAAGTTGACTTTACTTAACAGATGTTTGGTTTTGAACCCTCTGTTGTTTACCCAGGCGTCTTTGGTGCGTTTCCCCGTGCTAACGCTCATGCAGATAAGGGATGTGACCTGGAGCCTTGCAGGAATTCCGTTCTGAAGTTTGTATACTGTCTCTCGCCTGCGTCGGGCCTAATACTTTGCTTTCCCCAGCTGCTCCGGTGTATATCCTTTTCAGATCAGAGTCACAAGGGTTCCCCATACCATCAGTGGTGGCTACTATTCTTCTGAATCCTTAGTTATCTTAACCTCAAAGCTGCACCATAACTCCTGGCTTTAACGAGAGCCCTCAGCTCAGCCAGCCAAGCGGACAAAAGAGGAAAAATGTTTGACTGAGCCGAGGGCCATCGAGCAGAAGAGCTCCATGACCTTTCTGCGCACGCTATGTTGACAAGCGCCTTTCCTAATAACAAGGCTGCCATGCTTCACACCTGGGCCAGTCATTCTAAGCGAGGGAGACGGAGCTGCCCTGGTGACGTTAGCCCGAGCTGGACGTCATGCCAGCAGGACATTCTCGCACCGGGGATGCAATTCTTTTCCTGAAGCTTCTCCCGGGACGAGCATGTTGAAAGAGCAGGCTTGCACTATACAGCCAAACACTTCAGATTGCAAGGGCCACTATGTGGGCCCCCATGTCACTAGATCTGAGATTAATACCTGTGTAATAAGCCTGCAGTTTAAAGAGTTTAAGCCAACAGTCAGCTCTGTTAAGTAAGAAGAAACATAAGGCACTTTTCTCTCGGCCAGCCTACTGGACTACTGGGGTTTGTTGAAGCTATCCAGCTTTGAACTGAGGAATTCTGCTTTGACCACTTGTGACCTTTAGGGCTGGTTCTAATGGGAATTGAGAGTTAATGAGGTTGATCCCACCTCAGCTTATTAACAATCAAACACGTCATGTGTGACATGGACATGTAGATTTATACTGCAGGTAGCAAGCATTCTGAAACGCAGGAGGTTACTGCTACTGTCTTGTCAGTTTCAGACAGGTTGCCGTGCTTTGATAAACGTCTTTATTCTGATTTTGGCCAGTCTAATACACTCAGCTGAAGATGGAGGCTCTGTTTTTGTGGCTGGTTACCAGGGGCAATGTTTATTTTGAAATTCAATACCTGTTTGTGAGTGGTAGCCAGTGTTAGCATTCCTTAGCTTAAGCCTGACTAGCCAGAAGGAAAGCAGCAGCGAGAGCCGCCACATTAGAAGCAGCCTGCAGCCTGAGACTATTTCGATAAGCCTGTGGTTCTCGTGTGAAGACGAACAACAGATTTATCAACACGTTGGGTGTGTGTTGAGCATATGCATATTTGCATACTCAGTTTCACTACTGAAATCAGGGGGTTGGTAAACTACTGCCTCATTCTACGTCACACTTTCCGCCAGCGTTCTTTAGTAAACTAGGCCCTAAGTGTCACTAATCCTGCAGGGCTCTTCTAAAGGTGTGACCTACGCAGTAATGCACAATGTTGCTGAATATAGCTGTAGGATGTTGATGGATTGAGTTTCATCGGTGACGTTGCTAATGTACACAGTGCACCGCCGCGTTCATGTTCCCACAAATGAGTAAATTATTTATATGCATTCAGTGCAGACAACAGTTGAATCATTGAGACAGGCTCCCTAAGGGTGAAGCAAACCTGATGTTTTTTTTTCTTCATCTGACTAACTCTATATTTAACACCTTCCCATCTCTGCATATGCCGCTCGAGTGTCCAATAAAATCTGAGATAAAAGATTAAATTAGGTCTAGAAGGTGAAATGATCACTGTGTGACACATGGTTGAGGGTTTACGTGTGCAAGGTCAGTCTCTACGTGTGACCTTCAGATTTCATGACGTAAATCCAAATCCTGCCTGACTTGGAACATTATATAAGTTCAGTAAAGCTACTGATTTGATGCTAGTGGTGAGCCACTTTGCTGTAGTGTAGCGTATACAACAAAGCTTTCCCAGATTTTACAGCACACTGGGTACTGTTTTAACCCTTAGTCTAGTGTTGCTATTGTCATTTCTACACATTTGAGTTATATTACTTTGTTATGTAATGTAATTGCACTATTATATGGTTTGTTACATAATGAATTGCTTGCACGTTCAACCCTCAGTTGGCGTCTGCACACAAAGCCAAAGTGTAAAAAAAATTTCTTTCCACAAAACAAGACTTTATGCACACAGCAAGAGGGTTTCAGCAAATTCAAATCATAATAAAATATCTACCTTGGAAAGCAAAGAGTGGTATCGAAGCCTTGCAACCAGCTCTTTCATCAGAATGTTTATGAGCTATGAGTGAGAGATAATATAGAATTACAGCATGCTGTTGTTATCACCGGTGATAGCCAGAACTTCTGAGGGTTAATGTGATTTGATTAGTTATGCTGCAGCAAAGCATGAATACGCACGAAGCTTATTCATATGAGCCTGGCCTCTGAAGCCCACCTGTAATTTCTTAGAAATGCGATTTCTATTTCTAATCTAATAGCCTTTTACAGCCTATATGGTTCCTGCGACTAATTTGATCTTTGCTCTGTTCCTTGGCAGGAGGGGGTGGCAACCGAAAAGGCAAGAGCAAGAAGTGGAAACAGATGCTTCAGTTCCCTCACATAAGCCTGTGTGAGGAGCTCCGCCAAACTATAGGTACACACAAGCCTTTTTTTTGTCAAGTTGTGAAGTGAACAATGATTCAAGATCCGTAGTCACTACCTTTCCAAGACAATGGGTCGCTGTTCCATTTCAGACACTTTTGAGTTGAAGTGATTTATGCAGGCGTAGAAGGGCGAAGGATGTGAACATTCAAAGCGAAAGTAGCATGACTGTGTTCTAGGCCAGTGGTTTCTGCACTCATGCTAAAAGTACTGGTAGATAGGTGTCAGTTACTATTACACACTTATTAACATGTTAGTATGCTAGAGATACAGTAGCTAAATTACACTGAGACATAGAGCCCTTCATTAATAATGGTTTCCTCATAGAACATGATTTCACTATAAAGACATTGTGCCATAGCTTTTTCCTGGTTTCCAGTTTCACTAGGTAGCAGCACCTCAGAATGTATTTGTAGGAATGAGGGATCCAGATTTTGGCACACCCCTTTGACCAACAACCCAACATTGTTAATTGGTGATTATCCGTTACCCAGCAAGCCTAAAATCAAGAATGTAACCCACCAAAATATCAGTTGGAAAAAGGTCAGTTAGGGTTCTGACATCTGGTTGGCTGAGCCATGTTCAGAGCCTTGTAAAATACATGATATATACACACTTTATATATACATTAGAGCTGAATTAAAAATGAGTGTTCTTGTATATGAGCTATAGAACGACAGGTGAGGCCAGACATCAGCATGTATGCTAAGTAAATGTCCCAAAACCTTATTAAACATAACCTGCATAAGAAACCGGTTTGGTTTAAACCCAACTATATGTGACCAAAATCTATATGACCAAAAACTAAGAAGTTGGTGAAACCATGCAAATATGTGTAATTCAGAACCCAAGTTAAGGTGAATATACAAGCCATAATCAGGGCTAGCTTTGACTCACTGTACCTCAGTAGCTATTGCTGTCCACCACCATGTCCCTTTGTTTTTTTTTTTTTTCTTCAATCCCATTTGTGGTTTCACACTATTCTCATACTATTGTGCGTCACGCCCCATAACAAAATAGTTATCTGTTATATATCAATTGCTTTCGATGTGGTACGTTGTTGTAAATATGCTGACCTCCTATTGGAAATAGGGATCTTTATTCATTTGTTTGTTGTTAATTTTATGTATTTTTTAGCCTTATTTTTAGTAGACCTGTCTACTGGAATCACTTGCCTTTTGCATCCGTAATATGCACGATTTTAAAACATTCCCCAGCAGCATGAATTGTTACTATTTGGAAATGAAATCAAATGAAAAAAACATTTTATCTTTTACCTGATAGTGTTGATCAAACGGTTATTCGTTTCATGGTTGATGGTTGATGGTTGATATAGGCAATATCATATTAGAGGAATGCTAATGCATCTAACAGGGAATGGAAGCTATTTGCCACCAGCTAGTGTGAGGCTGTTTAGTAATACTAATAGGTTTATATCAATTTTGCAATCTTGTGTGTTTTCACACAGTTCTGTACATCACGCTCTCTCTCTCTCTGTCTCTCTCTCTCTCTGTCTCATAAACGAAATAGTTATCTGTTGTGGATGCTTTCTGTGTGGGACGTTGTTGTAATTATGCTGACCTCCTGTTGAAAATAGGGATCTTTATTTTTTTATTTTATTTAGTTTGTAGCTTCATTTTTAGTAGGCCTATCTACTGGAATCCTTTGCCTGTTGCAGCCCGATTTAAAGACATCCCTAACAACAGGAACCTGTAGTGTCGATCAAACGGTCATTTATTTCAATCAATCAAGTCAATCAACATTTATCTGTATAGTGCTTTTTAGAACTAGTGTTGTCTCAAAGCAGCTTTATAGAAAGCAGTTTATTGAAGGAAACCAAAGCTAGAGGCAACAGTGACTGGAAAAACTCCCTTGAAGTACGAGGAAGAAGCCTTGAGAGTAACCCAGGCTCAAGGGGGGAACCCATCCTCCTCTGGTCGATCCTGGATGAATAGAGAAAGACAGAGCTAATTTCACGGGTAACAGCTATTGGTTAAGCATTCGTTTCGCTAGTAGGAATGGGAAACGTTGGATGTAGGCAATATAATTTTAAAGGAATGCTGATGCATCTGACCCTAAGTTCACACTAGTAGGCAACAGTGACAAGCAACAGTGACGAGCAACCAGCCATCTCCTATGGGAGTACACGATTTGTAGCCTCATTTTAGCGACAAGCAGCAAGCAACACGGCGTCAGAGCGACAAGCAAGAAACGGAGATGAGATTTTTTGAACTTTATGCAAATTAATTATGATGTGGCGAAGCGACATTGTGAGTGATTGGCTCCAACAGATTCTTCAAACCATTAGTAGACAGCTAGTAGCTTCTGCTCGCTGAGCTTTATGTTCCTACCAGCATTGGGGTTCTCAGCAGTGTGGTGGTAAACATGGAGGAGAAACTCATAACCCCTGTTTCTTCTTTCCCCAGTTTATATGATGCGTCTTTGTACATATACATTTGATGAAAAATGGAGTGTGGAGGAAAGTAGTTGATATTTTTGCTCTCTACGGAGTTAAGTGACTCAATAGCTAGCTAGGTTAGCCAGCATGCTAACCGGCCAATACAGCTAGCCACGAATGCCGTCAGATAGGTTTCCATATAATTCGTTTTTTCAGTAGTAATAATAGTAATAACAACAATAATAATAATACAAGTAATATGCGCTTTAAAAACCAGCTACCTTACCTTTATCTTATACACACCTGCATGCAACAGCGCAAGTGGCCTCGAACATACCTAAAAGAGACAAACTTGGGGCGACATAAGCAACTTGTTGCCTGCTAGTGTGATCGTACGGCAACAGGGAATAGGTACTATTTGGCACCAGCTAGTATGAAGCCATTTTAGTAATGCTTATGGGCTTATAGCATAGGCTAATTAGTTTTATATATTATTATTAACAATCTTTAATTTTTTTTTACTTGCAAATCTGATTATTTCTAGTTTCTTCTAGTTTGCAGTTATTAATGTGCCCTGGATCATTGCAGTATTTGTTTATGTAGTTGTATGTATTGGTCCCATTGTGTTGGGACAAAGGGGCTTTTCTTCTTCAGGTCTTTTTTTGGTAGTCAGGAGTTAGCATTGGCATTAAGTAAGCTCATGCAGTGACACACACACACACACACACATACATGCACACACATGCCATCTCTCAGAGGGCACATCTCTCTCTCTCTGGCTGGTTTTGCAACCTTGCAGTCACATTGCATCGTTTGACCTCAGGAAGACGGCAGCTCGGAGCGATCTGTATTTCATAAACTCCGAAATGAGTTTGTTCTACTTTGGTATCACCCCCAAATGCTTATCTGTCTTTGCACTTAGTTGCAAAAAAAATGCATTCTTCCTCTGATATTGGAGAGGGCAGGTCGTGGTGGTTGAATAAGTTTAAGAAGGTTTTAGCAGAGTAGGCAGCTTGAGCCTCTTGCAGTTACGTAGAGAGGAAGCTGTGGCCAGGCCAGAAAGAGGAAGTTGACTCTCCTGTTTGGTGTTGTTCACTCCGCCGCTCGAAAGAAAGTGAGTGACGGATCTATTTGGCGTCACAGATTTCGCCTATGGAAATGAAAGCAGATACGCTATGCGCACTCTTTTCAGTGGAGAAACTTTAGCACTGTGTAAACTGTGTTCTTGGTATCTGTCTTAACGTGATGTTTGTGTGTGCTGGCGCTGATCGTGTGTGATGCAGAGAATGACTTGTTTTTCTTTTTGCTGAATCAGTTTCCTTTCGAAGTAGCACAGATGGCTTTCTCATAATAGGACGATTGCTATGGCTGTTACGATACTCCACCCCACTTCCCTCCGAGAACAAGAAATAAAGGACTGGTAGTTTGACTCAACTTTGAATAAGACGGTCCTGTCTGCTTTCATATTCGCTACCACAGTGAGTCATATGTGAGGGCCGTGTAGATAGGCATGTTCTAATCTAGAATGTGCCCTCTTCGGAGGTCAAGAGCGCTTGATAAACCAAGATCGCTGAGCAGAACAGAGCTGCCCAAGGACACTTGTGGAAGAGGCCTGTTGTGTTTCACAATCACGCACAACTTCCTGACTGTTGGTGAGTCGCTCTGAATCTAGAACGAGCGTAACGGGATATGCGCACACTAGCATCACCGTTTGTTCAGACTTCAGCCGACCGTGTTGTGTAAAGTGCTAAGAAATACTACAGAGCAGCTTACATCACATATGCAGAAATATACAGGGTTGCCATTCAAAGGTGTGTGCTAATTTGAACCGAGTTTCCCGAAGAAAAAAGTCAGCAGAAGATAAAGTGTATGCTGTGTTTCCATGAACCGCTGTTACGCGCAAATTCCTGAAGATGATGTGACATGCTTGTGCCAAATGTGGCATATACAACAGACTGATCTTTATTAGCTCTGGCAGCTGTACATGGCTGCAGTCCTAACTGTTCAGAGACGCCGGGCGGAGCAGGCTGTGGCCCATTTAATGAGGACTGAGGTCTCAGTCCCTTTTCACCATCGCCGACACCACCAGAACAAATAGTTCTGAGAGGGCGCAGCACCAAACACGTGGATCAACACTTAATCAAAAAATCCGCTTCCATTATCGTTTCTCACATTTTTCCTAATGGATACAGCAGCATCTCCACCTGATCCAAACAACGTTTTTGTGATCATTAGGCTTTTTTCACTTCTGCCCAGAAAACAAGAGTAAGATGGAAAACACTTTGTAGAGTCATGCGTAATATGGACGCTCAGTCTTGTCTAGCGTATGCTGTAGGCCAAACGTTTAGAAACCGCTCCAAAAAGCTTTGACTAAGTGTTTGTAACGCTTCGTTGGTTTGTTCTGTTTGATTATCTGACAGAGGTTATTGCAGGCCTAAACAGGTTCACCTGATTCTGACATTTAGCCTTACTCACTCACTCACTCATCTTCCAAACCTTATCCTTCTGGGTCACGCGGGGTGCTGGGGCTTATCCCAGCACTCATCAGGTGGAAGGCAGGAAACATCATGGACAGGCTGCCAGTCTATCGCCAGTTCACCTGACTGCATGCACCTGGAGAAACCCCACACAGACACGGGGAGAACACAGAAGGGACCCTGGACACCCCAGCCAGGAATCAAACCCAGGCCCTTCTTGCTGTGAAGCTACCCACTATGCCTCCAACATTGAGCCTCCTAAAAGTTTTAAGTGAATCAGTTAGCAGAACATGCAGTTTCACATATGATATGTTAGGAAAAAAAAGCGCTGTGAAAATTAGATTCTGATTTCTTTACAGGAAAGTGAGACTCACACTGTGTGGGCTAAAACACTACCGCATTTCCAGTACTTTCTAGTAAGTTCAACATGAATAACACTGCTTACTCTTTAATGGGCACTTGCTCATTAAATGTAATTGCATTTAGATAAAAAAGTCCTAATTACACAATTGTGCGTCCCTAGCAAAAGTACATCTCTGCAAACAAGGGGTGCATTTTAGAAAGAAAACCTTCAACTACACTGACCTGCCACTTCCAGCACACCTCTTTGTTTCTACACTCATTGTATCAGATCTACTGACCATATAGGAGCACTTTGTAGTTCTACAGTTACAGACTGTAGTTAATCTGATTTACTGTGTACTTTATTATCCTGTTCTTCAATGGTCAGGTTCTGTGGGTAGTGGGTCATTCTCAGCACTGCAGTGACACTGACGTGGTGATGGTGTGTTAGTGTGTGTTGTGTTCGTGTGAGTGGATCAGGCACAGCAGTGCTGCTGGACATCTCAGTGTCCCTGCTGGACTGAAAATCGTCCACGAATCAAAACTATCCAGCTAGCAGCGTCCTGTGGGCAGCGTCCTGTGAAGGACTAGAGGATGACCAACACAAAGTGTGCAGCAGCAGATGAGCCGTCGTCTCTGACTTTACATCTACAAGGTGTCTAAAGCAAACCCTGAGTGTTCATGCTGTAAAAGAGTGTAGGCCGTCATTGTCGCACTGTAATGATACCATATGCTGGCGGTGGAGTCTGTCCTATGGAAAATATGATTAATAACCAAAAAAGTCTTTTGATTAAAGTCGCCATTAAAGTTGGCTAAACCTGTCAAGGCTGAAAGATATATTAGAGTTAAATTAGATATTTAGCTTGGGGTTCTTCGCTCAGTCACTTATATTCATCACCTATATACCGTACATGATGATCCAACACCCAAATGCCTGCAAAGTATATGGAGAAACAGATGGACTACAGTCTGTAATTGTAGAACTTCAAAGCGCTCCTATATGGCCAGTGGAGCTGATAACAAAGGTTATAGGAACAAAGTAGGTGTACTTAATGAAGTGACCAGTCTGTGTAGATGCTGGCAGTCATGTGTTGGCTGGCTGGTGGCAGATTGACGTCATTGTAAAATACTTTAGATACTGGGTTTAGTACTTGTAGCCTCTCGTGTACAAAGCAAGTCATACAGAAACCCTATTCAGTAAGTTTTGAACCATTTCAAATTGCTCTAACTGTGTTGGCTAAAGCACTATGCCATGACCCTACTGTAAAATAGGGGGTCTGTCTAGTGGGGTCTAAAAAGTCCCTATTAAGCTTAAATTCAGTCAGATGATTTCCTTCGAGTTGGAGCCTAATTTGTCTCGATGTTGACGTGCTCAGCCGTTTGGTGTTTAGATGTGTATCAGCCCACCGTAAGCCGTCCAGATGTCTGTCCTGTGCAGACTTTGCTTCTTCATTCACTGTGAAAAGAAAAAGGCTCCTTTTCTTTCAGATTTCTTCATCCTATTAGCTTGATATCTGACATAACTCGAGTGTATCGGTGCAGCACAGGATCAAAAGTGCATCTGTGCAGATGGAATGGGGTGGGGGGGGGGCTTGGGTTTGAAAAGCTCTGCAAATTTGGTCCGACTGGCTTTGCGTTGCAGCCTTTCTCCAGTGAGCTACGCCCATGGAGCCATTCGCTCCCCAAGAAGGCCAATTCAACGTGTCAAAAGCAGGAAGTGAAAAACCAGAGCATGTGTTGTTCTGCAGCCCACAAAGGCCGAGACAGGAGATATCCAAACCATGTGCTTCGCTGGCTTTGGCTTCCTAATGGTGTCCTGTGATAATCTATCCCATGCAGCTTGAATATTGGTTGATCAAAAGCGGGACTCGTCACTGAGGATGACCCGTGGCCATTTAGAGTCTGGCACGACACCATTGCAGTCTTTGGCAACGTTGACGTGGTGTTAAGGGCAGTCATTGTAATCGTCTGTGTCCATGCAGTCCTACGTCGTGCAGCCGTCTGCCAACGGTGCTGCCAGTAACAGGATGACATGGAGGGCATCACTGCTCACTGAATGTCTGCAATCATTGATGCTGGGTCAGTCAGTTGCAGCGATAAGGCCCGTCCTTGCTTATGTCACATACTGGAAACTTGAATCATTTGCATGTCTTATGGTGTCCAACCTACCCACCAAGTTTCAGAATGAACGGAAGTGGTAATAAAGGTGAACGCTCTAAATACTGAAAAATTAATATTACAGTAATGTTTCAGGTGCCACAGTCAAATGACATGAAAATAAGTTGTCCTTTACAACACTTGCACTTTTCCATAAACCATTACTGTTTATTACTGTAAATTTGTGACTCTTCAATATTAATCATGTTAATATTTTAAGTTAATAGTTTTTCCACAAAGTGATATTACCAGTCCGCCACAAACTACCGTTTCCCCAACCCCCTAGAGGCTGCTTCATGGCCCACTGGTGGTCCCCAGCCCACAGGTGGGGAAACCCTGAATTAAACGAAAGGGGTCTCTGATTTTTGCACAGTACTGCAATGTTTATATTGGATTTACATTGTGGATCAACGTGTCGCATTGTTTTGATGCCAAAAACAACAAGGGTAAAGAAATAAACATATTATCACATTAAATCATTGTACAATGTGTCCTTTTATAGATGTGGTATGACCTGAGGTAGTTCAGGAAATAATTAATATGGAATTAGTGTCCTCTTTTTTTGGCTGTCGCCGCTGGGTGGGCGTTTCAGGGTGAGCAAAGAGCACTGATGATAGAGTTCCAATCAACAAGCCTCTCAGCTTCGTGTAACAAGGAAGGCGATTCTTTCCCCTGTTTGTCATGACACGGTCACAGAAGGCCGCATGGTGCTGTAGCTGATGCCATCATCGAGATGTCGGGCTTGATCTGCAGTCAGCTGCCTTGCGAGTCCCGTCTGCACGCTTTATTGTGTCTCGGCGAGTGAACAGCAGCTGTTGTCCTCCGTGGGAAATGCCCTTGCTCCTCCGAAGAGCAAGAACTTGAAATGTTTGCAACAAACAAGAGAAATTAAGCCGGTCAAATAAAATCCAGACAATGTAAACATTGAGAAGATGACTATAATTGGGCAGATGAGCTGATTAGATAACAGCACAGCCTTGTGGCTCTAACATATTAACTCTCACATGCCTTTCGTTGTCAAGCTCTTTATTCATGTCTTCATTGTTGTCTTTAGGCGCTCATAATAAAGCTCCCCTTTATGATTTTTCCGCTATGTACACGTCATATGGATTTCTGCACAATCGCCACATTGTTACTCCCAGGTATGACCAATGGACTCTGTGTCTCTCCTTCCTGGCATTGCCGCTATATCAAACCATTCCTTCTGGACAAGGCCGACCTTAATGAATCCGGCTACGACACACAGCCAGCGCTTCAGACGGCTTTTGTTGCGCCCCAAAGGAAGCTGAGCTGCAGTGTGATGCCTGTTGCAACTGCTAGTGTCAAAACAAGTTATAAATGAAGTTCCATAAACTGGCTTTAGGAGCGTGACAAATCGCTTGTATGTTCCCAGAGTTCTTTCCCTTAATGGCTTGCTGCTTCAGGAAAGCTTTAAATAGCAGCCACATATTCTGTGCCCTTATATTCTGCTTAGTTCTGGAGCAAACAGGAGTCTTAAATGGATTCCGGATGCTTGTAGATTTTGGTCTCGGACCTTTCCTGTAGGTTGGGGTTGTGTTTAGTGGTGTTGGCTTTCAAACGTAATGCTGGGAAAGTCTGAACAGATTTCTGTGATCAGCAGAGATTAGGCGGTGCTAGTCAGCAAGTTTGGCCATTCAGGTTTTTTCGTCCCCGAAATGATAGCAGCCATGTTTCCTCTTTGTACTTTCTACTTGGTGCAGCCGCTATAACTGTAAATGAAGATTATTTCACAGTCAGCAAATCCTTGCCAGCAGTATCGTTTAGTATGTGTTACCTAATTCACTTTTTATTGTTGTATTATAAGGCAGTGGTTTAGCCACTTTTGTCTACTGTTTAGGCTAGAGCTCTAAAGAATAGAGCTGCCATCTTAGCTGGCAGCACAGGAAACCCTGCAGCTTCCGTATTTAATGACCAGGAGCAAGGAAAAAGAAATCCTGGCTTCCAGGACACACACCCATTCCACCCTGCACGTTATCTTTTTGGTGCATATTTCTTATGTGGGTCAATGACTTATAAGGATTTTCAACAGGCCAATTTTAAAATACTAGAAATAAGTAGTACCTATTCTAGTTGTTCAAACAATTAGAATGTTGTGCACACATAAATTCATGTTATAAGAGAAAGAGTTACAATCTTGCTTGCTGCTTTCATGGGTCCTTGGCAAATCCAGCTCTGGAAATAAATAAGAGACCACTCCAGTTTCTTCTTAAATCAGCATCTCCACATGTACAGCAGGTTCTTAGTGAGGAACAGAAGGTTCAGTTCTAGCTTTACTGGCAGATACAGTGAGTGCCTGGTTCATAAGAACAAGCTCAAGCAGCAAACACACAGGACAACGCATCTACGGACTGGCAGAGGGCGGAAACCACTCTCTACTGACCGTGATGAGCGCCACCTCATTCGAATGTCACTTAACCACTGTAAGATGACCTCAAGTGACCTACAGAAAGACTGGCGAGCGGTGGCTGGGGTGAAATGCACAGCGAGCATGGTTCAAAAAACAGGCTTCTGGAGGCATCATTAGTCATTTTCTAAATAAACAGATCTAAAATACAATATTTGATCTGGAATTTGGGAGACATGTTTCCAGTAGTCTATAGAATAAAACAGAACTGATCATTTTGGTCAAACACAAACCCAGAAACTGTAGAACTAGAGAAACTGATCATTTTGAGGTGGTCTCTTAAATATTTTCCAGAGCTGTAGGTATATTATGCAATGTTCTTTCTTTGAATTGTTTTCCATATGAAGTCCCAAAGTGGTCATTTTTATGGTCGCACCACATGGTATTTTAAACAATAGACATTAGCAGACAATGTTTGTTTGTATGTTATGATGGAAATAGAAATAAAAATATTCTGCAGTTTTGTACCACATGACTCTTGAAATAACAGAAAGAAACTATGAACTAATGTTTTGTGAAAAATGAAAGCGAGTACATATATGGGAAGAATACCACATATATATGACATAGACAGACAACACAGTTTAGCGTAGTGTCATTGACCCCTGTACAAACCAACACATTTACATTTATGCTGTACAAAATATTTTCCATTGAAGTGCATTTAAACATTGTTGGGGATAGTACATGAAAACACAGAAGGTTCACGTTTGTGTTGCCATTCATGTATTTCATGCATCTCACCTGTATGTGCTTGATCTTGCAGTTAATCTGTGCGTCACATACATACATGTGCATATTTGTTTGCAGTACTTGTGCATGTCGTATTACTTGCTGTGCTACATTTTGCTACATTTGGTTTTTGTGACCCCCACTTTTTCTCCAGTACATCACACGCACATAACAAGATGTTTAAAAGCGATGACATATGATCTGTCCAAAAGTCAGACACCAGTGCTCCATATTGTCCAAGGTTGGAGTAAATGGATTCGGACTCGTTAAGGACGTGGGAGCTGTAGTTGGCTTCCTATTCAGCTTGTTTTGTGATTTTTCCATTCCACCTTAAATGATGCTGCAATTACATTCTGGTACCTATACAAGCTGGAAAAAAATTAAGGTGGAACATTTTGATTAAGAAGCAAATAAAGGTAGAAAACCAGCTTCAGTCTCATTTAAAGATGAACAAGATACATACAAGATACATTTGGACTGGGGATGCACCGATACCTGATGTCCATGATTTTTCAGGTACCTACCATTGGCAATCCTAATACTAACACATGCAGGCTTATTACATGGGGTGACTAAATGCTAAGATTAGCATTAAGGAACAATAACAAATACAGTACATTGAATCAAAGGCAGACATTTTAGCACAATAGCTTCGTTATATTTCGGTCCTGAACAGCTGTCTTAACGCCGATATGAATCTCTTTGCAGTTATCTACTGATACTTCTAAGATTCTGATATCATTAAACTAGCATTCCTAGTTTGGACATCTCTGTATCCCAATAGCCATGTTCAGCCCCGCTACACAGATAGACGGATGTTGTTTCATTTCCCTGTGTGAACTTGTCACAGACATGCCGTTGCATAGCTCGAGGCCCACCATCCTGCTTATTGAGCCATAATGAGGCCCTCAGCTTCCATGCTTCCGTCAATGCAGCTTTGTATGTCGCTCGCCGCAATTGTTAATGAGCCTCCAATTTGGCTTCATGGCATCGGCTCCGTTCCCCTCGCCGCACGTTTGACTTTATCAGCGCATTACCCCAACCAGCAGGGCAATGACAAGTCTAATATCGCTCAGCGGGCCATTCGCTCCTGGAGCCTTTAGCATGACGTCGACCTCGTTTGAACCCTCGAGCAGATGGCGATGTCCCACGCAGTCCGACGTAAGGGCCGTTTGATGTAAATGTAAAAGCATGAAATGAAGTTAATGTTGCAGAAGTCATCCAATTAGCGTAATCGGCGGGTGGACTTTTTTAAAGGCTTTTTTATGGGCCTAATTTTGTTTTCTTTTTCTCTTTTTCTGTTTCTCTGTTTCTCTGTTTCTCGCTCTTCTCACTCTCTCTCTCTTTGTCTTTCGTTCCTTGTGGATGCATGTTTTCCTTTGATCTTCTGATGTGTGTAGTTAGGACTTTGAAGCCCCAGTGAGAACTGTGAAATGATGTATAGAGAAAGATCCCGAGCTCAGAGGGGCCCTTAGCATCTCTTCTGACCGCCCCACCTTCTCAAAGCACCCTCTGTCCTTCTATGAATGACATTGTCTTTGTGCTAACACAGTTATTTCTATGGAGTGGTCAGCAGGCAGTCTGACCATGTCTTCTGTTTTAGAGTGCTGGGAAGACCACCCTGGGAGAGGGGGACATGGGTAGATAGCAGAGATGGACATTTTAACCACGTTTGCTCTTCAGATATCCACATTTTCAAATAAATATTCTGTATTGTTATAAATAAAAAAGTACAGAGGAATGTTTCACACTGTATGCAGCTGGTATAAGAAGATTTGTATCTGATCATTCAGTTGATTTAGTGATTTGTGTACACTCATCATCAAAAGAATAACTGCACCCAGAAGGAAGTGTGGGATTGCAGTGCTATTGGGAAGGAAGATAAAGGTTACCAGGAACAATAAATGATGATACATTTAGACTGATATGGGCAATATTTACTGAGCTACACATACAGAAGTAGGGTCTCTCAGTATGGCGTCGGGCCGCCATGTTTGCTAACATAACATGCCAGAAATTTCAACATTGAGTTGTAAAGGTTCCTAATGGTGTCCTGTGATAAATTATCCCAGTGGAGGTGGACTGCAGAGGTGAAGAACAGGCCTTCTGGACAACAAACCACCCATCTTGGTGCTGACCACAGCGCCTCCACACACAGATTCGTTAGTCGTCTCCACCGAGACGAAAGTGGTACTCATCACTGAAGATGACCCGCTGCCATTCAGAATCACTCCATGACAGTCTGGCACGACACCATTGCAGACTTTAGTGATGCTGATGTGGTGTTAAGGGCTAGTCATCGTAATGTAGTCCTGCGTTGTGCAGCCGTTTGCCAGTGGTGCTGGCACTAACAGGGTGACTCATGGAGGGCATCACTGCTCGCTGAATGTCTGCAACTGTTCTAAATCAATGCTGTTAAAGGCTGTTGGGTCAGTCATGTACAGTGATAAGGCCCGTCCTTGCTTACATCATATGCGTGAGCATGAAACTTTAATCATGTCTCATGATGTCGTTTGATTCCTGTCAGTTGATTCCGTCTGGGCGCAGCTATTTGTGCAACTGTTCTTTTGATGATGAGTGTATGATAATTCAAAGTGGCAGAGAACTTACACTGTTAAAATTAGTTTGAAGCATTTCTGTATAAGCAGTGCTAAGATGTAAACAATGTGCATATGGTGAGATGCAGTATCAGCTCCTTGTCAATTGACATGTCTGTGGTTTTACATTGCGTAGTCAAATACGTATTAAAAACAATATAATGAATGATTTATTTCATTACTGTTCCAGATTTCACATGCTTTATAAATACACAATAGGTTCAATTAAAACTTCGAGTTTTAAATTAAACATCAGTTCTAATAACCACACATGCCTAATAGACAAATAGTCTATGGGTCGGTTTCCCTGTCAGTGTGTAAGCCTAAACTTCCTTTCAATGGAGGGAGTTTCTCTTCAGAATGTGGTGTAGTCCAGCACAAGCCTTAATCCCTCTCTGGGAAGCTGATCCTTGATGTACAGATGTTTGTAGACACCTGCTCATTCAACGTATCTTCTAAATCAATGCAATCAAAGGCCGTTCGTTCTCGCTTCACTGCAGTAACAGCCTCTACTCCTACTAACCTAGATACTAAAACATTGCTGTGGGGGTTTCAAAGCGTTCAACCACAAGAACATAAGTGAGATCAGATACTGATGTTGGATGATTAGTTCTGGATCTCAGATGTCATGTCAGCCTGTCTCAGAGGGGCTACACTACAAAGAACGCAGTTCCACTGCTCCACAGCCCAGTGCTGATGGCTTTATTTGTACTCCTTTCAGTGACAGTTAGAAGCTCCTCCAGCTTTTGTGTCCAGTTCCCACCCACTAACCAAGTCTCCAAACGAAGTAACCAAGCTGGGAAGGTAACGGCTTGCACGTTCCTTCTTTGAGACTTGAAGGGCCTACCCATGTTTGTGAACTGCCGCTAGCGCCAGACAACTCAACTCACTTGAAGGAGAACGCTAAAATGGCATTTCTGTTAAGTCAGCTAGCCCAGGGTTTCTCTACCTGTGCGCCACTGAGTGGTTGATATATAGCCATATTAATGTTGTATTAAGTATATAATATAGATATATGTATATATTAATGTACACATGTACAGATAGAAACAATCACAGTAGCAGTTAATTAGACATCTTCACTTTGAGGCAGCTTAGCCGCTGGCTAGCCACGAATGGAGAGGTTTCTGGGGCCTTTTCACAGTATGTATAAAAGTTGATTGTTTTCTGCTATACTTTGTATGCTTCAGGTGGGCCTTGGGATGGAACCATCTCCGGAAGATACATACACAGATAAACTGATGGAAATGAGGTGTTTATACACATATATATATATAAAACATATATGTATCAAAGTATTATATTTCTGCCATATCACCACCTCTAATATATATGCTGCACAAAAAAAACGTTTATCTCTTTTTTAGACAGTGTAAAAGCTCTAGTCCCCCTTTCTATTTAGTGAATATTCATGATGGACAGACCAATAGAAATAGAAGAATTGGTCCAAAACTTCTTGTTATATCAGCCTCCACTGCAGGTTAAGAAAGCTGTTTTATCCTCCTGTAAAGTTCCATTTTGGAGGCGTTTAAGGTGGACTGTATAATTCCATGAGTGCTATTTTATAGTTTGATGTCTTCACTTTATTCTAAAGTAGAGCATTAAACTAAACATAACGAGAACCTTCTACGGGTAGCCGTGTCTAAACATTTGACTAGTATTCTGTGTTAAGCACAAATAAACACACACACGCACACACATTGGTAGTACTTTTTTCTAAGGTGGTTATGCAAGCTGTGAATACACAGTTGAACACGTTTGGCAGCAATGGGTGCCACTAGGTAGCATAGATAGATAGATAGATAGATAGATAGATAGATAGATAGATCACCTTTTACCATCAAATATTGTCAGTATATTAATAATAAACCCTCTGTTTCCCTTTTTACATTTGTCAAGACTCATCAAAGCACACATAGCCATGCAAAACAGCTAAAACAACATTCAGTCGTGATCCTGTGCATAGCATAATAACTGTACAAGTCCGCTTTAACATGCCTTAAAGTTAATATGTCATAAAGTTAAAGTTAATGTGTCATTAAGTTAACCGCAAAGCCCAACTACAGCCATAAGATTTCAAGAAGCTCGGTCATGCATTCAATGAGTGATGTAAAAGGCCTGTTTAAAAGCCTTCCTAGACCCTGCGCCATTTCTCTTATGCGTTACGTTGACTGGGGAGCAGATTCATTATTTACCAGATGTTAAAATCAAAAATACTCCAAAAACGAAAGCGCCTCCCTTCTCAAGAACACTTGGCTTATGGGTTTTCTGTTTGCTGTGCAAATGAAACAAGCAGCTTCTAGTGTTTGACATTATCCACATCCTTTTCGTGTGCAGGCCGTGAAGCTGATCGCTATCTCCTGCAGAGGGCTGGTGCACAGCGCACCTGTGGCTGTTCTGGCCGAACGGGAAGAAAAGCCTCGCGAGCTTTCGATGTATTTATGCGGCGCTGCTATCAATACCAGCCTCCCACACGCGGCCGCTCTAACCGGAGCTAGCCCACACACACTCCCATTTGCCTCTGTGTAAATCCTGAAGCCTGTTTGCGTCCACCTGAGCGCCGCATGCAAATCCGCCTCCAGCTGCCGCTGCCCAGCCCCTAGCTCCTCAACCTACTCTTCTTCAACCTCATCGCAGACTGCGAGCCTAGCTGACAGCTCTCTAAAGCACTGCGTCAAGCACTGCTCTCACGGTGCCATGGTGATGGGGATTGTTAAAGGAGTAGCTTGTTGACAGATTGTATTTTACACCCTTACTCCATAGGTAGTCAGTTGTTCGTTTAGCCCTGGAGCTCCAAGGGGGATTTCAGGAAATGGAAGCTTATACCCTACTAGTTAGGATTGTGCAAATCCTCGGATAGACTTCTGTGGTCTCTGATACTGTATGACATGCTGTTATATTCGCATTCAACCATAACATTAAAACCACCTGCTTGTTTCTACACTTTTTCTCCATTACGTCAGCTCCACTGACCATATAGGAGCCCTTTGTAGTTCTACAGTTACAGACTGTAGTTCGTCTGTTTCTCTGTATACTTTATTACCCTGTTCTTCAATAGTCAGGACCACCACAGGACCCCCACAGACCAGGTATTATGTGAGTGGTGGATCATTCTCAGCACTGCAGTAACACTGACGTGGTGGTGGTGTGTTAGTGTGTGTGTTGTTCTGGTGTGAGGCGATCAGAGTGTTTAAACACTGTGTCCACTCACTGTCCACTCTATTAGACATTCCTACCTTGCTGGTCCACCTTGTAGATGTACAGTCAGAGACGACAGCTCTTCGGCTGCTGCACAGTGCAGTGTTAGCCATCTTCTAGGCCTTCATCAGCGGTCACAGGACGCTGCCCACAGGAGGCTTTTGGCTGGATAGTTTTGGTTGGTGGACTATTTTCAGTCAACACACACCAACACACCACCACTACGTCACTGTGGTCCTGAGAATAATCCACCACCCACATAATACCTGCTCTGTGGTGGTCCTGACCATTGAGGAACAGGGTGAAAGTGGGCTAAAAAGTATGCAGAGAAACAGATGGACTACAGTCCGTTTTTTTAGTAGTCCGTTTTTTTTTAGTAGTTTATTTGGTAAATGGAGCTCATATAATGGAGAGTGAGTCTAGAAACAAGGGGGTGGTTTTAATGTTATGGCTCTAGTCTTTCATCAATGCCCACAGGACGCTGCCCATAAGATGCTGTTAGCTGGATAGTTTTGGTTGGCGGACGATTCTCAGTCCAGCAGTGACACTGAGTTGTGTAAAAAATCTGATCCAGTCAGACATATACCTGCTCTTTGCTGGTCCTGTGGGAGTCCTGACCAATGAGGAACAGGGTGAAAGTGGTCTAACAAAGTATGCAGGGAAACAGATGGTCTACAGTCTGTAATGTAGTATATAAAAAGTGGTTAAAATTCAGGCTTCAAGATAGCTGCCACTACAAGTCTTGTGCTGAGCAAAGTCCTTTTATCCATTCATATAGATGTTTTATTGATAACAGTATGCCACACAGTTAGAAGCCACATAAGCAAGTCTATGTGAAATGACTTGAAGCCCCAGTAAACCTAAATAATGGGTGAATCTTTGTCATGTGACAGATTGTGAATTAGTTTTATTTTCTTGTCTGCTATGAGTTCTGTATACACTCATCATCAAAAGAATAGTTGTGCAAATAGCTCCACCCAGAAGGAATCAACCGACAGGAATGAAACTTGGTGGGTAGGTTTGACATTGTGAGACATACAAACAGGGGGATGGGCCTTATCACTGTACCTGACCCAACAGACATTCAGTGAGCAATGATGCCCTCCATGAGTCATCGTGTTAGTGCCATCATCATTGGCAGACGGCTGCACGAAGCAGGACGACATGCACACAGACCGTTACGACAACTGCCTTTAACACCACGCCAACGTCACCAAAGAGTGCAATGTTGTGCCAGACTGTCATGGAGTGACTCAGAATGGCAGCGGGTCATCTTGAGTGAGAGTCCTGGTGGAGATGATCAAGAAAACCATGTGTGTAGGCACCGTGGTCAGCACCAAGTTGAACGGTCTGTTGTCACAGGTCACACGTCCAGAAGGCCTGGTGTCACCACAAAATCTGCAGGGACTGTGTGAGAATATTAAAGCTGCATGGGATGGATTATCACAGGACACCATTAGGAACCTCTACAACTCCATGCCGAGACGTCTGGCATGTTGCGTTAGTACACATTGCAGCGCAACACCATACAGAGAGAGACGCTACTTCTGTATATGTAGCTTAATAAATTTTCCTGAATAAATATTGTGGTCTAAATTTGCAATGCACCTCTGACACTTCCTTATGGGTGGAACTGTTCTTCTGATGATGAGTGTTTATGCATGTATATTTTTTTCATTTGTAAGCAGTGTTAATACCAAAAGCCCCCTGTGCAAAGAATGTCCTGTGAAAACCTTTATGGAAAGTTTAAGGAAATGTATGGAAATTTCTCCACTTTCTATGTACACTTAGCTCTAATTTTGTCCTAAACAAATCACGAGGCTAAAGTGGTTTCTCCTGCCCACACAGTGTTAACAAACCTAACCGTTCCACACAGTCTTTTTCCACTTTTGTTGGAGAGACTCAGTCAACAAAAGCTACTACTTTCAACCAAACCAACAGGGGCATCTCAATTAAGCATTCCCATTAGAACCACACCGTTTTCACCCATGTTTTTACAGCTGCAAAATTCAAGATACCCAATCATTAGCAAGTTAGGTAGGTGTAGTAGGTGAAATACACTTTTATCAGCTCTGTTTACCATATAGGAGCACTCTGTAGTTCTACTATTACAGACTGTAGTGCTTCTGTTCTCTGTATACTTTAGTAGCTTCCTTTCACCTTATTTCTCAGTGGTCAGGACGCCCACAGGACCAAAACAGAGCAGGTATTATTTGGGTGGTGGATCATTCTCAGCACTGCAGAGACACTCACGTGGTGGTGGTGTGTTAGTGCGTGTTGTGCTGGTGTGAGTGGATCAGACACAGCAGTGCTGCTGGAGTGTATCAACACTGTGTCTACTCACTGTCCACTCTATTAGACACTCCTACCTTGCTGGTCCACCTTGTAGATGGTGGTCCACCTTGTAGTACAGTCAGAGACGATAGCCCATCTGCTGCTGCACAGTTGGTGATGGTCATCCTCTAGTCCTTCATCAGTGGTCACAGGACGCTGCCTACAGGACGCTGCCCACAGGACGCTGCCCACAGGATGCTGTTGGCCGGATAGTTTTGGTTGGTGGACTATTTTCAGTCAACACACACTAACACACCACCACTACGTCAGTGTCACTGTGGTCCCGAGAATAATCCACCACCCACATAATACCTGCTCTGTGGTGGTCCTGTGGAGGTCCTGACCTTTGTGGAACGGGGTGTAAGGGAGCTAAAAAGTATGCAGAGAAATAGTTGGACTACAGTCTGTTGTTTTAGAGTCTTACAAACCTATTTGGTAAATGGAGCTCATATAATGAATGAGTCTAGAAACAAGGAGGCGGTTTTAATGTTACGGCTGATCAGTATACATACAGTACCAGTCAAAAGTTTACACACACCCAACTAAATGGATGTTGTGGGTGATCTTAAAGGCTCTACAGGTTTACACTTAACAGTTCCAACTGATGAGAGTCTGAAACAGTACATATCCTGATATACCACATATACTCAATGTATCACAGTATTATATTTCTGCTGTATCATTACCTATAATATATGTTTTGTTGTGCAAAGTAACTTTCATACCTTTTTAGCACAGTTTAAAAGTTAGTTACTCTTTCAATGTAGTGGATATTCATGAAGGACAGACTAACAGAATTGGCCCAAAATTGCTTAGACAAAAGTCTTGTTATATCAGCCTCCATTGCAGGTTCAGAAAGCTGTTTCATCCTCCTGTAAATTTTGGAGGTTTTTAAGGTGGACTGCTATGAGTGCTGTTTTATAGTTTGAGGTCTTCTAAAGTAAAGCATTAATTAAGCTGAAAACAAGGACAACCTTTTATGAGTAGCTGTTATATAATGTTTAAGTGCACTAGGATGAGAAGAACAAACTAAGAAAAGATGCTCAAACAATTCTTCAAGCAGTGCTCTTTTATGTGTTTGCCTTATTTTATTAACCATTGCTGGATTGCTGGATAACACTATGTCATATCATATCATACAAACATATTAGCATATGTTTCCTGGAACTTAGTACAAGGGAAGTAGGTGATGATCCAGACAGTTTGCACAGGGCTTACTGTTGTACATTAGCCTCATAACTCCAGTGAAAAGGTGCAGATACCAAACATGTCTTTGTCACATTTGGGTGAGGAGAGTTTGTATATATAACTTTTGTTTTAAGTATTTTTCATGATTGACTTCTTTAAAAGTACATTCTTGACAAAGTAAGAGGGCCACAGTATGGTTAGCTGTAGTTCCAAAGAATTCTGATTTGGTTGGGATGGAAGTTCACTGGAGCTTGCGATGCAAGTACCAACAGGCCGGACCATAGACTTGACGTAAACAAGTGGTTTGGTGAAGCAGTGAGTGTTCCTTTAATGCTTGGAGATGGCCTGTGGTAGGATGTTGATGATGCTGCTCGTATCCGTTTCTTTGCAGTGAAGTAATGGTCATGTCCCTAAGGTTCCCTTTACAGGGAGACAGAGAGGAAGAGAGGAGAGTGCTATTGATTTTTATTGTATTCATCGACTGGCTCCAATGATATTTACTCATTTGCTTTGTGTGCTCGTACGTGTGTGCCTGCCTGCCTGTGTGTGTGTGAGTGTGCGTGTGTGTGTTCAGCTCCCCCTTTTAAAGTGCTTAGTCATTGAGTCCCATCTTGTGCCATTTCCACAGAGAAGGACTACAACAGCCTTTGTGAGAGGCAGCCAATCGGGCGCATGCTCTTTCGGCAGTTCTGCGATACCAGGCCGGAGCTGAGGCGCTGTGTCAAGTTTTTGGATGCCGTGGTAAGAGGCCAACTTCATTTTATTTTTCTTTGTTTTTTTGGTTTTTTTTTGTTTGTTTACATCATAAACAACATAACCAATTTACTTTTCCTGTCAGCGTTCCCTAAAGCTCAGGAGATCTGGCAGGATCTGGCAGTTTGATAGACTTTGGGGTTGATATAGTTTACCCAGCCAAGAGATCTGGAAATGTGGGAATGGGAAATGTACACTTAGCTGTTGAGTGATCAGCTAAAATAATGGTTCCCAGCTGTGTTCCTGGAATAATTCCTGCATATTTGGTGTTTTCCTGCTTCAACACACCTGATTCAAATAGTCAGCTAATTTGCAAGGCCTTCATGAGCTGAGATTGGTGTTGTAAAACAAGGGGAATACTAGAATGCTTATGACCAGGACCAAGGTTGGAGTCTTTTAACAACGATCATCAATCCTGTTCCTGGAGATCTACCTTCCTACAGGCTAGTACCTCCTCCATTTAATGATCTTTTCCCCTGTCCTTCATTGGCTGGATTAGATGCTGTATTGTTAGGTAAGAGGGGCACATGTCAAATGTAGGTTGGATCTGGTCTCTGTAAAAAACGTAGATCTCCAGGAGGAAGATCCATGACCACTGTCTCAAGGCAGAGGTGGACGTAGTACACTTACCTTCAAATGTACTTAAATATGGAGAGTAACAGTAGCATGATTTATTATGGCTCTAATGTCCTGTTATCATTTCTGGAACAAGACTCTTAATCAGCTCATTTTAGGTGAAGAGACTCTAGTGTCACTCTCAGTCCACCAGTCTTTAATAGAAGGTCATTAATTAGTCTGACACTGATGTCTATTCAAATGATCATCAGCACTAAACACTGAAGGAGAACTGTTTCTATCAGCTAGAACCAAGCTCTGTCCAACAGCTCAAAACAAGCTCAACACAAAGTGACCACTGTACCCTAATTGGTGGACTTCACGCTTCTTGTTACGTTTATATTCACACATAAGCCAAAAGGAAGGACAGATTTGGCCGTGAGGTAGTGGAGTAAACAATAAGATATTAGACTTTAAAATATAGTGGAGTTAAAGTACCGCAAGTACAGATACACAAAAAAACTACCTAAATACAGTAACTAATTACGTTTTCTTTGTTACTGTCCACCGCTGCGCAAAGGAATAAATTCATATTTTTTAATCTACTCTATTATCTACTCTACTATCTGCTGTATCAAGAGTTCTACCATTGATCTGTTTATCTGTTTATGTATAACTCACTAATAATAGAACCATTTGGGTACCTAAGCACTGTATCACATACACAAATTAAAAATATGATTAAATAATACACATTTCAAACTATAGCCATCACACTTTAACAGTTTGAGGCTTTAAAGGATAGAGACGTGAGACAAAACCTGTTCGATGAAGTCCTACCCAACTTTGTAACACTATAGCAGCACAGTAAAAAAGTAATCTAGCTACTTTCATTTCTTCCAAAGTTCAGCTCTGTTATCTGTGCACCATCAGACTGGAGCCGTGTGAAAATAAACCACCTTCCCTCTGACAAAATTGATCCCAACTCTGGAAAAGCAGATTATACATACACTCATCATCAACAGAATAGTTGCGTCCAACTATTACCAGGAACAATAAATGATGATAAATTTAGACGGATATGGGCAATATTTATTGAGCTACACATGCAGAAATAGTGTCTCTCAGTATGCTAACGCAAGATGCTAGATGTCTCGGTATGGAGTTGTAGAGGTTCCTAATGGTGTCCTGAGATAATCCATCCCATGCAGCTTCAATATCCTCACACAGTTCCTGCAGATTTTGTGGTAGGGGTGAAGGCGGAGTGACACCAGGCCTTCTGGACATGTGATGCGTGTGACAACAAACCGTTCATCTTGGTGCTGACCACGGTGTCTCCACACACACGGATTTGTTGGTCGTCTCCACCAAGACAAAAGTAGGACTCTGATTACGGAAGATGACCTGCTGCCCTTCTAATCACTCCATGACAGTCTGGAACGACACCATTGCAATTTTTGGTGACGTTGACGTGGTGTTAAGGGCTGTTGTTTTAACGGTCTGTGTGCATGTAGTCCTGTGTCATTCATCTGTCTAACAGGATGATTCATGGAGGACGTCACTGCTTACTGAATGTCCGGTACTGAATGTCAGTCCGGTACAGCAATAAGACCCGTTCCCCCATTCCTATGTCTCACAATGCACTATTTCTTTGATGATGAGTGTGTCTACAGATTAATAGAAATGTTTTTGACTGAAGGAAATCCAAAAAACAATTTGTTTATGATGTACAAAAATATGGATTTCTCATAACAGTATATAGTAACTATTTTGGTGCTTGAATCGTCGAGTTTACTGTAGTTTCCTAACAGAAACACGCTGTGAATATTGACCATATGCTACAGATGAAACAAGTAGAAGTTGGGTGGAAAAAACCCTTTAAAATAAAAAATGCCTGTTCCAAATCCAGACATAGGATAATGCAGGGAAGGCACTGTGATGCAGTAACCTTGGCCATTAACAGCCAGGGAGGTTGCAATGTACGTCAGCACCCCCTCTGCCCCCCCTCCTCTTCTCTGGGGTGACCTGAGCAGCACTTTGTGGAGGATTGTTGAGGTCACATTTGTGGCAGTGGCTCCATTTAGTTTCTGTAGAGAGGGGAGCTGCTGTCTTGCAGTGTGGAGGAGCTGCCCTTGCCCGTGGTTAAACCTGGGCCTACCAGCTCTTTAACACTAATGAATTAGGTAGAAACAAAGCTATAATCTTACTAGTCTCCTAGTTGTGCCAACCACAGCTTTTACTACTAGTAGTTTTACTTTTACCTGTTCCAGCTTGATAGGTGACTTTAACTCCACATCAGTGGGGGTACAGACTTCTAATAGCTCAATAAATTCATTTTCCATGTAGTTTGAGATTTTGTGACTTTAAAATGAAACGTGCAGTATAAGTAGATGGTTATGTGCTACATGTTATACACATGCCTTAATAGTACAGTGCCGAAATCAGAGGCCAAGTCAGAGGCCACTTTTCATTTATGTAATTTCCTACCAAAACAGCCAGTTCAATGGTATTTCAGGAGATTCCTGAGGTAATTCGATGTAAAATAATACATGTGCAGGAAGAAAGACAAAGTCTGGAGTACCTTAAAAGTACAAGTATAAACCTGGTTGTAATCTGAGACTCAGAGCTCTGTTTTATCCCACATGTATGTTTTTATCATCTGAGATATCATCGAAGTTTGGCTTTTTTTCAATTTCAGTGTGATGCAGAGAAACTCGTTCATGCTTTTGTTACAAGCAGAGTTGATCACTGTAATGGTGCTCTTACTGGGGTTCCTAAGGAAACAATCCATCCTCTACCACTCGTACAGAACACACAAGCCTATCCCAGCGCTCAGCAGGCAGAGGGCAGGTACCACCCTGGACTGGCCGCCAGTCCATCACAGGGCAGATTCACAGACATACGCATTCCCTCACATGCTCACACAATTTAGCATATCCAGTTCACCTGGCTGCATGTCTTTGGACTGTGGGAAGGAACTAGAGCACACGGAGAAAACCCACACGGACAAGGGGCGAACATGCAAACTCCACACAGAAAAGAACCCCAAATCCCCCAACCGGGAATCAAACTCAGACACCACTGTGCCATAACATGTTTCTTTGATTAACTGAAACCAAGTCTCCTAAAAAGAAAGGAAGGAAGCTATAATGAAGACCATGAGTGAAAATGAGTAGCTTGTCGTGTGTTTTGACTGGAAATTAATTAAATGAAGGCCAGTACTGTAGGCCTGTAATTATATAGGCTACCAATGACATACTGCATCATAAACAGTGTTCAGAAAGACCCTGTGGTTATTTGCCTATTTGGGAAAACTAATTTACATGCTGCCACACACAGCCAAGCTTGTCTGTGTTTTCGTCTTGGTCCTTTTGGCATGTTGTACCGAATTCAAATAGCTAGCGAGAGCTGCTACTTGCTCTGCCCTTACAAGACACAACACCGAGACCTCTGTGTAAATATCGTCTTTCGCTTGCACACTTCCGCCCACGCGTGAACCGTCATTGCTGTTTGCTCCTCTCCAAAGGCCAAGTAGCGGCATATTTAGTCAAAGTGCGATAGCAGTGGCGCTGACTGCATTAATAAACATGTTACGAACAGTGAGCAGTGTCTTGCCCTCAAATCGAGGGGCTTTCCTCACCCACATTCAAACAAATTGCCCATTGACAAAAGCCAGGCACACATTAGTCCAACAACGAGGCTGTTCAACGTAATCATCTTTCTCAGCGCGCCGTAGGGTGGACCTGATTATATCGGAGGCTGACCACGGACAAATCCCCTAGATTAGGAACAGCCAGGGCTGACTGTGGTTGCTGGTTGCAGACCACCTTTGTCCTGGTCATGCACATAGAGTTTGCTTGTCACACGTGTCTGTGTTTGAGTGGCAAATAGGAAAGCAGCTGATTCGAGTCGAGAAAGGTATGAGTATAGTGTAGAAACGCTTTATTTTATTTTATTTTATTTTCTTATGTAAATATTAGTTTGTACACTTCAATTTTAATTCAAATTTTTTTTTGTTAATATTGAAAGTAGTGTTATTGAGTAAGAATGGAATAAACAGTGGGCAAGGCTTTACTGTAGGGTACTGTTCATAACACCTACATAAGCTTGTCATGACAATGCACATAACCATACATAAATGTTTATAAATGCTTATTCCAATAGGTGTCATCTGTGATAAAGGCTACTTTAGCTAACTTTCATCAAAATTGGCCCATGTAACATGTATAGTGAACGACGCCTGTTGGATGCCTGTTGGTATGAGCGTTTATAAGCATTCCTTTATTGGAATTACAAGCCTACGTAGGTGTCTTGTAGCCTTATAAACAGTACCCTACAATGAAATGTTGCCGAATAGTGCGCTATGTGTCGCTCCGGTAAAGTCTGAAATTTATGTAAGTTTATTAAGTTTATGTAAAATTAACATTACCCTGATGACGATACGAAGATTATAGTTCACCGTGGAGTTAGTTCAGTCATTTTGAGATGATATTTAAGGTAGAGTACTGTTCAAAAGGCTGCATGACACCTACATAGGTTTGTCATGACAATATACATAACCCTACATAAATGTTTATAAATGCTTATTCCAGTAGGCATCACGTGTCAGGCTACTTTTGCTAACTTTGATCAAAATATGCACATGTAACCTGTATAGTGAATGATGCCTATTGAAATAGGGATTCGTAAGCAGTAATGCAGGGTTATGTTTGTTGTAATGAGGTGTCTTGTAGCCTTACAAACAGTACCCTGCAACCAAGTGTTGCCAAATTGTGTGCGAGTTGCCCTGCAAAGCCTGAAATTTAAAAATCCGAGGTGTCAGGTCAGACTTTGTGGAGTTTTTGAATCACGTCATACGTCCTAACATACTAATGCCACACACACAGGCTCTGAAAGAAGGTCCGGTTTGATGTTTATGCAAAATCAACATTACGCTGACCAAGATATGATGATAATAGTTCACCATGAAGTTAGTTATATTTACAGCCGCACGATGCAGTATTATTTTGTTATTAAGAAAGAAAAAAGCTAGTGAGTAAAACTGTACTGTAGGCTGCTGTTCATCTGTCAGGCTACTTTCTGTAGCTTTAATCAAAATATTCACATGTAACCTGCATAGTGAACGGTCCCTGATGAAATAAGCATTTATAAGCATTAATGTAGGGTTATGTTTGTTGTAATGACAAGCCTATGACAGCCTTATAAACAGTACCCTACAGCGAAGTGTTGCTGAATAGTGTGCTGTGTGCGAGTCGCCCTGTAAAGCCTGAAATTTAAAAAGTCAGACTTTGTGGAGTTTTTGCACTGTGTCATACGTCCTTACTTATTATTGCCACGCACACAGGCTCTGAAAGAACGTCCAGTTTGATGTTATCAACATTACACTAAAATGAGGCTCCAGGATCAGGGTTGACAAACACTGGTTTAGTAGGCAACTTAAGCTCTTCTTGTGGTGTGTTAGAGTGGAGAGGACACAAAAACGTGCTAAGCATAGATTTGGAAACCCTGGGTTAACCCAATGGAACCAATGGAGTTGTAACATTGGGACACGACGAGGAGACAGGATGCAAGTGCAAGTGTTTAATGACAAACTAACAGGAGAAAAAACCAAAGACACTAGAAAAACTAAGCAACAAAACACTACAGAGGAAGAGGGTCACAGAAACAACTAACAGACAAAACACCAAGCAAGAACAAAGGGAACCACAAGGAGTATAAAACAGCAAGGACTAACGAGGAACACCTGGGAAGGGGCGGAGCTACAAACTAGGGACTGGTGAGAGGCCTGACAAGGGGTGGAGACAGGAGGAGCAATAACCAAAACAAACAAAAGCACATGGCACGGGACAACAAAAGAAACAACGAGGTGACAAGACGGAAACGGAAAACCAGGGAAAAACGTAGATAAACGGGACAGACTAGACAGGACGTGACAGGAGTATTGTCAGAGATCCTTTTTCGAGAATTTGGTGGCGTCCCTTTAACTCATTTAAATGTGCTGCCAGGGTGCATGTCCATGTTGGGGAAACATGGGTGTGTAAGTGTCTGTGTGCTACCTTGTTTTTCTGTCACCGTCTAAAAGAGGCATGAGACTTCCTTTATGCTTTCCTTGCAAGCAGTGTGAATTTATCCCTAGCTCACAAACTCATTCAGAGCGCAGTTCAGTTCGAAGGAGGCTTATTGATTATTGATTTGTTTAATGAGAGAAATGATCAAATCTGGTCGACTTACCCTCCTATTCATGTGTTTTCAAAAAATCTGTAATTTTAGCTGAATAACGTTCTAGATAACATAAGAAAGAAGACAACAGCACTGTGAACTCCGATGTAATTAACATAGAAGAGCAGATTGAATGGCAAAAATGTTGTCACTTTTGTGCATCGGCTGTAGAGAGTTAAAGCATGACGCATCCCTAGACGTCCTTCATAACCTGACGTGTTCAGATAACTGAGGATTTACGTCTGGCGGATGTCCAATCGCTTGCACATGAATACAGAACTTGGGAGGGGTTTTGAGAATTGAGAAATCATTTTCTTATTACATAATGAATGTACGCTTGCGTGTGTGTATGTGTGCGTGTGTGTGTGCGCGTGCGTGTGGGGTTGACCATTGTAGGCCGAGTATGAAGTAACCCCGGATGAGAAGAGGAAGGAATGCGGACAGGAAGTCCTCGACAAGTATCTTAATCCAAAGGTAAGAAGTGTCAGGAATAGGGCTCAGATAAATATCAGTTCATATAAAGGGTAATTCCACAGATCCTCGGAATCGTTAAGAGGTAAACAAAGTCATTCAGACTGTGTTGAAGTGAAATGCTCTCAGTTCTAGAGAAATGTCGACTTCATGAGGTGGTAATAGGAACAATGCCAGCACAAGCTCCCTGGCAGAACGTTAATACATGATATTCTTCGGAATTTGAGACGTTTGTTTACAATAGTTTTGACAGAAGGTTGTGGGGCTAAAACAAATTTTCAATTGCATTTAAAGTGGCAGAGAGATGAAGAGAGAGTGCAGGATGTCCTAAGCCACCAAAGAAATCTTACTTTTTCAGATTAGCCACTTATCAGGACATACTATAGACACCTACATACATACACCTACACCTAGAAAAGGTACCACTGGCTACCAGTCCACAGTTTAAAATGCTTTTTTTTGTTGTTTATAAAGCTCTAAATGATCTAGCACCCTCTTACAATCATCATCAAAAGAATAGTTGCAAGAAAGTGTCGGACTGCAATGCTACTGGGAAGGAAGATAAAGGTTACCAGGAACAATAAACGATGATAAATTTAGACTGATATGGACAATATTTATTGAGCTACACATACAGAGGTAGCGTCTCTCAGTATGGCATCAGGCCGCCATGTTTGCTTGCGCAGCATGCCAGACGTCTCTGCTCGAGCAGTTGGGTTGGACAGATACAGTGATAAGACCCGTCCTTGCTTACGTCACATGCACGGCCGAGCATGAAACTTGAATCATTTGCATGTCTCATCACGTCAAACCTACCCATCCAGTTTAATTCCTGTCGGTTGATTCCATCTGGGTGCAGCTTTTTGTGCATCTGTCAACAATCCGTGTGCAGTGCCAACTTGCTCATATCAACAACCTTGCAGCATAGATCATCTTAGCAGAATGGCTGGCTGTGCCTAGAGCTCATCTGAAACTTAAAGGTGAAGTTTTTTTTGGTTCGTGCTCGGAGACTGTGGAAAAGTCTACTGCTGTAAATCAGGTCTAAAGCAGGTTTTGAATCAGTGTCTTGTGTTTTATTTTTTGTGTTTTGTATCTTATCTTGTTCTTAATTCTCAATTTGTTTCTTTTATCTGTGTTTTTTGGTGCGTGTTCCTATGTGTAGTCATTCTGCTAATTGCAGGAAAAGCACCTTGCTCAAGTTATGTAAAGAGTACTTTATAACAAACTTACTTAATTACTCAGAAGACACGTGCAGATTGTAGATAAAATGGCGACATTGCAACCCCTAGTTCCTGTCACCATCATTGTAAAAGAATCTGAGTCAGTAAGTTTCTCTACTATGAATCATCAAACCACTCTCAACGACTTTGTTTACATCTCAACCATTTATTAAGCAGAAAATAAGAAATATGTGGGATTCCCCTTAATGCACAGTAAAACCTACAACAGTTTGCACAAAACTGTACAAATGCACTTAGCTTCTAGCAAACCTATGGAATCCTTGTGTGCTTGTATGTATGTGTGTGTTTATGTTTCTGTCTGTCTGCAGTCAGAGGACCATGTCCCTGAGGTGGCGGAGGAGATGGTTTCTAAATGTGCCGAACGCTTGGAACAGGAGGCCTGTAAAGAACTCTTCATGGAGTGTACCAAGTGAGTCGTAGTTTCAAGCTGTAAAAACACTTTATATCCAAAAGTGTAAACAGGAATTCCGTAAAATTAGTCAATTCAGCTACTTTAAGGTTTTCACTTTTTTTTTACTGAAACGGGTGTTTAGTTGCACACACAGCTTATATAAACTCTGTAGCAGTGTTTTCTCACCCCTAATCCTGGAGGCACGCTGACCTGCACATTTTAGTGCTTTCCCTGCTACACCTGATTCAATTTACCAGCTCATTAACAAGTCCTTTCAGCATTGCAGGGGGTGTGTTAAAGCAGGGAGTCCACTAAAATGTGCACCTGCTAGAAAGCACTGCTAAGATCAACATGGCCAGTGCCAAGCATCAGCTAGTAGCCATCTAGCATTGAGCTATGGAGCAGCCGAACTGCATTCTCGGGGGGTGATGAAGCTCCAGCAGGTACATAAGATGGAGTGATGTTGGAGAGGCAACATCCATCATCAGTGCATGACCTCACTAATGCTCTAGTCAAATCATCACAGGAGTTTTCCAGCATGTAGTGCAAAGGGTTCCTAGAAGAGCAGCAGTTTTTGAACCATCAAACCGTAGGAACCTTTGTCCACCTCTGAAACGTCTGCTGATTTTTGCCCATGTCTCCATACACCAGTGGGTTCATAATATTAACCAATAATAACAACAGCTCTGCCTCCCATCACCTCCACCTATCAGTGAGCGACCCTCCCTAAAACCATGATTCACTCAGAAATGGGTTATGATTTCCATTGACATTATTTCTTTTAACATGTTTTCATCCTTTTGGGTTCAGTATAACCATGGCAGAGCACCTGGTCCTATAATGTTACCTAAACGACTGTCTGGGCCTGTATTCCAAACACTCAGGGTGCTATATCAACAAATTATAATTTCTACCAGTCACTGAAAGTCATACAGGTCCCACAAACCTTTATACAGTGTATGGTAGGAAAAAAAATCCTGTGCTTTGCTCAAATTACAATATTTAGGGAATGTGAAACAAATGAGTCTTTTCAGTCTGTCTGTCTAGGAGATCTCCATGTTCAGAGGCCTGTAGAGCAGAGTAGATGATAAAGAGTCAAACAAATAGTACAATGTCCCTCCCCCAGTAGCAGTATAGATATAGACCTCAGTATAAACTACTATGAACTACTATAGTGGTATTCCCAGTGGGAATATCTGCAAAGTTGAAACAGATGAATTAGCACGGTCAAGGCCTTTCAACCAGATCAGCTTTCCATTAGCATTTTAGTCTTTAGCTGAAACGTTTAACATTGTTTCAGAACATCCTGATCTCTTCTTTTCCAGACTGATCCATGACTACCTGAGTGTGGCCCCCTTCGCTGACTACCTCGACAGCATGTTCTTCAACCGCTTCCTACAATGGAAATGGCTCGAGAGGTATCACAGCAAGATGTCTTCATGACGCCACTGGGCCGACTTGTGCATTTTCATATTGCTGAGTCTTTTCTCCTTACGCTATCCAGTGCCTTGCTCCGCAGCTCAGTGGCACTAGCCATAAGCCACAGAGGAACCCATGACTTCTTGAATCACAGCCAAGTTCTCTGACCACTGAGATAGTAAATTGTTTATACAGTTTTAACTTGATTCTTGTCAGTGGTCATGTGTGGCTATTTTCAGTTTAAAAAAAATACAGTAATAATTTTGTCTCATGGGCATTTCGTACTATGGAAGTAATACTGCTAGAAAGTTCTTTAACGTCCCTGAGAAATTCGAATTATTCCTTTGGGTGCCGAAATATATTTGCCAGGCCAAGCTTATGCAAACCAGATGTGAACTTTGGCCCTCACTGTTTATTTGGATTTGTTCACAAAAATGTCTTCAAACTGAAAGTGGAAAAGCATGCCTGGACAAATTCCATCCAAAATGATTCAGACAGAACAAAATGATATGCTATAATTTATTTCTTTCACCGTTTTGTTCCAACACAGTCCACTAGACCACCCCAGACTGGTCCAGTGTCAAAACGGCAGAGTAAACAATCGGGATCTATGTATTTCGGTGTAGTATTCCAGGAAACCTGTGTGTGGCCTGAGATCCTGTTTCACTGTTGAAGTGACAGTCACAATGTAGCCATGTTCCATTTATAACGGATGTGTGTAGCCTTTTATATTAAGTATAGCTCTTGTTTTCTCTCTCTTCAACAGACAACCAATTACAAAAAACACATTCCGTCAGTACAGGGTATTGGGAAAGGGCGGGTTTGGTGAGGTGAGTTTCAGTCATCTTTACATCTTGGACATTCACTCTCTACATTGATGCTAAGATAAATAAGCTGATCCGAAATGAAAAATGTGTAGTTATTTTACTAGTGCCATTAAAATTCCTTGTTTTCACACTGGAATTCAGGAGATACCAGAAAGTGCAGCAAATTAGCATTTATGCTGACTGCAGTTTACAGTCAGATACATCCATTACACCAAATACATCCATTCAGTGTCTAAACTTTTGACTGGTACTATGTGTTATTGCAGTATTCAGGGCAGTATTCACAGTTAATATCTTATTGTGACTTAAGTATTGTGATAATATTGTAATGGGTAATTTGGTGATTCCCATCCCTACTGGGAATATACTGAAGTATGAATTTTTCTACAAATGTGCACAAAATCAGTTTATTTTACATTTAACATAGAGGAAATATGTTTTATTTTTTTCATGTTCAATGTAACAAATAAACAGTATTTTTTAAAAGTAATAATAATAAATAAATAAAAAGCTTTCCCAATTTGTGAATGCTTTGGGTTACAGAGTGGATGGGCAGTTTAATGTGGAATATAATTAATAGCTAGTTTACTTAAATAACATCTAGTTAGCTACATTGTTTACTGTGTCTAATATGCTTAATTATCTAAAGTGTGTTTTATGTTTTTTCCCCCATTCAAAGTAGTAAGCCAACTTTCCTGCAAGTGGATATTCTAAAACTAAACATGGAAAATCATGTTATTAAAAATAAAAATGGAATTTAACTTTAGCCTACTTATTATTTCACGGGTTGCTTGAGGCAAAAAGTTAGGTTGAATGCCCTAACATAGGCTGGGGAACCCTGTAGCAGATGTATGAACTTATTTCCCTTCAAATCAGCAAAACGTGGAATCTGACTGCGGCATCATACAACTGTATAATAAATGTGTATAATAAGTCCAAGTTTGTCCTTTTCACTCTCTGAAGTATCTGTTTAGGGTAAGATGAATTCCTCTGTAATAGGCCTAATCTGTTCCGCTTCTATTTAGAGACAGGCAAAAACTACACTCAGATATTTCTTTGTATGTTCTGGTTAGCTGAATGTGGTCGCCTTTGTTGGTGCACTTTTACCCTCGATTTGCACTTCATTTGAAGAGCTTAGAGGGACTTCAGTGTGCACAAAAGAGCATTTTGTAGAGAAAGTTGCCTAAGAATGTCTTCTTCATCCAGTTCTCTCTGTGCCCAAGGTCTGCGCATGCCAGGTGCGTGCCACTGGGAAGATGTATGCCTGCAAGAAGCTGGAGAAGAAAAGGATCAAAAAGAGAAAAGGCGAGTCTATGGCCCTGAACGAGAAGCAAATTCTAGAAAAGGTCAACAGTCGGTTTGTAGTAAGTATGAAGGCATGTCATTTTGCCTTTGACCCTAAATGCACCGGTTGTTGTCTCAAAGTCTCCAGTTTAAGAGACTTGCTATCTCTTGCATCTCTGTGGCTACATCATGACTTCTTGTAAAGAAAAGAGCACAGACCAGCTCATTATATTGCTGAAGTACTGAGGGAAAGCAAAAATGTCCTCGCTTCATTACTGTGGTCTGGTGCATCCCAAGAGATTGTAGATTAGAATGTCATGTTATGATTTAGGACTTTTGATGTCATTGAGCATGCCCCAAGAAAAGATTGATGTTAGTTTTGGTGTGTAGTGTTTCTAATTCAGGAACAAGAAAGCATTGATATCGATTCTGAATTTTATTTTTAATTTTTTTGCATTGAGAGACTTTTGCATTGCAATGAGTTTTAGTGTATGCATGAGATCTAAGAGCATATTGATCATAGCCTCGGATTTCATGTTTATATTGTAGACTGGAGCCAGACTCAACAATAGACATGCCAGTTATAAATGAAAGTAAACACATCAAATGTAAAGCTCTTTCAAACCACCAGGTTGTAAAGCTGCTTATAGAAAAATAAGGCCAGTAATGAAATGAAAACAGGGAATTTTGCGGGTTGTGTATATGATTGCAGGCTGACCCCATACAAGCTATTTCGGGGGTTGTTTTGCTTGGCTTTTGGTCAGTTTTCTCAGGCTTCTTTAGACTCGAGATACATTTTCCCACACATTCATGAAATATGTAAAACTTCACAGCATTACTGTGAAGCCTTCTTGACATTAACCACTTTCCTTTTTTTTCGAGGTGAGTCTCGCATACGCCTACGAGACCAAAGATGCTCTGTGCCTGGTGCTGACGCTGATGAACGGGGGAGACCTGAAGTTCCACATCTACCACATGGGGGAGGCTGGCTTTGAGGAGAAGAGAGCAGTCTTCTACGCTGCCGAGATCTGCTGTGGCCTGGAAGATCTCCACAGAGAGAGGATAGTCTACAGGTCAGCCGCCCGCTTCCGGCACTTGGCTTATGCAAATAAAACTCAAATGGCTTATTCGTTAAGGAGCTGCAGTTTGACCTGCCTGTTTGTGCTTTCTTTCCCGTTAGGGATTTGAAGCCGGAGAACATATTGTTGGATGACCATGGTGAGTAGTCACAGGGACTGTACGCTGTGAATGGAAAACATTCCTGGATCAGTCACAGAACTACGCTCATCATCAAAAGAATAGTTGCACCCTGAAGGAAGTGTGGGATTGCAGTGCTATCGGGAAGGAAGATAACGATTACCAGGAACAATAAAAGATGATAAATTTAGGCTGATATGGGCAATACGTCTCGGCATGGAGTTGTAGAGGTTCTTTTGATGATGAGTGTATTTTGGCACTAAAGTAAATGAGGTTAGTCCGTAACAGACATGTTTAGGTGTTTTTCTTTAGACCCCGTGTACACTGTGAAACCTCCATGCAGCTACTTGTTGCTTGTTGTGAGTTGCCTGCGACATCATTTCTGTGCAATTAAATAGCCACACAAAGCAACTGAAAATAGACTGAGTTACTCCTCTAGTTAGCCAGCTTGCACTTTTGATATAACGTTCATTCTCTCTAGAAAATCATTTGTTTTTCATCAGTATTACAGAGTATTTTACCTTTTGTACTTCTCCATGAAACTTGTTCCATGAAGTTAAGATGCTAGCTAATAATGAGGCTGAGTTGAGGCGGGTCACATTCACGTAGGTTCAAAGCAAAGAAACTTTCACCATAAAAAAACGGTTTTCTAGAACAGTCGTACACAAATGCTGAGCACTGACATCTCAAGAACAAATTTAGAATGAAATTCAAGTGCATTTTATAAATGAGGCTCCAGGATCTTAAATAACGACTTTAAGTAACGATTATACAGAGACAGACTGATGTATTTACTGCTTTATGCTAGGCCTGCACAATACTGGAAAAAGGCTGACATTGCAATTTTTCCCCTCTGCAATATATATTACAATATGAAAAAAATATTCAGGAATTTTCACCAGATGACTTGAACAGCATTATATAAAAACATTATTAAAAAAAAAAAAAAAATAATAATAATAAGCCGAGAAATGACTTTTAACACTCTTGTGAGTGTGCACTATGTTTTTTGGAGCTGTAATGCTCTATAATTGGTTTCAGTGCACCAAACACTAAAGCCGGTGAGCGCTGTGGCTACTCTTCTCCGTGTATCCAAGAAGCCCTAAATCAGAGTCCAGGAGCCATTCCGGTTTTTCTGTTGTATCAAGCAGCCAAAAAAAAAGCATGACCTGTTTAATTTAATTAGTCTTCCTAAACACTGCATGTCCTGCAATGTGAGTATTGCGCACGTGCATGTTGCGATGACCATGCTGAAGCAATACATTGTGCAGCCCTACTTTATACACATCGCTGTGAGGCCTCCGTGACAGCAGACACTTTATTGAGGTGTTTGGCGAACGCCTACGAGACCAAAGATGATTTTCCGTTCATTAACATCCTGTTTTCATTGCTGTGCGTAAGCAGACCCAGTTTTTGAGCAAGTCTTCAGGTCTTGAAGAAAGGTGGAGTTTTATATACTTTTTCCAATGCCACACTTTCATTCTCCACTAGAGGGAGTAGAGTACACCTCTTTTTCCATTCTCGATTTTGCCAAAGTGCTTTGTAGTCATTCGGTGCTGACCAGCACCAGGGTAAAAGTGTCAGGCCTGTCCTTGGCTATCATTGTGGCAGCAAAGCCCTCTCGGGCACATCAGTGAAGTTTTGTTTTCAACACCTGAGCCTCCACTTAGCTTCATTGAGCAGCAAGTCAAGCAGGACCGCTGCTAAAAAGATGCACAGCTGCTGAAAAACAGGACCGTAATGACCTCTCTGGAGGAGACCTATATATGATGACAGCGAATATGATTCTCCAGATAAAACTGGACGTAGCGATTAAGTCATGGGTTTATGGACATGTTTATTTATAAGGGATGATCACATGTATCTTGGGGTTGGGCAGTTCTAGCACTCTGATGGGAAGTTTGCTGTAAAGTCTGTAATTAGTTTTGATAAGAGTAAATTATAATAACTAACTATAATAAGTTTAGACAAAATTAAACTATACACAGAAAAAGTAATGCATTGATTTTGCTTGATTCCAATGTAACTTTTTTTTTTATGTATAAATATTCAGTACCATTCTGAGAAGTTCTGTACTGGACTGCACTGGTGTAATGCATTGTGTTCATGTAGAAATCATTTAAAGCACACATTTAAATCAAGTAAATTAAGTGCCTTGCCTTTTCAGCGTAGCTTAGAAATACTCTCATTACATGTGCCACAGGCAATATTTATTATCGTGTTGACAGATACGAAGGCACAGAGCCCTGCTATAAAAAGAATGAGTCAGGAGAGGAGCGAGGCAATAAGGAAGATTTAATCCAGCGCAACTATGTTTGTTGCATCTGAGACACTGAGGATCAAGTAAGCAGTTAAAGTCATAGTGTCTGTTTCTCTCCAGGTCACATCCGCATATCAGACTTGGGCCTGGCCGTGCATGTACCAGAGGGCCAAACAATCAAAGGGCGTGTGGGCACGGTGGGCTATATGGGTAAGAAAGGCTCTTTGAATGATGTTGAATTCACTAAATGTGAATGTGTTTCCAAATAATTACCCTCCAGCAAGTAGCTTTTGGCATCCAGTTAGAACTCAACATACAGTATTGTGCAGCAACTGTCAGAGATCACCTTTCATTTGTTTGATTTCCTGTCAGAACGCTCTATAAGGATAATACACTCATGGTCAAAAAAATATAGTTGCACAATTAGTTGCACCCAGAAGGAATCGACCAACAGGAATGAAACTTGGAGGGTAGGTTTGACATCATGAGATATGCAAATGATTCACATTTGACCGCGCATGTGACGTAAGCAAGGATGTGCTTCATCGCTGTACCTGAAAGACATGTTTGCTGACATTCATTGAGGAGCGATGCCCTCCATAATCATCCTGGTAGTGCCAGCACCATTGGCAGACAGCTGCATGACGCAGGCGGACCACTTATATACCACTTATATAGCGCCTTTCACACCCAAGGACGCTTTACAAATTATGGGGCAAAAAATATAGACAATGGACAATGTTATGAAAATGAAATATGAAAATGAGTAAGTGTATTTAATTCTTGATGTGCTAGTTAACTTTTACTTTATAGCTATTCTGTCTGGAAACTAATTACCTGTTATATCGGACTTTTGTGTAGTACAGTATGTTGGGACAACATCCCAGGTGGTTTCTGCATGAGCAAAGCCCAAGAGAGTACAAACCTGCACCGGCACTTGGAATGTTCTTAAATATAAGATTGTTTTTGATTTGTGTATTTTTTTGGTCACTTATACATATATGTAAAAAATACATTACTCTGTATTTATTATGCCATAGTTTTGATGTTCTCACTGAAAGAAGTAATACCCTTTTACGTGTCCTCATTTTTGACAGGTACTGTAACATCATGTTTTCAGCCAAATCAACCTTAACAATCACAATCCTGGGGGATCATGTTCTATCAGTGTTCCTTACTCTTACACAGCTGATAATTAAGAGGTTAATAACTAGCTGATAGGCTGAATCAGGTGTGTAGAATCAGTAGAGCTGAGTTCCAAACCGCCAGGCAGAAGACCTTCACTGGGCTGCTGAACTACCCTATGTTACCACTGTTTTCAATGTAATCAATAGTACAATATTAGTAGTTGTTTAAACTTATATTCTCGCTAGTAAAACATTTAGAAATCATTTGTAATTGTAAACATATAGGCTTACATTATATCTCTGTATGGCCTCATGCATACTCTGTGTTGTGAAAAAGGTTGAGAACCACCACATTAAAGGAACACAGAAATGCACAAAGCATGGGTTCCTCAGGTCACGAATTAGAAATCACTGTCCTGGAAACAGAAAGTGACGTTAAGTACGGTATAAAAGCTAATTAAGACCAATAATCATTTGAACTGTGTGTGTGTGTGTCCACTCCAGCCCCAGAGGTGGTGAAGAACGAGCGGTACACCTTCAGTCCAGACTGGTGGGCTCTGGGCTGTCTGCTGTACGAGATGATTGAGGGCCAATCTCCTTTCCAGCAGCGCAAGAAGAAAATCAAGCGAGAAGAGGTGGAGCGACTTGTCAAAGAGGTGGAGGAAGAGTATTCCAGCAAGTTCTCGGAAGACGCCAAGTCCCTTTGTAAAATGGTCAGCATCTCCACCACGTGCTTCACTTTCACGTCTTGCACATATCAAGCCGGCCAGTCATGCTTAATATGCAGGTCCCGCCTGATTTATTTTAGTCAGAAGTATCAAAAACGCTCTGAAAAAGAAAAAGGAAGCTAACGAAAGAAATCCTTGTGCCTCCCTGATCACTCAGCTACCTATTTTAAGAAGGAAATCATGACGCACTCCAAGCATGTTTAGTGTGTGATTGCTAGGCCCTCATGCTGGCACGTTGCTGATTATTGTGACCTCAAAATATCAGGCCTGGCAGCTAATCAAGCTAGCTAGGGGTACTTTAATTCAAATCATGACCGAGAGAGCCTGTAGTTTCTCAAGCAGAGAGCGGGGTGTGCGACGCACACAGCTATTCATGCTAATGAGTATTTTGATTTGTAATGGCATTAATCAGAGTGAGTTTTGTTTATCCTGTGAGGAAAGCATGTTTATAAGGACAATTTCCTGCTGATTTTTGACCCCACAGCTGCTGGCCAAAGACCCCAATGAGAGACTGGGCTGTCAGGGAGGAGCCTCGGAAGTAAAGGCCCACACCCTCTTTCGCTCCCTCAATTTCAAGCGGCTAGAGGCTGGCATGCTGGAAGCCCCTTTCATTCCTGATGTAAGTCAGTTCTGGAAAGCACAGTCATTTGTGTTTCTGATGTTGTTAAACACAACGTAAGGCATCGTTTGCTCATGCTAAGCATCTTAAAGTCCTTGACCTATTGTGTTGTGCTTTCGTCTCCAGCCTCAGGCCATTTACTGTAAAGACGTTCTGGATATCGAACAGTTCTCCACCGTGAAGGGGGTAGAGCTGGAGCCCAAAGACGACTCTTTCTACAGCAAAGTGTCCACAGGCAGCGTGCCTATCCCCTGGCAAAACGAGGTCAGTACCGCAGTGCACTGGTTTGATTAAATGCAGACTCTGGAAAAACCATAGTATTTCACATAGAGCTCTTTTAAAGGTGAGTTTCAAATAGAAACTCTTCACTGAAGGCCAAGGGCGTGTTCATTTATATCGAGCCTGAAATATGCTACATTAGCTAACTAAAGTACTATTCTGATTTACGTTATGATTAGCATAGATAGAATAGAACTTCCAACTGTAGACAGCCATAGCTGAAGCTCACAAAAACCAACTTCATTTTAAAGGTATGATCATGGCTGCAACTAGCTGTGAGTACACCAAGGTTTTTGGTAGTTTCAGAAGAGCTTTTTCACTTCTCTTTCTTCATGCAACTGAACTTGGAAACCACATCAGATTGGCATGGTAGGCACGCATTCATGTGCCTACCTAATCAAATAGGGCTTCGAATATTTACTTTGTAGTAAAAATTTGTCACTGTATTATAAGTTATGATCAAATCTAAATACAAAGTATTATGGTCAAAACTTCCAATCTCCGTCTTATTCCCTGAGCCCTTTCGTCTTGTTAGCACCACCCGTCAAGGCTGTAACTAAGGGTTAGGGTTAGAATCACTGTGTAATAGATAAATAATGATGAAGAATACTGATGGCATAGAATCACGTAGCATGCATTTACATACATTTGGTTGTATTTCGTCTCATCTGTAGGAATAGCCTGTCTTTCCTGTTAGCTGGGGTTTAGTAATTTACATTTAATATGTGCTCTTTCAGTGGTCAGTAAAGACAGAGATGAAAAAGAGACAAGCAGAGAAAGTACTTAAACTATCACCTGATTTAGTTCAACACACATTTTAGCTCACCATAAAAAGGTAAATAAATAATTAAATGATTATAGTTAAATAAGCTCACCAGACAAATGAATCACCTGTGACTGAAACATACCTAAAAGCATGTAATTCCTCCACAAGCACAAATAACAGGTGCCATTCAATTTGGCATGGACGGGACAAGTTTCTGGATGTAGGCCACATCAATGTTCAGACACTCTTGCATCAAATAATTGTGCCAGATTTGGTGGATGCCTTCCCTGGCTAACTCTGAGGAGAATTTCCTGTAGAATGGGATTTTAGCCACTGTTGTTAGATCTGTGTGACCGTACGCTTCCATACACCTGCAGATTCAGCTACTTTCTTCACACTGTGGTCTTTGGCACGCCCAAATGCAATCACTCCTTTTAGCCAATCATTAACATGTACTTTGGAGCCATTTTCCACACATGGAACGAGACCTTCACTGCACTGTACCACCTCTTCTCAATCTATGACTCCCGTCACTCACACCCCGCAGGTATTTATAGCCCCATCATCCTCGTGCGGCGACATCTGCAGTAGCCTGAAGGTACTACCACCTTAAACACACAAGGTGACTCATTTATTGTCTGAGGAGCTTATTTAACTATAATAATTGAACTATTTATTCACATTTTTTATTTATGAGCTAAAATGTGTTTAAACCTGAACTATACCAGGTGATAGTTTAAGGACTTTCTCTGCTTGTGTCTTTTTCGTCTCCGTCTTTACTGACCACTGAAAGAGCACAGACTAAATGTACAATACTAAACCCCAGCTAACAGGAAAGACAGGTTACTCATACAGATGATTATGAGTATGACGATTCATACAGATCGTCGTAAAGAGTGTAAGTGAATTTTATAGAACAATGATAGCAGCTGATGGAAATATGGAAAAGGAACAAATTGAAGGAAAAGGTACATGACAAGGAGAAACTGAGAGTTGGTGTAATGTTTACATTCAGCTTTCACTTTTCTGTGAAATGTGATCCCAGTTACAGCCCTGGGTGTCGTTGTAGTTGTTTGTTAAAACTGATGCTGTTTTCATGACATTCATGATGTGGTCTCAGTGGCTACGTTCACCGTACATGCTCATTGCTCAATGCTGATTGTTTACTCAGATCTGATCTTTCTAACTTGACAGTTCACATTCCTGTGGGTGACACAAATCTGTCATTCATGTGTACCTGTGTCCTGAAATGACTCGCATGGCATGTGCACTAATCAATAAGGAAAAGCCAGTGAACCACGTACAGAACAAGCCTTCTTTGTGAAGAACAGCTGCTCTGAACAGCTCTCATCTGTTCATTATTAGGTGAAGTTGAAAAAGGTCTTTTTGCACCGTTTCCTGGCACTAACTTCAGATTAGACATTGTTGGAATGTTAACACTGAATAATGCCACATAAAACACATGAATTCTGATCTGGATATTCTCATTAAGGTCACGCTGGCACGAATAGAGAATACATCCGATCTAGGAAACACCTATGAAAGTGGCTCAGATCTGATCTGCATGTCCATACAGCTCCGGAAAAAAAAATCAGCATTTGATTTGTGCCACTATAGCACAATAATGCGAACGTATATATCGTGCCTTCCGCTTAATACGTGATTTAAATTAATCCTATAATTGTTGGGTCGAAATTGCTTCTTTTCGGTGTCCTCCCATCCCCTCTTTATACCACAGAACAAGGCATTATCTGTTTCCAGAGAGAAGACACTTGTTAACTTAATTCAGAGCATTTTAAATCGTAATTTCTCAGTCTCAAGTTTTTATCATGGAACAAGCTTTAACGCAGAGTAACAAGCTTTAATGCCCAACAGTTTGGACCTAATTTCTACCTAAATGCACAAAAGTTTGCACCAAATGGTCTTTAGAAAAACAAAGAAAGGCTTTCTGATTGCTTGACCGAAGACAACCCCACTGCGACCGGGCTACCCGCCTGGTGTGTAGTACTTTCGTTTGCTTGGAGTGGTAGGACAGATGTTGGGGGAAGCTGTAAAGATAGCAGGAGGCTATAAAATAAAAAGTAAAAGCCCATTTTCATCAAGGAAGCAAGTAAGTCAACTTTGTCAAACTGCCAACAGAGATAAAATAAAACTTTAACCTTACAGACACTGGGTTAATATGAAAAAACAGATCAACGCCTAATCACTTTTTTATTGTTTCAGATAAAACTCTTAGCTGGTAACCTCTGTAAGTTTACAGTGATGATTTCTCATTGTTTGGTCTCCAGGAGAGTTACGGAAGGCCTTAATCATGATGTACTGTAATAAATGGACCAAAAGTCTTGTGTTTGACTCCCTTTAGATGATTGAGTCAGAGTGTTTTAAGGAGCTCAACATCCTGAATCTGGATGGCACTCTACCCCCAGACCTGGACTGGAGAGGCCAGCCTTCACCCCCACCCAAACAAGGCCTGCTGCAGAGACTCTTTGGAAGACAGGTGTGTATGCTACTGTCTGTAAGGTCTGGTATAAAATAGGATTTCTAAAGCGTGATAATCTTTAGGATAAAAATTTGGATAAAACTAATCCTAATCCTACTCTTGCAAACAGTCAGAAGTAGGATCACGACATTGAGCAAGTACAGATTGTGCTTTTTTTCCCTAACATATACAAATGGTTCAACACACAAAATGTCATTGCTGTCCAATGAAAAACATGTTTCTCCATTTATGTCGATTTTTACTTTACATAAGCTGCAGCTGCTGTTTACACTGTGTAAAAATTTCATGATGAATGGACCAAGAGAAATGGCCCACAATTCTGGTACCATTGACTTACATTCATAATAAATTAGGTTTTTGTCCTCTCCTCTCGGATTTTGGATTTTGTTTTCCTTTGGACAGTGACGATATTCACAAGGCATCCAACTGGTTTGGTGAGTTGAGTGAGGGGGAATTCCTACAGTATATTTTTATATGTTGGTCTAAAAATGAATGTCAACACAGTTAACTGAATTCTTTCATGCTAAATTTGTGTTTTTAAGCCTTTTGTGTATTTTGAACACAAAAAACCTCAAATGGCCTAAATTTGTGAAATGAAACAAAGTATTTCCACCCAAAATATTATAAAGATCACTGAAATAATTGTTTGTAATTGTTCTCTTAATTCTTTTATCATTTTGTTTTGAGTTTATTGTTAATAGGTCTTTCTTTTAATGTAGTTTTCCCGATTAAAATCCATTTAAATTTCTTTTTCAATCCCTTAAGCTGTAAATACTCAGCTACATTGAAATTAAACATAAAGTGGAAATAGAGTATAAATAGGTTGATTGATTGAAATATTATATTCATTGTAAGGCCCCTTAGTTTTGAGCCCCCTTTCCAGCTAAGCTGGCCTGAAAGCACAGAACTCCTGTGACCTCTAGTTTCATATAGCTTCTTTATAATTTACAGTTGTATTTCCAGTAGAGCCCACTCCAGAAAACCAGCTCTGTCAGCCGACATGCCAAGAGGCGAAAGGAATCCATACAGTTTGTATTGAAATAATTCCTTTACTTGGAATTTGGCATTATCTGCCATTATTTGACTCTTTAAAACATACATTGTTACTAGTGTTAGCGAGCTATCAAAGCCTTTATTATTGCTAACATAAGATACCACACTTATCTCAGTTGAATTATTATGTTCAAATAATTTACTGAATCAAAAAAAAATTGAATGAGAGCAAGCTAGTCGGCATAAAAATGACAATGTTTCAACTAGTGATGGAGTGTTCTTTAATTCTAACGTGCCTGGGAGTCGGGCTCGCCTCTTGGCCAATGACACTGAGAGTTAAAACACTCAGTTCAAGAAAGTAAAACAGTATTCCCCAGGCTTTTTATTATTTACCAGAGATGCATGGCTGTTTTGACAGCATATGGAATGCAGGAAACAGCTAAGAGTCCCTCTCTCTGTTCCATACTAGGGCTGATCTCCGAGTACTGTGAACACAAACTCTGGTCAAAAATGTCAGCATGTCACCCAGCCAAAAGTTTTAACTCGTTGTGATTGTTTCACTTCAATCCATGACAGCCCTAAAGAGTTAAACCCACCTTTAGCATGATTTCACGATGGCTACATTCTTATTATATATTCTTATTTATATATATATATATATGTATATATGTGTGTGTGTGTGTGTCTGTGTGTCTGTGTGTGTGTATCAAGATACTCAAGTGGTTGAAGTTACAACTCTTAAGTTTTTAAACCGACAGCCTGTTTTAAATGGATACGTTTGAATCCTCAGAGGGGTGGAGAAAGCATTTGTGATACTGCCAAATGTTAAGGGCAAAGCTGTTGTGAGGCTTTCCAGAAACTCAGAGCAGATTTTATCATTTGAAATGACATAGAAAAAGCTGCTTCTTCTGCATAGGACATACAAATGCCTGGCACGAGCTACAGCCATCTGGTAAATAATATAACAGGCTGGTAATAAAACTCTACCTGTACAAAAACACCAGGTGTAGTACAAATCTATTTTGAATAATTAACAGTTTCTTATTTGATGTATTATTTTAATTTCTGTATTCAAGAAATACTAAAAATGGCATAGTAGCAATTACTCCTGCTATCTGTGTTATGCTACAGGATATGATATGTTTGAACAGATGGAATAGATGAAATGAAGCAAAGCAAGATTAGCCGGAACCAAAACCTTTAATGATAGACCATCAGTCTAATAAAAGTGACAACTGAATGTTAAACAGTGGCCACTAAGACAGTGGTGTAGAGCAGGTTGTCCCTGCGCTAGCTCAGCTTTAGCATTGTGGTGGCAGAAAAACAGAAATGAGTTCAAGTTAAATGGGTGAGATCCACGGGCAAAACGTGTGTGGTGCAGTTGGATGCCAAAATAGGATGGGGAAAAACAGAAGACATCTGCAAAATACCCTTCGAGGCAAAACACAGAGCATGAATCTGATGTAAAGAATAGATGTAAATAATATTCACATGTGAAATCTATAGAGAGCATACTGTTATAGCTCTACAGCTAACTGTATTAGCCCTACATTAGCCTTACAGCTTGAAGAAAGTGGGTTAGATGCTCCTAGACCAGCAGCAGTAGCAGCAGTAGATTTACACTGTTCTAGCAGAGTTGAAACTAACCCAGCCCTGCTAGTGAGTTCGCTGTCAGTGTACTGTTATATTGTTTGACTTTTTATTGTTAGCCCACATCTTCTACAGTTGCATTTTATGTCCTTGTCCTTGGCTAAGCAGTATGTCGGTCTGTCATACACGAAAACCATTCAACGTATCTCAATATTCAAGGTCCTGGGCATCACCAAAAGCTTGTATGCCTTTAATATTTCTTTCGTATAGATGCTGTGCTTTTCCACATGGTGTACCTAGATGTCTGGCCATTGTAACTTTGGCCTTTTAGTTGGATCCTTGACCTATTGGCCTGACAGTATCAATAGGTCAGGAGATCTCTCCCCATTGGTAAGGGTTAGCGTATTAGTGCATGAGAGCCTGTCTTCTTCTAGCATACCATTAAAATAACTGCAGAAGGCGTACGGATAATCCAAGACTTCGTTTCCTCAGTTTTGAGTCTAATCCTCTAAACTTTTGTCAGTGCAACATCAGTTAGATAGATAGAAGTTAGATAGAAATTAATCTGTCTCATGGTTTAGAAAGATGTTAAGCTGCTAGCAAAGCTAGTTCTGGCACAGTTGGTAGTGTCTGGCTATGCAGCAAGTGTTCCCATCTAGTAGGCTAACAGCCCCACATGCCACAGAATAGATTCACTTGTTCAGACTTGATGTTCTAAACTTTCGTCAGACTATAAGTTATAATCAAACCTCTGTTGTGTGGAGCTGTGAGCTAGCTGTTCGCTAACTCACAGCACCGTATACCATATTTGTCAGTTCATCAGACAGTTGTAGAATGGAACTTTTAAACCGTTAAGGAAGTGTTAAACCATTATCATGTAAATGTGTCAGGCCTTTAGTATAGTTCTAGATGTGACGTGGAGATTTGTGGTTAGAGTCTCTGAGTCTATATTTGTCTTGACATACAGCTTTACAGGGTTCCCAGTTCTCACACACTGAGCGTGGGTCTCAGCAGTTCAGTCTAATCTTGAGCTCTCACGCCACACTTGACATTTCTCACACACGTTTACAAAATGAACCTACTGATGTGTCTGAACACTGATGGAGTTTCCTACCACTGCAATCTGGACCGGCAGTGACTGTTTACTTGAATACAAGTGAATGACTGGCGGTTCATGTGTTTTAGAACATTGGGGACGGGACCCATATCCATAGCCGGAGTAGACCAGCCCACTTGTGCGATGCCTGACTTCAATACAGTGCACTCGTGTGTCAGAGAGCAGAGAAGAACCATAGTAAATGGATGAGAACTGAAGGAAGTTCACTCTTTAAGTGGTCCTCGAGCTCTTTCCCATTCTAAACATCAGTTCCCCTTTCCTCACACATCTTTTTTCTTATTAAGCAGATATAGAATATAGAGATACATGACAGATAAAGATTATAACAGTGTATTAACTGAGGCTTTTGCTAAGAGATGGAGCAGTGACAGCTCACATAATTTTTTGATTTCTAGTATTTACACCTGTGCCAAGTTATAACCATCCGTAGTGTCTGTCTATCTAGTGTTATAGATTGTGCAGTGCGTGGCTACCTTTGTGCTTAAAACAGGCTGCGTTCATAAGCTTCTAATATTTATATTCTAATATAATTCAAATATTTTATATACATTTCAAAATTGGTTTAATATTAAATTGATATATGTAGTGTTTATGTGAAAACAGGTCAGATTTGACCATCATTGACATTTGAGTTGGAATTTTAGTATGGGATAGAGACATTGTGTTCCCTTACAGTCATTTTGTGCTCCACTGCAAATGCAGTGAATTTTGAAAGGGAATGCAAAAGGTTTGCGTGCCAGAGTTTTGCAAGGCAATGCAAAAAATTTGCAATGACACTTTAGGGGCTCAGCATAATAGTGGCTGTGTTACTGTTTTGTCTGGGCCACTGTGGGGTCAGCAACATACAGCATTAAAACATAAAAACTGGTGAGGGATGGAGCTTTAAACTATTTTAGTAAAATAACCCTTTATAAAATGCTGTGCTATTATCCCATGTATCCCACACTGGAAGAATCAAACTGTGGACGGCGCCAAAGAAGAGAACAAAACTAAACATAACCATGCTAGCTTACTCTGAAGCTAAAAGCTACTTAGCTAAACCACCCCACACTTCCTTGGCCAATACCCAGGAGTATACTGCATGGTGCCTGCCCTCAGAGGACATGGTGAGCATGCCCCTCTCACCTGTTTGAGTCCCGAGGTGGTATGAAATAAGTAATTGAAATAGGTAAAATACCAAGCTACAATACTCCTCCAACACAAGAGACAAGCTCAGGTGGGAAGGCCTTGTAAAACACCTAAAACAAAGCACGCTAAACTAAATAAAACTAAATATCTGATTTTTACCTGTTGGATTTCCTAAATGTTGTGAAACTGTGTCATTGCATACTCTGTGAAACAGGTAATGTTAATGTTGTGAATGTTAGTGTTTCCACCTGCAGCCACCAGCCACTGCCCTAATTCGTATTTACTATGTTCACCATGGATAGGCCTGGAAACATATCAAGAAGCACAGCATTGGTTCAGTTCATCCTAAAAAGAAGTTATGGGCTTCCCATACACTTGTAGTGACCTCAAAGGGTCTCAAAGGTTCAATTTACCTTTCACCCAAATTTACACTGACAGAAACACCCAGTTTTCGCTCCTCTGCTATAGGCTGTGTCGCATGCCTAATACAATATTTTGGACATATAAGCATAAACACATCTTATCTCGTGTCACGACAACCTTTTCAAGGAACAAGGTCAGCCTCCAAGAACCATGATGTCCATGAAAAGAAGAAAGACCAAATACACCACAGAGATAATGAAAAGCCAAAGCAATATATTTTTAGGTGTAAGAAATATAGTGTGTATATATGTATGTATATATATATATATGATTACATGAAATAATCCAAACCCCTATTTTTTATTACATTAAAATTAATATAGTAAACACATCTACTGTACATGCAACCGTTTGTACTGAAGCAATTATACTGAAACCCTGCAAAAACCGGGGTGGTTGTGTAACAGTTCCCACATTAGTGTCTGGTGTGATCAGCATTTCCCTGTAGCAGTGTGATGCATTTCTAGGAAAATAGCCTGGATTTTGTAGCTACTACAGCTAATTAAATCTGCAGTTGAGTTTGCCCATTTTACTGCACCAGAACTGTAGTTTTTCTTCACTGAGCTTTGTTCATAAAAGATTTTTGAGCTGCATTTCACAGCGCGTATCGACAAGCAAGCATTTAGGAGAGGGATACCATGACGTTGGTGTCATATTGTGTTCTGAGACTGAATAAAATCCGGAAGGCCTTTGAGCCGACCCTTTTGCTGTGTTGTACAACCCCTATTTCCTATTTTACAGGTGTGCTTGCTTTCTTATCAGTAGCCTGGATAAGGCGGGTTAGGGTTAGCATGAGGATCTTTCAACCAGGGAAAAGAATGTAATGATGATCTGAAGAGCTGTATGGCTACTGATGGCTAAGATGTTTGATGTCCTAGCCATCAAGCTTTCTTCTGTGTTCGTCATCTGGTCAAAAAGTTTCCCCCTACAGCTCCCCCGTCTTTTCACCTTCGAGTTCCATGATCAGAGGTGTTTTCCCTAGTCCTTGGGCCTGTTTACACATTGAATTAACATGTGTTTTTTGGTGATAGAGCCACATTTGGATTTCAGTTGAACGCATGAAAAGCCAGGTGTAAACATCCCCGGAAACTTGACCGCACTTAATGCTACTATAAACTGTGTGGGAATGTTTTCTTGTTATGCATATACAATGTTGTCAGCAAAAATGCGTCTGCAGAATGCTGCATAGCAGGTAACAGGGTAAACATGAAAGATGAAGGATACATGAGGCTGGAGTTCTCCTCAAACCTAGTGCCTTCAGTCACTCCTGCCTGATCAAAGCGTCTTGCTGAGCTGCTGTTGCAACAGGGGAAAGTACAATAACAGTGAAATAACTTCAACAACAACATCACATCAGATGTGGCTGTGCTAGCATTTGCCCAGAGTGTCAATTTAATCTTATTTTCTTGCTGGAAAGTATGACCACGTAAGGTTCTCATCCTCCCCTACCCATACCCCCCCCAAAGCCCACCTGTTTTTAACTGCACAGCATTGCGGCCCACAGTAAAAATGAAATCAAAATTTTTAAACACTTTTTAAAAAGTTTTGTTTTCTCTTCTCGTGTGCTGACACTGAAGATCTGATATGTTCACAGTAATGTCAAAAAAAGGGGAAAAAACAAAGTGGATGGTGTCAACTGTGATTAGGAGCCATTTCCTACAAGAGCAGGTTGTTTCGTGTCAAGACGTCTCTTTAGTTTTAAGATAGCTCCATTCACTTGATTTTTGGATTAGTGTTGCCCCTGTTGACAACAACAGTGAATCTTACTTTGTCATTGGCTTATCAATTTGAGCCATCAAGCACTGATCTTGCGGATGCATTGTCTGAAACTAATGACCTTAAATTAATAATATTAATATGGATTATTCATGTTATCTGTAATTTGAAAATACCATACCTTTTTTTTAGCTACTATTTTTGTTCCCACACTTATGAAGTAAAAGTGACATTGCAAGCCCATTACGAACCAGCTCTCCCTGAGTACAGCCCCACGGACCACTAGAGGGTGCTTCAGAGCCCACTGGTGGCCTGCAGCCCACAAGTTGAGAAGTGCTGTTGTAGGCCAAATGTATGGTTGAATAAACAAGGCAGTTAAGTCACAAGTTGGCAGAGCCATTTAAACATGTTTTAAAGTCTACAGGCTACATTCACATCACATGCTTTTCATGAAAGATTTATTAAAAATCTTTAAAATAAATTACTGTACACCAACACACTACTTACAGTACACCAACGCATTACACTTACTGAGTTACTGTACACCAACACACTACTTACAGTACACCAACACATTACACTTACTGAGTTACTGTACACCAACACACTACTTACAGTACACCAATGCATTACACTTACTGAGCTACTGTACACCAACACACTACGTACAGTACACTAACACACTACACTTACCGAGTTACTGTACACCAACACACTACTTACAGTACACCAACGCATTACACTTACTGAGCTACTGTACACCAACACACTACGTACAGTACACTAACACATTATACGTACCGAGTTACTGTACACCAACACACCACTTACAGTACACTAACACATTACACTTACCGAGTTACTGTACACCAACACACTACTTACAGTACACTAACACATTACACTTACTGAGTTACTGTACACCAACACACTACTTACAGTACACTAACACATCACACTTACCGAGTTACTGTACACCAACACACCACTTGCAGAGTCAGGAGATTTAGACTGAGCAGTGGTGTGCATACAGGTCCTTTCAGGGCCGTACTCCTATGCAAAACCATCAAGCCAGGAATAACTTACCTAGGAAAATAAAATAGGCCCGAGCAATAAAGCTTGTAATATCAACATTGCTTTTTTTAATTTGTTTTGAATCATATTTATTAAGATCCGCTCTGTTAACTGTTTGTCATTACTCAACGCATCTCTCTGCTGCCCTTACAGGACTGCTGTGGAAACTGCAGCGACAGTGACGAGGAGCCCACGCGGCTGTGAGGGGAGGGGGTGTGTGCCCGTCCCAGGCTCCTCCCCCATCCAACCGAGGATCTCATTTGTTTACAATTTTTGCACATTTGTATTTTTAAGATAGCTCTATATAAACATTGGAATGTATATTTTCACTATATAGCCATGCAGTCTATATGTTATTTAAAGTCGACGAAACTAAAAGAGCGAAAAAGGGTCACGGTCACGTCCATCATTTGCAAAGTACCGCAATGACAGGTAAGTCAACACAGTTCAAGACTCAAAGCCTGACTGACCCAAACAGCCCTCTTCATGTTATAAGCCTGTGTCATAGCCTCCTTGCGCCTTTTCTTTCTTTCTTTCTTTCTTCTTTTTTTTTTTTTGCTTTTCTTTTATGGTGTTTTCTGTATTTTTTATTTTCTTCTTTAACTGATTACCGATTCTCATACATGTACAGTGTGTGCTCAGACATCGTTTTAAACAAGGGCGAAAGAAGGATTAAGTATGTTCACACAACTATTTTTATATTTATATTTTTGATTTTATTTTTCTTAATGGTAATCTTGACAATCAAATGATACCATTTGTACAAAAAAAAAAAAACCTTTGGGAGGGGTTCCAAACGTAGACGCATGAAGTGAAGAACATGTACAAAATTGAACATTTTGGCCTCAAGTCTCAAATGTATAGGGTTATTTTAGCTTGAGACACCTAGCATACCAAATAGTAGGCGTGATTTGAAAGGCTTGAAGGGTAACACTTTCTATGGATCATGTATCCATAATGCATTATAAATGCATTTGCAGAGATCTATAAATCATTCATGAAGCTTTATAATACTCGACTTTTAGAAGCACTTAGAAGTGTACATAAATGTTCGTAATCACTGTCATGAAGTGTCGTAACACGCCACAGTTTAAAGCTTCATGGCACATAGGGAGATAATGCGTTATAATATACATATGTAGGTTGTTATGAGTGTGCACATATTATTATTGCTGTGTACTCCAAAAATCCAAACGTTACTGTCTGTTCAGATGTATTGATACTGGCATGTAAAATAATATTTTATCAGTCATTTAACTTCAATCTACAACCGAGTTTAGACAGTCTTATTTTAGGCGATCTTTCTTTACTTAAAGTTATGTGCTCATATTAACATGGACTAATTCATAGAGCTGACCAGTAACATCCCTGTACCTACATTCTATTAAGAGAGCTTATAAGTGTTCATTAGCTTTAATTTGCAGGTACAAAATTATTTTCATTTTGAAGTAACATATAGCATTATGTGAATGATTTCCACATGTGTTATTATGTTGTATGATGTTGGTTTCACCAGTAATATTAGGAACAGGAAAAGATGTATAACGTTCTGTGTCACTTTGTGCTATGAAGCTTTATACTGTATTGTAGCGGTTTATGCGCATGGTGCATTATGATCATTTATGTACAGTTACAAAGGCTTTAGTCCAGTATTCTAAAGCATTATGCATGGTTTATAGACCTTTATGAATGCCCTTCCAATGCAATTATGGGTACCTGAATTCAGAGAAAGTGTTACCATTTGAAGCGCATGTTGTATATGTTGACAACTGCAGTCATGTTGTAAATATGCGACACTCATCTGTAAAGCCCTGAGTGTGTCTTCCTGCTGATCTCTCTCTATGGATATTTGAGGAAAAAAAAAAAAACGACACATGATTAGCATTCAGACTGGCCCATATGTGCATAGTGAGTCTGTGCATAAACCATTTTGCATTTATAATGCATTTATCACTCGTCATTTATTACGCAGTTCTGCCATTAAAATAATGTGTTTTATTGGCAGACTGCGTGCTGATAGGGCACGTACATGGAAATGGGTTTGTTTGTCATCACAATGCATTATAGATGTGATTATGTGGCCAAGAGTAGGTTTATCATCTTTAACGTTGTAGGCTATGTAAAGGTTTATCACTGCTTTTTCCATATTCGTGTCAAAGGAATGAAAACCGCGTAAAGAAAAGTCTCTTTCACTTGCCAAAAATAGAAAATAAATTTTTTTTATCTTTTTTTTTTTTACATGCATTGCCTGCAGTCAGGTTGAGTGACTAGTTTCTAGACTTTAACTCTGATGGCCTCTTGTAGATTTGACTTCTTGATGCACTTAAGACCAAACCACTTTAATTTTGTCCTCCATCTCCATGGAAGGTGCCTTTGAGGTTTTAAGGTACTCGTGTAATTAGCGTTTTTATATGGAAGAATCATGTTACTGTTGAGTTGGCTTCGCTCTTTGCACATACGCCCTCTTCCTTCGCTGTTGTTTTACCTCACCCGTGACCTGTGGATGTCCATGGCTTTGTTTTTTTTGTTTTTTTAACATCCGGATAAGTTGCTTTGTCTCGAGACGCGAGAGAGACGACTTTGAGTCCTTGGAAGCCTTGAACTTGAACTCTCGGCTCTGCTTTTCAACCTACCTATCCATGGAAATCTGAGAACGGTTTTGAAGGAGGCCCTAGACGGAACGGGCCTTTACCTCACCGGAGGGGACTTCCTGCCGATCAGCCCCATCTCTCTCCTCTTTTCCGCTCTTCTCCGATACACTCAAGTACATTCCAGTCTCTACCGTACTGTACAGTTGTAAAATTGTTTCGGAAATTTGTGTTCTGTTTTATTTAGCAATAACGGGATTTCTAAATCTAACTACCGCATACATGTGTACAAAGCGAACGACACCACAGAAACTAGAGCAAGACTGAACTTCATTTGAACTTCTTGTTGATCTGTCCCTGAGCCAGGCTTTAACACTGTGAAGGAGGAGATTTGCTAATTTCTGTCACAGTTGTATATTATTATTATAATTATTATTAATATTATTTTATGTTTCCCTCTTACGCGATGCACTGATGTATTTCTGTTGTGTACATATTAAGTGTTCTAGGTATGTGCGGATGCCTAAATGCCGTGTGCGCGTGGGTGTATGCGCGAGTGTATGCGCGAGTGTATGTGCGCCGCTTACGTTTGCACTGCATGTGCCCATATTGTTCATCATAACCACTAGCTGATGCCATTATGTTACGCCCCTATATACGTGAAATTGTTACCATGCTACTGCTGAGGGCGCTTGGGGTTGTTTCCTTTTTTTTTTCTTTCTTTTTTTTTTTTCTTTTTTCTTTTTTTAAGCTTTTGGAAAAAAAAAAGTTGGACATGTGATAGTACTCAACATTTCACATATCTTCTACATATGTCATTTTTACCTCATCGGGAATGGACGGAGCTGAGTGAGACCAATCGAAAACAAAAAGAAAAGTGCTGAAAATAAAGACTCCTCCTTAAATCAGTACTTAAATGACATGCTAGTGCTCATTTGAGTAGTCCTGAATACAATATACTGCCTTTTGATGATGTGTCATGACCTTAATTCAGCACAGCTTCGGGGCTGAACAGTGTTAATTTAATGGATCGGAGACTTAAAGCCACAATAAAAACTTGATATGATGTAAAATCTGGTGCCATTTCAATGTCTCCTCAGAGTTGAGGAGAAATAGCTGCTGGAAGAAGCCCAGCACAAATTGGGACTTTTATGGGTTGTGTGTCTCCTCACCTTCCACCGATCTTTCAGAAGTTCTGCGCAGTTTAATGGTTGGGGATGTAAACAGTCATTTGGAGTGGAATTATCTACTTTAGTCATCATAAGCTCACTGGACAGAAAATAAGTCAACCGTGCCTGAAGTGGACCTAATAGCGTGTAATACCTCCACAAGCACAAATAACAGCTATGATTGGATTTGGCATGGACTGGACAAGTTTCTGGATGTAGGCCACATCAATGTTCAGACACACTTGCATTAAACAATTGTCAAGTTGGGCCAGATTTGGTGGATGCCCTGACACAATTCTGGCCCTGATTTTTGCCACTGCTGGTAGACCCGTATGACCGTGCACTTCCATACATCTGCAAATTCAGCTGCTTCCTTCACACTATGGTCTTTGGCACGCCCAAATGCAATCACTCCTTTTAGCCAATCATTAACATCTGCTTTGGACCCGTTTTACACACACGGAACGAGACATTCACTGCACTGTACCACCTTATTCTATGAATCCCGTCACTCACACCCCGCAGGTACTTATAGCCCCATCATCCTTGTGCAGCGCCATCTGCAGGAGCCTGAATTTACTGCCACCTTAAACACGCAAGGTGGCTCATTTTTTGCTCAGTGAGCTATAGAAGTCGGCGTGTGCTTGTGTTAACACATAAAGACGTATAACATGGCCTGAAAAACGTGTAAATGTTTCCTTTGGGCTTTACAGGGTGACTCGCGGCAGCGGGCGCACACCATGTTGTGTGTGTGTTTTGGTTTTTTTTTTGTTTGTTTTAAATAATGATAGTTTCAGTTGTAGCAAAATACATGACGTACTGCTGCTTTAAAAAGCATCCTCAGATGCCTGGTTCCCATCACCGCACACTGCAAATGGCTTATTTACCCAAGAGAAAACAAGTAAACTGGAGTATACTCAATTTAATATTTTCCTGCACTCATACTTTGTACTTAGTATGCTAAATATTTATCATTAGTGCTATAAAATGTGTTTATATTGAACTAGTTGTACTTAACTGTACTATTTTGAGACACCACTAACATTCGATTAAATATACTAAAGTACATATTAAAGTACATTTCTAGTACATAAAAATATACTTCATGTTTACCTAATGTTAATGCCAGTGGTATGTCCATATAAATGCCCCAGTGACTGGTGTGAAAAATACAGGTAACACTTTACATTATGTGTTGACTAACTAACATGAAGTAATACATTAACAACAATGGTTACAGTGCCTAAGTAATGTTAAGTAAGCATGTAGCCTCCGCATGTTCACATGTTAAGTAAACATGCAGCGGTTCTTACATGTGTACTTAACATTAATTAACCATAGTTAATGTATTACTTGATGTTACAGTGTTTCCAAAATCCCAACAGGGCCAGTAATAAAGATGCTCATTCAGTGAAGCAGTTTCTAGTGAGGTTTACTATTAATCAGCAGTTTATCATCATAAACAATGTTATATATCTTGTAAACCGGAAATGCTCTAATAGACTGGGTTTCAAATGTGCCAGCAGATCAGTATTACCTGATTAAGAAAGGAATTGACCATACTTGGCTACTTTATGAACTTTATTCACTGCCCCATTTCAATGGTAGATAATTCACTTAAAACATCTATGGAGAGATGCACACAGAAACTGTAGGACCTTTTTTTTCAGGGACAAAATATCGATCATATGAATGATCACATAAATGATTCTCTTGTATCAGAGGTATTGATTTCGTGCAGCTTTAACCCTGCGTGTCTATCACAGACGTACTGATTTACAGTTGTTTCTTAAAGGCCGCAATTTGCCGAGACTAACTCAATCACGATGAATCACGTTGTGGTGTCTGACTCATTTTGTATTCTGCAGTGCATGGAATTGCGCTGGCCTTGCTGACCAACAGTATCCGGTTCTGAAGTTCTGTTCTTTTTTTCCATGCAGTCGTCAAGTACCATAATCAACCTTTTCCATGCTTTGTTTGCCCAGCTGAAAAAAGAGACACTTTGTTGGTTATGTTGTTATGAAACGGGAAACGCCTAATGACGCTCCTGTTCAACGAGCACAGAAACATGGCAATAGCGATGATGACGAAGGTGCTCATGCTGAGTAGGAGCTCATATCTGATGTTTACACAACCCCCCCACCAACCCCCTACTTCTGCAGTTCTTTGACCTGTGCTCTATACGTGCCTGTGAAGACTGTACAATGTGCACGGTCACTTGCGCATTTTTTTGTTTGTTCGTTTGTTTGTTTGTTTCTGCTAAATACATTTTAAATTAATTTTGGTTTGGTTAGTCCAGCGTGCCTATCACTAGGCACTAGGCACTCTTTTGGGAATATGTCTCAAAAGAACTTGCAAGTCCTCAAGCATTCACCACATACACTCATCATCAAAAGAACAGTTGCACCCAGAAAGAAGTGTCAGATTGCAGTGCTGCACAGAAGGAAGATAAAGGTGGGGCTCGTCACTGAAGATGACCCGCTGCCATTCTGAGTCTGGCACGACACCATTGTAGTCTTCGGCGATGTTGACGTGGTGTTAAGGTCAGTCGTTGTAACGGTCTGTGTGCATGTAGTCCTGTATTGTGCAGCTGTTGCCAGTGGTGCTGGCGCTAACAGGATGACTCATGGAGGGCATCACTGCTCACTGAATGTCCGCAATCGTGGCTGTTTCGTCACTCCGTGCATGTCAGACAAATGGTCGGTTTACCTCTCTATGGTTCGTGTAGGTCTCCCAGATTCCTTATGTCGCTGGCGAGTGTCTTCTTCTATCCACTGCCGTCAACAGCACGCACCATTGTAGTACCCTCACGACCGGTACGGCGCGCAAAACGTTGATAAGACCATATATATAGCCAGTGATACATCCTTGCTTACGTCACATGTGTGGCCGATTGTAAAACTTGAATCATTTGTTTTCATTGTCTCATGATGTCAGACCTACCCACCAAGTTTCATTCCTGTCAGCTGATTCCTTCTGGGTGCAGCTACTTCTTTGATGATGAGTGCTCACTCCTTATATAATTGTACTGGATTCCAAACTTCCTGTTTGTGAGATTTTCCTCTCTGGATTTGAATGCATTGTAGCTGAGGCTTGCTGGAGGCAATGTAAGAAAAACGCAGAACCTGTGAGTCAGTACCTCTAGGGGTGAGTCAGTCAGCATGTTGACACCTTTTTTTTTTTTTAAACAAATCCTTGATATCAAGATATGATGGCTCTAAATATATAACACCTTCTCATGGTCACATGGCATGAAGTTTGGCTTAAAGGAACAGTTTGTCAGAAAACAAATTGGGCAGTTCTCCTATACCAAAAGTAGTTGACCAGCCAAAACACACAGGGTACTGAACTAGAGCTGCAAGGCCAATGTAGTCAACAAGCAGTGGAACATTATGGACACCACTTAGAAGCTGAAAGCCCTTAAGGCCTTCTAGGTGTCAACATGCTGACTGACTCACCCCTAGAGGTACTGACTCACAGAAAGCCTAAAGATATATTGGCACAAATAGCTGCACCCAGAAGGAATCAACCGTAAGGAATGAAACTTGGTGGGTAGGCTTGACTTCATGAGACATGCGAATGATTCAAGTTACATGCTGGCCGTGCATGTGACGTAAGCAAGGACGGGCCTTATATTTGTACTTGATCGCTGTACTTATCCTGTACTTGTACTTGATCGCTGTGTTATCCTGTAAGTGCCAGCACCATTGGCAGACGACTGCATGATGCAGGACCACATGAACGCAGACCGTCACGACAAGTGCCATTAACACCACATCAACGTCTCCAAAGACTGCAATGGTGTCGTGCCAGACTGTCATGGAGTGACTCAGAATGGCAGCGGGTCATCTTCAGTGACGAGTCTCGCTTTTGTCTTGGTGGAGATGACCAACGGATCCGTGTGAGAGCACCGCAGCCAGCGCCAAGATGAGTTGTTTGTTGTCACACGTCATACATCCAGAAGGCCTGGTGTCACTACACCTCCACCCCTACCACAAAATCTGCAGGAACTGTGTGAGAATACTCGAGCTGCATCGGATGGATTATCACAGGACACCATTAGGAACATCTACAACTCCATGCTGAGACGTCTGTCATGTTGGGTTAACAAACATGACGGCCCAACGGCATTCTGAGACATGACTTCTGTATGTGTAGCTCAACAAATATTGCCCATATAAGTCTAAATTTATCATCATTTATTGTTCCTGGTAACCTTTATCTTCCTTCCTTCTTTCTGGAGGTTCTAGATACAACGACTGGTAGCCTGACCAGTGCATTTTGGTGGAAAGTGGAAAAAGCTGTGGCATCTCTATGTCAGAAAGGTTTTGTAAAAGTGCCAATAGGTGTTAGCTTAGGGCTAAGATGCTACTAGAGGCAGCATTATGGTAAAGACATTTTGTCCTCGTTTTGATATCCTCAAGCTTCATGAAGTTGTTGAAGATAAACTTGCCTGCCAGATAAACTGGAATACTTCTATTACTGGCAAGCTAGCTACGTTAGCCTTGTAGCTTCTGGGCTAAAGAAGCAAACTTGAGGCACCAAACTCAGTTGAGTGGCTACATTAGCAGTAAATTTCTGCCAAACTACTAATTTAATACCTGGATGATGGTTAGAGCTCATCAGTGAAGTGTATTCAGCCTAATGCTCTGAGTGCCTGGGGGGCCGTTTGGGCCATTTCTTCCTCAGCCGTCCGAATCATGACTTGCGTTTTCTTGACGCCAGCGAGGCTGCGCGCCCATCAGCCGCAGACTGGGCCTGCTGTCTCCCTCGCTCACACCTCGCTCTCCGCTCCAGTCCTCCCTCTCTGTTGCCCAGCAACGCTGTTTAAGAGGGCTTAAAAAGAAATAAATAATGCCGCAAATAGACTCTTCTCTGGTTTTTTAACGTGGAGAGGGGATCGAGAGCGCACCCGTCGCACAGTGCATCTGTCTCGAGGGCTCGCGGTGGCCCTGAGAGAAGGAGCATTGTTTGTTGGAGGGAGTTTGAGATGCCAGTAAAAGAGGAAAGCATTTAGCTCACCAAGGACGTTGGAGCTGTTGCTTGCGTTTTTGTAATCAGCTGAAAGGTGAAAGAGATAGAAATCTCTCCTCCCTCTGTTCCCTGTGAAGCTATTAACATCTTGATTGGATTCATGCTAATGCTCTCTGTTTGGAGGGAAGGGCTGTAATGGGCCTGTTTGGTTTTGTGTTGGTATGCAGTGTAAGCTATTCAGTCAACTATTAATGTAGGTGTTCTTATTATTGTGCTCATATTACACTCGTCATCAATAAAATAGCTGCACTCAGAAGGAAGAGTGGGATTGCAGTGCCATTGGGAAGGAAGATAAAGGTTACCAGGAACAATAAATAATAATAGGTTTAGACTGATATGGGCAATATTTATTGAACTACACATACGGAAATAGTGTCTCTCAGTATGGTGTCGGGCCACCATGTTTGCTAACGCATCATGCCAGATGTCTCTGCCTGGAGATGCAGAGGTTCCTAATGGTGTCCTGCGATAATTCATCCCATGCAGCTTGAATATTCTCACACAGTTGCTCCAGATTGTGCGGTAGGGGTGGAGGTGGAGTGACACCAGGCCTTCTGGACGTGTGGCGCATGACAACAAACCGGTCATCTTGGCGCTGACCACGGTGCCTCCACACACAGATTCGTTGGTCGTCTCCACCAAGACGAAAGTGGGACTCGTCACTGAAGATGACCCGCTGCCATTCTGAGTCTCTCCATGACAGTCTGACACGACACCGTTGTAGTCTTTGACGATGTTGACGTGGTGTTAGGGGCAGTCATCGTAACAGTCTGCGTGCATGTAGTCTGTTTGTCAATGGTGCCGCCACTTACAGGATGACTCATGGAGGGCATCACTGCTCACTGAATGTCTGCAATGGTGGCTGTTGTGGTCAGTCAGGTACAGCGATAAGGCCCATCCTTGCCACCAAGTTTCATTCATGTCGGTTGATTCCTTTTGGGTGAAACTATTTGTGCAACCATGATGTGTCTGTCTTAAATTTCTAGGAAAAGGGAAAAATAAAAACAGGCAAGTTACACAGGAATAAGGTCCAGATCATCGCTGTCAGAACAAAAGCTTGTGGTTTTACCGCAGAGTGGAAAACTGTGTTTACATGATTCAGTACGGAGAGCTCAGTACATAGAACTTACATACGGTGAACTTTAAACATTGTTGTTTCTCCGTCAAATGCAAATACCCCATTTGCGAAAGATCGCAAGTCATTAAGTCCGGACATTCCTGATTCCACCCAAAATGATCCCCCAAAAATCACATATACCAGCTCAACCTCCAGCCCAGCGGACTAAATGTGCAGAAATCTACCTTTCCAGGCTGAACGATGGTAGTAGGAAATTTTGGTACTTTTCATATGTTTTCCAAGGAACCAAACTGTCAGTGTGTGCCATTGATGTTCATGTTTTAATGAGGCTAAAACTGGTTTCCTGTTCACCAGCTTCATAATCCAAAGGTTCACCTTAAATGCTACAGCTTGTACAGGTGCCAGAAAGACCAGCAAGACCACATAAGGTGGAACGGAAAACTCAAAAACAGTCTGCCTGACCGGAAGCTAGCTTCAGCTGCAACATCATTAAGAGCTAATTTAAGTACTAAGTCAGAGCAGTTAGTTTGCTCTGCTCATTTCACTCCATACAGTTTCTCAAACCGTGGACAATATGGAGCAGCTTCGCTCAGCGTTTAACACTGAAGAGACAAGGAAAGAACAGTTGCACCTTTATTAGCATCAGAACCCCAACAGCAGCCTGTAAGTAGCTGCCATGCTGTGTGAATGGATCAGTGTTTGCTGGCTGAAGCTTCAGTTCATCTTAAACTGTGAGTTTCATAGTGAGGAACAACTTTAATCCACTGTGTGTTGTTCAGATGGAAAGCGAGTAGCTAGTATAGGTAACGTTAGCTACTTGCAAGCTCCAAGTGACTAGCATAGGTAGCTAAATAGTATGAGGCCGGAGCTTATTTACACGGAGGCTCATTTTATTATCCTGCCTGTGTCTGTTTTGAGGTGTTGCTTCTGTGTGATAATCGTGGCGCCTCGCTGTAAACCAGCCAATCAGAGCAGAGCTTTGGTCAAATCATAGGGTGGAAATGAGTGAGGGAGCTTGCTTGCGTTTGCGAAATTTCTCCCTCTGTTCCCTGTGAAGCTATTAACATCTTGGTTGGATTCATGCTAATGCTCTCTGTTTGGAGGAAAGGGCCGTGGTGGGCCTGGGTCTGGATTTGTGTTGGCATGAAGTGCAGGCTGTTCAGTCATGTGTCAATATAGATGTTCTTATTATTGTGTTCGTATTACACTCATTGTCAAAAGAATAGTTGCAGCCAGAAGGAAGTGTGGGATTGCAATGCTGTTTGGAAGGAAGATTAAAAATTTAGACTGAAATGGGCAATATTTAATGCCGTTGGGCCGCCATACTGAGAGACGTTTGGTCATACATGCCTGACGTTTGGGCATGGAGTTGTAGAGGTTTGTAATGGTGTCCTGTGATAATCCATTCCATGCAGCTTGAATGTTCACACAGGTCCTGCAGATTTTGCGGTATGGGTGCAGGTGGAGTGACACCAGACCTTGGTCGTCTCCACCAAGACAAAAGCGGTACTCATCACTGAAGATGACCCGCTGTCATTCTGAGTCACTCCATGACAGTCTGGCACGACACCATTGCAGTCCTTGACGACACTGACGTGGTACATCTGGATTGATTAAAACTCTTCACACGTCTGGTTCCCATCACCACCACTGTGAACAACCCTCAGAGTTTTTCTGACAGTGTTATGCATAGTGTTCTATTCAAAACATATGAGAGCCAGATTATTTCCTCTCTCCTCGAATGATTCTGTTTAGAGTTTATTAGTACAGGCAGGAGAACCACTAAGCAGGATGCTGGTGAGCAATGCGATTTTACCAGCCGAGTGACATTCCAGCCAGTGATGAACACATTTCAAATAACGGCAGCTCAGTTACAGGCTGTAGTCTCTTGAGTCACATGGACGGTTGTGTTGAAATGCAGACGAGGTTGAGCTGGCGTATCCGAACGTTCGCTTATCTGAAAATAGAGCAGCTCAGGAATGATTGAGGACAGTGTGCACAGTGCCCGTGACGCATTTTGCACTTACCCAGAACTCAAGAGTGATACAAAGTTCTCGTATTTGTTGCGCACACTCACGCAGCCTTCTGGGGGAATATGAGAGTGGCATTTACTCGCCAACAGACAATAGCTCTTATTGTCTGGAGCGAATGACGCTGGGCCAGCGATTGTATCTACGTTACAGGGTTGTGGAACTTGTGTAATGTGCTAATTGTCCTGGCACGGGATCCCGAAAACACACCGGTTAAACTGACTTCCTGAGTGAACACGAGAGATGGTTTTATCTCCACCGTGTACCCTGGAGAGCAAGGGTGTAATGATACAGTGATGCATCAGGTGATGATTCAAGCGGACCAATCTGGGAATGTTAGAATGGATATTGTAATTGATTGTAATAATAGTACAGCATGTGTTCTTATTTTGACCACAACAAATTTATTTTATTTTCAAGGAGAACTTCAAAATATATATATTTTAATGTACTATAAATTTACTTTATTGAATCTTATTGGTGTCTCAAAATAGTACAGTTAAGTACAGTTAGTTCTATTTATTTAAGTATATGTTTAATAGTACTAATGATTATATTTAGCATACCAAGTAAATAGTATATGAAAATAGGACACTTTCAGTGCATTAATCAGGAGTGCAAAGGAAGTATACTAATTATATTTAGAGTGTTATTTTTTTTTCTCCTGGGATGCTAAGTGTACTTACATGAAGTACACTTCTGAGTACTTTTGTTTCTCCTGGCTTGTGGTGAAATTTGAGACATTAGCATCGTCATAGATTAATGGAAAAAGCAATCATGATTTTTATATTAGGTATTTAACCTAATTAATTTATATTATTTGAATATTAGAGAGAAAGGCAAATGGAACAGGCAGTTATGGAAAGTAATCAGAAATTACATTATTTCAGACCTGCAGCTTTGCCAGGATTTGCAATATATGATTTTACACCATGTGGCCAAAAAAATAAAGTCGCACACTCTAGGATTTCTTCGGGCTGCCTTTAGCTTTGAACTGAATGGCCATTCACCCTGGCACTGTTCAAACAAACTTATGCAACATAACAATTTTTATTTCTGTCTAGAGATGCCTCCTTTTTCTTTTTGTTTTTTGTTTTTTTGGATGAGTTTTGATGACAGGAGAGTCAAACCGCTCCAGCACATCCTAAAGACTTTCAGTGGGGTTACTCCGTGGTCAGTACTCTGTGGTGGCCAATTCATGGTTCCTCATGCTCCCTGGACTACTCTTTCACAAGCTGAGGGCGATGAATTTTGGCATTGTTGTTCTGGAATATGGCCGTGCTATCAGGGGTAAATCAGTGGCCCTTCAGTACATTCTGTTGGTCGTCTCACTTCATTTTATTGGCACATAACGTTGCTGAGCCTCAGCCTGACCAACTTAAGCCACCCCGGATCATAACACTCCCTCCAGAGGCTTGTACAGTAGGCACTACTCTTCTGGACACATCATTCCATGTGCTTCCCTTCTTAATGTGACGCACCCATCACTCTGGTATAGGGTCAATCTGGACTGATCAGACTACAATACCTTCTTCTATTGCTCCAGAGTCCAAGCTTTATGCTCCCTAGCAAACTGAAGCCTTTTTTTAAGTTAGTTTCACTAACAAGTGGTTTTCTTAGGGCTGCTTAGCTGGTCAATACCAATCCTTTTTTACCATCGACTACACCAAGTGTTTAAGGGATCTCCAGTGACGGCCATGAAATTTTTTTTTTTCTGACCACATATCTACTGCAACGTTGATGGTTTTCCACTGTTCTTCCAGGTTTGAATAATGTGTTGAACAGTCATTAGCTCAATTCCAGTCATTTCAACATCTCCTTAGCTTTCTTTGCTTTGCTTCACCCCAATAATTTGACCTTTCTGAGGTACTGGGTACTATAATTTTCAGACAAATATCATAAGTAGAGGACTTAAGAGTCACCTAAGACTATAACGTACCTAAAAGTGTGTAATACCTCCACAAGCACCAATAACAGCTGTACTGTACAAGTGTCTGGATGTAGGCCACATCAATGTTCAGACACTCCTTCGTCAAAGAATTGCACAGTTGGGCCAGATTTTGGTGGATGCCTTCCCTGACGCAATTCTGAGGAGAATTTCCTGTAGACTGGGATTTCTGCCACTGCTGGTAGACCCGTATGACCGTACCCTTCCATACACCTGCAAATTCAGCTACTTCCTTCACACTATGGTCTTTGGCCCCCCCAAATGCAATCACTCCTTTTAGCCAATCATTAACATCTGCTTTGGACCCATTTTCCACACATGGAACGAGACATTCAGTGCACTGTACCACCTCTTCTCAATCTATGAATCCCGTCACTCACACCCCACAGGTACTTATAGCCCCATCGTCCTTGTACAGCTCCATCTGCAGGAGCCTAAAGCTCCTACCACCTTAAACACGCAAGGTGGCTCATTTCTTGTTCCGGTGAGCTTATTTAAATCCAAATGGCAGCTTTTTTGGCCAGGCATGATATGGTTCAGTGGTTCTTTCCATGACTGCTCTATAATCAGATTCTTCATTCTTTTATTCTTTTTCATTCATTTAGCTGTTGGTAGCAGCGAGGCAAACATATACGCTGCATAGTGAAGTGAAAACATGAAAACCGTAGTGTAGTTTGGCCTCACATGATGTCTTGAATCATTTGAGTCATAATCAGATTGAATCATTGTGAAGTAAAGGGGTTACATTCTGCTGCAGAGTTTGACGCTATAGCTGACACTGCTGACATTCACTATAGTGGATTCACTATGAACGGAATGGGTAAAGTTGGTCCAGCCATTGGGGGGGGAGGGTTACGCTGCTCTAAGGCATTGGCAGCCAGCCAGTCACAGGCAGAGTGACCTTTTGCCTTCTTTCAGATCACTGTGTCACATTTGCCTGAGTCACGGTCTTTGCTCGGACTGGGTCACAGAGATCTATTCTTGAGGGGCGACGCAGGAAATGCCTCATACTTTCATCAGCAGATTGAAGAAAGGAAAACTACACATGAACTGAATAGTGTAATGTAACAGGCTAAACACTTATGGCCTGTAATTATTCAGTTCCCTGCTCTCGTTCCTACATGTTGGATCCATAGTACTTACTGAGTGGTGTTAGTAGGTACTGAATCAAAGTCTTTAGATCTATAACTCAACAATAAGCCTACACACTTTAAATTGGCCCTTCATGGGTTCTTTAGTAAAGGCAGTGGAACGAATGAACAAAAGATTATATTGTCACTGTCCAAAGAAAAACAAGGTTACCACAATGGTAACTGTTCAGGAGAGAGCATAGTTTCAGTGTAAGTCAGTGTAAAGAGGCTTTAATCAAAGCATTTTAGAATCATTTCTGTTGGTCCGTTTGTCATGAAATTTCTACACAGTATAAAGGGCAGCTGTTGAACTCAAATGATGCACAAAAATAAAATTCACAAACAATTAAGATATGTTTTTCTTTTGACAGCAGTAATATATACACACATCATCGAAAGAATAGTTGTGTGGTGGAAATTTCTAAATAAGCAGAAATCAGTAAAATCACAGAGTCACAATTAATGCTCCAAAGTAATATATTTATTGAAAAGCTTTCGGCCGGGGAGAAGCTCCTGGCAAATACCCAGAGATCTCAGAAGGTTGACCAAGTTACCAACAGTTATACAGTATATCTCCCCAATGGGATGTTGTCACCTTCCATTGGTTCACAGAAGACAAAGAAGTTACAACGCATTGGTTACACCTAATTGTGACATGAATAAACAAAAGAATGTTAACATACATGCATAATTAATGAAGGGGAAGGAAGCTCAAATATGTTTTTTAGAAGCCCCTTACACCTGGAGATTTCCAGACGAATTGGTATGCAACTTCGAGGTCACTTGAACAATAACTCACTGTGGCCAGCATAGAGAAAACAGATAAGGCCTACACTTAGGACTGGAGGAGGAGCTAGTTTGTTACACTTCGGATGAAAGGAAGTAACTGATTTGTGATCCCTTTCACATGGAGCAGTAAAAGTCCACCCGAAAGTTATGATTAAGTGCCTAAGCCTATTAGTATGTTAGTCGGGATATAATATACTAAAAGAATGAAGCTAATGGAATACATATGGTATATGTGAGAAATAATAATCATCTGACTATGTATTGATCTCTAAACCACAGTTGCACCCAGAAGGAAGTGTGGGATTGCAATGCTATTGGGAAGGAAGATAGAGTTTATACTTATTGAGCTACACATGCAGAAGTAGTGTCTCTCAGCATGGCGTCAGGCTGACTTGTCAGACGTCTCGGTATGGAGTTATAGAGGTTTCTTATGGTGGCCTGTGATAATCCATCCCATGCAGCTTGAATATTCTCACACAGTTCCAGCAGAATTTGCAGTAGGGGTGGAGGTGGAGTGACACCAGGTCTTTTGGACATGTGACACGTAACAACAAACCGTTCATCAACACACGGGTTCGTTGGTCATCTTTACCAAGACAAAAGCGGAACACCCTTGCATGACACCATTGCAGTCTTTGGTGACGCTGACGTGGTGTTAAGGGCAGTTGTCGTAATGGTCTGCATGCATGTAGTCCTGGCACTTATAGGATGACTCATGGAGGGCATGACTGCTCGGTAAATGTCCACAATCATGGCTGTTGGGTCAGTCATGTCGGACAATCCGTCTGTTCTCTCTCTTCATGGTTCGTGCAGGTCTCCCAGATCCTTCATGCTTATGTGTACCTTCTTCTATCGCCTGCCACCAACAGTGTGCCATGGTCATATACGCACAACCGGTATGGTGCACAATGCATTGCTAAGGCCATACCGCTTCCTGAACCCTATGATGCAAAACCTCTCAAGCTCTTCCAACTGCTCGGATTGCTTGCAAACTCTTCTCTGAGGCATATTTTGCTTGCCTAGGATTCTACCAAACACAACAGCACAAGGCGAAATGGAAAGCATGTCCTTGCTTACGTCGCATTGAATCATTCGCATGTCTCACGATGTCAAATGTACCCACCACGTTTCATTCCTGAATGGTTGATTCCTTCTGGGTGCAACTATTTTTTGATGATGAGTGTGGCAGGTAAAGCAGGTGTATGTCCAACTGACCATAAGGAGTAAAACAGTCCATTTAATGTATTCATAAGAAACACTGAATGCTAAAGTCACAGATCATACTACATATCTTACATTGAAAAGCTTTATTGTCTGTTTAAATGTGGCAGATTCCTGTTTCTTCCTAAAATACTGAAAAGAAACCCTTCCTGACCGGAGCAACTGAAAGAAAACTCATGCAAATGTTTTAAATTACAGCCTGTTTCATGACTCAGCTCGCATTGCATGAATTGCTATAATTTTCCTTGATTTTTCTTTCCTTACTGCTGCAGTGAGTAGGGGAGTAACCGACGAGGGGACTTCCAGTTGATAAAATAAAGCAGATTCTAGTGCAGGTGAGAGAGCTTTACTACTGGATACCAGCTGTGCAATGTAGTGCTCTCCACCGAGCCTACTGAGGCCTAGCAATGCTGCATGGGAAGGGTGTAATAATGCTGGTAGGGGTGCAGGAAGGTGGAGATTCAACTGCCTTCAGATGTATTCTGGCATCTTAGAATTCTATGGTTATTAATTATAAAGAATTTTTTTTGGCTGAAATGAAATTCCCAGGCTATTCCCAAACATAAAAATCCAATAAATCCATACCTCTGATCTACACGTAGGCTCTATGATAGAACATGGTGTGGCAGAGGTCATTGGAAGGTCTAGCAAATAGCACTGTGGTTCCTCCAGGTCCTCTGTTCCCTATATTCCCGTTACTTTATGTTCACTCACTTCAGCTTTCTAGGGAACTGGTCCCACAATTTCCCATGTTGGCTCAGTCATGTTCTTCTCCAATCTTTTCCTTCCGGCGCCAGGCCTGCGACCCAATATTAGCTCTGTTCCACTAACATGATGCCAGCGCTGGTGCCAAAATCTTGAACCGTTCTGCACTTTTCCACCGAAATTGGAACTTGCGGAACCCATGAAGAAAGTGGCACGAGTGTCGTGCCAAACTGTCATGGAGTGACTCAAAAGCAATGGGTCATCTTCAGTGACGCTTTTGTCTTGGTGGAGACCTGCCATGGTGTCACTCCACCTCCACCCCTACAGCAAAATCTGCTGGAACTGTGTGAGAATAGTCAAGCTGCATGGGATGGATTATCACAGGACAGCATTAGGAACCTCTACAACTCCATGCTGAGACATCTGGTTTGTTGTGCTAGCTCAACGGCATGTTGTGTTAGCTCAACGCCATACTGAGAGACACTACTTCTGTATGTGTAGCTCAATAAATATTACCCATATCAGTCTAAATTTATCATCATTTATTGTTCCTGGTAAACTTTATCTTCCTCCCCAATAGCACTGCAATCCCACACTTCCTTCTGGGAGCAACTATTCTTTTGGTGATGAGTGAAACATAGCAAAAATAAATTACAGTAATAAATCAGGAGTATATGTGGTATATCAGGATATGTGTTGTTTCAGACTCTCATCAGTTGGACCTGTTAAGTGTAAGCCTGTCGAGTCTTCAAGATAACCAAACATCCATTTAGTTGGGTGTGTCTAAACTTTTGACTGGTACTACATGTATGATTAGCCACGAGGACTCAACAAATAAATAAATAAATATCTAGCTACTTTAGAGACTTGGTTCATGTGAATAAGTAATTCATACAAAAGCAGTGATAAGCACAGTTTGCTGTAAACCAGAACGCAGAGTGTGTAAAAGCTGGCTACCCTCGGTTCTGCTCATCACTGCAGTAATGCAAGTGGCAGCATGATTACAACCAAGCCATGGCTCTGATTGCAGCTCCTGGCTTGATTTGATTAATCATGAGACGCTAAACAAAGACCTGAGTACAGGCAGATGCCGGAGCATTGTAACAATAAGATTGTTCTAGATAACGGACCACATCTGCTATAGGCTGTGAAAGCCGAAGTCACCACCTCATTGGCAGAATAAACAGAGCAGAATTCAGGTTTATGTTGATCCAAACTGTCTCAATGTACTTTAGTTCCCATCGGACTGAGGGCCTCATGATCAGTACCATGCCAGAGTTCATTTTAAGCAGCAGTGTTTGATCGTGAAGCTGAGACCCAGTCCTTCTTGTTATTGGTACCGCTGACGAATATACGAACTCTGAGAGAGGTGGGCTGTTTTTTAACCTTTATTTCCCAGCAGATTCCCAGAACACAGTCTCTTCATGTATAATCTAAGAATACTTCAATTTCACAGCCCCATTTTGTTCACTCTCCATGTCTGATATGTTTTTTCTTCTCCCTGCTCTCGCTCTCGCTCTCTCACTCCACCAGACACTCGCTTACACACACACACACACACACACACACACACACACAAAAACACTCGGGTTTTGTAAGAGGTGGTTCAGAGCCATCAACCTTGAGTTACTGTCCGAACAAATCTCTTCTGTGTGGAGTGGTGAATATAGAACATCTCATTCCACCCGAAAAATCAAACACAGATTCTGGCCCGGTCCTGATTTCGACTGCTGTCTTCGGACACTTGCGTGCCAATGAAAGCTGGTAGGACTGCTGTTCTTGTCATAGTCCAGAGGAAAGGTCAATTTATCACCAGTGGTGTACAGTAGCTCAGTAAGTGTAATGTGTTAGTGTACTGTAAGTAGTGTGTTGGTGTACAGTAGCTCAGTAAGTGTAATGTGTTAGTGTACTGTAAGTAGTGTGTTGTGTACAGTAGCTCAGTAAGTGTAATGTGTTAGTGTCTTGTAAGTAGCGTGTTGGTTGACAGTAACTCAGTAAGTGTGATGTGTTAGTGTCCTGTAAGTAGCGTGTTGGTTGACAGTAACTCAGTAAGTGTAATGTGTTAGTGTCCTGTAAGTAGCGTGTTGGTTTACAGTAACTCAGTAAGTGTGATGTGTTAGTGTCCTGTAAGTAACGTGTTGGTGTACAGTAACTCAGTAAGTGTAATGTGTTAGTGTACTGTAAGTAGCATGTTGGTGTACACTAACTCAGTAAGTGTAATGCGTTAGTGTACTGTAAGTAGTGTGTTGGTGTACAGTAACTCAGTAAGTTTAATGTGTTGGTGTACTGTAAGTAGCATGTTGGTGTACAGTAACTCAGTAACTACATGGTTTGTATACTTCGTCCACCTCTGCATTTGATATAGATATTGATAATTAGACGTTTATAGTCAGGGTAGTTTGTATGTAAACTCCATGATCTACTGTGTATGTATGTAGTTATGTGTTTCGGAGCTGTGAATTATATTGCCAAGCGATATGCTGCTATAACTACAGAGTCCAAACAGCTTACAACATAGCCTCCGTGTGCTTAATGAGGGAACCGGATGTTTGAGTGTATGCATGTATATTTGTGTGCAGGCTGTTTTTTATACATATTATTACAGAGCTACATTTGAACTGGACTACCCTACGACCCTCACTGAGCCACGTCATCTCCTCTGAATCATCAGTTCATCATAACTACACACCCTCAGCTGTCTGGTACCCTTCATCTCTAGCATCAGGGACAGAGACATTATGTTGTGGAAGGGCCGCAGGGGCTGAGTGCACTCAGTGGAGGAGGAATGATTGAGATTTGGAAATTTTAAGAACTATCTTAGTTAATTATGTTGCATATTTTTCTTCTTCTTCTTCTTCTTCTTCTTCTTCTTCTTCTTCTTCTTGGTACACATTTTTCTGTCTGATAACTAGTCCCACAGTTTTCAAGATATCAACACCATTCCAACTCCAAATTGTTCTGTCTGATCAGAAATGGTGTGCTTCTATACAGTGTTTTGATTGGATGCACCGTTTTCGCATAGATTTTTCTGGGTTTTTTTTTTTTCTTCCCACAATTAAGATTCCCTCCCCCCGCCCCATTTTTGGCCCCATCCAAATTCCCTTTAACCTGCAGCCAGCAAACTGCATATACTCACTCAAGGCAGATCCCCAAACTCTAATCCACATCCATACTGACCCACACTCCTCTATGTGTCATTTATTCATCCCTCGTTCTTTCCATAGCAACCACAGCTACTTCTTCTTCTTTTGGTTGGTCGAAAGATTTTTGTCTGTTAACTAGTCTCACGGTTTTTGAGATATCAACACTCTTCCAACTCGGAATTTTCAATCTGATCAGGAAAAGTTGTGCTTGTATTAGCTTTTTGATCCGATTTGAGCTTTTTCCAATTAAGAATGAATAGGATGGAAAAGTGTATGCCCATCTACTGTTTATCTGCTTTACCGACAGACACCATTTCACATACACTCAGGGCAGACCCCCAAAGCATGAATTCAATGTTGGTCTGACCTGCAGTCATCTGTTTGTCTTTTTGGAGTGGATGCACTGTTTCGGCAACAGATTTTTCCAGACATCCCTTTTCCCCCATAGAGTCCCATTCATATTCAACCCCACATAAACCCTGTTTCCTTTAACTTACAGCCACCAAACTGCATGTACTCATTGACATACTGACCCACACTCCTCCATGTGTGCTTTTTTTAATCCCTCGCCCCTCCCACACACTCCCATTCTTCTTACATTCTGGTTCTTTTGAATAGATTCTTATATTAAAGCCACAGACCTTGCTGAAACTATTATTGGTAAAAAATCTGTTCCTTAAAATGTTGGTTTTAAAAACATCTTAAAGGCGTTCCATTTCTATATTAGCTCAAGTGAAGTGTGATCAGTAAGTCTTCAGAGGGATCGAGCAAACGCAATGGTTGACCTCAGCAGCACAACTGGCTCAGAAACCATTGCAACCTGACACGATTCAAACCTGAATAAAGCCACAGCAGCCCAGATAGCATGCATATATCGGTCCACAGACTTGATAAGGCTGGCACGCCACTGACTGTATGCCACTGTTGGTCCACCCTGAATCACCCAGAGTCTTTTATTTTGGAAAATTAACTGAGACAATTATTACAAGCAATTAAAAGAACTGACCGACTCTGCTGACTCTGTGCTAGATTGGTTACAGCTATAACTGGCATCATGTTAAGTTATGTATTAAGCTAATTTACTGTGTACACTCATTGAGAAAAAAAAAAGTGCACCAAGACATAAATGTTGGGTTGCTGCAAAACTTGGCGTGCAGTTATGTCTCAGGCAGATATGTATATGATTACAGATGTGCTCTGTTTACGTGAGGGCACGCACACACAGCAGACAGGCTACGGACTGGAACTGTATTGTCTTTAGCAATTAATCCAGGTTCTGTTTGGGATCTGGAGGTTCGAGTATGGAGGCCTTGTGGTGAGTGCTTCAATCCTGCCTTTGCTATGGAGCGACACACTGCACTAACTTCTGGTGTGATGATCTGGGGAGCCACCGCATACGACAGTCAGTCAGCCCAAGTAGTAATATGAGGGACACTAACAGCTCAGCGATATGTGCAGGACATCCTCCGGTCAGTTGTCTTGCCTCTCATGGCAGGGCTTCCAACGGGCAGCTTACAGCAGGATAATGCTCGCACACACGCGACAAGGGCTTCCCAGGAATGACTCCACCAGATTGCAGCACTTCCTTGGCCTGCCCAGTCTCCAGATTTATCAGCAATCAAGTATTTATGGGACCAGCTGGGACACCACCCTCGGGAATCAATGAGTATGCAGGATCTACAGGCCCAGCTGCAACATCTGTGAGCAATTGTACCGCAGGATGCCATACGGAACCTGTACGCCTCCATGCCCAACCACGTCTCATCTTGTATCCAGGCTAGAGGCAGCCCAAACGGGTACTAGACTACTTTCAATTGTACGGTTTTCCCCAATAAGCTTCTTCTTTCACTCTGATACTGTAATCACTTACATATATCATCATTACAGTCACACATAGAAAGCCTCACTCCATTCCATCAACTCCTTCTAGGAAATGAGCAGTGAAAAGTGACATTTTGTCTAATGCTGTGCTTAAACACCAGTGGGCTGCCCAGAAAACCTACAGCAGAAAGCCAGCAGGCCACCAGCTTTGCCAGCACTGGGCCAACAGTGGACCTCAGTCCTCCTGCACTCTGATAATAAACTACTTTAAAAAGCTTGATATTTTAAAACCATAACATTTAATGTGCAGCCACCACTACACCATGGCTCTACACCAAGTTCATAGCCAAACACACCAACTAATTGTATGCACATTCTGCCCAAACCTCATGCATGGCTAGCTGATTCGCTCAGTGAGGTTAATCTAGCCGAAGGAGGGTGCATTCCAAAAAGGCTCCTCACTGTCCATTCCTCCTGGCCACTTGCATAAGGTGTGACTCACATCCAGGTGGTGAGTCGAAGTGGGCGAGCTGAAACAGAGCCAACTTCCTGAGCATCAGGCAACACATTCATGATTATTTGGTGTGAAGCTTTCTAGGTGGATTTAAGAGGCATTACATTATTCAGACGTCTGGTTCCTACTACCACCACTGTGAACAGTTCTGACTCTGCACGTTTGTCTAGAAGGCACCATGGCTTCGTTTGACATCATAACCATGTAATTATACAGAAATTCAGGGAAAATCAGTGGAATTCCCATTTAATAGAGACATCTGCTAAAAGCCTGTGGTCTGTGGTTTGGCTTGAAGTGATGGCTGAAAACAAATGCATGCCTTGTGGGATTGCTCATCAGGAGCTCCATTTCTCTTGAAGTGTCGAACACTGCAGTGGGCAGCCCTCTAGTCTGCGATGGAAGAAGCATGTGGAGTTTAAAAATGAGGTCTTTGAGATGCGGACTCCTGCTAAAGGTCCATCAACTTACACTTGCAGTATACATCCCTCTGAGACACATCTGACAGATAGGTCTCTCCTCGCAGGAACACACAGCAGCATCACTGTGGGAGGTAGGATGCTGTGCACACAGCCCTTCTGTGGACCGGTTTAGAGAAGTCTGTAAAGTATGTGGTGATTTCAGGTTAACTATAGAGGGACTTGTATGAGGACCTGCATAATTACATGGTGTCTTACTTCACAACATAACCTGCAGTGGCATATGAAACTATGTTGCTATATTTAGTAACTCAGTTTCATAGTAGGTATCAAAGATGATACAGTGCTTGTACAGTAGTAGGTCTTAAAGGGCCCATATCCTACATTTAATAATTGTATTGCACTTTGCTAAAAAACCTGCTGCCGTTCTGAGTCACTCCATGACAGTCTGGGACGACACCATTGCAGTCTTTGGCGATGTTGTCGTGGTGTTAAGGGCAGTCGTTGTAACGGTCTGTGTGCATGTGGTCCTGCGTTGTGCAGTCGTCTGCCAATGGTGCTGGCACTAGTAGGATTGCTGAATGTCCGCATTCGTTGGCTGTTGGGTCAGTCAGGTACAGCGATAAGGCTTATGTTTACATTAAGGTCCTTGCTCACAATATAAAATCTACCCACCAAGTTTCATTCCTGCCGGTGATTCCTTTTGGGGGCCACTATTCTTTTGATGATGATATATATAGTTTATTTATATATATAGTTAATGATATTTTACCCTCCCTTTCCCGTGATCCACTTATGACGTTGTATAATTCCATGCACCAAAAGTAGTCATAGTTTATTTCCTCATCAAATGAATGACATAATTAATTTGTGGACTATATAATTGACATATGTAAATGCTTTGCTTTTTGTGACATCACAACAGAGCTATGAATTATGTTTCTGCAGCCGGGCTTCCATATATGGACCAAAAGGTTTTCTTTAGGGTTTCCCTCTCTTTACATACCACATCAAATCCTTTAGCGTAACAGAAGGAGAGTGGGGGTCAAGTTTACTCCTCCATGATCTTTAATATCAGCACCAGAGTGATACGCCTGGGCTTCCTGGAGTTAACACATATGGATCTATCCAGCAGACTTAAAACAGTCCAGCTCAAGCTGCTCACACAGGTGTGAAGGTAGACTGTGACCCGTGTTTTGCCAGCTGTGGTCTGACAGCGGAGCGGAGTGTGTGTGATGGAGGTGGGGTGGGAGTAAAGGAACACGACTGAGGTGCGCCGCATAAACAGCGCTCGGGCTGCGTCCGTCACGGCCTCGGTGTTTTCGGTGGTGGAAACGGTTAAATAAGAAAGGAGGAGCGAGAGAGAAGTCCGTGTCTTTTTCGGGGAGGGGGGGCTGGGAGAGGAGGAGGAGAAGGAATCGTCTTGCTCCGTTTGAAAGAGGCGAGCACGACACAGCGGCACTCGTGATAGCAGAACGGCTGCGCGGCACTGTGGGTGTGTTTTATCAGCTGCGCGCGTGAACTGCAGGTACCGGAGCGCGCGAGCGACACAGACGGCGGAGTGTCTCTTCTGTGCTCGGCGAGGTAAAGCGGCCGTCTCCGTCTGTCTCGAATGAGTTTGGACCTGTTTGGAATAACCTGAGCAGAAGCTTGAGGCGGATGGAGTCTGACGGGGGCTCTCTGTGGGGGGCTCTCTGAGGTAGGAGAGACTGCTCCGTCTTGTCAGTGAGGAGACCAGGTGTCACCTGCGCGAGAGGAGCCGGCTACGTGTGCGCTGAGGCTGGCCTCGCGCGAGAATGATGCCGCTAAACTGAGCCGCAACTTCCCGCGTACCTGACTCCTCTCTCCGTTCTTCTCACCTGAGCAGGAGGCGCAGAGCACAGCTGTGGAGCCCCTCACTGGACGCGCTCATCAAGTTTCCCACAGAGCCAGCTTCACCTCAGCAGCCCAGTGAGTCGTGAATGAGAGCTGGATACACTGTGTTCTTCTGTTTTGGTTCTTTTATAAGAGTCGTGTCGTTTAATGCACCAAAAAATGGCTTAATTTCTACATGATCCCTCTTTAATCCATTAGAACTGCTGTATATGTAAATAAGCTCCGTTCTGATTGGCTGTCCTGCACTGCGCCTCGTTCAAAAGGCAGTATAGGGTGAAACACTGCTTATAAGTAGGCGGATATATGCAGATCTGTTGACAATAACAAAAACACTGAATTCATGCCTCCATATATGGACTGTGTGGGAGTGAGCTCTACAGTGTTTACATTCCACATCAACCCTACTATATATATTTATTATATTTATTTATATATATGTATGTAAAGCTCACCATACAAAAAAATGAGTCACCTGTGACTGAAACGTACCTAATAACATGTAATACCTCCACAAGCACAAGTAACAGCTCGGATTAGATTTGGCATGGACTTGACACATCAATGTTCAGACACTCTTGCATCAAAGAATTGCGCAGTCGGGCCAGATTTGGTGGATGCCTTCCCTGGCACAATTCTATGGAGAATTTCCTGTAAACTGGGATTGTAGCCACTGCTGGTAGACCCGTATGACCGTACGCTTCCATACACCTGCATATTCAGCGACTTCCTTCACACTATGGTCTTTGGCCCCCCCAAATTCAAGGTGGCCAGGAGCCTGAAGATATTATCACCTTAAACACGCAGGCTGACTCATTGTTGTTTAGTGAGCTTATACATACATACATATACACATACATATATGTATATATATACGCAACACCTGTTTCTTCTGATATGGGCCATTACTTGGAAGTTTATATTAAGTGTGTTAATAGTTTAAGCTATTACTGTTACTGATGAAGGTGAAACCAAAAATAGTCTTGGTGCCAGACTTGCCTAATGGAAAACCAAAAATGGGTAGAGTCAAGTGAAGCTGGTACCAGTGAAGCTGGAAAAGTGCCGTTACATCCTTAGAAGACACATCCTTCACCTTCAAGTTTTGACTGCGTTCTCTTTAAACACTGGGCTGAGGAACAGTTAAGGTTACACATTGTTCTTCTTCACGTTGTGTGCAATTGTACCGTTCCACCAGAGAGGTCCTCAAATCCCCAAAACGTAGTAGTGTAGCGCTGTAGTTTGACCAACTGGTATTGCTAGTGAATTATGTCTTTGTTATGTCATTATATCATGAGATCTGAATCTGAAATGTCAGTTTCATGACATATGTTTGCCATATTGCCCAAACCTACACAGCGCTGTTAACTCCGTATAATGTCTACAGGACTGAAAGGGCAAAACAAAGTCACATTTCTGCCACAGATAAGTAAAAAGTGATGACAGCTTATCATTCCATTGCGTCATAAGGAGCTAAGCATCTAAGACTAGCTGGATGTTCCTCTAGACTCCTGCAAACATCAACCAAAGGACGACACCTAATGAACTAAATGAAATGATGTGAAGCGGTCCTGGTACTACATAAAAGATATTAGCCACATAAAATGACAGTTAAGGTTGCTGGACAGAAAATGTCCTGGGAAGCTTTTATGGATTGTAGAGGCACTGTGGTGAGTCAGAGACGGCAATGAAAAACCGATAAACAAAGCAAGGCATTGATGTAATCTGTCTCCTCAAGGTCATCAAAAGGGGACTGGGAAATAGTCTAAGATAGTATTAGTATTAGACGCAGGCAGTACAAGGCCATGACTTGATTAGAGAGAGAGAGAGACAGCAAACGTGTGCTGAGGAGAGATGGTTGCATAACCGGGCTTAATGGGAGGCAGTAATGGCATTGGTTTGTAGGAGGGAAGCAGGGGAATTGGCATGTTTAGAGGTATCATTAACAGTCGAAGAGGCGGCGTGCTGAAAGTCACCATCACGTTTGAGCGGTCAAGTCATAAATTACATTACTGAATGAGAACTCATGCTGTTGACACCACTTTCTAATGCTACTATATAAAAGGCCTCGGGATTTTTTTCTTTTTTGAGAAGAGAGCAGTGTGTGCCTTTCACTCTCTCAATGTGTGAAATTGATACTCACCCCCTAAAGTCATCGGGAGAGCTGTGCTTGAACAGCTGAGATCAATTATGAAAGGGGCCATTGTGTTTCAGATATTACGGCCCGTGTTTTGAAAATATGACAAGTTCATAAGTGATGATGATCGCCCCCCTTCCTATGTCCTTTCTCTTTGTTGAGCAGCATGTGGGCCGGTGTCCTCTGGAGATCTGAGGAGCCCTGATCCGCTCCACAGAGGGATCGTCTAGCGGGAGGAGACCCTAGCTCTGCAAGAATTGGCATTCCCTTCCTCGGACCAGCTGGCGAAGTCAAAACGCATCTGTGGAAGTCTGACGTTCATTCTTGGAGAGGGCTTCTCACAGACCCCTGAGGAGGTGCCTTGTTATACCTCCAAGTGTTGGACTTCCGCGCCATACAGTTCAAGGAAATGTGCTTCCTGGGACAAGCTTTTCCACAGGAAGGTCTTAGTCCTGACTCTGAAATATGACTTTGAGGCATGCCCTTCTGAGACTTAATGACTGAACGCTGTGACGACGAAAGCATTCACAACTTCCTGTCTTCTCGATCGGATTGTGGAGGGCCAGAGCTTTATCAAGGACTTAGTCATGGTGATGTCACAGGGCACCTATACCTTCCTAGCGTGCTTCGCTGGGTTCTGGCTGGTCTGGGCTCTTATCGTGATGGTGTGCTGCTTCTGCAGCTTTGTGCAGCGCAAGCTGAAGCGCCGGCGCGAGGAGAGGCTGCGGGAGCAGTGTCTGAGGGCCCTGGAGATGGAGCCTCTGGAGTGTACGGCGGCAGCGTACCCTGCTAGAGAGACCCCTCAGTTCTGCCCGCCTCCGCAAATGATGTCTCCGCCGGGGCCAGTCACTCACACCATCCATCAGGGGAACTGGACTGCACCACAAGGTATAGGCTTGTTTGTGAACCTTATGCTTTCCTTTTATTTGTAGTCTTTAGGCCAGAAACACACCACGCAACACAAACAACACACATTGTAATCGCAAAGTCCACAGTTGGGGTTAAAACATCAATACCCAATGGGGCGAGAGCATCTGTGAATAAGCTCTACTTGTGTTCCAATGGCCACAGCAAGTGCAGCATTGTATTGGGTATGTTTATAGGAGAGAACCAGCTCTATGAGAGATTCATCAAACTGGTGGTCTGCCGTGAGTGTTGACCAGGAAAGAGCTTGCTGTGGTGCAGGATAGCTCGGCCAGCCTGGGCTGCCACTGTAGCACCTCTTGCTGCGGTGGTCAAGATGCAGCTTTAGTGCCTCAAGATGAGTTGCATCGTGACACGTACCTTTTTGAATGCGTGAATCTGTATTTGCACAGCTCAAAGCATTTGTGCTTGCATACAGTGTGTTTCTGGCTTTGTGTGATGAAACAAGGCAAGGATTTTCTGAATGTCTATCCATAAGGTCAGCAAGGTCTTAGGCAACATAGGCAGAAGATGACCTTGATGACCTGATCAAACAGACAGGGTGGTCCAGGCAACTCACCAAGCAAAATGACAACGAGACATGCTTTAGAATATACCTAGCACTTGCGTTATTGCGGAAATAGTCCTATGCCTTAAAAAGAGCCTGATGATCCTTAAAAACAAGCCCTGAACATCTAGTCTTGTCTGCTCCTGTGGGGCGTGCAGGAAAAAACGTCCACACCTCGCACGGTGCTGGCAGCTGAGCCAAATTCTTTCATATATAACATGGTAACAGAGAGCAGCGTGTGGGTGGTGAGTGGGCAGAGGAGTACAGCAGCGAGCTAGCAGCACTGAGAGAGCTGGGCTAATCATGCGCTCCTGCAGCCAGGCAGACTGCCAGATACAGAGGATCCCGGGCCTGGAGCAAAGAATGTCCCTTTAAAGCAGGGCCAGACATACAGGACTGATGACCACACATTAAGACAGGGGCTGAATAAGAAGTCAAGCCCTTCAAAGACTATAAGTCAGGAGGAATACAATGGTAAAATGAAGCTTCCACAGTATCTCAGGGGTTCAGAGTCGTGAAGTCATGCTGTGATTCTGCCAGAGCTAGCAAAGAACAGCGTGTGAATAACGTCCAGTGGAGACGTTCTACATGAAAGCTGTTCCAAGAAAAAACTTTGGCCATAGTCTCCATAGCACCAAACAACTTTAAGTTGTATTTGAAAGCATACATTATGAAACTGGCCTCGGCGCTGAAAGCAAAATACTGTAGTTTAACAGTAAGGGTAATGTATGACCGTACGCTTCCACCTGCAAATTCAGCTATGTCCTATGGCACACTATGGTGTTTGGCACACCCAAATGCAATCACCAAATTCTTAACCTCAGAATAAAAAAACACTGAAACAGGAAATTAGACAAAAACCTTAAAAACTAAATATATCACATTACTGTCAGGGACAAAGAACTGGGCTCGACCCGCGCAGAGCTAAAAGCCAAAGGAGGTTTATTTGACAAGTCGATAATCAAGCACAACAGCAAAATCAAGGCAATCATAACAAAAGGGGTAATGCAGGGTCGTAGACAGTGAGACAGGCAGAGGTCAAAAACCAAGAAGTCAAAACAATCAGGCAAACAGATCAAATGGGGAAGAGCAAAAGAGAGTAAGTCGAAGACTAAGGAGGTCAGAACCAGAGATACGAGCAAAAGAGAGACACTTTAACGCTTAGAGTTGCAAACAGGGGTTTGGCAAAACTTTGCAAAGACTGTGTGTGTGGGGGGCGGTTTATAAACAGGAAGTGAGGAGAACGTCAGCTGGCATCAATCAGTATTCTGGTGAGCTAGAGAGTGAATGATTGGTTGACTGAGGACATGTGCGTGTGACGTCATCGGGTAGTGCACTCTGGGAAATCGAGTCTGGGAGATTGCCGGTGTCAGGGAGACCCGAGGGCGTGACAATTACATTTCAGTATTTTGTGTTTCCATGCTTTTGCTTTCGGTTTTTCAAAGAACTATGCAAAGATATGTTTCCACACCTACAAAGTTTAGTCTCAGTCTTAGGGACGAATCGATATTGATACTGGTCATCCACAGCCTCGGATGTGATTCCTGCCATCACTGTGTCCCAGCAGAGCCTGCTGTTGGATAAGACGAGAGTAAGGATCAAAACTATGAAACATACTTCACTTACTTTTCTCCCCTGCAATGCCACTCTACCCATAATAACTAACATGGCCTGTCTAACTACAGCACTCCTTTTAAAATGAGGTAGATTTTACTGCTTTAACAGTTACAGTACACTGCATTCATTCATGCTAACTCATTGTGGTATGTGTATTAGCAAGTACCAAAAAAAAAAACTGGTTTGGATGCATCCCTGGACTTTGGATGTATCCCTGGACTTTGGATGCATCCCTGGACTCTCCATCATTTATCCCAGTTGCAAATTTAGGCTCATCAGGCCATAAAATCTTAGTCCACATCCTTTTTTGTCTGTTTTGTCAGTACAAGCTTCTCGACAGTTACAGGTCCCATGGGGATAGACCCACAGGGTTGAATTGTCCTTACACAGAGGAAGGGGGGAAAGAATACATGGATTCTTTTTTTTTTTACTTGTTCTCCTTTGACTTTTTTGATTTTACGCAAGTGGAATGTCTTATATCTAATAAGCCTGCAACAATTAATCGACTTAGTCGACTAAAATTGACTACCAGATTAGTTGCCAAGTAATTTAATAGCCGATTAATTGGTCACATTATTTCCTCTATTTCAATAAAGACCTGTGATTGCGGAATTTAGTTGCAGCAGAGAGTAGACAGACAGCAGAATGTAGAAAGTGCAGATTAATGCACTGTTTAAACTTAATTTTAAATTCAGATTGCATTCTTTACTTGGTTAAGGGAAAAAACGGTTTAGTTGTGTTATATTTTATTGCTGCTAATTTGCATAGCTTTATTAATAATGTTAATATAATATTAATATAATATTAGAGCTTTATTTATCTGTTGTATTAGCAGGAACATAATGAACAATAGTGAACAATAGTGAATTTTCGAATAAGGCATTCATCTTCTTCATTGTTAGTTAGCAAATGCATAAAACAGCCCCAAGCTAAATTTCTAATTTGATCGTTGCAAATGGGTAATTGGCTAATTGAGTGATTCATAGTTCAAATAACCAATTATTCGTTCCAGTATTCGATTGATTATTCAACTATCAAAATAGTAATTGGTCACAGCTCTAATATCTAATCTCCACAGAAATACCTTGTACTTAACTTGTACTTAATGGCCATTTTAATGGCCAAGTGAATGAAGGGTGCTCTCTGTCTTTTGCACAGAACTGTATGTACTTTGTTATGATCCCTAGTGTGCATGAATGCAAGCTGAGTGCATCAGCTCACCGGACAAAAATGAGTTACTTTGCCCATTTAAGGTGGTAGTAACTTCAGGCTTGAGGATGAGGATGATCAGGCTATAAATACTTGCATGGTGTGAGTGACGGGATACGTAGACTGAGAAGAGGTGGTACAGTGCAGTGAATGTCTCATTCCATGTGTGGAAAATGGGTCCAAAGCAGATGTTAATGATTGGCTAAAAGGAGTGATTGCCTTTGGGTGTGCCGAAGGCCATAGTGTGAAGGAAGTCGCTGAATCTGCAGGTGTAGGGAAGCGTACGGTCATACGGGTCTACCAGCAGTGGCTAAAATCACAGTCTACAGGGAATTCTGCTCGGAATTGTGTCAGGGAAGGCATCCACCTAATTTGGCCCAACTGCGCAATTCTTTGATGCAAGAGTGTCTGAACATTGATATGGCCTACATCCAGAAACTTGTCCAGTCCATGCCAAATCCAGTCATATCTGTTATTTGTGCTTGTGAAGGTATTGCATGCTATTAGGTACGTTTCAGTCACAGGTGACTCATTTATTTGTCTGGTGAGCTTATGAATAAATGAACAGAGGACACCCCTTATTATGTGCCATTTGAAGACACCATTGTACCATCATGAACCATATTTTTCCGGGACCCCATAATAAAGAGACAGGTCGTCCCTAAGTGGTTGCAGTTTTGGCAAGGGGGCAATCCTGCCCCAGTACTGCCTCCATAGCTTCACCAGCTGCTGGCTCAGCCACCTGGGTGCTATGTATTGAGATCAGAACCATGACTGCCTTGGAAAACAAAGCAGCCAATCAGTGTTGAAGCGCTCCTTTCATTTAGCTTCACGTGAAAAGCCATGTGCAGCCTTGAGACCGATACACCACAAAAACGTGATTCAGATTTCACCTGGTATCTTTGGGGTTATGTTTCCATGACAACTTTGAGAGATACAGGAGAAAGTACATTCCGTTACAGTGGGCTACTCATTCAAGGCTTCATTTCTAAGGGATTTCTGAGGGTCATTAGGGTCCAGTCCATCTGTAAGCAGGCATTCTCTGACTGTGGTTTGGCCACATTTGAAATGAACTGCTCGGTATTGAAAGTGTAGGTTCTGTTCCCTGGCTGTGAGGAACGTTCAAAGCCTGCGCAAGGCTCTTTGAAAAACAAAGGAAATAGCAACTGGCTTTCCAAATAAGAGCAAACCACCAAAAGCAGTCATTCCCTGTGCTTTTTCCTGAGCACTTTTCCGGCTCCTACGCATAAGACTGAGTGAGCTGATGATGATCGAGAGAGGCCAGTAAACAAAGTGGTAGCGTGAGGGTACATTTGGATCAGCTTTCATTTTCCATCCTTCGCAAAGCACAGTTGATAGACAAAAACCTCCTATGCAATTAAGCTGAAGCCTGATGCAGCCAAACATCGGTCCACATCCTTATCTCTGGCCTCAATAAGGTGGTTTATCACTTCCATCCACCGGGGCAAACCTTAGCACGCTTTCATCTGTTTGAGTGAAGGCTGACCTTGCAGGGGCGGATAAGGGCACTTCAGCCCAATTTGACTCTAATAACAATGGCAAACCCTCATTTACCTTGCCTGGTTTTCTTACATAATTCCTTTTTTTTTTTGAGTTCATGATCTATTTTACAGAAAAGGAAATTTGTAAGTTCCTGTATATGACCATGACCTGAATATTGAATTGGGTGAGCTTCATAATCCAAACTTGTTGGAAGTTGAGGACTTCCTTTAAATCAATGCACCTTTCAGTTGAATCCTGTACTCTGCTCCCATCACGTTATTGAATAGAGGATTCTATTGAGCCATCATCTTTTCGTAACTGATGTTGGCAAATTAGATACTTTCCTCCACCGCAGGTTAACCGTGCCTCTGCATACTGAAATCAGTGACTGCTCAAATTATGGGTGCATATGGAAGCAAGCTCAACAGAAGCCTTTCCCTAGGCACTATAGACCTATAGATCAAAACTGCCATTAAAAAATAAATATTACCATTTATTAACCATCATTTATTTGATTTGTAACTGCAGTTCAAAAAACGCTTCTAGTAGGCAGTAACATTGTAGTAACAGCGGATAGTGTTCACTATGCTTACATATTTGTGTTGATTTATCAAACTGGCTGCACTGAGCTTCTTTTTATGGCCCAATAATTATGAGTATGTCCAGGCATCATTTCTTAGCCAGCCCTGCTATTTTAGCTTAAATGTGATATATGAAAATCTCCTTTTCCATAACACAGTTAACACAGTTCTCTGGGGTCTTAAAGAAATGTTTGTGACACACTTTGGTCAAAATGCCACAAAGATTGAGCACCGCCCTGTCTAAACAGAATTTTCTCATTCCACCTTAAATAGTGCACCAATTAACAGCGGTCACCTGACCCTATGTTCGCACTAGCACCCCCAAGGTTATCTCTTGTGAGTGTGTTCAAGGCAGTTTACATTGTTGCATGTGGGCGTGTACAAGGTCCAGGAAAACTAGCTAGTTTAATTTGTATGGAAACTGAACTGCTTGCATTCGTTGCTAGCTTTATTGGCTGGTTAGCATGCTGGCTAACCTACTTAGCTATCGAGTGACCTAACTCACCAGAGACACAAATGATATCCCCTACTTTCTTCCACACTTTTTTTCTTTAAATGTATATGTACAAAGAACGTATTTGTATCATATAAACTGGGGAAAGAAGAAACAGTGGTTATGAGCTTTTCCTCCATGTTTAACACCACACTGCTGAGAACTGTAACCAAATGCTGGTTGGAACATAAAGTTTAGAGAGCAGAAGCTGGGGACCTCCGACCCCTGTGTCTATGATTAGTCTGAAGAATTTGTTGGGGCCAGTCGTTTACAATGTCTCTTCACTGTGTCATAATTCATTTAGATAAAGTTGAGGCAATGGCGGTATTTGTGTGTAGTATGCAGTACAGTAACAAGTTCTGACCTACAGTGTAGTATACTAATACAGTCACATGACCTGTTACTTCTCATTTACCTCAGAGCTGTTATTACTGTATCCACTGTTTAGAGCTAGCTGCTGCTAACGCTGCTCAGTTCACTGGACCCTCTGCTATTTTGCTCTAAAACTGAACCTCTAAAGCAAGTTCATCTTTTATTAATCTTCAGACCTGTATATTTTAACTTTCTGAGGCTCATTCTGATGAAAATATACCCCTCTACAATCACATATACCCACATTTATACTCTCTAGCTGGTGAGGCCACGGTGCATGATGGGATGTAGTACACCACGATGATAGCTCCCCCTGTATACTAGAAACTCTGACTGAATTAGTACACCGTCCAAGTATCTTCAGTGCACTACAGATCTTCATTTTGGGTGCATAGTGCATACTACATACTACTTTTAGGCCGATTTAGTACACGAGTAGTATGCAGTATGCCATTTCGAATCTGTCGCTTGTTGCTAAATCGCTGCTACTACTCGTATACTCCCATAGGAAATGGCCAGTCGCTTGTCGCTCTGTTGCCTGCTAGTGACATTACCAACAAAAATTGACTGTATCCATTCAGGTGTAGCCGACAACAGAGCAGTTACCAGGATTAGCTTATAGCTTCCACATAATGCTAGTGGCATTGTAAGAAATATATGGCATAATTGGCAAACCTTCACAGAGGTATCTCTGAGGCCATGGGAAGAGACACTCAGAGAGGGGCAGTATTACTCTAATGAGTCCCCTTTTTACGAAAGACGGAGAGCCAGATCTGAACGGCTTGTTGTATCCCATGTTTTCTGATCTAGGCAGTCACCAGAATTCTTATTGGGTTGTCAGAAGGAATTATGGGATTGCAATGCTATTGGGAAGGAAGATAAAGGTTACCAGGAACAATAAATGATGATCAATTTAGACTGATATGGGCAATATTTATTGAGCCACACATATAGAAGTAGTGTCTCTCAGTATGGCGTCAGGCCCCCATGTTTGCTAACACAACCTGCCAGACGTCTCAGCATGGAGTTGTAGAGGTTCCTAATGCTGTCCTATGATAATCCATCCCATGCAGCTTGAATATTCTCACACAGTTCCTGCAGATTTTGTGGTAGGGGTGGAGGACCTTGCTTACGTCACATGCACGGCCGAGCATGAAACTTAAATAGTTCACATGTCTCATGATGTCAAACCTACCCACCAAGTTTCATGCTTGTCTGTTGACAGCAACGTGTTGTGCAACTATTTTTTTGATGAAAAGAATTAACAGTAATTAACTGTATAGTAACAACATAAACGAGTACTTGCATATTTTGATTATTCAGGCCAGACTTACTGGTTACATTTTCACATTCATTCATTCCAAGTTGTCTTCACAAACTTAAACTTTCTCTTTTCTGTTTCACTCTAATCCCCCGACCAACCCAGTTCCTGCTGTCCCGGTTGACAACGACATCTGCGGGAAACCCCCTTGCTACGAGGAAGCGGTTCTGATGGAAGATCCTCCGCCCCCTTACAGCGAAGTTCTTGCTGATCCCAGAGGGGGAACGTACACCAAACCTGCTCCACGTTCCTCCAGAGAGCATCAGGAGTCAGAGACCCGCAAGATGGCACCACCCATGACGGTGTTCCCCGAACGCGGCTACTCCTCGCTCATCCGTCTGCCCACCGCCAGGCGCTGGGACTCACTAGGACACCTGCTGTCCACCATGGACCTCAATCACAACAACCTGCCGGCAGAGCCCCAGGCCTCGGCCATCGCAACCATGCCCCGCGAGGGCCGGACGCACACGGACCTGGGCCTGCGGACCCTCAGGGGTTTGGATCACAATTATGGACTGCCCACCGCCTTCCCCCTTCTCGGCCGAAGTACGGCGGTTTGAGGCTCTGAACATTTGGACCACTGTGGAGCACTTTCAGAGGAGAATGCTGATAATGGTGAGTCATTCCTGCTGTTCAGGAGACTCCGGCTGGTGATCTGACGACGCTTTTTCTCTTTTCTTTTTTTGGGAGTCGGGAGGCGTAAGAGCTTATTGGAAGACTCAAAGGACCATTCCACTTTTCCCCCCTCAATCTTGTATCTGTATGAGAAGATTATACAACAGATGTATCTCTCTCTAGCCTTCGTTCTCTCGCTCCTCCTCTCTTTCCTGCGCTCTGTGGCATCCCTGCCTGATGCAGAGCAGCAGCTATTATGTGAGTGTTGTTGCCATGGCTCCCGGGAGCTGTCTCCAGCTCACCAACGCCTAGCCCCTCGCGGCCTCTTCTCTTCCTCTCTCTTTTCTTCTCGTCAGCCTCGGACTGATATCATATGAATGGCATTTGAAATCCTGTTTTTGTAAACTAGGTCTAGCACAGGGCCACAGCATAGCAAAACGTCCATGGTCTGTACTGTAGCCATATCATAGCCTGGGAGCCAGATTATGCCAGTATGGTGGCTTATACCTTTCGCTTTACAGTCTCAAACCATTACACTTAAACTTTTAATCCAAAGCGTTCACTATCTGATCAATGATGGGTGATGAGATCCCTCACTCTTGCCCCTCATGTCTTTTGTGTATCGTTGCTGTCTAATGAAGAACATGTATCTCAATTTTTGAATACAGCAACTGCTGGTTTACATTGTGTGAACATTTCATGATGGATGGACCAACTTGGAAATAAGTCTGGTTCCATTGACTTACATTACAATTAAATGGGGTTTTTGCCTTCTCCTGTAAAGCTGCCATTTTGGAGTCACTTGTTTACCTTTGGACAGCAACGATATAGCAGGTAAAAGAAACACGGTGGGTCTCTTTTTAGTACCGTGATTGTCCACTTCACCATACTCTAATACAGGAGTTCTCAACCTTTTCCACCCCAAGGCCCAGCTGATAATAGCTACACAGCATTGCGGCCCACCAGAAAGCTACAATCAACTTATATAAATACAATTTCTCCAAGAAATCTGGTTAAAAATTACAGTATGTCCAAAGTTAAACAAGCAAGTTGTGAAAGCACCCTAAGAAGCCTCCCCATCAGTGGCTAGCCAGCGCCTATGTCGTCTCAAACTGAAGATGTTTAATAAGCCTGCTACAGCGACATTTTTTAATTTGTACGTGTTCCATAATATGCATATACTTGTATTATTATACTTATAATAACACTAATATGGTTATATATGACGTTTCCGGCCCACTGCAAACTACTGCCTGAGTACAGGCCCATGGAACACTAGAGGGTGCTTCGTAACCCACTGGTGGTCTGCGGCCCACAGGCTGAGAAACCCTGCCCTGATAAATACCGTGATGTCGACCTGAGGCCTCTCAGAGATGAGCGTTTAACCTCTTCTGACATAAGACTGCTGAACTCTTGGGGACATACTGTCCTTCAGGCTTTAAAATGTTTAAAAACATCGAAGTGCTTGTTGACGAAGGGCTGTCAACAATAACAACAAGACGAAAAATCCGCTAGTTGACTTTTAGGGATGCACAATGATGCTGGAATGATATCAGTATCGCCACATCATTGCTTTAAGTCTCATCAGTTGGAGCTGTTAAGCGTAAGCCTATAGAGATAACCAACAACATCCATTTAGATGGGTGTGTCTAAACTTTTGACTGGTAGCGTATGAACAATCCATGAAGATTCCTCAAAACTGTGAATGTCCTGGTAAGTCCAGTATTTAACATTGTAATTCACTTTGTGGTGCTAAGTTTCTACTAGCATACTTTTAATGGAACAGAGAAGCGTTATCGTCCCTGAGGAACTTACAATGTTACGTTAGCACCAAGCTAGCGGTGGTGTTGTATCCCACCCTGTGTTTAGTGCTCCTCATGTCAGGAAATGAAAAACTTAATGCGTTCCAGTTTTACAGTGATGTCGGTCAGTCCTGCTCGTCGTAGCTGTTACTGGATGCCTGTAAATGAAATAAAAGGCATGAAAAACCGAAGCCCACCGCACCTGATTTCACTTATGAAGGGCTTAATAATTACCAGATGTGTTGGATAGGTAGGTTGTGCCAGGGGAACACATGAAACTGTGCAGGGCGGTGGCGTCTTTTGTTGTCCCAACGCACCAGATTCAGCTTAAACAGGCTTTGCTAATTAGGTAGAGCGCTGAAGTCCGCAGGGCCTCCAGGACCGGAATCTGACACCTTCTGCTGTAATGCAACCTATGAAGCTCTCAGTTTAATGTCCATTATCGCGTACGGAACAGGCGCCTCGGCTACTTGGTTTCTGACTGTAAAGCAGCGGGTGAGCAGGTATACTGGCGCAGTTTGACGTCCAGACTAGCTACATCATGCTGCTCAATTGTACAAAATGTACTTTATAAACTGTGAAATGTCACCTTGCTGCTCTGTCAAGGTAAACGTCATGAAATACAGAATTCTGCACAAGTTTTATTTGTTTTTTTCCCTCTCTGGAAGGATCTGGAACTTGTTTTGAAGTAAAGCTCTCTCCAGAGTAATTGCCTGCTCTGCAAGAAGATGTTCTGAAACTGCCTGGTAATTACAATCTGATAGCCGTCTGGTGTCTACATTTGCTTGGAATGTCTCCCATAGCTTTTAATTCATTACTCTATGCGGGTACAAGTGGAGACAGTCAGATATATATATATATTTTTTTTCCTTCTTCTGGTTTCTCCTTCTGAATAACTTCTCAAAACTTTTATAATGATGCAATTTTTCATCTCCCTTAATCCCCCCCTCAACCACAGACTGATAAGTCCATTAGTGAGCCTCTCTTAAATAATGTGAATTAAAATTCATGGGCATTCCTTTTAGACGTGGTACGCTTTTATGAAAAATGACTATGACATAAGATGCATAGAGACTGAACTTTGCTGGCTACCAATCATTTTTCTCAATTCATTTTTGGTAAACAAGTTTTTCATGGTACATTTCATTATTACAACATTCCTGTTTAATCTAAATTGCTGTGGTTTTTTTTGTTGTTATTTCATGTATTATTTATTTACACCATTTATACACACACCGGCTGCCCTTTTACGTTGTATGAAGATTTCATGACAAGTGGACATAAATGGTCAGAAATGGCTTGGAATAAAATCTTCAGGGCTGGGACCACATTTTGTGAAATGAAGTAGAATTTATTAGGGTTCCTTTCCATTATACACTCATCCAAAGAATAACTGCACCCAGAAGGAAGTGTGGGATTGCAATGCTATTGGGAAGGAAGATAAAGGTTACCAGGAACAATAAATGATTATCAATTTAGACTGATATGGGTAATATTTATTGAGCTACACATACAGAAGTAGTGTCTCTCAGTATGGCGTTGGGTCGTTTGCTAACCCTACATGCCAGACGTCTCAGTATGGAGTTGTAGAGGCTGCTAATGGTGTCCTGTGATGCTTGAAAATTCTCACACAGTTCCTGCAGATTTTGCGGTAGGGGTGGAGGTGGAGTGACACCAGTTCATCGTTCATCTTGGCGCTGACCGCGGTGCCTCAACACACAATTTGTTGGCCGTCTCCGCCAAGACAAAAGTGGGACTCGTCACTGAAGATGACTTGCTGCTATTTTGAGTCACTCCATGACAGTGTGGCACGACACCATTGCAGTCTTTGGCGACTTTGGCGTGGTGTTAAAGGCAGTCTGCATGCACGTAGTCCTGCGTCATGCAGCCGTCTGCCAAAGGTGCTGGTACTAACAGGATCACTCATGGAGGGCATCATTGCTTGCTCAAAGTCTTGGCTTTCATTTCTGTCGGTTGATTTCTATCTGGGTGCAACTATTGTTTTGACAATGAGCGTATATGCATGAGCGTTATGCTTCACTATGCAAGGCTCTAGTCCTGGTTGTACTTTAACACTGGCATGCTACTGCGCAAAGAGCTTATTTTAAGAAGCAGTATTTTTCATTTTTCAATATAGTTTATTGTTTGAGGTCTTTTTGCAACAAGTCAAATATTAATGGATGAAAATAAGCATGACTTTGATTTATGGTGGTAGTACTCCTGCAGATGGGCTGCACGAGAACAATGGGGCTATAAATACCTGCATGGTGTGTGACGGGATTCACAGATTGAGAAGAGGTGGTACAGTGCAGTGCAGTGAATGTCTTATTCCATGTGTAGAGTCCAAAGCTGAATATGCAGGTGTGTGGAAGTGTACAGTCATACGGGTCGTCCAGCAGTGGCTAAACTCCCAGTCTATAGGAAATTCTCCTCAGAATTGTACCAGGGAAGGCATCCACCAAATCTGGCCCAGCTGCACAATTCTTTGATGCAAGAGTATCCAGAAAGCTTGTGGAGGTATTACATACTAGCAGGTACATTTCAGTCACAGGTGACCAGTTTTTGTCTGGTGAGCTTAGCTGATGCTAATGTTTAACTTACTGAGACCTTCAGATCTAGTCTGCTTTTCCCATACAAATGGAAGACAATGGAAAAAAGGATCCACTGATGAGTGAAGTTGGTGTTTATCTTTGAGCTACTGGAAAGACACACCAAATATGTGGAAACTGCGAAATTACCCTTTCTGCCAATTGAGCTTCCAATTGAGCTTCTAGAGCAACTTACATTTTACAGTCACCAATACAGAGACCGGAGGTTTATAACACCAGCATGGTTTATTTGCTGAAATACTGCTTAGCCGTTCCTCGTTTGGGGGCCGCTTGGTCTGTTTTTTAAATGGTGCTCCACCGTCACGGTCACAAAATCAGATTTGGTAATGCAGACCGCATTTCCTCAGGGTTGTGATTGCCGCATTGTGGAGAGACTGCTGATTTCATTTTGTCAAAGCCGTCTTTTATTTTCCCATCATGTCTCCCTGCCCTCAGATGACTCTCTCTACCTCGCTCATCCTAATGGCTGTCTTTGTGAACATCTCGGCATAAGAATGTTGCCTTCATGCATAAGAGATGTATAAGAGCTTTTAAATGAGCTTTGATTAGTGTAGGCTTCGTTTTGGAAGCCTGGTCTAAATAGCAAACAGTAATTAGTGGGCTAATAAAGCAGAGCACATTTAACAATGCAAATCCAAAACCGCAAACATGTCTTCATGGTTTTGTGGCAAAGGATGGCACGGTGGTGCAGTGGGTAGCGCTAGAAGGGCCTGGGTTTGATTCCCAGCTGGGTCGTCCAGGATCATTTCTAGGTGGACTTTGTATGTTCTCCCCGTGTCTGTGTGGGCTTCCTCCCACAGTCCGAAGACATACTGTCAGGTGAAGATTTAGCACTGCAGATGCTAAATTTCCCCCCAAGGTGTGAGTGAGTGTGCATGTCTGTATGTCTGCCCTGTGATGGGCTGGCAGTCTGTCCAGGATGTTTCCTGTCTTCCACTTTATGAGTGCTGGCTCCAGCAACCCAGAAGGATAAGTGAAGGAAAAGATGATGAATGCGAATGAATGAATGGTTTGTGGTACACTCTGTTTCAACTCTGTTGCTGTTAAACAGGAATTCCACCAATTTCTCCAAATGTCTGAATAATTCAGTTAATTGAGAGGTGTAAACATGTGAATTGGTTTATTGTAGGAACTTACAGACTCTGATTTCTCTATACTGGTAGAGATGGGAACCAGGGGTCCTGGTGTCTACAATGCAAATATAGCCATTTTATTTGCCATCCAAAACCACCAGTGAACCATCCATCCATCCATCAATCCATCCATCCATCCATCCATCCATCCAGAACATGTGTTTTCATAGTTTCATAATATTAACGAAGTAGACATAAATATAAAGAGGCGTTTCCAGACGTGCCAAGTCTGTTTACATAGAATAATAATCCATCCACCCATCCATCCATCCATCCATCCATCCATCCATCCATCCACCCAACCATTCATCCATCCATTTATCCATCTACCCATCCATCTATCATCTAACTCATCTATCTGTCTGTCCATCCATCCATCCATCCATCCACCTATCCATCCCTCCATCTCTCCTTCCATCCATCCATCCTGATCATGTGTGATCATGTAATGTTAATGATGGTAAAATAGTCATAAACTTGAAATAATAAGTTTCCTTTGGGGACTATTTTACCACCCTGTGTGTATCCCTCCACCAGGTGGATTAAAGTACTGTAAATAGATTAAAAAACATTTTAAATGTCTAAAATTTTGTTACCAAAATAATGTGTCAGCAGACAGCGTATTCATCACCATTCATGCAATAACTTTCTGTGAAGGTGCTTTCAGAGGCTTTAACTCTTCAGACGTCTGGTTCCTATCACTACCACTGTGAACAGCTCAGACTCGCCAAAGTTCCCCTTTAATGCCAGACTGCTAGCACACAATGCAGAGGGATGCAAAAACTTCTTTCTAGAGTTGTGGATTTTTATGCTCTTGCTGCATGTTTTTATAATTGAAGAGGATGAGCTGGAAAGTCGCCCTCATTGTCACAGTTTGCACAGACTATTATGTAATTTAAAGTCAGTGAAATTACATAACAAACAAACAAACCAAAAAAAGATTATTTCTGAGTTGGAAGGAAAGTGAGACGTTTGCTTGTGAATGTTGGTCAGACCAGCCTCAAACATTACACTCATATCCAAGGACATCAGTCCTGAATTGATAGAGAACATCAAGTACCCGGAACTAACAGATTCGGCCACGATAAGCAAGCCTACACTGTACACGTTTCAAGGACAAAATTCATGTTAATGTTTATATATATATATATATCAGTACAAGCAAATGTGTGTTTCAGTGTTTGTGTGAGTGTGTGTTTGAGTGTTTGTGTGTGTGTGTGTGTGTGTGTGTGTTTTTGAGTGTTTGTGTGTGTTTGAGTGTGTTTCAGTGTTTGTGTGAGTGTGTGTTTGTGTGTGTGTGTGTTTATGTTTGTGTGTGTTTTTTTGTGTGTGTGTGTGTGTGTGTTTGTTGATGCTGATTATGAATCTAGTCTGTTGCTCTGTGCTTCTATTTTCACTGCTGTTTTGTAATAGTTTGGTCTGTTTTCACGTCTGTTTTCATTTCTTCTCTGTTCCATAGCGAAAGAGAGAGAGAGGCAAAAGGCATAGGTGTAAAGTGTCGTTCCTCTGCGAGCGTGTTGCTAAGCGACTAAAACAGAGCGTGCCGAGTCTGTTTACATAGAATAATAAAAGTGAACAGCATCCATTCATTCATCCATCCATCCACCCATCCGTCTATCCAACCAAATACCAACCATCCATCCATCCATCCAATCTATCCACCAATCTGTCCATCCCTTAATCATCCATTCATCCATCTACCCATCCATCCATTCATTCATCTATCCACCCATCCACCCATTCACCCACTTATCCATCCATTCATCCATCCATCCACCCTGATAGCAAAAGGATGATGGACCACTGTTGGCCCACTACTGGCAAAGCATCCATATCAGGGACCTCTTGCATTCAACCTTATTAGTGGACTGTGTACCACTTGTATATGAACATGAGACGTGTTCTGAAGGTTTCTATCCTCTGTGTTACTTGCTTTATGGCTGGGGCCTTCATTAGATAATTGGTTTATTGAGGTTTTATTCCGTATGTAGTTTATTTCAGAAAGCTAAGCATGCTGGGTATTCATCTGCATTAAAGCTTTTTACCACTGGACAAAGTGCCTGATAAAAAGAGTGGTGTCAACAGGACCTAAAAGTACTGCGTCTTTGGTAAGACTAGGGTAAACAGACGTGGAGAATGTTGGATGATCTGAAACATTTAAAAGTGACAAATGAGCAAAAATGGAGGAAATAAGGGGCAAACACTTCTTCACAGCACTGTATCACTGTGTAAAGAGTTTAATGAGAGTGTACTAAAAGGAGCTCATATTTTCACACTTGGCAAAGAAAGACAGTGAGAGAGAAAGAGAGTTTGGCTTGACAAACTCTTTGAGTGTGTGAGCACAGACAGGTATAGCAGCCTATTGCTTCATATCAGCCTGTGCGGTAAAGTACATAGACAGCCAGATAGCTAATTAGCCAAACTAGATGCTTTAGATTGATATAAATTGACCACACTGCATTGTTAATCATGATTATTATAATGGTTCTAGCTGTCTCTGAAGCAGGAGGAAAATGATCTAGAACTGTAAGTTCCATTGGTTCCAATTCTTGTTTTTGAGTACAGTGGGAAAAGGCTTTCAATTATTCAATGAGACAGTTTATAGATAATCAAATATCTCTCAGTGTAGACGCGAGTTATGCTGCACCACTTTGTTTTAATCATGGATAAACAAATTTTATCAAAAAGTGATTAAACCCAGGAGAAGAATCTTACACTGAAGTGTACTTAGTATACCTCCTTGCACTCACGATTAATGTACTGAAAGTGTGCTATTGTTCCATATACTAACAATGTACTTAGTTTGGTAAATATAATCATTAGTGCCATTAAACATATAATTACATATTATGTAACACACACATACACACACAAATATATTGTGCCATTTTGGAGATACTTGTTTTTCTGTGGACAGCAACAATATATATATATACATATATGTATATATATACACTGCAGTTCTCTGGTAAGTCTACTTATGCTTATATATTGCACATATATTTAGTACACAAAACAATAATGTGCTTGAAATGTACTTGCTGATATTGAAGTACATTTCTAGTACATTCAGATATACTTATTGTTTTCTTGGGAAGCCTTTCCTTACAAAAAAAGAGAAGTATTCCTGCCAGGTGCCTAAAGGCACCCAGTACAACATTTGATTGAAAAGCACATATATGTTCTTAAACCTGAGCATGTCTTGTTGTGGTAAACTATGACTATTAAGTTAATTTGAAGAAAACTTAGAAGCAAACCTGCAGTTTAAATACTACTAAACTATCAGTTTACTCAGAGTATACTTCAAAGTGTACTTCCATAAACTAAAACAGTGGGATAGAAGTGCATAACTAGCAGTTTACCTATAAGTTTACTTTCAGCATAGTTACAGCACAAAATAAAACGTAGATGTAAACTACTCAAAGTTTACTACTCTTACACCTAAAGTATACTCAAAGTGTACATTCATTAAAGTAAAAAGTATGATAGAAGTAAATATCTAAAAAACTAACAGCAGAGGTTTACTTTTCGTATAGTTACAACACAAAATAAAACTTAGATGTAAACTACACTGTGTACTCAAAGTTCACTACTCTGACACCTAAGTATACTTGGACCAATTTAATACCAAGAAATATTGAAATAGAACACATATGAGTATACTACTAGTATCTTGGCGTTAATACTTACAGCATAAAATATACTTGTGAAATATTAAGTGTGCTTAATCGAATGAACACACACACACACACACACACACACAAACACAAACACACACACATATATATATATATATACACACACACTCACTTGGAAGTATACTTTTTTGTAAGGGTTGATCGGTCATTGATTTTGATAAAATGTAACCCTGATTATTTTTATTTTTAGTCTCGGTTTAAAGTTCGGTGCAACTGGATGAATTCAGGTTTAAGCTTAATCCTTGTTTCATACTAGTCCTAGCTGGACTATACTGGTCTATAATGGGTTAATCTGGTTACCTGCCCTGCATGGTCATGCTGGCTTACCAGCATGATAGTGTCAAAACACAACATACAGATATGAGCTTTATGGATAAATGTTAAAATGATACAGTGTTATAGCATTATGGCTACATGGTATCATGCTGATTCAGCTGGTCACCTTCCATGATCACTCTTGTATATTAATATCTGAAACACGTTTGTGTTGGTGGTGATCAGCTCATCAACTTCTGTTGCCGTTGACCAGCATATCGGCATCCAAAGATCCAACCCACATGTGGGATAGGAGAAAACTGTAAGCCCTTTAAATGAATCACTTGTAAGTTCACAAGTCGGTCATTCTGCCATTTCCCTTTCTGTCACATGACCAGTGAATGGCAAATTGTGTGCAGGGAGTACTTGAGTTGTGTGTAAGCACATTATTTGCCAGAGCATCATCTTACCAAGGAACATAACATTCCTATCCCTGCATTCCAGTGTCACAGATCTCGTGTTCACAGGGCTGCAAATGTGACTGATTGGCATGATGAACATTCAGGAGCCTTTACACATCATACAAAATTTTGAATGCTCTTGAAAATCTGTGGGACTACCTAGAACAGTCAGTGAAATGCCATAGTATCCATGCACAGAAAAGGGTCTGTGAACACGCCCCCTCCCCCTATGTAGCTGTGCAGGTGCAATGTTTCACCACAATTCTTCCTTCTGGAAATTTAGTTACTGAAAAAAACCTGAACTTCAGCTTAATTACGAATGCCTACACTGAAAATGAATGACTGAAATGTACTGGATTAAAGGAGCAGTATGTAAGATAACACAACCTGTCAAATTCACACTTCAAACACATAGGGGGGACCATATGAGGAAAACAATGCATTGTCCCTCCTTTGTCTCCCTCTTCGCTCTCATACCAGTCCAGAAGAAGAAAATCTGTGGGACTACCTGAAACAATGAGAAAAAACCGGCAGGGAAGGCATCCACCAAATCTGGCCCAACTGCCCAATTCTTTGAAGCAAGAGTGGCTGAACATTGATGTGGCCTACATACAGAAACTTGTCCAGTACATGCCAGATCCAGTCACAGCTGTTATTGGTACTGGTGGAGGTATTACACACTATTAGGCACGTTTCAGTCACAGGCCACCAGCTTAGTGCAATCTGCCTACATCCATAATAAAATAGGACAGTTGACCATCCATAATAAAAACAGTGGACCAGTGGACTAAGTGGAGGGTTTTTGAAATCTTTTATTAACATACAGAAGCACAGCATGTCACAAAAGATCTTGTGCTTGTTTCAAAAACAGCAAGTGAGAAGCGGACGGAAAAAAAAAGGGAAGAGATAGAAAAAAAAGAATAAAAAAGATAGAGAGAGAGAAACTTCAGGAGTCGCTAAGCCTTGCCTCAGGGACAAAGGGGAACTTGTAGTAGTATAGTACTAGTAATAGTAGCAATAGTAGTGGTAGTAGTAGTAGTAGTAGTAGTAGTCTCCTAGTAGTGTAACAGGAAGAAAGAGCATAAGAATCACTACCAAGGAGGTCGGAGGGTGAAGATTACATTAAAATCATGTCAAAAGGGCCTCGGTTACTGTTAAAGATGCGGGTGGGCTCCCCTCAGCGGTCCACTTTTGTGAAAACATCCCGTCTTAAGAAACCCCGTCCAGTCGTATGCCGGTAATTGTTGTACAGGTTGCAATTACATACATGTCAATCACTGTAGCACTGACAGTACTAAAATCAGAATTAGAGCTATTTACAAAACAATACTACATCGGTTTAGTATTATTGCTTGCTTATTTTACTCAAAACATTTGCAATGGAGGAAAAAAAAACATATTCTAAACATAAAACCGAGGCCTAGGATCTCTGTACCAACTGTGCAACAGGGGGTGGAAAACACAACAGTACGGAAGACTGTTTACAGCCAAAGCTACGCAAGAGTACTGATTTACATAAACATAACAAGCAGTTCAGATCAGCAAAATGTTCTACGTGGAAATTAGGATTATTTGAGCTCATGTTCGTCTATGTCAGCTTGTGGTTTTAAAGGAATAAACCAGCATTTTGCAAGAAAATCTCTGTTTGCTGCACGAGTACTGAAAATTAATGACTGAAATGAACAAGATTAAAGGAGCAATATGTAAGATGACGCAGCTTGTCAAATTCATACTTCAAACGTATAGGGGGCAAAATATGACCAAAAATGCACCGTCCCCCCTTCTCCTTCTTTTTCATTCTATACTAATCTAGAAGAAATGTTATGAGTTCATCATCAAACTTCATTCCTTTACTTGTCCAGAGCGTTTTCAGTACCAATGTTAACCCTCGTTCCGCTTCTAGTTATATCACTGCTTTGTTTTGGGAGCAGCACCTTCAACATGATTGATAAGAGGTTTGAATACACTCTTTGGGCAGAAGCACTACTTCTCATGTTGGATTGTTTTGCCTCAACGTGACTCACTATCATCTCTTCACGTACAAAGTGGTATTATGAGACAGGACAGGCCGGGGATGGTTAGCATGCTACCTTCATTAGATATCGGTGCTCACATGATACATAGACTTCTTTGACATACCATCAAAACGGTTATTTATTTGCATTCTGATGATCATTTTAGTTTTTTACATCTTACATATTGCTCCTTTAAGTATGAACTCAGCAAAAGTCTATCGGCTTCAGCTATCAGTATCATTTTCTATTTTGGACGATGCCTTCAACATATGCTTGCAGCATGAGAAGAAACTCTAGAGACCGAGCACTCGGGAAGATGTGACCAGTTTTTAGTTCCCGCTTGATAAAGACAGGTAGGAAAGACAGGACTGCGGAAACTTCATGGGAAGCATGGTTGAGACGGGAAATTTATAGGACACGAGATTCTAAGTAGGAGCTTCATACATGATTCCATTTTGACTGGATGGGTTGTTTGCTGTTGTCTACATACAAGGAACCACGTCAATTACTGGGAATGGTAATCGACCGCAGATAGAGATCAGGCTGAAAAGCGCTGCAGTATTCCTTTGAGATTAGCACCCATTATGAGTTACTGGTACTGTTAAGGAAAAAGAGACTGACAGTCATATAATATCCAGTAGGATGCCTCTAAGGGTATCAGCAGCTATCCTTCCACGTGTACAGTTATTGGGGGTTTAAATCAAGTTGGGAACGATCTCTCTTTGGATTAGGGAACTAAAATGAAAGTAAATATGAAATAAAATCCCCACAGTAAATTTTACTGTCCTATAAAACCTTAGCACAAGATGTACGCACACACCCCCCCACACACACACACACACACACCCCAACACCCACCCATGCACATGTGCATACAGCCACACGTGCACGAAACAAATTTCCCAATTGTATCTCTATCTAAAATAGTTATTGCCTAAGTTATTCGACAAATTGATGCTAACGCTATTGCAAACTTATAATACCATGTTGTATACATTTCTCATATGTAGTCAAAATATACATATGCCACCTGGGTCTAAAAGGTCCTACAGGGCTTTTACACCAACACAATAGTGTGAAAACATCGAGATCTTGAAAACAATTGGCACCACACAAAAATAGTTCTGAATTATGTTTGCTTGTCTAAAAATAACAACTTCATTTAGAGCGTAACGGCACCCACAAGTCCCGCTAATCCTGACACACTTGTCCGCTTACAGTGTGAGATTTAGTTACACAGAATCAGGAGCGGCAGACGCTCGAATACAAGGAACACTTTCATCATGCCAGCATTTGAACAGTCCGAGACCAACCGCGATGTCGAAGCCAAGGCCGCTGTGGGCAGAAGTCTCAGCGTACATCTGTCATGACTGAAATGACTGTATGACTGGCAAGGGCGCTCGTTACTAGCCTGAGCAACTACTAGGGGAAGTACTGGACCACCTTGGCCGCAGGCTGGGACAGGCTAGAGCTATGAACCTGCCGAGACTTTATGTCCTATATCGCGGTTCTGACACACATGACTGAACACGGGATGCTCTATCTGCTACTGGTCACACCTGTTAGGCACAGGGAGTCAATACAACACAGGTGAGCACTAAATACACACTGTGCTATAGTCTGCATAGCAAAAAAGAGAAAAGAAGAAATAAATAATAGCACGCATACACCCACGCACACTCGCGCTAGCTAACCAAGAGCGCTCAAACCCATTGGCATCTTTAACAATAACCCATATCCTTTTTAGTGGCTAAGATTTTTTTTTTCCTTCATTCGTTTGTATGTTTGTTTGTTTGTTTTTGTTTCCCTAAAACGACGTACAGATTTTCTGATGCAAGACTTGTAATAACCTTTGCAAAAGTATTATTATTTTTTTTTTTTGTCTTTTTTTGTTTTTTTCCTTGAATACGTAAGGTACTCCGCTCATCTGCTCTTAATCGTCCTCGTCCATCACGGGGTCAGTGTCCCAGCATGTGATGTCAATTTCTGTGATAAGGAAAAAAAAAGGATGAGGATAAGCAAAGATGTCACGGTCGAACAACGACGGAACATGCATGTCAAATGAACCTGCAGCATAATGAGGCACTCCGCTGCTGTTCATTGTATCTAATGAGTCCGGGACCTGTAGTCACAAAACCTCTCAGATTAGGACTGCTGATCTGAGATCTGGTCTTTTAAGACAATCAACACTCCTGCTTTAAGAAGCTTTGTGAATGTGTGTCCAGGGCTCATTGTAGGGTCTATTGTGGTCCTACCTGGTGGTTTGTTATAAAATACTGGCGTAGGGTTCACTTTTGCGGAGCACTCGTCAGACTGAGCAAAGTCCTCCTCCTGTGACTGGCTGAAGTAGCCTTCACTCGCCTGTCCAGCCAAACATAACACAAAAGTCAGGCTTTAGTGAACAACAATTCATTATCACAAAGGTTAATGAACTGCCTTACTGCTCCAGTATATCATTACAGGACATGGTTTGTTGCCATCTAGTGGCAAAGTAAATGAATGGCCTAATTAGTTCAGTAAACAGGCAGAGCAGTAAGGCATATATAATCACTGTCCATTTTAACTGCTCCACTGACCATATACGAGCACTTTGTAGTTGTATGCTTTATTACCCTGTTCTTCAATTGTCAGGACCCCCACAGGACCACCATAGAGCAGGTATTATGTGGGTGATGGATCATTCTCAGCACTGCAGTGACACTGACGTGGTGTGTTTTGCTGGTGTGAGTGGATCAGACACAGCAGTGCTGCTGGAGTGTTTAAACACTGTGTCCACTCACTGTCCACTCTATTAGACACTCCTACCTTGCTGGTCCATCTTGTAGACGTACAGTCAGAGACGATAGCTCATCTGCTGCTGCACAGTCTGTGTTGGTCATCCTCTAGTTCTTTTATCAGTGCTCACAGTGCGCTGCCCACAGGATGCTGCCCACAGGACACTGTTGACTGCTAGATAGTTTTGGTTGATGGACGACTCTCAGTCCAGCAGTGACACTGAGGTGTCCAGCAGCACTGTTGTGTCTGATCCACTCACACCAGCTACCACACAACACACACTAACACCACCATCACGTCAGTGTCACTGCAGTGCTGAGAATGATCCACCACCCACATAGTACCTGCTCTACAAAGTGCTCCTATATGGTCAGTGGAGCTGATGAAATGAGTTGTGCTGACCTGAGTCCCTTCTTTGAGCAGCGTGTCTCCATTGGTCATCAGCAGTTGGCTGTCGTCCAGCTCCTGGCTGTCAGAGCCTGAGGCGTGCTGCAGAGCCTGTTGGTAGCTCAGGGTCATCTGGTGTGGCCCGGCCACGTCCACCAAACTGGAAGGATCGTCCTCTGGCACAGGGCAGAAGGTGGTGTCTGGTGTCTCATCGAAGCTGAGCAGGGGCTGAGCCAGGTTGGGGGACGAAGCAGCCTGCAGAGGCTCTGGAGTGTCGCCCATCAGGTCCATGATGTGAGAGGCCTGGGACGGGGCAGCTGCAGGTGGTGGGCCACTTTCCCACAGGTCCAGCAGACTTTCCTCTGAAGGGTCTGTGGAATGGGCCTGAGGGGCCACACTCTGAACAGGTTTGTTCGAGCCAGACTCCTGCACTGGTGCTCGCTCTGGAGACTCGGGGGCTGAAGGAGAGCACAGGGCATGTTGAATTAGTGGCACTACACACTGCCTGTCAAGTGTTACTTTGCAACAAACCCTTTTACTGCAAGGGCCTGTGTATGGAACCACACTCTGACTGCATATCTTAAATATTAGCTTCATAGTTTTTAACCAATGATGGACTTTAGTTATATTCAGTCTACTTATTACTAGCCTGCAGTTCCTGGGGTTATGCAAAGTGTTAATTAAGCTACTTATAGAGCTAAACAGTTATTTGATAATACACTCATCACCAAAAAAAACAGTTGCAGAAATAGTTGCACCCAGAAGGAATCGACTGACAGGAATAAAACTTGGTGGGTAGGTGGTCAAGTATTTTGCTCGGCCCTGCTTTTGACATAAGCAAGGATGGGCCTTATCGCGGTACCTGACTGACCCAACATCCACAAGTGTGGACATTAAGCGAGCAGTGATGCCCTCCATGAGTCATCCTGTCAGTGCTAGCACCATTGGCAGACAGCTACACGACGCAGGATGACATGTACACAGACTGTAACTACTGCCCTTAACATCACGCCAACGTCGCCAAAGACTGCAATGGTGTCGTGCCAGATTGTCATGGAGTGACTCAGAATGGCAGCGGGTCATCTTCAGTGACGAGTCCTGCTTTTGTCTTGGTAGAGTTGACCAACAAATCCATGTGTGGGGGCACCGTGGTCAGGGCCAAGATGAAGGGTTTGTCGTCACATGTCCAGAAGGCCTGGTGTCACTCCACCTCACTCCATCTCCACTGCAAAATCTTTATCTTCCTCCCCAATAGCACTGCAATCCCACACTTCCTTCTGGGTGCAACTCTTCTGTTGATGATGCATGTATTTCTAGGTTACTACTCAAAACACCAGTCACTCTGTAGCGTTCCGTTTCTTTTCCTTCATCTTCAGTGAGCACTGATGGCCTTATAAAAGATATTTGCCGGCATGCGTCCTTCCTGCTCTGATAATGAAGAGTAATTTAAGTCCCAGTGGAGCACTTTACCACAGGGCACCAAACTGTGCAGTCGGGGCGCGCAAACAAGTGCTGAGAAAGCCAGTGAGCTGTGAAGGCAAACGAAGCCTCTGCAAACAAATGAGTCCCAGGTTGTGTCATTTAGGCCTGTTTGCTGGAGAGAGATGATCGGAGGCGGGGAGGGGAGCAATAACATCCTCCCAGCTGTGGGCAGCTTATTAAGCAGACTGGAGGTCCTGGGGAGTCTCCACTAACTAATCAACGCAGCCTTAGGAGGTCTTGGGTTTATGGAGGGGATATTGACCAAAACTGTTAAAACCTCTAAAACGTCAGATATTTAAGATGTCTTCATCATCCATAAGCATATCTGGTATTCCACATTCATACATTCATATATCTATCTATGGGGATATTCTTTGGCTTTAGCTTGAAGCTGTAAGAGATAGTGCTGTCCTGGTGATTGGATCTCTGCTCCACTTCATTATAGGCTTCTGTAGTTTCTGGGTTATTGCCTTTTTATTTATTGAAAAACAAACAATATCCAGCCTCTACAAGCAGGAGGCAGTATGTTCCAGGGGACGGACAAAAATGAGGAGGCTGGGAAAGTAATATAGCATTTTGTTGATACAGCTGTGTTACCACAGTTGGACATTAACGAAACTGCAATAATGCGATCTGTGTTACTGACACTGCCTGCCCTAAGACAGACATATCGTCTGACAAAGAATCTCCAAAATGGCAACTTCACAGACGAGGCCAAAAACCTCATGTAATTTGAATGTAGGTCAATGGAACCAGACCCTTATCCAAGCAATTCTGGGCCATTTCTGCTGGTCCATTCATCATGAAATTTCCACATAGCGTAAACGGCAGCTGCTGTGTTTAAATGATGCACAAAAATACAAATCGACAGATACATGTTTTAATTCGGACAGTGAGGATACGCAATACTGATAGGTTAATGCACCATCTTCACACTTTTCCAGGGATTCACTAACGTTTCCAGAAAATCCAGTCAACTCAATCAATTCCATCAACCTTGACTGGAAAACTAGTCCATACATTTTAGGTTTTCCAGGTTTTCCAGGCTATTATCTACACAGTTTAGTCACATTATTATGACCACTAGCTAATATCCAGAGTAACCAGAGTGTTCAGCACAGACGGCAGCTCGACGGGCTGGGAGTCACTCAGTAAGGTCCTAGAAGGTTGTCACAGGTAACTGGAGCCATGCTGACTGCAGTGCATCCCACAGCTGCTGGAGGGTGAGTGGGGGAGGATCCATAGAGTGAACATGATGATCGAGGTGGTCCCACAGATTGTCAATTGGGTTCGAGTCTGGGGAATTAGGGGGCCAGGGTAGTACTTGGAAGTCTTGATCATGCTCTTCCAACCAATGTCAGACTCATACCTAAATCACACACCTTATATACCCACTAAGCCAGCTCACGACATGTGACTTCCTTCATGAGCTACGTGCTGCCGGTGTTAGGAAGGAAGTGGTCATACAGGAAGTGGTCATAATAATGTGACTCGACTGTGTATAAAAACTGTGAAAAGCTGCAGAAGCCGTCGTCTTACAGCCTCAGAAACCTTGTGGCTTGGCTGAATTTGGGATAATAGGAAAATTATATAAAATGTGTGTGAACAAATTCTCGTGGTGTAAGGCCTTACCCCACTCCTTACAGCTGGCGTCCTCTTTTTCTTCCTGAATGGCGATTTTGGGAATGGGTGTGGGAGACACAGCTGCCATGCTGCAGTCTAAGATGCCTTCAGCAGAGTCATCTGAGACATCAAAGAGAGAGTGAACGTTTAGTGCGAGGACACAAGACAACAACCCCGTCCAGAGGCCAGTACCCCACAGTACTGAGGAGGATGATTACAACTGATCTGCACAGCACACCAAGTATTCACAACAGCAGCAAGCAGGTGTACTCTCTGTCACCATGTCTCCAGCCCCTTTCAGCGCCAGCACAACTCAAACGTGCCAGAAGAGGAAGCCGTACAATGCATGCAGGTAAATGCTCCAGGAGAAGCACAGGCAAAAGCCTGAACACAGAGGAGAACACGGATTCACTAAGACCAAATGTTCACAAAACCAACATTCCATTCATGCAGGTGCTGCTTCAGATAGCAAACGTGAAGGTCTCATAAACAGGTACCACCAAAGCGAGCACATCTCACAGTGTTCTAAAGGATCGATGAATAACACACATTAACAATGCAGTAACACTTTACTCAAAGAGTGTCTGCATAACACATTCATAACATCTTACATAAACTCTTCATAGCATATTTATTTGTATTAATTATATTATTATATTATATTAATGGTATAAAGATATGACACTAATATGGAGCACCCATGTCGTGTTAGTGAGAGACATTTTTCAATATAAAAGGACAGAAAGTGTGCATGTTTTACATGAAATCAATATAGAATAAAATGTCATTTTAGTAAGAGACATTTTTCAATATAAAAGTCTTCATTTATTACAGAAATTTGAAAAACTATTTGGAAAAAATCTAAACTATAAACCACTTTGGACAGAAAATGTGCATGTTTTATATGGTATTAATATAGAGTTCCATTTCATTAAGTGACAGACATTTTTCAATATAAAAGCCTTCATTTATTATTTTGAAAAACTATTTGGAAAAACTATAAACCCCTTTGGACAGAAAGTGTGCATGGTTTACATGATACTAATATAGAGTACTACATCATTAAGTAAGAGACATTTTTGTAATATATTCATATATTAATATATTCATTGTTTTGAAAAACTATTTGGAAAAAAACTATAAACCCCTTTGGACAGAATGTGCTTTGACAATTCTTGTCTAGACGGTTACCTTATTTTTAATTACTATTACTATTTTAAGCATTTGAATTTTGCACTGTATTATTCTTCCTCTTTTTAAAAAATGTTGTGCCAGAGAGTTAATCCCACAGTCTGTACACTGTTTTAAGATATTATATTAGATATTATATAGCACAATCACACATGTGCTTACTCTAAAACCATAAGTGAGGAAGAACATCACTAAAAATAAACCCACTAAGCACCGGCATTCAACCCCAAAAGACTTAATCTTAGGGTGAATAAAGTTTTCTTGAACAGTGCATAGGCTGTTGAATGAACCATCTGGCACAATACAAGTTTAAAGCAGAGAAAGAGTAAAAAGAATAAAGAATAATAAAGTGTCAAATCACTTTCTGTCCAAAGGGGTAAAACCAGGTCATTTTTAGTTTGCTTGTCCATAAATGAGACATTTTGCTGAAAATAAAATATCAGTCCAAATAATAAATGAGGACTTTTATTCTGAAAAATGTCTCTCAGTAAAATGGCATAGTACTCCATATTAATATCAAGTAAGCCATGTTTTCTTAATGAATGCTGTTTTAAAAATTCATGAATACAAGTGTTTATGTAAGATGCTATGAATGTGTCATGTAGACACCCTTCAAGTAAAGTGTTACCCATAATTCTTGGCAGACATCATATGCAGTGATGGACTGTAAAATTCTGATATGCTTCTGTCTGGAAAATTAAATTAAAGTTTAGGAAGGAAACAAAACACAATGTATTACAGTGGGTGGTGATGTTCTTTGTAGTGGAGCCTTGTATTTCCCACAGACCAAATATAGAGTTGTGGGTATAAAGTCAGCTTTAAAAAGCACCAGATTCGGAAGGAAACACAAGGCACTAATATTAAATAATGATTCCAAAAATTCCAAAGATTCCAAAAATGTCCATGCAAACAGTCTCCACAGTCTCCACAGAGCAGCACTCCAACTCCAAGGTATTTCAAGGAAAACATTCATTTACTTTGAACACGGAAAACAATGCTTAGTCATAGTGCACATGTACAATTCACGTGTCCATGCCAAAGCGCTACTATGTGGAACAAATACAATTCCTGTGAAAACCTCACATAATAGATGACGGACACAAACTGACCATGACGATGAAAAACGGTACCACAATACATAAACTAACAGCTCTCTTTCAGGGTTCCAACTAGGATTCAAATCCATAAAAACTACTGCTCTTGTTTTACCTAGGTACGCTACTGTTCAGAAGTTAGGAATCATCTGTCATATTAATCATTTGTGTTACAACAATGAAAACATACGAAGGGTTTCAGACCTCCATTGCAAGATAAGAAAGCTGTTTTATATATATATATATATACCAAATTGTTACAATATAGATGCTTGATTAGATATATTAAATAATAGATATTAAGTATATATAAGACTTAATTTAAGTATACTTAGTATACTTCACTGCACTCATGTTTAATGTACTGAAAGTGTGCTATTTTCGATATATTAACTATGTACTTAGCATGCTAAATATGTATCATTAGTGCTATTAAAATATACTTGTATAGAACTAATTATACTTAACTGTATTATTTTGAGACATTACTAAGGTTCACTTAAAAGACACAATGTATATATATATATATACATACAAATACATACATATACATACAGTTGTGGTAAAACGTACTTATTACATTTGTTATATCTATCTATCTATCTATCTATCTATCTATATATATATATATATAAACACAAAACAATATTTAACACACAAAACAATAATTTGCTTGAAATGTTATAGTACATTTCTAGCACATTAAAATACACTTATCTGGGTAGATTAAAACAATTCCATATACTAGTCTCCAAAAAAGTTTTTGATGTTTTATTCAATATTTAATGTTTTTCAGGAACAATATGAAGTTAATAGATGATAATACTCCTGTAGTTGCATCTCTATGGAGATGACCTGTTACCAAGATTTGATCAGTACTTCCTATATACACAGATTTCTGGATATTAACTTTGTTTTAACACTCATTTTTTTCAAAACCCTCCACAGCTCTACAGTTTATCATTCTAAAAATATCTTTTTTTACATACAAAAAATGAATACTAATGAAAACAGTGATTCCACACTTTTGATCAATAGTGGACATCCTGCAAAAGAAGAGGTCTTAGTCACCACGACACATGAGGCAAGATACACAGAGGGCAGTTTAGCTGGGGCACAACGCTGCCTGGCGAACCTGGAGAATACTAGGTGAACTCTACAGAGGTCTCAGAGGTCAACAGTTACATGGGGCTCATGGCACACAAGTCGGAGGGAACGGAGAGAACGAACGCAGGCAGAGCCGCACTACATACACACACACTCACAGGTCAGGAGGACACGGGGAGGGAAGCGCAGGCAAAGGCCCACGCCATCCGTCACAGGAAGCATGGCAAAAGGAGGGGAAGCAAGGGGAACATTGTAAGATTCAACAGGAAACTGGCCTTCCTGCTACACGAAACCAACTTCTGATCCCAAAGGATGCCCGAGTCTCTGTATGCAGCCTGATACTGTAGTATCGATACATACAATACTGTCTATTTGAGGAATTAATCTAGACACCAAAGGCCTGATCTTCAAGTTAGCAGGCCATCTGATGCCAGTTTACTGTCTGCAATAATATGTTACAATTATAAGACATTTAACCAAACGTTCTTCTAAATATGACAAACAATACTGTTAATTATTCAAATTAATAGCCAAATGTCATATTTACACTATCAGTCAAAAGTTTGGACACGGCTACTCATAGAAGGTTCTCCTTATGTTTATCTTAATGCTTTACTAGAATAAAAGTGAAGACGTCAAACTATAAAATAGCACTCATGGAATTATACAGTCCACCTTAAACACCCCCAAAATGGAACTTTACAGAAGGCTAATACAGCTTTTTAAACCTGCAGTGGAGGTCATTATAACAAGGTTGTTTTCCAAGCAGTTCTGGACCAATTCTGTCGGTCTGTCTATCATGAATATTCACTACATTGAAAGAGTAAATAGAGCTTTTAAACGGTGCTAAAAAGAAATAAACTTTTTTTTGCGCAACTAAATATATATTAGAGGTGGTGATATGGCAGAATTATATGTGGTATATCAGGATATGTATTGTTTCAGACATCTCATCAGTTGGAACTGTTAAGTCTGTAGGGTCTTTAAGATCACCAACATCATTTAGTTGGGTGTGTCTAAACTTTTGACTGGTATCGCAGGTCAGCCTGGGTTAAAGCACTAGCTATCTCGAGTGCAAGTCAATGGAAAGCCTTTCTCCCTTTTGATTGTATGTAATTCATCCATCTTGGTTACATCGTGGTTACAATTAGAGTCTTTTAAAGCAAAGACCCTGAGGCTGCGTTATTCAACATGTCCAGCGGCCACTGCGGAAAAACAACAGTGAGAGAACCTAGCAGTGAGGACCTATAAGTGTATGAGAACTGCAAAGAAACAACTACTGCTTGTTATATGCTCAGAGTCTCGCCCGTTAAAGAAACCATTTTACGCCGTCGCCTGCACACTAAGCATAGCGAGTATGCATCAAGTAAGCATTTTGAATCAACATAAGCAACTTTCCTCTCCTCAGCCTGGCAGCCAGCACTCTCATCAGCTAGATCTTCTTGTGGGCCGCAGAAGTTTTTGTGGTCGGGTGCAAATTAGACGCATCCTGTACATTCTGCGTGCTGGGCATGAAACTGGCGTACAGGCCTAAATGCAGAGTTTCTGAGCACAGGCATGGGAACACTGCCTCTCCCTCACACAGAGAAAATCAGAGAGCAAATGGGAGGAGGTATTGGATGTCTGGCTGAGTACATATTCCACTCAACTTATTACAGCTTCAGCAACTAGCAGCGGGTCGTTTCACCAGGAATTGTGAAATTAAAATCTGCCATAAATATGTGACAGCGTCTCAAAAACATGTTGTTGGAAGACTGTCATTAACAACGGCAGCAGACACAATGAGGAGGCGGAGCCATAAGCCTCAAAAATGCATTAACTAACAGTGTAACACTATGTGAGCTCTCAAAATCAGTCAGTACTGTTCATAAGGCCACATGGCACCTACATAAGCTTGGCATAACAACTGGCATAACCCTGCATAAATGTTTATAAAGGCTTATTACAACAGGCGACTGTCAAGGCTAGCTTAGCTAACTTTCAAAATTTCAAAATTGGCAAATGTCACCCGTATGGCAAATGGCACCTATTGGAACAAGCATTTAGAAACATTTATGCAGGGTTATGTCAGTTATCATGTATAGCTTATCTATGTGTTATGTAGTCTTATGAACAGTACCCTTAAGTAAAGTGTTGCCATGTTTCGTTTATCTCAAGCTTGTTGATGAGCAGCAATTAGTAACCAGTTGTGTGTATAGATTGCAGACCTCTGTGCAGCCTTGGTAAGCCTAAGGTTTTGCATATTGCATCCGTGTCACAAAGTTAATTGTGCACTCATATGTACATCTATGTTCATCTGGACTCAAGTGTTTTTAATGTATGTGTTTTGAAGAATGTGCATGGAATTTAAAGCTGATAAAAAAGATTATAGAATCTAAATATCTCTGATATGAATATGCACTCAAGACAGGGATTATCGGGCTACACAATTACAGGCCTAGCGTTTACTGAACACAGATTTAACACCATAATTTCATGAGATTTTTGATAATCTTACAATAGTAAGTTTCCGAATAGGCTCATACAGGCCTTGCTTGGACAGTCTTGTCAAGACTAAAGCGAAGCCGATATCTGCGTACCAATATTCACTGTAGAAATCACAAAGGTTCCCCTTGTTATGCATACAAGACGTTTCAGACGTGGTGATATCAGTATCAATGCCACATATTAGCTGGCATGTGTGCGAAAAGACAATCTATGGTATCGCCCAATCCCTCTAAGCCCTGCTTCAAAAGGGCAGCTCAAAAGACAACTCCTCCACAAACTACACAGCTCGAAGGACAACGGGTATAACACACATACTGACTGGAAACCCCAACGAAGATGGCAGTATGGATCAAATGGATCAAGTGGTGAGATGAAAAGCTCAAAACATTGATGAGAAAGACTAGATCTAGGTTTGGTTAGTTCAGAAGAAGATTTACGCTAAGAGATGTAAAAGAGCCTCAGGGTCTCAGGGTCCCTCTGGAAAGCTGTCTGGACATTGTCACTCTCTGATATAAAGGAAAGAGCTTTTATCAGGAGCTATCATCTGCAAGAACACAGCTCCAAAGAGAGAAGGGCCACAGAGAGCCCACAAATTTCCAAGGGAGATATACCACTATAGCTAAGCTAGGCTTTTAATGCCAGCTGCTGGGACTGCCTGAGTAATTTCATGACACTAACACACTTAGCTGTTGAGAGATCTATTCCGGGAAGAAAGGTATCCTAAAAATACGAGCTGTCAGATCCACTCCAGTGCACTGCAGCTGCGGTGAACGCTTGAGAGCAGTGGTCACCAATCCTTCTCCTGGAGAACTACCACTCCTGCAGAGTTTTAGCTTCAACCTATCCCTACCAATCCTGATCCAGCTCATTACTGCCTTCAGAAGTCCTTAATTAGCTGGATGAGGTACGTGAGATTTGGGTTTCAGATATGGCTGCAACAACTGCAGCAACACCACAATGTTAGCACGCTAACCACAGTGTTGGGTGCATCACTACCATGCTGGCATATTTCCATCATGGTGGGTGGGGGGTGATCTGAGATGTATAGTGTGGTGGGGCTTGTGGCATACAAACTAAAAGCATGCTATCCTAATGTGCTACAACTGGCTGTAATTAGTGCATATCGTCGCTGTCCAGAGAAAAACATGCATCTTCATTTTTGTCGATTTTGACTATGATGAATCGTTTGAACACAGGAACTGTCGTTTACATTGTGTGAAAATTTCATGATGAATGGAGACAAACAGAAATGGCTCAAACCTGCTTGGAAAAAAAGTCTGGTTCCACTGACTTACACTCAAATGAATTTGGTTTTCGCCCTGTCCTGTGAAGATGCCTTTTTGGAGATACTTGTTTTTCTTTGGACAGCATCGATATGCCTCGATATGGACAGCATCGATATGTATTCGTCATTTCTTTACACTGAAATAAAAGCTGGAATTATCTCTCCAGGCTTTATCGCTGCCATCACATATTGTGGTGATAAGGCACCCAAACACTGCGGTGTAGCAGCCCTAGATGGAGGTGTAAGCTGTCCGAGAAGACAGTTAGTGACCACTGCTTTGGGAAGTGATGCAGCGGTGGTGGGGAGCAATAGGGGCCTGGGGGATTTCAGGGAGTGCCGGTGCTCCAGAGGCTGGTGAAGCTACTCTCGGCGAGGTCCAGTACCTACCAGGTGGCCCTGGCTGCTGCCGCCGCACATGGGGCGGGGTTCGAGGGGGGGGCGGACTGGGCTCACACGGACTGTGCTGCTGCCTCAAGAACGGACTGTCCAAGCGGCCTGGTAGACAGAAGACAAGGACGCCCAGGGCAGGACACACCAACAACCACGCAAACACACAGAGAGCGACGGACACAAAGGAAGGGCCAGCAAAGGACAGACAAGAGGACGTGGAGAACGACGGAAGGTGGTGGTGAGGGGCAAGAGGGTTAGAATGAGCGAGGGGTTGAGTGAGTTGGTGGATGATACCAAGTGGACATGATTGTTCAGGAGGGTGGACATAGAGGGAGGAGCACCAGTTGGGTTAGTTTTCAGCGGGTTAGATGTTGAAGGTAGAGGATCGTCAGGAAGATGTGGAACGCGGTAAAGAAAACACAATCCAAAAGAATGAATTCATAACCAAACAGGGGTGAAATGAATCGTGGAAGAGGGAAATATCGGGAGGGGGGAAAAAAAAGAGAAAAGGAGAAAAAGCAGTTAGCGGGATGTCTTCACACCCTGCAGAAATAGTAGACCTGTCAGACAGTCATGTGTGCACGTCTGCTGAGAGCTCTCCCCGGAGCTATGAAGTGATAGAGAGTTCTTCTTTCCATAAACTTCAAAAAGGCTTCAATCTTAACCAAAGACTGGCAGCAGTGCAATCAGGCCTGTAAGTAATAACAGTTTTCGGTGACTCAGGACTGAACATACGGATGTCGCTCTTATCATGTGTTGGTGGCAGTCCACTTTTCTCTTCTACAGTTTTCTCCTTACCTTGAACGTTATCAATCAGCCAAGACATGTTTGGTGTAAAAGCTTTTTGTTTTGCTCTGGAGCGTTAGGGCTTACGTAGCTAATGAGCAATGGAAACTCATGGTCATGAATTAGCGCCATGAAAGCTCCAAGCCTAGCTCCAAGCCTACACCTGCAAACTGCGGCGAGTTGTTAGCACCATGTGACCGAGTGTTGCCTGAGTGTTGCGACTGAGCCCTACAATAATAATATTTTAATAATTATCAAGGTGACTCCACACATTGGTGTCAAAAGCCAACACTGTGTAGACTTTTCGGCCTAAATATATTAAGTTACTACTTTATGTAATAGGTTAGTTGTATTAAACAGACAAAGTATTCAAGTATTAAACAAGTACTCCTTATCAAAAAAATAGTTGGACCCAGAAGGAATCAACTGCCAGGAACGAACACTGCTGACCCAACAGCCACAATTGTGGACATTCAGTGAGCAGTGATGCCGTCATCCTGCCGTCATCAACCATTGGCAGACGGCTTCACGACGCAGGACTAAGTGTACGCAGACCATTACGACGACTGCCCTTAATACCACATCAATGTTGCCAAAGACAATGGTGTCATGCCAGACTGTCATGGAGTGACTGGCAGCGGGTCATCATCAGTGATAGTCCCGCTTTTGTCAACAATCAGTGAATCCGTCTGTGGAGGCACCGTGGTCAGCCCCAAGATAAGGAGCTGTCTGAGAATATTCAAACTGCATGGGATGGATTATCGCAGGACGCCATTAGGAACCTCCATGTCAAGACGACTGGCGTATGGCGGCCCGACGCCATACTGAGAGACACTACTTCTGTATGTGTAGCTCAATAAAATATTACCCATATCAGTCTAAATTTATCATCATTTATTGTTCCTGGTAATCTTTATCTTCCTTCCCAAAAGCACTGCAATCCCACAATTCCTTCCGGATGCAGCTATTCTTTGGATGATGTGATGAGTGTATACTGCTGTATGTAGCTTCACTCCCTGCAAAGTCTTTTCACTTGTTAGAGCAGTTACTGACTCTCTCCTGGTGTTTCTGGATATGGATTATCCCTATGTGCACCTTCCTGCTCGTGTTGTGACACTTACTTTGGACTCGGTTTGGTTTGTAATTGTTTGTTTATCCCTAAGAGGGATTATTCACACATAGATCCTGATGACTCTCGGCGCTGCAGATGCTTAGTGACATCAAAAAGCTGCCATTACTAATTCCCTACAGATCCCTACAGATCCGGGAAAAGACTAAAAAAGAAAACTTCAGATACCAAACATGTCTTGGACGATCCGTAAGTGGAGAATTGTGTCAATTTGATTCTTAGCCAAACTGTTTGTTTATCATATACCACGTAAACCACTCACGCATACAGAAATGGTGTGTTAGATTGCTGGTTTTCAATTGATCTTTCCCAGGACATGCCTCCTTGCAGTCTACCAGCACATGAAATCTGCTCTGAATAGCCAGAGTGAGGATTCCCTCTACACACAGGCAGATGGTCTCTCCGCTGGTTGTTTAATTCACAATAAACGGACAGATTGAGACTGGGACGAGTGGCAGGACAAACAGAGGCTCTAAGCACCAGTTTAGCATCCCCTCCCCTCCCTCTTCTTTTCACTCCCTGTGGCCTTACCAGTCCTGTGAGTGGCGACGGGTGAAGTGTCCACGCTGCTGGCCACGGCTTTCTCTTTCTGCTTGAAGAACTCCCGCGGGTTGCTCGTCCGTTGGGCAATGATGGCAGCTGCCTCCTATCAACACATTAACAGTGTGAAAAGGGCTGCCACATACAGTATATGTCCAAAAGTATCCAGACACCCCCTCCCTTCAGTCAATTCAGCACCTGTCACTTATACAGGTGTTAATAGGTGCAGTAACATAGAGGTGTAATCTCCAGAAAGAAGCACTGGCAGTGGAATGGTCACCTTGCCAAGCTTCGGCTAGGGGGCAGCAGTGAGAGCACTGCAGCAGTGGAACTGTGTTCTCTGGAGTAATGGTGCTCCTTCCAATACCTTTGGGATGAGTCAGAGTGGCGTCTGTGATCCAGAACTAATCACCTGACCTGACCTCACTAATGCTCTTGTGGTTGATTGCAATCACATCAGGGACAAACTCTTGATTAGCACTAATTTCATTATAGGTGATGCAAGACCAGGTGTATGAACACTTGTAGACCCTGTCAGGAGTAATATTGTAATTTATCCTACCAGCTATTTTAGTGTTTTTAAAAAGCCAAAAATGTACTTAAATGAACAATAATAAACAATAATGAACTATGCATATCCTTATATATGATATATATAACAGCTGCAATTGGATTTAGGATGGACTGGACAAGTTTCTGGATGTAGGCCACAATAATGTTTAGACACTCTTACATCCAAGAATTGTGAAGTTGGGCCAGATTTGGTGGATGGTAGACTCGTATGACCGTAACTTCCATACACCTGCAAATTCAGCTACTTCCTTCACACTATGGTCTTTGGCACGCCCAAATGCAATCACTCCTTTTAGCCAATCATTAACATCTGCTTTGGAGCCATTTTCCACACGTGGAACGAGACATTCACTGCACTGTACCACCTCTTCTCAATCTAGGAATCCCATCACACACCCTGCAGGTATTTATAGCCCCATCATCTGCAGGAGCTTAAAGAAGTTACTACCACCTTAAACAAGATGATCAATTTTGGTCCACTGAATGAAAAAAAATATTTTTGGATGTCTGAAACTTATTAAACAGTATATGCAAATGCAGTTACTGGGTGTTCTTTAGGTATGGACAATATCCACAATATGCAAAGTAAAGCATATACTGTAGTTCATCACAATAACAACATTTATCACGATAATGTTCAAATATGGTCATATTGCTCACCTCTAGTGACCCTGCTAGTATTATTATCCTGCTTTTATGTGTACTGTAACTTAAAACGATGCTGCAGCCGCTTATGATTAATGGTATGCCAGCTGGGTGGCAGCTTTGTTTCTGTCTGGATAATCTAGAGCAAGAACACCCTTTGCACTGAAAAAGCAAGCCTACTACCGTCAGAGAGTGCCACTTTTATACACGGCCATACTCCAGAAAAAGCAAGAGGAATCCCACTGACCCACATGCAAAGCCCAGAAGAATTTCTGCCACCACAATACATCCAGTTTGACCTACATCTGAACTAGATTTACGTCTCGCCACTCGTGTTCAGCAGGGGCTTGCCCAGAGCTTAGCGGTATCAATTTCAAGGTTGTGGCAAATCCAGTGGATCTGAAAGTCACAAATCAACCCACCTCAACCTCTGTCTCCTTCTTCTCTTGAGAGGGGTCATCAGAGCTGGGTTCTGTCTAAAAAGGAGAGACAGAAAAAAAACTACCATCAGTTGTCAGCAGGGGGCAGCAAAAAACAGATTTTCCTTAGCGTGCGGTTTTGTGAGCTGCTCATCCGCCATAGTTAACATGCTTTGGCACAAATTCACCATGCTCTGATTTTAACCCTTGCTGCGTGCTCCTGAAGACACTTGGAGAGCCTTCATGATCAGCAGCAAAATATCCTCTGAAAATCACAACCGATCTCCAATCTGATGCAATAAAGAAATCAAACCCTGTATGCAAAGCATACACACTCTTACAGTCAAGGGCTGAGTCTTTGACCTCTCTTTGACCTCCTCTTCCTCCAGCATTTTCTTCCTATGGAGAACACAAACACACACCCAAAGCAAGTTACAGCGAAAACCAGCCTATTTAGGCATAGACCAATATGACCTGAGTGGTGGTGTTCTTACCTGTGTTCCTCTATCTGCTTCTCTCTCTCGCGGTATCTCTTCTCTCTCTCCTCTTGCTCCTTTCTCTCCAGCTCCATCCGCTCCTCTTCAAAACGCTGCCGCTCCTCTGCCGCCTTCTTTCTCTCCTCCTCTTTCCTCAGCTCTTCTTCCCGCTGTTGGGAAAGTTGCAAACATGGGGGTGAAGGTCTACCCACAATGCATTTAACATGCAGTCATAATACTGTGATCAAATTTATACTAGTATGTACCATGTATGTACAGCATGGTACCATGTAGCCACAATGCTATGACACTGTTTATACTATGCTGATAGCATGTAGCCACAATGCTATGGCGCTGTCTATACCATCCTGATATCATGTAGCCACAATGCTATGTCACTGTTTATACTACCCTAATACCATGTAGCCACAATGCTATGACACTGTCTATACTATGCTGATACCATGTAGCCACAATGCTATGGCGCTGTCTATACCATCCTGATATCATGTAGCCACAATGCTATGACACCGTCTATACTATCCTGATACCACGTAGCCACAATGCTATGACGCCGTCTATACTATCCTGACACCATGCAGCCACCATGCAATGGTAATGTCTATATAATATTACCATGTAACCATAATGCTAACATCTATTTCTTTGTAGCCACAATACTATGATAATATCTTTGCTGCCTTGTTTGAAAAAACAGCATAGACCAGAATGACTGGTCACTAGCAAAATCAGCATAAGTTGTGTTTTGGATGTTGATATGCTGGTCAACCAACATGATCATGGTGGGCCATCAGCTATACCAGCACCAAACCAGCATCTGACCAGCACACACCAGAATGGTACCATGTAGCCACAATGCAATGATAATGTCTATATAGATGTAACATGTAATTGTAATGCTAAATCTATCTATTTGTTGCCATAATAGCAATAGATATGATAATATCTTTGTTGCCTTACTAGAAGATCTAGCCTAGACTAGGATGACATATGTTGTGTTTTGGATACTGATTCAACCAGCATGACCATGGTGGGTTACCAGCTACACCAGCAGTACGGCCTGTACTCTCTTCCTTAAATAACTTACAATCAGTGCCAATCACAAATATAGGCCACCAGCCTAAGAGTCTTCTCCTAGTTGCAAGTGAGGGCTAAGTCGCATCTCCTGATACTATTATTGGTAATTATCTTATGAGGCCAAAACGGGGCTCTTAAATACGCTCTGAAACCTACTGCAGGCACACTTTGAAAATAATGAATGGCTCCTCTCTGAAATAAGCACTTCCTCATTAGCGCTAGAGCCGGAACAAAGAGATCAATGAGCAGGTCGGTGCAGTGGGCTAACGCTGGCCGCAGTGTGATTCACATCTTCGGTTTAAAAGAGCCCCCTATTCAAGTAGAATCCAAACCCTACCTTGGCTTGTTCCCAGAACTCCTCACGATTGATCTTCTTCATCTCGATCTCTGCGTTCGTCTTCTGATAGGTGGTGCCCTGTGAGGAGGGGTGGAGGGAAAGAAGTGTGAGCAACAACTAATTGGGAATGGTATCGCTGACGAACGCCCGTGTTGTTCCAAGCAAGGCACTGCAGGGACAGTTTGTCAATTCTGTCTAATGTGAAAACAGCCAGAGAACACACATCAAGCAGTGAAGTAAACAGCTGTCCGCTAATTACATGATATGCTTACACCAGAATACATTCTTGGGTTCCATACTACTGAGTCAATACCAAGTTACGCAATGCTATTGTATGAGCTGAAGAGCAAATTGAATGAAATGGACTTTCTCTGGACTCCCGAAGTTGGCCACGGAAAAAAAGTGGTGTGTTGAATTTCCTTGACGCGAATGTGTATATCATTTCCATGTGAATAAGAATGTGGAATTGGGTTTTTTCGGTTCACTTGCTAATAACTCTGTTAATGTAATACAAATACTCATCACCAAAAACACAGTAGCACCCAGAAGGAAGTGTGGGATTTAAATGCTATTGGGGAGGAAGATAAAGGTTACCAGGAACAATACATGATGATTATTTATTGAGCTACACATACAGAAGTTGTGTCTCTCAGTATGCAGTCAGGCTGCCATGTTTGCCAGGTCTCGGTTGAAAGTTCCTAATTCCTGTGATAATCCATCCCATGCATCTTGAATATTCTCACATAGTACCTGCAGATGTTGCGGTAGGGGTGGAGGTAGAGTGACACCAGGCCTTCTGGACGTGTGATGTGTGACAACAAACCGTTCATCTTGGTGCTGACCACGGTGCATCCACACACGGATTTGTTGGTCGGCGCAGGACTTGTAACTGAAGATGACCCACCGCCATTGTGAGTCACTCCATGACAGTCTGGCACGACACTATTGCGGTCTTTAGTGACATTGACATGGTGTTAAGTGTAGTCGTCATTGTAACGGTCTGTGTGCATGTAGTTCTGTGTCGTGCAGCCCTAAGAGGATGACTCATGGAGGGCATCACTGCTCGCTGAATGTCCACAATCGTGGCTGCCGCGTCACTCTATGTATGTTGGACCATTCTTTGGCTCTTTCTCTCTGTAGTTCATGTAGGTTTCCCAGATCCTGTCGCTGGTGCATACCTTCTTCTAATGACTGCTGCCAAGACTGTGCTATGGTAGTATCGCACGACTATCCCACTTCCTGGAGCCCTACAGCATGACCCCTCTCCGACTCTTCCAACTGCTCGAGTTGCTTTCGAACTCTTCTCTGAGGCATACTCTGTGTGCAAATGCTACCAACACAACAGCACGAGTCAGAATGGAAAGCACACACACAACAGGACGACCTTATATGGTCAGTCAGTACCCACCAAGTCAGTCAGTACCCACCAAGTTTCACTCCTGCGGGTTGATTCCTTCTGGGTGCAACTTCTTTTTTGACTATGAGTGTATATTGTTAATATAAAAATGAAGTACACATTTCAGTGTCAACTGAGTGGGTATCGAGATCTACACTGTCTGTTTGTCAAGAAACTGAAGGACAGGGCTGTCACATGGATGGAGGTCACACTGATATGTCAGCGGACAAACAGGCGGAAGAAGCTGGATTGCTTTAGAAGTGAATGAGTCACCCCTGTTTGGCCGACCGCAGAAAGGAGCATTGTTTCAGTTCCTCCTGCACTAACAATATGGCTCGGAGCGGGGGGCCAGCTTGAGCGCTTCCCTTTTAAAGCAGCAACAAGCCTAAGAGCTTGTGTCACACTTCACACTCATAGAGATCCTTTCACAGACTACTCGGGTTTGACCTCTGTCCAGCGGAGGCTGCAAGCATTTGCACACGTACACGTACAGACATAAACACACAGACACGGCTTGTTTTTCTACAATGCCAGGACATGAGGTCATACTTGTGTGTGTGTGTGTGTGTGTGTGTGTGTGTGTGTGTGTGTATATATATATATATATATATATATATATATATATATATATATACACACACACACACACACACACACACACACACACACACACACATTATATATACACACATCTCCTGTAACTACATATATGCAATATGACTATGTCCTATACGTTTTAGTCAAAACTGGCATTAAGTACAAGTTCATTTCTCATAAGGCAACACATCTCGGTAACACTTCCTATGAATCCTGTATTCATAATGCACTATAAAAGCATTTATAAGGCATTATATAACATACATAACACCCTATAATACTTGGCAAAAGCTTGTTTTAATGTAGTAGTTATAATGGCATGCATAATATTTAATAACGCAGGAGTATGCAACTTTATAATGTCTTATAATATCTGTTCATAAGAACACTGTAGACACTAATGCTGTAATTTACCATGTACACTATAGGGTTTTATGCCAGGCCATTACAGGCCTTAGGTGAAGTGATTTTTTAACTTAATTTAAATAACAAATTCCATTTAAATACATAATAACTCATAGGGAATTATAACTGGTCTTTACAGGTGAGGTTAGCTGTCTAACTGGTAATACGGGACATACAATGTGAATATGTTGCTCTGCTTTATTACGACTTGAATAAGTAGAGCTTGTTTAAAGCCACAGCTGACCTAGTACAACATTCATGCTTATAATGTTTTTTATGAACAGATATTATAGTGCATTATAAACTGAGCCTTTCATAGTTGCATAGTCTTGATTTATAAAGAGGGCATTTTTGCATGTAATTATAACTAGATGTAATATATACCTGTTATTATAAGGTATTATGTATGCCATAGGATTCATACAGAGTGTTACCGGTATTTCTTAGGAGACTAGATATTAACATCACCTTCTAATGAAGTCAATAGAAAGTAAGTGGGGAAAAGTGGTTCACAAATTACTGAAAAGTTTAGCGGAAGTTGGGAAACCCAACAATGGTGCAACACCTAGCAGACTACCAGCACTGTCCCCATTAGATAGACAGCACCTAAAGCTTTCATCTTCGAGAAGAAGATGGAACATCAAGCTCCACTCCTGCTTCAGATCTGAAAACATCCACAGATGTTTCAGTCCACCCCAAGACAGAACGGATGGTTGAAAGGATGTATAGCAGTCACGAAGACGCTACTGAGTGAAGGGAACCGACAAAAAAGGAAGAAATTCAAACAAAGAAGCTGCTGGTTTTCTGAGAACAATGGACTGACCCCAGAGTCCAGACCTCACTGAACGTGCTTTGGATTATTTGGATGTTAAGAAGCAGAAAATGCAACCAACTTCAAAGACTAAACTTTTTGGGAGGCGTGGCAAATTATCCCAGCAAATTCCTTTGAGGAACTGAAAGCAAGTCTCCTGAAAACATTGGTAACACTATGCTTAAAGGGTGTCTACATAACACATTCATAACATCTCACATAAACACTTCATAACACATTAATAACATCTCACATAAACATTTCATAACACATTCATAACATCTTACATGAACACTTCATAACCCCCACGTTCATAAAGAATACATGTTTTACATGTATTAATTATTATTAGTATTAATTATTAGTAGTATTAATATGAAGTACTATGCCATTTTGGTGAGAGAGATTTTTCAAAATAAAAGTCCTCTTTTTTCATTTTTTTCATTTTCCGTGAAATACCTCATTTCTGGACAGGCAAAATAACAATGACTCAACAATGTTTTCCTAAACAGTGTATGAGCTGTTGAATGAACCCTCTGGCACAATACAAATTTAAAGAAAACAAAGAGAAGGATAAGCTGGAAGTTTAGAAAAAAAAGTTCCTTTCTGTCCAAAGGGGTTCAAGTCAGGTCATTTTATTTCTTCTGTCCAGAAATGAGACATTTCACTGAAAATAATTTAGTTTTTGAATATAATGCATGGGCTTAATAAACTTTTAGGCAACACTTTTTATGAATTGGGCATCCACAATGCATTATAAGACCATTCATAAAGATCTGCAAAGCTGCCGTAATGCTTTATAATACTTGACAAAGGCCTTTGTAACTGTACATACATGATCTTAATCATGCATATAAACTGTTTGACCACCACAGTATGAAGCTCTATAGTACAAAGTGACATAATGCGTTATAATATCTATATAGAGTGATGCCTAAACTCTAACATATTCTCACATGTTCCTCTGTATCCTCAAAATAAGTTTATAGCTGCATATTTAACATCTAATGAACACTTATGAGCTCTATTTACAGACTATGAATTTGTCCATGTTAATACGAGCACATAACAATTTTACATAAAATAAGACTGACTTATATAAGAATGTCTAAACAGAGGAATACCAGAATAGCTAGTTTGTACTTTGAACAGGGTTATGAGTAAACAGCTAGACATTATGTCAATGATCACAACAATATATATGTGTATATATACATACATGCAACTTTAGTGTTACATTTTATGTGTGTGATTATGAACATTTATGTATAGTTACAAAGGCTTATGTCAAGTTTTAAAAAGCATTATGAATAGATTTATAGATCTTGATGGATGCAGTATATATACACCTGATTCTGACAGAAAGTGTTACCAACATTTATTTTGAAAAAATCTATGTCAGTAAATGACATAGCACTCCATATTAATATCATGTAAAATATCATGTATTCTTCAGGAATTTTGATTTAAACATGATTAATACACGATGAAGTGTTTATGAAAGGTCTTATCAAGGTGTATTTACCCTTCAGGTAAACTTACTTAAAGACCAGTTTTGACTGGACATTCCATAAAAGATGTCTCTGGCTTTTGCACATTACTGTGCATGTACATGTTCCATATGTGCTGTATGGTATATGTAAGTATATGTAATATGGAATGTCACAGCCTAAGCCCTAATCTAGGTACTAACAATGCACATTAGCTTGTTTTTGGTTTTCTCTGGCTTTTTTTTCTCTTGACTTTTTTGTCCTATATATGTACAAAAACATGTACACACACACACACACACACACACACACACACACACACACACACACACACACAGATTGCCTCTCCAGTCACGCACAACGTGCTCTGTGTTCTCCTCATCCCTTGTTCGCAGGCGGCTAAGGACTGGGCTGGCCACCGGGACCGTTCCATTGGTCAGTCTCTGTCCGATGGCTGAGGGGTCTATGTCGTCCATGCTGCTGGCGTTGATGATGACGTCAACCCCCTGGAGAGAAAGACAAAGTAAGAGAGAAAGAGAGAAAAAAGCATCACTGCTGGGGCTGCCAAAGCATGTAACCCTGGGCAACCCTCCAGTGAATAGGGAGGACTCTGTAAGTGTGTATGGCACCGTGGGATTGTGGGAGAGTATGTTAATGCTAAAGCAACAGGCGACAGACAGGGCTTCAAAGTATCAGGCGGAGGATAAAAGGAGAAGCAGGTGAATTGGAGGGACTCTCTGGCACACATGAATGAAAATGAGCAAGGATTTCCAGTCTGCTGCGAAACAGGACCAATCAAGACATTTGTACAGCAAAGCTGTCGAGCAGACTGAGCAGCTTCGTGGACGTTTTCACAAAAACGTTTAGAGACTTTTAATGCATGAACTTTTAGATCTTCACAAACCAGTTAAATGACCCATATTTACCATTTCCCCCATGTTGTTTTGGGTGCAGATCTATCTTTGAACTGTTATTACTATGTTGGTGAAAGAGGCCACAGAATAGAAACTGTATTTGCATTGTCAGATTGTAATAATAAGAGTTCAGTACATAGTATTGATATGACGTAAACCCCAAACACTGTTGTCTCCAGTGTTGGACAGTAACTCGGTAAGTGTAACGTGTTAGTGTACTGTAAGTAGTGTGTTGGTGTACGGTAACTCAGTAAGTGTAATGTGTTAGTGTACTGTAAGTAGTGTGTTGGTGTACGGTACTCAGTAAGTGCAATGCGTTAGTGTACTGTAAGTAGTGTGTTGGTGTACAGTAACTCAGTAAGTGCAATGCGTTAGTGTACAGTAAGTAGTGTCTTGGTGTACAGTAACTCAGTAAGTGTAACGCGTTAGTGTACTGTAAGTAGCGTGTTGGTGTACAGTTACTGTGTAATGTGTACTGTAAGTAAGTGTTATTAGTTTGCTCTGCACATTTCACTCTGGACTGTTTTACAAGCACACTATTCCCGATCATAAGCCCAAACATCTCAGAGCTGGAACGGTGTTGATATCTCAAAAGTTTAGCAAACCAAAATTTGTACCAAGAAGAAGAAGAATATACTGTTGGATAACGATAGTGTTGTGCATGGCACAATCACTAATAATCTCAGTTGGCTGTTTGATAATATCCCTCCAGGTTAAAATATATGGAACAAATGATGAAATGTAAGGCACTGAAAAAACATAAATTTCATGTATGAATGTATGAAATCCTTTGGAGGGATGCAATGATACAATAATTGCTGCCTGAAAGCCAGAACAGTGCAACATTTCATTTAAACGTTCAACGTTTTCCTCTGCTCCAACAACTCTGGCATGAACTACATTCCTTATCTGCTCAATGTGACTAGTTAAACGCTGTAGGCCTAATGGGCAGTAATTCATCACAATCACGATAAATTCAAAATTAGATTTTTCCATATCTGGACTGTATGAACTGGGAAGTTGAACAATATGTTCTGCATTTACATAGTACATCCAACTTTCGCTTAACCAATTAGAATTTTGCATTTCCATGAAATCTGCTGCTGTGGATTACCCCATTTCTAGTAGTTGGTGCCCACAACGTAAGATCAAGCAGCAGCCTCTGCAGCATCTCCAATTCCTTAGTCCATTCTTCTTTCCCCTTAATCTCCCCATTACTCTACCTCTGCTCATCCATTCTCTCTCTCCCTCTTTCCCGCCCACGCGTCCCACCGGCTGAAGAGATGAAGCACATAAAAGGTGGCACAGGCCGGTGTTCAGCTTTGCTGCGACCACCAGACACCTCCGCTACAATCACCCTGATGAGAGGTGCGTTAGTCATCCACAAGCGCTCTCCGCCATGTACTACAGCTGTTAGGTACCGTGGTCCCCCCCTCTCCATACACGCACACTTTGAGGTCCACCCACAGATTCTAGGAATTTACTCAGCTGCAAAAGCACAACTTGGAGATTTAAAAGACGGCTGACTAATAATGGAATCATGCTGGCAAACAGCGCTGAGTGGAAAGTACTACACTGGCAGAAGAAAGAAAGAGAAAAGTGGCACCTGGTTATGTCAATTTCGGAACGTGTTTGTGAAAAAGGCGAGACAAAGGTTGATAATAATAATATAATGATAATATAAATAATAAGGGAACATGACAAATGACAAATGACTATAAATAAGCGAATGATGTCTAAAGCTACTTCTATGAAAGAAAAGAAGCATCAGAGACTGAAAGTTGCCTAGAAAGTAGCCAATGTAATTGTGGATCAGTGAAAAGCTACTATTCTATTGATTCCTCAGTAAGCAACAATGTTGTTATCCGAGGCTATATTCTTCTTCTTCTTGGTATACATATTTTGTCCACTACTTTGTCCGGCAGTTTTTGAGATATTGGCAAAAGATGAGATATTGAGATATTATTCAATCTGACCGGGAATAGTGTGCTTGTACACAGCTTTTTAATCCGACCTACGGTTTTCTAAAAAAATTGTGAAATTCCAAAATAAGACCTTCCCATCTACCGCCCTTCTGCTCTACCATCGCTTCTGCTCGACCAACCGCACTCGTCTGTGTGTCTCCGCCCCCATCACTTACTCCGCCCATAGAACCCCATTCATGTTCAACCCCATTCTATTGTTTCCTTTAACCTACAGCCATCAAACTACAAGTACTCACTCAAGGTAGATCCCCAAACTCTAATCCACAGCCACACTGACCGGCACTCCTCTAAGTGTCGTTTATTTACCCCTTGTTCCTCCCACAGACTCCCATTTATTCTTAGCAACACCTAGCAACCAGTTAGCAACAAGCTTAAGCTCTGCAATCACTCTTTTCTTACATTTTCTTCAGGAAATACACTTTTCTGGTTCTTCTTCTTCTTGGTACACATGTTTTGTCTGCTAACTCATCCAGCAGTGTTCGAGATATCGACACTGTTCCAACTCCGGAATGTTCGGTTCAATCGAGAATGGTGTGCTTGTATCCAGCTTTTTTCATCCGACATACGGTTTTTGGAAAAATTTTAAATTCCAGTTTTTTCCAGTGTTAAATACCACCTAAGCCAGTTTAATCGAGGTTACTAAACAACTTGATATTGTATAAAGCAAATTTGTGTGCTAAGTACAGGTGTGAATCTGGCACACCTGGTGTCTTGGAGATGCACTGTGATCTGTTCACTCAGATCACTTTCGGAGATCACATCCACTAACATTTATACCACTAAAGCGCCCTGATGCACCTCCAACAACATGGAACGACTCCCTTATTCAACTGCATCATCACAGCACTGGAGAAAACAGCTGCAGAGCTTCTTTCATTATCTTCACTCATGCTTGGTTACAGGTTGTGCTAGCAATCCATGCAGTCTACACCTCTGAAACAACAGTGAAGTTAATGAAATCTGACCTTAAGTGGTCACTGGAGATTGCATGTCTTTATGTGCATTTATGATCAGATCACTGGAGATGAGTGCTAATACTGAATGTGAACAGGAATTTGGGGAGACTCACCTGGAAAAACTCAGCAATGGTGGCTACATGGCTGGCGCAGGCACACTTCCTTGCATCAGGCACATCCTCCCCGACCTAACCACACATTATCACAGGAAAACACTTCCATCAGCAAATACCACAACCAAACAATAACAGAGATTAAGACCATCATACCATCATAAGCAGCACACTGGAACATGTTTATTCATAAAACAACCCACAGCATTCACAAAAACCTCAGATGACGAACTGGTTCTCAATTAGCTTGGTTGGAAAATATTGCACTGTTCCTTTATGGAGCGACAGAGTTGCGGCTTGGCTAAGACAGTTCATGCCCTGGAATGTCTTGTTCTTGTAGCTACTGTGTCCGTGAACTTGAATGGCTTGGATTGGATTCATGTTGCACTTTATTGGCCCATTTTTATGGAAACAGTGATTACGTCCAAATTCCAAATTGCAACATTTCTTTAACTCCTATCTTTGTAGACTGATAGTTGTTTTAGGGGCGTGGTCTTTCTGCAGGACCCACCTTCTGTTGAGGTTCAGTTCAGGAAGAGATGCCTAAACATTCCCCTGTGGAATTTCTTGATACAAACCAGGATACTACCACCGCCACGTTTCACACTAGGGTTGATGTTCTTATGCTGGAACGCAGTGTTCAGGTTTGCCAAACATAATATCTCTTATTTAAGCCATAAAGATCCATTTTAGCTTCATTCTTCCACATTACATTGGTAGTCTTCTGGCTAATCTAGATTGGTCTTTTGGAATCATGAAAAATGTTCTACTGAGAGAATGTGAGAAAGTGGCTTTCTCCATGCTAGCATACATACTAGTCTGGTTCAGTGTTTTACTGATGCTGGGCTCATGTACCATGACATCAGCCAGTGTAAGAAAGACGCGCAGCTTTTTAGATGTCACCCAGTGGTTCTTTGTGATCTCCCAGAATATTATTTATCTTAGTCTGGAGTTGTTTTTGTTGGATGACCATTCATGAGAAGTGTAACAATGGTGTTGAATTGAGGGTGAAGATTCAAGTTGATGTTTTAACAGGTTAGGACCAGTCACATCCACACTTAATTGTCATCCAATTGATTGAACTTCCTGACCCTTATTATCACCTGTCACCAAATGATAAACCTCACGGTTTCATATACTTTTGCCAACAAAGACATTTATCCATGTTAGAACACTTTGTGCAACAAACTGGTGAAAAAACTACATGACTGTTTGTGTTATTTATTTGCTCAGTTGCTCTTTATCTACTGTTATGACTTAAATTAAGATCTGACCATATTTTAGGTCACATTTACTCACAAAGTTCACAAACTTTTAGACTGCCCTGTCACCGTCTTGTCCAATGAGGAGTCAGTTTGGGATCTGAATCCACAACACCTTGTCACCTAGGCAGACTCCAGGATACCCGTTACTGGTCCCTAAGAGGAATTCTCCATCATTTGTCTGCCTAATCTTCAGGCAGCTGTGACATACTGTTGTTCATAATAACAGAAAACCTGAAACTCATAACAGAAGCCAGTGGGCAGGTGTGAAGCCATTAGCTACTATTATAAGTATGTTTCTGTTCAAAAGGGAATTATTTTCTGTGGTAATCAATCAACTGAGATGCTGGACTGGGCCATCACATTGTGCAATACAGGGCTGCCAAAATCTGGGTCATGAGGGTATTTCGTAATGGCCCACCAGATCCCTCAACAAAGCAAAGAACAAACATATTTTTACACTACACACAGTTTAGACACGGCTACTTTTAGATGGTTCTCCTTATGTTTATCTTAATGCTTTACTGTAGAATCAAATTACTTTACTATAGAATAAAAAAAAACATCAAATTATAAAACAGCACTCACGGAATTATACAGTTCACCTTAAAAACCTCCAACATGGAACTTTACAGGAGGATAAAACAGCTTTCTTAACCTGAAGTGGAGGCTGACAAAACAAGAATTATTCTAAGCAGTTTTGGACCAATTCTATTGGTCTGTCCATCTTGAATATTCACTAAACTGAAAGAGTAACTAGAGCTTTTAAACTGTGCTAAATAAAGAGATAAAAGGTTTCTGTGCAACTAAATATATATTAAAGGTGGCGATATATACTGTGACACATCAGGAGTATATCATCGCTGTCCAAAGAAAAACATGTATCTCCAAAATGGCCACTTTACAGGAGAGGCCAAAAACCTCTTTTAACTTGAATGTAAGTCAATGGAACCAGACGTCTTTCCAAGCAGTTTTGGGCCATTTCTGTTGGTCCATTCTTCATGAAATTTCCACACAGTGTAAATAGCAGCTCATGATCAAATTAGGCATAAAAGTAAAAATCAACAAAAATGGAGATACATGTTTTTCTTTGGACAGCGACGATATGTTGGTATATCAGGATATGTACTGTTTCAGACTCTCATCAGTTGGAGCTGTTAAGTGTAAGCCTGTAGAGTCTTTAAGATCACCAACAACATCCATTTAGTTTGGTGTGTCTAGACATTTGACTGGTACTGTATATACTGATACTGTACTACACTACGTAAACTTATTAAATTATTGACCCACCTACCTTCTTTTGCCCCAACCCTCAGCCCATTACACTTTATGTGGGAGAGCTAGACAGACGGGTTTGCAAGGGATGCTAGTTCTCTACTCCGAGTGTTTGAGAGCAAATACTAGAAATGTGTTTTAGGTTCTGTTTGTCTGAGTTATGTCCCCATAATAGCTCATTAAACTGTGAAATCTTCTCTTTGTTTAACGAGGGTGGAACAATGTGTTATGCTTTAAGCGAAAGGTAATAACCTTTCATTTTAGAAGCATGTGAGAAAGACTATAATATTTTTCATGCTAGCAACCTACACTAACAACCCAAGTGCATCAAGTCTTTTCCTTTGTCTTTAACAATGCAGACAAAAGCGGATTGCAGACTGATACGACCAGCACCCATTCAAAATAACACTGCTGGCACAATGCAATCTGATTGCGGTGCCCGTACTCCCTCAATGGCTGCAAAAGTAGTGGGAAAGTACAGTAAACAGTTGGAAACTACACTACCAAAAAAAGTCAAAAGTTTGGACACACCCAACTAAATGGATGTTGTTGGTGATCTTAAAGACTCTACAGGCTTACACTTAACAGCTCCAACTGACGAGAGTCTGAAACAATACATATCCTGATATACCACATATACTCTTGATGTAGCAGAGTATTATATTTCTGCCATATCTCCACCTCTAATATACATGCAGTTGGGCAAAAAGACTTATATCTGTTTTTTATCACAGTTTAAAAGCTCTAGTTCTCCTTTCAGTTTAGTTCCATTTTGGAGTTTTTTAAGGTGGACTGCACGATTCCATTAATGCTGTTTTATAGTTTAATGTCTTTTTATAGTTTAATGACTTTTATTCTAAAGTAAAGCATTGAGCTAGGCAGAAGGCAGTGAAAAACAGTGTTTACTGACGAGTTCCCCATTACGGGTTTATGATGCATGGCTGAGACTGAAGAATTGAACATTGACCCACTCTTGCTCATTAAAGACTTTTCCTGTTCTTACTTCTGGATGCTCCTTTTATGTCCAAACATTCCATTACAATATGTCGTCTGAACATTTGACAGTGTTCCTAGTCTCAAACGGCCCTGTCCCAACTTTGGGAAGGACGGTGGTGCAGTGGGTAGCGCTGTCACCTTACAGCAAGAAGGGCCTGGGCTTGATTCCTGGTTTCTGTGTGGAGTTTGCACGTTCTTCCCGTGTCTGCGTGGGTTTCCTCCAGGTGCTCTGGATTCCTCCCACTGTGTAAAGACATGCTACCTGGCTGATTTGAGGTCCCCTGGGGGTGAGTCTGTGTATGTGAGCCAGCATGTGATGGACTGGTGGCCTGTCCATGGTGTTTCCTGCCTTCTGCCCAGTGGGAGCTGGGATAGGTTCCAGTATCCCCTCCATGATCCAGAAGGATAAGTGGCTCAGAAGAGGAATGAATGAATGCTTTATGGCCCCAACTTTATGGCCCCCACAGGGACCCATGCGATTTAAAAGACTTACCACTCATTGTACACCACAGCGTGTAGTTTTTCAGACGTGTACTACCTTACTGTCTGTAATGTTGCACTGACCTGCCGGCTATGTATGCCAACTCAGCAACAGAACATTGCACCGACCACTCCAAAAATAGACCAACGACTTCCCTTAAAAGTCTGTGTCTGCACCCTCCATCTGATTCAGGAACATCTACAGTGCTTGAAGGGAATGCAGTGGGCTGAAACTGAGCGTAGACTCGTTAGTCTCTTCTGCCACTTTAACTCTACTCTTCTGTCTGCCATTCTACGCAGCCGCTCTGCACGCTCTTGCTAACGGCATGCACAATGCTCCCTCGCTTAAAACAGACCGAAGGCAACAGAACACAGACACGCGCAGGCGCTGGTGGGGCAGAAAAGGGCAGTCGCTAGCAGCCCCACTCACCCAGTTGATGAGGATGTAGCGAGGCAGGGAGGCGGTGGGATCCTTCAGGCTGCAGAAGCCGTACATGATGCGGCTGTTGTCAAAGGTGACCGTGATTTCTGCCAGGCCTCCGCCTGTCAATCAACAGCAGAGATAAAAAAGGTTTAGTCATGAACAAAAGGCAACTCTTATCCAAGTTGTTTTCAGCATCAGTGCCTTCACAGTGTTTGAAAGCTGCATGCATACACTGATACAGTACGTTGAGACAGTCTGAGCTCTGCACTACAGTCAGGTGCTGGATGTCCCAGTGGTAACAGGAATGAGGTTACCTAATGTGGAATGAGTATCTGTTTCATTCAAAACCTGCGGGCAGACTCTTCCGTATTACCTGGATACTGGAAATAGATTCAGCTTAGCCCTAGAATAAAATGAAGTTACATGGAGAATCCCCACTGACCCTGCATTATACTTAGACAGGCACCGATATGGCATTTCTGGGCTGATAACTATAACTGATAATTAAGTCCTTATTACGGATAATATTGATAATCAAAACTTTTACTTTCTTGTCTTTTAAAGGAGACATACACAGCCACGATTGCGGACATTCACCAAGCAGTGATGCCCTCCATGACTCATCCTGTTAGTGCCAGCGCCATTGGCAGACGGCAGCACGACGCAGGACTACATGCAAGCAGTCCATTATGACGACTGCCCTTAACACCACGTCAACCTCACCAAAGACTGCAATGGTGTCGTGCCAGACTGTCATGGTGTGACTCAGAATGGCAGCGGGTCATCTTCAGTGACGAGTCCCACTTTTGTCTTGGTGGAGACGACCAATGAATCCGTGTGTGGAGGCACCGTGGACAGCACCAAGATGAATGGTTTGGATTATCAGCTGCAAACTGCATGGGATGGATTATTGCAGGACACCATTAGGAACCTCTACAACTCAATGCCGAGAAGTCTGGCTTGTTGCGTCAGCAAACATGCCGGGCTGACACCGTACTGAGAGACAATACTTCTGTATGTGTAGCTCAATAAATATTACCCATATCAGTCTAAATATATCATTATTTATTGTTCCTGGTAATCTTTATCTTCCTTCCCAATAGCACTGCAATCCCACACTCTTCTTTTGATTGAGTGTATATTGATCTTTTTCAATCAAATACACACTATATGACCTAAGGTATGTGGACACCACTCCTAATTAATAAGACACATAACAAAATAAGGTCATACTGAAGAGCTCAGTAATGTCACAGGATCCCACCTTTGCTACAAGTCAGTTTGTGAAATTTCTGTCCAGCTACATCTGCCCTGGTCAAGTGCTATTACTGTAAAATGGAAGCATCAAGGAGCAACAGCAGCTCAGCCAAGAAACAGTAGACCATGCAAACTCACAGAGCAGGGCTGCCGAGTGTTCCAAACTGCCTCGGGAAGTAACATCAGCACAAGAACTGTGCATTGGAAGCTTCATGAAATGGCTTTCTGTGGCCGAGCAACTGCACACAAGCCTAAGATCACTATATGCGATGAGAAGTGGTTTGGGCTTGGCCAGTAAAGGGTAAAGCCATTTTATATGCTCCCAAACTCTGTGTCAGCAGTTCGGAGAAGGTTCTTTCCTGTTCTAGGATGACTGTGCACCTGCAAGCTCCATAAAGGCATGGTTTCACGAGGTCGGTGAGGAGGATCTCCAGAGCCCTGACCTCTGTTGAACATGTTTGGGATGAACTGGAATATTGATTGCGAGCCAGGCTTTGTTGTCCAACATCAGTATCTAAGCTCACAAATGCTCGATGGACTGAATAGGCACAAATTCCTGCAGACACACTGCAAAATCTAGTAGAAAGCACAGAGCTCTGTGCGGGCCAATCAAGTTCTTCCATGCCAAACACACTCAACCATGCCTTTATGGAGCTCGCATTGTGCACTAGGGCACAGTCATGCTGCAGCATGCAAGGGCCTTCCCCCAACTGTTCCCACAAAGTTGGAAGCATACAACTGTCCTAAACGTCTTGGTACGCAGAAGCAACAAGACTTTACCTTTATAGGAACTAAGGGGCTCTAAGCCAACCCCTGTAAAAACACCCCATAGCATTATCCCTCCTCCACCAAACTTTACAGTCGGAAGAAAGCAGTCAGACTGCTCGTCCATCAGTCTGCCAGAAAGAGAACACTGGTCACTCCACAGAACAGGTCTCCACTGCTCCAGAGTCCAATGACAGTGCATGCAGTTGCTCGGCCATGGAATCCAACGGCATGAAGCTCCCGGTGCACAGCTTTTGTGCCGATGTCAATGCCAGGGGAGATTTGGGACTCTGAAGTTATTGAGTCAGCAGAGTACTGGTGACTTTACATGGTCTGTCACTTGTGGCCGAGTCGCTGTGGTTCCTAAATGTTCCATTTTTCAATAATACCACTCACAGCTGACTTTGGAATATCTAGGAGGGAAGGAATTCCACAAGCTGACTTTGTGCAATAGCGGCCTTTTATTACAGTGCCACGCTGGAATTCAGTGAGCTCTTTAGAACGAATGAAACACCTGAATGCAATGATTAAGAAGTGTCCCAAAACTGTGTCCCAATAGAGTATTTGCAAAGCCTGGCAGCTCTAAACAGAACACGGGTATTTAAAGCTTGTAAACGACTTACAAGTACCATATTCTTTTTTTTCTGGATGCTGCAGTGTGGACATCGACTGATTCAGCTCTATGCTAAACTTGCAGGGACAGAATATATCTGCATCCAATATCAGTCGCTAACACAGAAATGTAATGTTAGTGATATGTGACAATACATTACTGCTTTATACTCTCCCGCTAATCAGAGACATATGTATGTGAAACGGCAGCTGTGATGGTGGAAGAATTAGGACTGGGTTAGTGGCTGTGGTTATTGGACTGCAGCAGATGTGACAGGGCAGTGAACAGCCTGTGGAATCATACGCTTTATGTAAATGGAATATACAGCAAATTTGCTTCACCTTTACTGTCATTTCTTGGATGCTACACTGAGTTTTGTTTATCATGCCTCCTTTAAAAATAGTTTACATCATAATCCACATGCAATGGAATGCAGTGACCGTAAGCGACGGTAATAACTCTAAGCACGGATCATTGATCAGTGTTGGATAGATAAATCAGGCATGATAATTACTGTAAACATTTACATATTTAGCAGATACGCTCATGCTGACTGAATTATAAAGGTGTCAGGGTTTCTGTCACTGCATGGCGACTACACATGAACTCTCCCTTTTGTGACTGGCTTACACGAGTCCTGGCTCCACTCTGGCTCCTCCCATTCATAATCAGATTTAGCCGCAGCTAGATTTAGGCCTTGTCCACACGTACAGGGGTATTATTAAAAACATAGCTATTTCTATGCTGTTTTGGCCTTTTGTCCACATGCAAACCACATTTTAGGTCAATAAAAAAAAAACATATGCAAAACGTTGGGTCCTTTGTTTACATGAGGCAATTTTGCCCCAAGGAACAATAAATGATGATACATTTAGACTGATATGGCCAATATTTATTGAGCTACACATACAGAAGTAGTGTCTCTCTCTCTCAGTATGGCTAACGCAACATGTCAGACGTCTCGGTACAGAGTTATAGAGGTTCCTAATGGTGTCCTGCAATAATCCATCCCATGCAGCTTGATTATTCTCACACAGTTCCTGCAGATTTTGCGGTAGGGGTGGAGGTGGAGTGACACCAGGCCTTCTGGACATGTGACGTGTAACAACAAACCGCTCATCTTGGTACTGACCATGGTGCCTCTACACACAGATATATTGGTCGTCTCCACCAAGACTAAAGTGGGATTCGTCACTGAAGATGACCCGGTGACACCATTACAGTCTGGGTTAAGGGCTAACAGTCCTAACAGTCTGTGTGCATGTTGTCCTGCGTTGTGCAGCCATCTGCCAATGGTGCTGGCAATAACAGGATGAGTCATGGAGGGCATCACTGCTCGCTGAATGTCCGCAATCGTGGCTGTTGGGTCAGAGAGGTACAGTGATAAGGCCCGTTCTTGCGTATGTCACATGTGTGGCCAAGCGTGAAACTTGAATTATTTGCATGTCGCACAGTGTTAAACCTACCCACCAAGTTTCATTCCTGTCAGCTGATTCCTTCTGGGCGCAACTATTCTTTTGACGATGAGTGTATACGCTCCCATTGTTTGGCTTTGCTCCTTGCCTATTTCTCCGTGGTCCTGTTCAGCCTTACTCTAGTTTTCTGCTTTATCTGGTATTTTGGCCCTTGCGTTTGTGCTTTTACATATAAATGCCTGCCTGTGTACTGACCCCTGCCTACTGTGATGACTATTAGTATTGGAAGCCCTCCCAAAATGAGGCTACTGAGCATAGATATCCTGCCACCTCCCACTCATTGGAGTAGGCAAATGTGGTGTTAGGAGATTTGCACAAGCGTAATTTATTATTGGAGGCTTTTCTTCTTGGAATTGAGGAGTATAGTGAGGTCACAAAAAAGCAAATCTGGGGTGCATAAAACACACATAGAGTGCCAGTTATCAGCTGTAATTATCAGATGTCATTTCAATATCAGACTGTTAACAATAACTAGAAATGGGCATTTCCTGATTAAAATGCCGAGTGATGCACAGCTTAAGTTAACCGATTGCTAATGTGTGCTAAAAGTCAATGGGCAATAGGGGGGACTAGGGATGAATAAATGACACATAGAGGAGTGTGTGTCAGTATGTCTGTGGATTAGAGTTTGGGGATCTGCCCTGAGTGAGAATGCAGTTTGGTGGGTGTAGGTTACAGGAAACAACAGAGTTTGGGTGGGGCTGAAAATGAATGGGAATGAACATTTTGCAATAGGAAAAAATTCAGACTTTTTGGATCAAAAAGTTGTATACAAGCACACCATTCCAAACCAGACAGAATATTCTGAAGTTGGAACAGTGTCAATATCTTGAAAACTGTGTGACTAGTTAGCAGACAAAAATCTCTCAACCATGAAGTAGAAGGAGAACTAGAAAAAGGTGAGGAAAGGAAGGAAGTTGCACAGCTTAAATAGATCCCACTACTTGCTAGGCTGTGGTTGCTATGGGAGAAACAAGGGACGAACAACTGAAACATAGAGGACTGCGGGTCAGTATGTCTGTGGATTAGAGTTTGGGGATCTGCCCTGAGTGAGTACATGCAGTTTGGTAGCTGTAGGTTAAAGAAAACAATAGAGGGTATTACCGATCAGGCTGAACATTCCGGAGTTGGAACGGTGTCGATATCTCAAAAACTGCAGGACGAGTTATGGGACAAAAATCTCTCAAATTGACAAACAACGTGTCACGCACCCCTATGTATGATCACAGACTCGGCTGAGACTGCATCAGGAAAACTGGCCAAGTAATCCGGCCTGCTAAAGCGGAAGGTTCTGTGGAGCTAATTATTAGCGCATAGATTTGGGTTAGTGATTTCCATTCAATTGCATCGGAAACTTAAAAGCTCAATCAGTGCCAGACAGTCAGTGCCAGACACAAGCCTCTGGCGGAAGACTAGGAGACAAGCACACTCGTCTGTTTGAACTAGTCTAGTGCACAGCCCATCCTCCCAGCCTCAGACAAAAGAAGATATTACAGCGGGAAGCAGCAGCGTTCCCTCGGCGCTCACTAATAATTAAAGCTGATTTAAATATGAAGCAGGTAGCACAATATAATTACGCTCCATTGAAACAAATAAGCATCTGTTATCGGCTCACGTACACAGAATGATGAACGGATCCCAACTGTGGTCCAATCACACTCGAACCATCATCCCTGCTGACAACAATATGCCTCATCGGAACGGTGGCCTCAAATCTCAGTGGCTTTGCCCTGTTCCACTCCGGGCGCTGAGCCATTAAAGTCATTATTGCTAAATTACAGGTTTGCTCTTCACGTACTGAAGGGGGGGGGGGATGAGGCTCCACACGGTTTGATCTGATAAACCACGATGCAGATAATGAGGTGGCATTTGCAGGGAAAATGGCTGCTAGATCGAATATGGTTTGAAGGGTGAACTCTAATTCCGCAGGTTCCAGACGGTAGACAGTGGCCACCGAATGCAAGCATTTCAGATTTATTGAGGCCATCCTCTATCACTACGCAGAATGGATTCCTAATAGCAGCCACAATTATGATAATGATGATGTGGCAAATGAGAGTTATCAATCACCACGACAGAGTTATTGGGTTTGGATCGCTGGAGCGTCTCCGTAAGGTTAAATTACTGTCGGAAACCACTTACCTCCTGATGATGCCAGCGTCAGATCATTGCTGTCGTCTTCATATGTGTACACGGCCCTGGAGAGCACACAGAGAAGACAAGACTAGTTAGTTGTGAGTAACTGTTTACATAAATGAAACAATTAAAACAGCAGTGTTTTCAGTGTATGCAAATGTTCCCAAATGCAATCAACCAACCAAGACGCTTTTAATGTTTGACCTTGTTTACACCTGGTCGCTTCATGTGTCTTGAGAATCAGGATTATATGTGATCACACATAAAAATGCAAGTGGAAACACATCCATGATGCAAAACAGGTGCAGATCAGATCACTCAAACCACTTCCGGAGGTGGTTCGAGGCACATTTGAACCACGTTTGTTACAGCAGTGTAAACGCATCTGTCCCCCAAGACACATTCCACAACCAAAATCCCTCCCAGTACACCGCAAACTCCTCCCATGCTGTACATCATTGGGCAAGTGATCAATGTCTGTATTCAAGTGATCAAGTGTAAACACGGAAAACGGATGCAAATCCGATCACTCAAGCCACTTCCGGAGGTGGTTTGAGGCACAATCAAACCACACGTTTGTTATAGCAGTGTAAACGCATCCGTCCCCTAATACACATTCCACAACCAAAACACCTCCCAGTACATCCCAAGCTCCTGCCTTGCTGTACACTATTGGGCAACCATGTCTAAGTGTAAACACGGAAAACGGATGCAAATCCGATCATTCAAGCCTCTTCCGGAGGTGGTTCGAGGCACATTTGAACCACATGTTTGTTATAGCAGTGTAAACGCATCCGTTTTGCCAAGACACATTCCACAACCAAAATCCCTCCCAGTACACCCGAAGCTCCTCCCATGCTGTACATTATTGGGCAAGTGATCCATGTCTATAAGGAAGATAATCATGGGGGACGCACATGGTTGGGGACCGGATGCAACAAGGGCTGTGTTCAGACTGCCAGCTCCAAATCCAATTTTTGGCATATCTAGACTGAATCCAGATTGAGCTTTGATAGTCTGGACATATGGAATCCATTTGAAGGTGGTTTGAAAGGCGATTCCAATCTGATGTATAGGATGCATCTCAGCGTGGATGGTCTGGCTGCTCAAATTGGATTTCAAAAGTGTCCTTTGTGTCCCTCACAACACGACAATGGCGACGATGATGTCAAATCCAGAGTGACGAAGTGCTGGCATTCAAGTTGTGAACCGTGACTTCATAACACAGTTATGAAAGCCACATGGCTACAGGGTTACTCTGTCATTACCACAGAAACCTATGCAGATAGGTATCTGCATATTCTGCCCACACAGCAATCGAATTTCAGTCCAACTACCCGGAAACGTATTTGACTACCATGAGTAAATGCGTGCGGTAAATAAACACACAAAGTGACCAAGAGTAAACAGGGTCTCTGTGTAGCTTACATAGCTACAAACTAATGGAAGATGTGGTAAACAAATTTAGTGGGACTAGATTTCAACATCATGCGCAGGAGCAGTTAACCAATCCTATAATCTAATCTAATAATAATCTAATTATAATAGTCTATATAAAAGGATAATAATCACTCACGCATATTTAACATAAGGTGAAAACAGCTGAACAATCAATAGGAAAGTAATAAACTCTCTCTAAACAGCTGCGAATCACATGAACAACACACGACATGACACGCATTACTGTGCTGCAGAAATGGTGGAGTTGTTAATAGGTCAGCTGGCTTCAGTTGTGGACAGTGTTCTGAAGAAAGGCCAGTACACCACAATTAAGCCCACTAAAGGCCTGTCTGACATTTGGCAGTCATTTTTTAGTCTAAAGTATTTCAGGACAAAACAGCTTATTTCTGAACACAGTATGTCAAATATTGGGTTCCATTTACCCTTGTGCGGGACTGAGGGAAGGTGGAGTGCAAAACGTCTACATTGCAGGCAGGAGCATGACAAACGTTGCTGAGCGGGAAGAATTCCTGCAGGAGTGGGTGGGAGCAGGATTAAAAAATCTGTCTTGTGCAGACCTCTGCTCCTAAAACAATACTAATGCGGCTGAATTCAGACACCAACATGCAATGGCTGACTGACTATAGTCGGGCCGAGGGGAAAATTTTACCTGCATTTATTTTTGCTGATTTTTGGCTGGAGTGGGGTGAATTCCTGCAGGAGTGGGTGGAAGCAGGACTACAAAATCAGTCCTGCGCAGACCTCTACTCCACAAACAACATTAAAATCTGTGGAATTCAGACACCAACATGCAATGGCTGATTGACTATAGTCGGGCCGGGGGGGAAATTTTGGTACCTGCATTTATTTATTTATTTATTTTTTACAGATTTTTGGCTGGAGCAGGACTAATTCCTGCAGGAGTGGGTGGGAGCAGGAATAAAAAATCTGTCCTGCGCAGACTACTACTTCACAAACAACATTAAAATCAGCAGAATTCAGACACCAACATGTGCTGGCTGATTGACTAGAGTCGAGTCGAAGGGAAAATTTTGGTAACTGCATTTATTTTTTCTCCCTATTAAAGTGTCATGAAGCTGGACGTAGAGTAAAGGAAAATAATGTGACCACAATTGCTAAAAGCACAATCCAGCACAATTGCTCTTCAGGCGTCTTAACTTTTTCCAGGTCATTTCCAAGCACAAAGTGACCCAGCATTGTGGCATTCTCCGTTCCGCTAAAAGGCTCAGAGATTTGTAGCTCCAGAGAAGAGCAGACTGGAATGCGCTCTCCACCGAGGGCAACAGCAGTACGCTTTAGGTCAAGGGTGCTGTTGGCTCAGAGGAGAAAATGGCATCATCGTCTGTCATTGGAGAGTGTTTGCGTGGGAGTCCGTGATACAGCACGCTAGCACCGTTTTTAAGACCACATGGACACTCGGCTGAAGGAGTCACTCCAATCACAATCCCACAGAGCCACACAAATCTGGAGAGATATTTGACCAAGCGTGACTGCTCTGATGAGATGCAGCCTAGCACGGCTTTGATGTTCCCGATGACTTTACATGGAGGTAAATATGAGCATATTCTGGCGTCAGCTAATCTTGTTCTCCCATCGCGGTGAGAAAATGAGTGGGAGTGTGGTGCTACGCTGCTGAGAACAACAAATGCAAGAACAGAAGGTCTAATGCCATAAGCAACAGTATGAAGCGGTGCAGAATGCAAATGGATCCCTGCACCTCCCTTGTTCTACTGACATGCAGGGTTTTTGCATACATCTAAAGAGTGCAGACTGTGTAGTGGAATCGTGTTAGGGCCTACATGTACATTTCTGATGCATCACTGCAGCATAAATATACATAAATATGCTGCTGTGCTGAAGTATGACACATAATGTATAATGTACATTGTCTGAAGCCTCAGAAGTCTAGCATGGTATGATATAATCTATGGGGCTCATAACAATTCAATGTCTTTCAAGGGTATGATACGTTGATCTGAACTGTATCAATTTTTGGAAAGTTAAAATATGATATAATTGGTTATAATTAAACTGAATGCTGGAATAAGTCTTCCAGGTAGCAAAATCGTATAAGGGATCTTACTCTCAGGATATCACAAGTTCAACTTGCCATCACACTTATGAACAGCTGACCACTTATGAAACATGACTACAATGCACATTACAATCCACACTTCGGACACTTTTCTCACATCCTGTTCCTGNTATATATATATATATATATATATATATATATATATATATATATGTGACTCTGAATGGCAGAGAGTCATCTTCAGTAACGAGTCCCACTTTTGTGTTGATGGAGACGACCAAAGACCAAAGCATGTGTAGGCACCGTAGTCAGCGGCAAAATGAACGGTTTGTTGTCACACGTCACACGTCTAGAAGGCCTAGTCTCACTCCACCTCCACCCCTACCACAAAATCTGCAGGAACTGTGTGAGAATATTGAAGCTGCATGGGATGGATTATCAAAGGACACCTTTAGGAACCTCTGCAACCCCATGCTGAGACTGATGCCATACTGAAAGACACTACTTCTGTATGTGTATAAATATTACCCATACCAGTCTAAATTTATCATCATTTATTGTTCCTGATATATACACATAAGGCGTAATAATAAGGTGTATTGTTTATATGTTTTAGGTAACGCTCCTGTATAAATTCTTCCACCTTACAATACACAAAACAAGTCAAACGATGGTGCAATTTAAGCTTTCACGGAGGACGGAATTGTTTAATAAATACTACACATCATAATACTATAATACCATAAAAAATAAACCATAACTAAACTGAGTCATTGTGAGGTCAGGGATTTACATCCTACAATCTTCACACAGATTCAGTGTCATTCAAAACGCAGCGTCGTCGTGCACTGGCAGGGAGTTGGTTGACGATAGTTAAATCTGTCTCTGCCTGCTCATCCTGCTCTCTCCTCTCCGAGAGGCCACAGGGAGAATACAGGCGATGCCAGCAGGGGATTTGGCTGCTGACAAGCGACAAGCTTCAACATGGAGGGGAAGTGAGCTGCCACCATCCTCCGGTCTGTCTCTATTCCACTGAGAGGCTTAAAAATGGCAACATGGAAAGGTCCAGCCCATCATGCGTGAGAGAGGTAGGGCCACTGCCCTCCAGTGGAACGTCACGTCATGGCAAAAAAATCCTCGGAAAAGCCAGAGGGGGCCATGGGCTCTTGCAGGTGGTAGTCTATACCTGGCAGTAGCCAAGGAGAAAAGAACAGCCAAGCAGCTGGGTGGTGCTGTCATATCCAGCAAGGAAAGAGCCCAGGCAGATGGTGGTCTGAAAGAAAACAGAGGCTGGGAGGAGGGCGTCAGGAGAAGGTCAATGCTATTAATCCGGACGTGCACTTCAGTTGGATATGGGATCTAATCCCTTTCACTTTCACTCAATCAGTGAGATGAATGTGCAATAAGTGTGATGTCCAGCCTAGCTGGGTGGATATAGTCAGATAATCCGATTGATATATATGAACTACAGTAATTGTTATGAGGTCATGAGGTAGTGCACTACGTAGTTCTTACTGCAATAAGTGCTGGAGTTACTACACAACGCTGAGGCACTGGTTTAAAATTAAGGTCTTGTACTGGCAAGAACCTAGCAATCAATACGTATCATGATCCAGGGCGATTTGGTATACTGCGCTATATTGTGATACTGTAAGCATGGCGATAGCACACAACAGAGACCACCATAAACATAGGATTGCTAATGCTAAAGTCAGCAGTGCGCTCTTATTATGATGGAGCTGAAGAGTCTAATGGTGAAGAATACGGCAATCTAGCAGACCAGGGCCACTCTATTCTTAAAGTCAGAGCAGCATCCTACTTAGGCCCAATCACATTTCTTTTTTACCCCTACCCCTTGTTTTCTAGTGTAACCCTCCCCCTTGAAACTGAGTTACAAGGGGTAGCGGTTGAAATTTTCCCCCATGAAATGGGACAACCCTTCAAAAACCGGATATGTCACCAGGTGTCGTCAGCGGCTTTTATGTAAACAGACGAAATGGGTGCTAGGTAGTGATCGAGACATCAGCATATTACAAGTGATTTTTACGCGTGTTATGAAAAAAATTACCATAAAATGCTGTTACAAATGCTGTGACCACAAAACCTATCAAGGATGTAACAACTGTTAGCATTAGGATAACATGTTACAACACCTGTAGGTTAAGAGGGTTATTATTAAGTTGATAAAGCTAGTACATAATCTTCAGTAAGTATTATACAAATTATTCAGTAACTCTTGTGAACTTCATACAGAAGCTATGTAGATATGTACAGTAAAAGTCCAAAGTTTGGACACACCCAACTAAATGGGTGTTGTTGGTGATCTTAAAGACTCTACAGGCTTACACCTAACAGCTCCAACTGATGAGAGTCTGAAACAATACATATCCTGATATACCACATATACTCTTGATGTACCACAGTATTATATTTCTGCCATATCGCCACCTCTGATATATATTTTGTTGTGCAAAAAAAAAAAAAAAATCTTTTTTTAAGCACAGTTTAAAAGGTGTTCAATGTAGTGAATATTCATGATGGACAGACCAATAGAATTGGTCCAAAACTGCTTAGAAAATAATCTTGTTATATCATATGCGGGTTAAGAAAGCTGTTTTATCCTCCTGTAAAGTTCCATTTTGGAGGTTTTTAAGGTGGACTGCATAATTCCATGAGTGCTATTTTATAGTTTGATTTCTTCACTTTTATTCTATAGCAAAGCGTTAAACTGAACATAAGGAGGACCTTCTATGAGTAGCCATGTCTAAACTTTTAACTGGTACTTTATGCAAATTACCTATGCCATGGACACTAATTCACCTCCATACCACGACAGATGCTGGCATATGAACACTGGTATCAATCTGGAGCAAAACTTTTGACTGGTAGTGTAAGTATGCAAATGAAGGGTGGGCCACATACATTATGGCATTCTTATCGGCAACTGTTTGACTTGGAAACCAAAAGCGTGCAAACGTAAAGTGCTAGAGTGACCTCTTCGACCGCAAAAACAACCCTTTGCTCGGCCCAAATGCTCCCCTGTGGTACTGAATTAATCTGTTCCTCCTGCCTCACCTTGTCCTGGCTCCTTCCTCTCTACCTTGTTAATCATCTGCAGCCATGGCCCTGAGGGAAGAGCCTCTCTCACCAACCAAACACGACCCTTCCCATCAGGCCCTCGGCCTGAGTCAACCATTAGCTCATTCCCGGCCTATCCTGCGGTCATCCTGGCTAGAGGCCAGCACAGTGACCGGCTGAAAAAGGCATGAGAACATGAGAGAGAACGAAAGAGAGAGCGGCGAACGTTAACGTAAGCCAACCGACATGAAACAGGCAAACTAATATAAAAACACAATATGTCAGACGAAGAATGGCGACTTAGCGAGTAGGACGGAGAATGTGAGCCAGAAGGCGGGGCAGCGTTTTCTGTTGTAGCACTATAAATAATTCCTCTTTAAAGCAGACTCTTTTTATTATTCATAAAAGACTCCCATGACCTAGAAATGCAGCTCAGAACGGCGGTGGGTCCAGAGTGCGGCTGAGGGGGGCGCCGGTATGTGCAGGCCAGCGAGCGGGGGGCCTCCTCCATTGTGTCACAGGGTGGGAATGATGCTAACAAGCTCTCAATAGCTACGCTAATTAGTCTGTTCCCTACGACACACTGTAGAGCTGTAGAGATGTCCCTCTGTAAAGCCACAGTGACACTCCAGACTCCACGCCGAGAAGACCTAAACAAGGATATAGATGTGAACTATAATGCACTGCCCCTCAAAAGTTTGGTGACACCTTGTACTCTGGGTTTTTAAGGTGTATGTACAAGTCAAGTCAAATATATTTCTATAGTGTTTTTACATAGATGTTGTCACAAAGCAGCTTTACAGAGAATCAGGATCCAAGCCCCCAATGAGCAAGCCAAAGGCAACAGTGGCAAGGAAAAACTCCTTCAGAGAAAGAGGAAGAAACCTCGAGAGGAACAAAGACTTAAAGGGGGAACCCATCCTCTTCAGGTCAACCCCATATAGCAACAAACACAAAAAAATGGATTGGAGTTTATAACTAATGGGGATGAATAGGAGAAGTGTTGAGTGTTTTTGAGGCAGGGAAAGTAATAACAGATTCGTCTGTGATTAAATAGCTGGATCGTCGGATTAAATAGCATTATCGTCGGATGGCGGGTGCAATGCAGGTGAGACCCCCTCACAGCACAAGACAGCGAGAAGCTTCATGGCAGGAAAACCGGTCAGCAGGAAGGCATTTGGCCTACGACAAGCCAATTTGATCTGCCAATACAGTGAGAAAATTTGAAAAAAAAAGTGACAAAAAAAAATTCTGGAAACAAAATAAATCTGAAAATGACCTTTCAAACAATCTCAACATGACTGAATCTTAAGATATATAAACAAGATATAAATGAACAATTAATAAAAATAATCATTTTACTTGCCAAGACATTTTTTTGCAGCACATTGAAAGTTTTAATTTGGTCGGGGCATTAAATCTGCTTCAAACATATTTAAAAACCCATGACTTGTTTAAAAACCAGGAGATGTTATTAAAAAGAAATACGAGTCAACCAATCACAACTCATGACTGTAGCTTTTGGACAGGAATCTTGTGAGACACAGGATCAGACAGATGGATGGACAGATTGGCAGAATGAAATAGAAGAATAAAACAATAAATAAATAATATAAATGTTGCAAAAGTATATGTATAACATGTATAAGAAGTATAATGTGCAGTAAAAAGTAAACAAGTTGAATGAATATTATGCAGGTGCGGTGCTTTGTTGTATTATCACATCAAACAATGTTGAGTAGTGTTAAGTAATATGTTGGAGTTGGAGGGGTGCAAAAAGGTGAGGGTAGGTTGGCAGGGGTACAAAGGTGATTGGAGGATAGGGTGTGCACTGCAAAAAACATCTTTGCAAGTAAAATGATATGATATCTTGTTGATCTACCTTAAAATTCTTATTTTTAGGTTGTTGTGAGCTAGCTTAAGAAAGTTGAACCTCATTCCTAGACAGTTTTTACTTGTTCTAGGGATGTTCTTTATTTTAGTAAGCCAAATGTTCTCACTTTATTGGCAGATAATTCGACTTATTTTAAGAAACATGCTCAAAACGAGCCAAATCATCTGCCAATACAGTGAGAAAATCTGTCTTACTAAAAAAAGCCCGGAAATAGGTTAAAAAAATCTTAAAATTAGCTTAAAACAATCAACAAATAAGAACTGTAAGATATGTCCACTAGATATAGGATCTTTTTACTTGCCAATATCTCATTTGTTGCAGTGTGAGGGTGGGAGAGGTGGCACTTGAGAACTGCTCCCCTGAAAGGACCTCTTGATGGATTGGTTCTTTAAAGAAGTATGTTTGTAAATGAGACTAAGCAAAGAAGCCATAGCAGTCAAAGCATTTCCTAAGTACTGCCTACAGTCTTGCAAAATGCCCACACACCCGACTGCAGACCCCTTTAGCAACGTTTGAAGCATTATTCCCATCACAGACAGTTACGCATTTCTCAGAGTGAACGTATGCAGACTTCAATGCGTCAGGTTCCTGCCATCCGACATGCTCATTTGCATTTAAGACAGGTCTGTTATACAGTATATAAAATAGCAATATGCGTATACTGTGGAAAGCTACGTCCTCCTAAAGGTTTACAGGCAGTGTATTCATCTTTCCTCATTACTAATTACACCACATGGAGGTGTGTATGAACAGGAGCCACGGTGAGAGGAAGGAACAAGGGACCAGTCAAACTGGCAGCTCGAAAATTAGTTCCATTCTGTGCCTCCCAACTCATTTTCGACCATGTCATCTACGATTACTCCGCCGTTTGCCTAAGCATCATTTACTAATCCGATTGTCTCTCAGAGGGTCGGCGTGTCCAATCTGCCCCATATCCGTGAAAGAGCGCCTTTTTTTTTCCAGGAAGCCAAAGCAATCAAACATTTCCCAAGTATCGCCTACAGTCTTGCAAACTAAAACCACATGCAAAATACATCTTGTATTAATGAAAAGCGAGGCATTTCTAGCTTGAGTGGTTACATATGTCCCTGTTTCAGACATAAACCAGACTTGTACAGCAGGGATAAGGGATAAAACAGGGTGCATTCAAATACTCAGGCAAGAGGGGACATTATATTTAATCACAGCTGATGCAAGGTTTCTAATGGAGATGCAATGCAAACAGGGGGAAATGTAATAAAGGCATGGCTTTGTCACTCAGGGCCTATGACATGCATAACGCAATCCTCCGTCTTATCTGATCTCCCACAATACCTGAATTTTCATTGGCGAGCAACGTGTAAGCCTATAAAGGTTAGCGTTCCATCAGCTTAATATGAATCCACATGGTAACCAGGTCAAGTCCCACTGGTGCTCAGTGAGCTGAGCATTACAGTGGAGGCGTAAGAGGAAGGAAAAGTGTTTACTGATGTCATTCACGACTGGAGGGCCTCCAAGGTCAGCTGCACAAGTGTCCACCCTGTTGTTGAATGAATCAACTCATGCAATTAGGCTATCATTCTGAGTGTAATCCCACATCCAAAAGCTGGACCAGAGCAAAAGCTTCAGCTAGAAGGCAATTTTAAACAAAACCTTTACTGGCAATTAACAAGCTCAAAATAAGCTTGCTGGACAAAAAATGAGTCACCTGTGGCACCTGAAACGCACCTGACAGCACAAATAACATTTCCTTCACACTATGGCTTTTGGCACACCCAAACGCAATCACTCCTTTTAGCCAATCATTAACATCTGCTTTGGATCCATTTTCCACACATAGAACGAGACATTCACTGCACTGTAGCACCTCTTCTCAATCTATGAATCCCATAGGTATTTATAGCCCCATCATCCTCGTGCAGCGCCATCTGCAGGAGCCTGAATGTACTACTAAAGCCGAGGATCAAATCTAACCCTCACAGGCTGCTTTACAGCTTTCAGTAATTAGACTGTAGAAATACTGGATCACAAATTAGATTTTATTGACCATTAAACACTTATTGTTCTGCAAGCTAGCAAACCTGTACCTACTGACTACCCAAAGACTGGCAAGAACTGACACACCCACCTCTGCCATCATACAGTAATTCACTTTGCTGTGCCTCAGTGTAAACAGTACAGGTCAGCAGAATGACCTGCCTCTGAGGAATCTAGCTAATTAAAATCTCTGATGCTCTGTAGTGTGACTGGATTAAAGGAGACAGACCCAAACAGAATGGGAAAAGCTTCTCTCTTGTAAACAGGGCTAATGGATCTTTAGGGTATTCACGCAATCAGGTTGTGATGCAGTTGATTTGAAAGTGAACAAGACAACATAAAATTTTCATTTTAGAGAAGCTGTAACTGCAGGACTCTCAGGACTAGGCAGAACTCAGAACTCAGAGTGTTCAGTTTCTTGGTGGAAGCAGTGCGAAAACAGATGAAATGAAGAAAAATCTACATCTGTGTCCAAAACACAAACTACTATGCTACAGTACTGCACTAATCAATGGGTTAACCTCAGTCATTGATTACTATTGGTGGTAGTTTGATGATATGTGGTTATTCCCACCCAGCTAGCAGGGAATGTTCCCAGAACTGTGGCTAATGTTAAGTACAAGTTCTAATAAAATGTTTTAGAGAAAATGTTTTAATCTAATGTTCAAACACCGTTTTACAGATGTTTATAAATTCAGATAATGTTCCTATACGGTTAAATGTTGACATAATGTTTTAACTGCAGTGTTCAGAGGATGTTTTGAGGATGGTGTCAGGACCACAGATTATGTTACAGGATAATAACAGAAGTACAGCGCAACATTCAGGAAACGTTTTATGGATGTCACTGAGACCTGAGAAGAGAAAATGTATTGTGTAAATGTATGACATTCGTCTGCCTTTAGAAAGAAAATTCTGGGAACCATGTGAAAAAGTCCCACTGAAAACATTAACGGAACATTTTTTGCCATTTCCTTTACAAAAATGATGCATAAAAATAAAATACAATGTGAATTAAACATTAGAAACTATTTGCCAAAAAGCATTTCGAGATGCTACTTTCAGTATTTCTACAATTCTATAAACATTAAGTGATTAAAAAAAAAGACTTAAGTATCCTTTTAACTTCCTTACCAAGTGAAAAAAGAATACTTAAGGATACTTAAGGAATCCTTTTTATTTGTTTGGGGCAATAATGATAAAGCAAGTAGTCAATTTTAAGTACATTAGCTTAGCACAGACAACTTTAGCATAAAGAAACAGTTAACACATGAAAAACACATGTTTTTCAAAAACTATTTACCCATATTAGACTCCTTTTAGTTGTATAAACCAAAATGATTTAGTTGTTGCTTACTTCCTCTATGGATGAGAACAAGGAGTATGTGTTAAAAGACCCTCTAGTAGATGTTTTTTAGCCTAACATACCTCTGCCGATTGGTAGAGATGGCACAATCAGGTTAAGTACAACACCAAGATATAGTGACTCTTTATTTTAGTGTTATCTGATTTGAGGCCAAGAGGTAGTCAGAATTTTCTAGACTGTTATCTTGAGATCACGACTTAAGTGTCTTGTAATCTCAAGGTAACAGAAATTATTTTCTTGACACTACAACAATCTCAAGTTGTGGTCTGGAGAAAATAAGGAAAAAAAGTTGTGATCTCAAAATAACAGTTCAAAAAACTGTTACCGCCTCACAGTCTCTTGGGCTTCTGTAGAGATCTGATCTCTGTTTGAAATATGATGAATTATAAATATTACTTAGAATGTCATACAGCTTTCTCATTCCTGTTAGGGATAATTACAGCTTTCTAGTGTCCTACTAATTATTTGAAAGCTGATGAGTGAAGCTGTGAACAGGTCTAGGACGTTAGAGTTTAAAGTTTCTGCAGCCAAATTGGTTTTATTCTATTGAACACAGCACTTGTGAACGCTCATGTATGGCCTTCAGGACGAACTTGTGTGGGCAGCGGTGAGTAATGTGTGCTTATTATACATCTGATCGACACATCCGGGAACTCTGGCTTCCAACATGTCCCTGCCCTTTTGTGGGGGGGGGACAAATGCAGTACAAAAGTGTCTATTTAGAAACTGTGTCAGGTGAATATGTGTCAAATCTGCCCACCATAGAACATGAACGATACATCAGAAAGATAAATCTGAGACTCTTCGGTCAATGTCTTGCCTGAATGACGTGAGGTTTCAACCTGGACATTTGTTATTATCGTATTGAGTGTCCAGGTCAGCAAATTACCAGTAAAATATTTTGCTTGAAATATTGTGAAATATTGTGTACACTATTTTACATTTCAGTTCTGCTCTCCAAGCAGTATGCTAGCTAGCATTAGCATGGCGCTCTGACGACTGACCTAGCTATGTTAACCAGGTCATCTAGCCTGAGTCCCAACCTGGAAATGACGGGGCAACAAATTTGAGATCAGCATTTTTAACTCCATTAGTACAATTCAGCATAGCTTATTAATTACACCGGTTACTTTAGAAACACATTTCAGCTTTCCCTGTTTTACTGTGGTCGTCTATGTGGAAGGTGGGATTGTTCTCCCTCAAACAGGTGAGTAGTGACGAGGGCCTACTCTGGACTGCTCATCTGCCGCTATAATTCGCTGTTTATTTAATTAGTTATTTTTGACCTGTGGGGTCAGAATAAAGACACACAAACACTTTGAAATGATAACCAGGTACACCAAGCTGTAAACCAGCGTTGATGTTTAAATTGCTATTTCTTTTGTAAGTCACTTTGGAGGTTAGCATTTGCTAAGATAACATTATTAGCGTTTTCACTAGCGGACACAAGAGTTGAAGATAACCATTGCTCGCCACTTACGGGAGTATGAGAGTACTGAGAGTACAGATTATTATTTTATAGTATAGAACAAAGTATAGTACAGTATGAGAGTATAGTATAGCATATTATTTTATAATATAGTACAGAGTATTGTACAGTGTATTATTGTATAGTATAGCACAAAATATAGTCTGAGTATATACAATATGATTGTATAGTACAGTGTATTATTTCATAGTATATCACAGTGTATAACACAGAGTATTATACAGTATGTGTGAACAGTACAGTGTATTATAGTATAGCAGAGAATGAGTGTATAGTTTAGTGTATCATTGTATAGTATGGTACAGAGTATATTACAGAATCAGTGTATAGTTTAGTGTATCATTGTATAGTATAGTACAGAGTATATTACAGTATGGGTTATTGTTTAGCATACAAAGTACAGTACAAATGAGAGTATAGCACAGTATGAATGTGTAGTACAGGGTATTTTTTGTCCTGGGTGTGTTCTTGGTCTGATTCAAACACCAAACCCAAAATCCTAAGTACATTAACTGGGGTCTGATCATTGGCACAAAGAAGTAATGAAAAGTCCAGTAACTCCATGTGGTGAGAGAGGAAGAGATGAAATTGGTCCTGAAGCTACAAGCTGCGCTACATAGAAAAGACAATAAAACACTTTTAATTTAAATGTAAATGCAATTTGTCCTTAAGAGGTCAGTAGAATTATGAGCTGCTCTGAGTTAGCTTCACACTTTATTTGGATAAGCTGGAACATCACATTCCATTTAGAGGTTGTGATGTTTTACACAAAAGCTTTTTTGTTCTCTGCTCTTGTGTTCATTCTGGAAACGGAATTTGGCTGGATGGTTCTTCCCAGGAATGCAAGACTGTTTTGAAACTTTCAGAAAGCTCCAGATCTCCTGTTTACCTCCTCTACTGACAAACTATTGTTTATTTTAACATCACAGTGTATATGGTTTTTTAGCACTGCTGCGCATTGACCTCAGTGTCATAACTGTCTTGCTTGAGGCAACATTACTCAATCACTGCTGGTCACATGTTGATCATGTGGCTTTTTGATGACATTGAAACAGGGCATGACCTTTAATGTTGACTTGATGATTGCAGTAAAAAAGGGGAAAAAGCTCATCAACTTGAACAGTTAAATGAAAAGTTTATTGTTTACTACGTTATATATAACATATATATGGAAGTATATGTGAAAACTTCAAAGTTGGCTGCATTTTCTGCTTCACACAATCCAACGTCACCTTTCACTGTTGTCTAGACTCTTTTTTCTGAGAAGTTCAGCAGTTTTGTATTGTTGTAATTGTTCATTTTCTTCTCTTTTGTCTTTTTCCACTTTTCTGTAAAGTCTTCTTAACAGTTGCACATCCTTTCAGACACCGTAGCATTTAGTATGACGCCGTCTGACAGTGGAAGGATTGGGAGTAAGTCAGATCTGGGAGTGAAGTAGGGCAGTCACATTAGTTGACATATAAATAAATGCAATAAACAGTTGAATTGTATTGTCTTGTTCACTGTGCGCAACTATTAAAATACACCTATTAATAAAATTAGCCACCTGAAATATAATAGCATATAACACCTTCACAAGCACCAATAACAGCTGTGATTGGATTAGGCATGGACTGGACAAGTTTCTGGATATAGGCCACATCAGTGTTCAGACACTCTTGCATCAAAGAGTTGTGCAGTTGGGCCAGATTTGGTGGATGCCTTCCCTGGCAAAATTCCGAGGAGAATCTCCTGTAGATTGGGATTTTACCCACTGCTGGTAGACCCGTATGACCGTACGCTTCAATACACCGGCAAATTCAGCTACTTCCTTCACACTATGGCCTTTGGCATGCCCAAATGCAATCACTCCTTTTAGCCAATCATTAACATCTGCTTTGGACCCGTTTTCCACACATGGAACGAGACATTCACTGCACTGTACCACCTCTTCTCAATCTATGAATCCCATCACTCACACCCCACAGGTATTTATACCCCCTCATCCTCGTGCAGCGCCATCTGCAGGAACCTGAAGTTACTACCACCTTAAACACGCAAGGTGAGTAATGATAGGGTGTAAACGGTCATGTAAAACCCCATCTGGGCACACATGTACAGTATATAATGCAATAACTGCAGTATTTTTAATACAAGCCCATAATGTTGAGATTCTGAACAGGAAATGCATATGGCTTCCCTGGAAAAAGCCATTTATACACTGTTTGAGCAGGAGAGAAGGAGAGGAAAAAAACAGTGTCAGAGTGTGATATAGCTAGAAGAAGAGATGGAGTCACCTGCTTTCACTCTGAGTGAAAATACCTGGCAGCCGCAACGCTGGAACGCCCAGTGATGGGCACACAACATAATTAGCACATTGTGCACGTGCTGCTTTTGATGTGCTGAAGAAGAGAAAGCATGTTTTAATTGCAGCAGAAAGTGGGAGAGAGAGAAGAACGGAGGCTCATTAAAGGGAAAGGTTGCATGCATTTTAAACAGACTGAAAATGAAAAAAAGGAGCATAACAGCTGAAACATGGATCATTACGGCTCCCGGGCGGGCGACTGTCGGCAAGCTGTTGTTTGATGATGAAACTGAACGGCGACTGCGGTAGGAAAAAATGACCCCTGTCCCCTGTCCTGATGAGAGGTCATCCCAGCTCTTAAGGCCAGATGTTCACACAAACACATCTATGCTGCACCGAACCGTGCACTGCATCGCAGATAAGAGAGTGATGTAACGGAGGGATGATGAGGGCCAGAGAGAGAGAGAGCAAAGAAAGCAAGATAGAGAGAGATAGCACATTAAAGGCAAAAAAAAAAAAGAAAAAAGACGCATCCTACTGTAAGGAAAAAAACTTGAGCAAGAGAGAGCGCGAGAGTGCGAGAGAGAGAGCGAGAACGAGAGATGGGAGAAAGCAAGTGCTGACATTTCAAAATGGTGCAGAGATGCACTCAGGAGAGCCCCTACACAGCACTGCTGCACCACTGCATGATAATTCACCAACTCCCGACCACCAGCAACACTGCGTTTTCCTGCCAGCCAAATCTCCGACTCTCTCAGCGGCCTGTAGGGCCTGCCATACTACTCTGGATGCCCTGTGAATGGAACGCACACTGCCAACGTGAGTTTGTGGGTGGGAGGTTTTTAATTACAGCATGCTGTCTGCTGTCAGAACATGAGTTCCACTAAAAAAAGGTGTATCGCGAATGCAGATCTCTGATAGGCAGGAGGTGGCGAGTGGGAGAGTAAGTACTGGTTGTGCCTGGGGAGGTAGGGCTGTCACAATGCTAGAAGTTTGACTGTGACAAGTGTAGCATCAAAATGGTCAATGCCAAAATGATACTATGGAAAAACATGCATCCAATAAATCCATCTATCCAACTTCTAAGCCACTTATCCCTCTGGGTCACGGGGGGTGCTGGAGCCTATCCCAGCGCTCTTTGGACGGAAGGCAGGAAACACCCTGGACAGGCTGCCAGTCCACTGCAGGGCAGACCCATAACTCCTAAAGGCTTATTAGACTGAAAACAGAAATACATTTAAAGTGCTGCTGCTGAAAAGGACAATACGAAATATGTGCCTATTGCTACAGATATTATATATCATGCACTAAGAGAAGGTCTGCACGATACTGGCAAAATCTGATATTGCAATTGTATCCCCTGCAATATAGCATATTCCCATACATAAAATATTCAGGAATTTCCACCAGATGTCTTGAACATCAATATTTATTACAGACATCCTTCACTGTAAATGATTGGGCTGAAAATAATAATAATAACAATAATAATAAAAAGCTGAAAAATGACTTTTTAACACTCTTATGTAAACCATCTTTTCTGGAGCTGTAACACACCATAATTGGTTTCAGTGCACCAAACACAATCGTTTCACTATTACTGAAAATACATTAATCTATCTATAAGATGGCCAACACTAGTACAGAGGGAGAGAAGGAGGAGGAGGCAGAGGACATCTGGTGGTGCTGGCCTGCAGAGTCTGAGGGATTGTAAGGATGAAGAGGAGGCTGAAAGGACTCTGAACCCCCACGTGCCTTCACCACTGACAGCTGTCAGGAGAGCAAAGCATGACAAAGGGATTTCCAGCAGGGCAGACAGCAAGCCTGCCTCATGCACTGTGGTGAGCCAACCCCAGCACACATGCACATTAACCTCTCAAACCCCAGGATTATTATTCTGTCAGGAGTCTTAAAGAGGCAAAAGCAAGAAAGCGTACCCGAGAACCAGTGGTGTACAGTAAAGTGTACTGTAAGTAGTGTGTTGGTGTACAGTAACACTGAGTTGATTAAGAGTCTTGTTCCAGAAATGATAACAGGACATTAGAGCCATAATAAATCATGCTACTGTTACTCTCCTACATTTGAAGGTAAATACTTCAGTACTTTTACTCCAGTGGAGGTCTAAAGGGAGGAACTTCTACTTTTACTGGAGGAATATTTACCCTGGGGACTCTACTCTAGCTCAACTACATGGTTTGTGTAGTTCGTCCACCCCTGCCAAAAAACGTCCTTTAACCCTTACTTCAAAATAAGTCCAGATTCTTGTGCATATTTTGAGAAAGAAAAGGCACAATATTTACATATATTGACATCAAAACAAGCCAAAAAAGTTGGACCTGAAACTGTTGAAACAGAAGGGTACAGATACAGAACAAAAAAAATAATTAGTTACAAAAATGATAGGAATTTAAAATGTATAAGAAATCCAACAAAAACACTAAACCTGGCCAAAACAATACAACATTAATCCACTGATTATTGCTACAGTTAATGCAGTGCAGTGAATGCTATCTCGTCCTGAGGGCAACCCCTGTAAGATGTCAACACGTCATCATAGACAAAGAGGATACAAACACGGCCCTCTGGTGCACACGCTTCTCTGATTAGTGCCTATCTCCTGATGACTAGAGCCATTCCTCCTGGATAAACCTAAAATCCCCAAATTGAGATATGAATAATTCAATGCGTCTGCTTGGTGAAACTGTTTAGTGCTGCCAGCCGAAAGCCATTGACTTATTCATGACAGGAAGCCCCCTCCTCTTGCTGTGTAAAAAAAAACATAAAGAAAGCAAGAGAAAAGGGGGAGAGGAGGAAGAAAGGAGCAGAACAAAACGGAAATCAATGCTAGCATTCGACAGCCAGACAGGCTACAACAGACATCTGCCGCTGGGTGCCGGAGTGTGCCGTAAGCCTGCTGTGAGAGTATCTATGCCAAAATCGCAGGAGGACGCCATGCATGCG